>CM077160.1:11379822-11979822 GCA_039583875.1 Platanthera guangdongensis | reverse complement strand
TGTGGTTGAATCCACCGCCTTGCCCTTCTCTCCATAAGTTGCTCCCGGCTTTTTCTCGGACTTGGGACATCCGCTCCAACCATTACGGGCAAAGTGCCCTGGCTTCCCATAAGTAAAACATGCACCCGGGGTCCGACCCGTAATCGCCCCAGAAGCACTGGAAGAAGGAGCTGAACCCGAAGTCCTAGCCTTCTTAAACAACCTTTAACAGCCGGACTTTGAAGTAGTCGGCACTTTGAACCCAGACTTCTTGTCACCAAAGCTTTTCTTCGCTTGGACATTCTTCATGTCCTTCTCTAAGGACCGGGCCATGTTAACCAAGGTCAAGAAACCCTACGTCATCGGCCCCGAGAGTAGTAGCCTCAAGTCGTCTCTGTTGGGTTTCTCTATGGGGTAGGCACAACACTTGTGCACGCAGCGGAAAAGTAAAACATCAAGAAAAACCCAAAGAGATGTGGATCGGGCCATGAACAGTTGAGTTCAAGAAGTTAGTAAAACTAGGCAAAAATTACCTCGGTGGCGTTGAGTTACAACTCAACGGAGATGCTCCAAACTTTATCTTCTTGCTAGTGGCGAGTCCAACGTGGAATAGTGTCCACGTTTCTGCAGAAGTCCACACGAGCGGGAGAACGCCGAGCTTTCCGTCGCACGGAAGATCGGGAAGGAGAAGACCGTACCTTTGCCTTCCCACGGACTGCTAGGTCCGCGCCAGGGAATGCAGCGCCAGCGACGATCGCCGGAAAGAAGGTGGTCGACGGAGCAAACGCGGCGGCGGAACACTTCCGGCGGCGGGATCGGGATCGGCGGAGCGAACGAGCGGAACTCTTCCCGTCGGGTTCGATTCGCACAGAGAAGATCGCAGTCATACCCGAAACCCTAAGTGTTATATTTATACCTAAAGTATAAAATAAACTCAGGAAAATCGCTATCCGCAGACCACCCAAAATAGGGTTCAGAATCGGCGAGTATCAATCGGTGAGAATCGGCGACAATCGGCGAGAATCACTGTGCAGGTTCGGCGAGAATCAGTCGACGAGTATCATACAGGATCGGCGAGAATCAGAGTACCATACTCGATGATTCTCGCCGATCGTCGAGCTTCGCTCGACGATTCACAATGATACTCGACGATCGTCGAGCCGCGGTCGACGACAATTGTCAAGGTAGTCGATCGTCGAGAATCAACAATTGATTCTCGACGATTCTCGTCGATCGTCGAGAATCAGGGAGACGATTCTCGCCGATCGGCAGGAATCACAAGACAATTCTCGACTAATGTCATTGACCCTCGGACGACAAACCTAACCAGCCCTTCAAGGCAACATTTGCCCAACCCGATGATCCTATAAGGCAACACTTTGCCCACAACCCCATTCAGGTCGGTGATTGGTAACCTTTACCAACACAGTCAGTCATCCAACTTCTCCACATCTCTTATGTGCGACCCTGCAGGCTCATATCACGTTGGCAGTGAGATTACATGTTTGACCACTTCCAGATCATCATGGTAACTCCAACAGACTCCCACTTGATCTTGAAAGTATCAAACCAAAAACCTCACAAACAATGAGCGGCATCTAGCAATGCATCATTGCTCCCCAAGCAATAAGAGTTTATAACTCATAAGCCTTTATGACCAATGTATCAGCGTTGTCTTTGTCCCTTTGTCCCTTACATCCAGAAAGAACTAGAGGCATGGACCGTGTCACCCTCGTAATAGCTCAATCCAAGTTTTCTTGATCCAGGACGGACTTCCAGAGAATGGTGAGTCCAATATCACATATTGACTCAACCAAGCATGGCCATGCATTTCTCAGTCCAGTTCCATCAAGGGGCCCATGGATGCAACTCCTGTCATACAGGAGGACAAATTCCATATCTGCTCACACACAAACACCCAAATGATTCGTAACATGCCCAACAACCACCCTTATCATCAACCTTTCTCAAGGAAGACTTTAGATGACATCAAAGCACGCTCTTCCTCACTTGATGAATGTTGTGACTTCAGGTCAAAGGACCACAACACCATTGTCAATTGAGACCTACTCGTGACACGATTGGATGACAATCCACAGAGTAGTCTCAGGTTGGGTCTGTCCAGTACAACTTGTTCACTAACAAGTACCCACGTGATGACTTGATATCACAATATCATGACCTGTGAGAACCGGTCATCAGTCAACACACGTGCTAATCTTCATGTATCATCATCACCCTTAGCTTCTATGATGATACTCGACCAGGGACCTTTAAGAATGAAGCTTCAAATAAATCATGGGCTCTCACATTCAAGTCACGTACTTGATGTCCCATGGAAGCGAACATTCTAAGGGTATCTATTATGTTAACATTTAACTATCATATAGAAAAAGACATAATAAAAGAATTTGCCATTAATTATAAAAGAAAAACTAGGTACACAGTTCATCATATGAACAAACAGCCAACAAAATACAAGATTACATGCAACCCACAAGATTCTCGCTAGAGTTGATCACTTAGGTATCGTATACCCATGGATCTAGTATGACCATCATGCTTTCTCTGCGCGAGAGGCTTTGTCAGCGGATCCGCAATGTTTTCTTCAGTCGGCACTCTGCAAATGTTTACATCTCCTCGTTCGACAATCTCACGAATAAGATGAAACCGCCGGAGTATGTGCTTGGAGCGCTGATGAGATCTAGGTTCCTTAGATTGTGCAATTGCACCATTGTTATCACAGTAGAGAACTACGGGACCAACAATGCTAGGAACTACATCAAGCTCGCCGATGAATTTCCTAATCCATACAGCCTCCTTCGCTGCATTAGCTGCTGCGATATACTCGGCCTCTGTTGTAGAATCAGCAACTGTCTCTTGCTTGGAACTCTTCCAGCTTACAGCTCCTCCATTCAGGCAAAACACAAAACCTGACTGAGACTTGGAGTCGTCTCTATCAGTTTGGAAGCTAGCATCCGTGTAACCGCTTACAACGAGCTCTTCCTCTCCACCATACACCAAGAACACGTCCTTAGTCCTTCTCAAGTACTTCAGGATATTCTTGACTGCAATCCAGTGACACTCACCGGGGTCTGACTGATACCTGCTAGTCATGCTCAAAGCAAAGGAAACATCGGGTCGAGTACATAACATCGCGTACATGATTGATCCAATTGCCGAAGCATATGGAATCAACTTCATGCGGTCCTTGTCTTCACAAGACTTTGGACACTGGTCCTTAGAGAGATTCACACCATGAGACATGGGCAAAAATCCTTTCTTGGACTCAAGCATGTTGAGCCGCTTCAACACCTTTTCGATGTACGTACTCTGGGTCAAACCCAGCAACTTCTTCGATCTATCTCTATAGATCTTAATACCAAGTATATAAGTCGCTTCACCCAAATCCTTCATTGAAAAGCAGTTCCCTAGGTTGTTCTTAACAACTTTCAGGGTAGGAATGTCATTCCCGATCAACAGTATGTCATCTACATACAATATCAGGAAGACAACAATGCTCCCACTGATTCGCTTGTAAACACAAGGCTCATCTTCATTCTTGATGAAACCAAACTCTTTGATTTTCTCATCAAAACGAAGATTCCAACTTCGAGAGGCCTGTTTCAGTCCATAAATGGACTTATTCAGCTTGCATATTTTAGTGGCTTCATCTGGGGATACAAAACCCTCGGGTTGTGTCATATACACTTCCTCAAGGAGGTTTCCATTAAGGAAAGCCGTTTTGACATCCATCTGCCAGATCTCGTAGTCATAATACGCAGCAATAGCAAGCAATATCCTAATGGACTTTACCATGGCAACAGGGGAAAAAGTTTCTTCATAGTCAATACCATGAATTTGCTTGAAACCTTTAGCCACCAGTCGCCCTTTGAATGTCTGTACATTCCCATCCATGTCGGTCTTCTTCTTGAAGACCCACTTGCACCCTATGGGTCGTACCCCTTCAGGTGGTTCCACCAAGTTCCAAACTTGGTTTGCATACATGGAGTCCATTTCGGATTTCATAGCCTCAAGCCATTTGTCGGAGTCCGGTCCATTCATAGCCTCTTGGTAGGTTGCGGTTCATCATCATGATCCATAAGCAACACATTACCTATTTGAGACACGAGAAATCCATATCTCTCAGGCTCAAACCTCGGTCTACCAGATCTACGTAGGACTTGTGTTCCCTGAGCAGGTTCTCCAGCTACAACATCTTGTAGTCCTGTCTCAAAATCCAATTCCGGTTCGTTCACTTACATGTGGCTCTTGAACTTCTTCAAGCTCTACCTTTTCAGTCTTTCTTGATAAGAACTCTTTCTCCAAGAAGACACCAGTCCTTGCGACAAACACTTTGCCCTCGGATGGTAGGTAAAAGTAATACCCTTTCGTTTCCTTAGGATATCCCACCAGATAACATTTATCTGATTTGGGTTCCAGCTTGTCAGGCATTTGACGTCTCACGTATGCCTCACAGCCCCAAATTTTAATGAACGACATACTAGGACGCTTCCCAGTCCATATCTCATATGGTGTCTTCAGAACCGTTTTCGTTGGAGCGCGATTCAATGTCATTGCAGCAGTCTCTAAAGCAAAACCCCA
Source organism: Platanthera guangdongensis (assembly GCA_039583875.1). NCBI lineage: Eukaryota > Viridiplantae > Streptophyta > Magnoliopsida > Asparagales > Orchidaceae > Platanthera > Platanthera guangdongensis. The sequence continues at coordinate 11,975,238 of CM077160.1, read as the reverse complement.
AAAGGAAACAGGCAAGTCTGCATGACTCATCATCGAACGTACCATGTCTAACAAAGTACGATTTCTCCTCTCAGACACACCATTATGTTGTGGCGTTCTAGGTGGAGTGAGCTGTGATACAATACCACACTCTTTCAGATGATCACGGAACTCAAGACTCAGGTATTCGCCACCTCGATCAGATCGGAGTGCTTTAACCCTTTTACCCAACTGGTTTTCTACTTCATTCTTGAACTCTTTGAACTTTTCAAAGGTCTCGGATTTGCACTTCATAAGATACACATATCCGTATCTACTGAAATCATCAGTAAATGTAACAAAGTAGAAATACCCTCCTCTAGCCATGGAACTCATGGGTCCGCATACATCACTATGTACAACACCCAAGAGATCCTCAGCCCTCTCAGTATAACCAGTGAAAGGAGCTTTAGTCATCTTGCCTAACAAACAAGATTCGCATCGCTCAAATGATTCATAATCAAATGAGTCCAAAAGTCCATCTCTATGGAGTTTGGATATGCGCTTCTCGTTGATATGGCCCAAACGACAATGCCAGCGAAACGTAGGGTTCGAGTCATTTGTTCTTAGTCTTTTATTGTTTTCTACATTATAGATCAGATGGTCCAAGTTCAAAACGTAAAGACCATTAAACAATTGGGCTACAGCATAACAAACATCATTCTTAAATATAGAACAACAATTGTTCTTAATTATAAAAGAAAATCCAATCATGTCCAAACATGAAATAGATATAATGTTTCTAGTTATCGCCGGAACAAAATAACAGTTATCTAGTTCTATTACAAGCCCACTGGGCAAAGAAAGACGATAAACTCCTACGGCTACAGCAGCAACTCTTGCTCCATTGCCGACGCGGAGGTCCACCTCCCCTTTACTCAGCAATCTTCTCCTTCCCAGTTCCTGCACATTTGTACAAATGTGAGAACCACATCCGGTATCTAATACCCAAGATGAAGGAGCAGAAAGGTTTATCTCTATAACGTAAACATTAGAAGCGGAAGTCATACCTCCCTTCATTTTCTGCAGACCCTTAATATACGAAGGACAGTTCCTCCGCCAATGACCAGCCTTGCCACAGTGGTGGCATTTCCCTTCCTTCACCGTGCTCTTCTTCTTCATCAGTGCAGAAGACTTGGGCTCAAGATATGACTTAGGTCCCACCTTTGTCTTCTTGGAGCCCTTGGCTTTGCCCTTGCCCTTATGCACCATCAGTATGGGGCTGGCAGGCTTGGCCTTCTTCATGTTGATCTCGGCAGTTCTTAACATGCCTAGGAGTTCGGGCAGTGTCTTGTCTATCTCATTCATGTTGTAGTTCAAGACAAACTGCTCATAACTGTCCGGTAACGATTGCAGGATCAGATCCGTGGCCAACTCTTGACCAAGAGGAAAACCCAGCCTTTCAAGGTTCTCGATATACCCAATCATCTTGAGTACGTGAGTCCCTACTGAGTCTCGAACTCCCATCTTGCACTGAAACAACGCTTTCGTGATGTCGAACCTTTCTTGACGAGCCTGCCCTTGAAACATTTTCTTGAGATGCTCGTCAATCTCCTTGCACCCCATGTTCTCATGTTGCTTCTGAAGCTCAGAGTTCATGGTGACAAGCATAAGGCACTCGACATCCAAAGCATCGTCAGTATACTTCTTATAAGTATCCTTCTCAGCACGGGAAGAGTTCCCGGTCGGCACCTCGGGGGCTTCTTCTTCCAAGACATAGAGCTTTCGCTCTTGCCTGAGAACAATTCTCAGGTTCCTATACCAGTCCATATAGTTTGTCCCGCTGAGCTTATCCTTCTCAAGGATGGCTCTCAGAGACAGCGTGGAGTGTGAAACGCTTGCCATGGAATTCTACAAGAATTTATGCAGAATAAAATCAGTACCTAAATTTCAATTACAATTTATTCTAATTAGGACTTCAATTAAAATACTCCCACTATTTTATTCGAAATGATAGCCCTCACTAACAATTCGGAGAGTTCATGCGAGCTACTCTCTTAGTGGACAAGATCTGTATTTCACCAACACTATGAGTCCGCTTTGGCGTTCCTCTCACGATGTGGTTATTTAGGTAGGCAACGCTTGCCAATTGCATCCTCATGCAATTCTTGTATGGTTGGTGAATAACTCCTTATTCGCATCCATCATATGGTGCATGCCAACCCTATGCCTCTAGGCACTCAACCTTTGAGGTCACCTAGTTAAGCTGGACCCGATGTCGACAGTGGGATATCACAATTATCCGCTCGCACCCTTACCAAGATAGATTAATGCACCTTGCTTTGGCAAGCCCACATTTCATCGATCGAGGCAGGAAGAGTGTCATCCATCGGAAGGCATCCATCATATGGTGCTTTGCCCAACCCAATGATCCTATAAGGCAACACTTTTCCCACAACCCCATTCAGGTCGGTGATTGGTAACCTTTACCAACACAGTCAGTCATCCAACTTCTCCACATCTCTTATGTGCGACCCTGCAGGCTCATATCGCGTTGGCAGTGAGATTACATGTTTGACCACTTCCAGATCATCATGGTAACTCCAACAGTCTCTTGGACCTTCGTAGAAACGGTTGGTCTTACGCTCCTCATCCACGATGGTAGAGCTAGCATACCGACCCAACCTAGTAAACTCGTGGAGATACTCATCCATGCTACTCTCTCCTTATACCAACCTCTGGAACTCGTTCTCCAAAGCTACCCTCTGAGTCGAAGGGAGGTACCTAGCCAAGAACAGTCTCGAGAACTCCTCCATCGAGACGTCTGTAAGTTGCCTTCCTCTCAATAGATGCAGCTCCAAACCCTCCCACCACAGCCTAGCGTCTCCATCCAACAAGAACGTAGCTATAGTGGTCATCTGCCACTCCTCCGTCTCAGTCGCTGTCAAGACTCTCTTCACATGGAAGAGCCAGTTTTTAGCTTGAGATGGGGTTCCCAACCCCGAGAATACTGGAGGATTAAAGCTTATGACATGTTTGAGCTATCTCTCGATTGCCCTCCTTGGTCCAAGTACTCCCTGAAGGTCCTGTTCATCAAATCCATGAACACTGACGGCGCATTCGTCAGCCCAAATGACATGACCGTTAACTCGTAATGCTCGTATATTGTACTGAATGCTGTCTTAGGGACGCCAGTCTCCCTTATCCTCAGCTGATAGTAACCAGACTTGAGATCCAACTTAGAGTACACCGTCGACCCGACCAACTAATCAAAAAGATCATCAATCCTTGGGATTGGGTACTTGATATTTTCCGTTAGCTTGTTTAACTCCCAATAATCAATACAAAGTCTCAAGCTCCCGTCCTTCTTCTTTACAAAGAGGACCGATGCGCTCCAAGGCGACGAACTTGGATGCACAAACCCTTGCTCCAACAACTCTTGAAGTTGCACCTTCAGCTCCGACATTTCCTTAGGCGCTAGCCGATACGGAGATCGTGACACAGGCTACGCACCTGGCACTAGCTCAATCGTGAAATCTATCTCCCGTTGAGGTGGGGCTCCAGGATGATCTGCGGGGAACACATCAGGGTACTCAGCTACCACTGATATACTATCCAACGTAGGCTTTGGCTTTGCAACCTCCACTAGTGCAAAGAACAGCTCTGCACCAGCACGAACTGCCTTCACCACCTGAAGAGAAGACATCAACGTCTTGCTCGACCCTTTTAAGCCCGTAAAAGTCGTCTCACGACTTGCTCCCAACTTTACTTCCTTGTGACCGCAATCAATATAGGCTTGCTGCTCCGAGAGCCAGTCCATGCCAAATATAACGTCGAACTCCACCAACAGTAGTAACGACAATTTTAGATCGAACTCTTGATTCCCAATGCAAATCATAACACCGTAGAATTTACCCGCGCGCATCGAACACCCATTCGGTAACAAAACATCCAACTTGTCCTTTGCCATCGAAGAAGGTACTCCGATGCGCGATATGAATCCTTCGGACAAGAAGGAATGTGAAGCTCCTGTATCAAAGAGTGCTCTCGCCAAAAACTCACAAATCAAAACAAATCCTAAACAAGGAGTGTAAGGTAACATACGCATAACAAGTATTTAAAGAAACTTAACTTGTTACAAATTAAACCGTACCTGTCACCACATCCGCTTGTTTGATGGCCTCCTGTTGGCCAAGATTATAAACCCTTGGTTGAGCCGAAGCATAATGTGATGCGGTTGACTCCACCGCCTTGCCCTTCTCTTCATAAGTTGCTCCCGACTTTTTCGCGGACTTGGGATGTCCGCTCCAACAATCACGGGCAAAGTGCCCCGACTTCCCATAAGTAAAACATGCACCCGGGTTCCGACCCGTAGTCGCCCCAGAAGCACCGGAAGAAGGAGCTGGACCCGAAGTCCTAGCCTTCTTAAAGAACCTTTGACAACCGGACTTTGAAGTAGTCGGCACTTTGAACCCTGACATCTTATCACCAAGGCTCTTCTTCGCTTGGACATTCTTCATGTCCTTCTCCAAGGATCGGGCCGTGTTGACCAAGGTCAAGAAACCCTACGCCATCAGCCCCGAGAGTAGTAGCCTCAAGTCGTCTCTTGGACCTTCGTAGAAACGGTTGGTCTTACGCTCCTCATCCACGATGGTAGAGCTAGCATACCGACCCAACCTAGTAAACTCGTGGAGATACTCATCCACGCTACTCTCTCCTTGTACCAACCTATGGAACTCATTCTCCAAAGCTATCCTTCTGAGTCGAAGGGAGGTACCTAGCCAAGAAAAGTCTCGAGAACTCCTCCATCGAGATGTCTGTAAGTTACCTTCCTCTCAATAGATGCAGCTATAAACCCTCCCACCACAGCCTAGCGTCTCCATCCAACAGGAACGTAGCTATAGTGGTCATCTGCCACTCCTCCGTCTCCGTCGCTGTCAGGACTCTCTTCACACGGGAGAGCCAGTCTTCAGCTTGAGATGGGGTTCCCAACCCCGAGAATACTGGAGAATTAAAGCTCATGACATGTTTGAGCTGTCTCTCGGTTGCCCTCCTTGGCACCGACGACTTTACTACTACCTGCTCCACTCTTCTCGGCTCAACCTCTGGAAGAGGTACCTGCTCCATCGTAGGAGCGGGCTGCTGCATTTGCCTTGCAGGCTGCGCATTGATCATGGCAAACACTGCTTCGGCCACCAATCGTATGGTTTCAGCCGATGGAGGTGTTGTAGGAGCATCATTTGGTGCACAACTAGCCACAGAAACTCGATGTTCCGATGGCCCAGCACCGCTTCTGGTCACCTATAGTGGTACAAAACACCGTTAAGTGACCAAATAATATTGCAAAATGCAATTATATTAACACGTAAGTTCCTCAAACACGTGTATTTTAATTCCTAAGTGGACATTCATGGGTTCTTTTGATGTTATAACGATGACGCACATAGATGTGCTCACAACCCCTTAAAAAGAATACGTCCACGATTCATTTTAAGCCTGACCGAAACCAGTAGTCTGATATCAAATTATAACATCCCCTATCCGTCGCATAGCATATAGCAGTAGGTCCGGCCGGGGCCCGACACCATATACCACAGACAGACCAGGTGTTTACTCAATGGAAACCATCTAACCAATCCAACGTCCTACACAGAGCATTCTAGCGAAAACAATTTAAAATTGTTGCATTAATAAAGAAGCCAACACGAGCATGAATGTCCACTAATATGCCAAAAAGGAATGAAGTACAAATACACAAGTATTGGCCTTAAGACCTTACATTTGTTCTCCTCATATTACATGTTTTCCAAACCTCGGCACGCGGGCCGGCCATACCTGAATAAAAGAAAACATTCAAAAACTAGGCCTTCGAGGGCCGGCTCAGCAACTTGGGCTTTAGCCCGCTATTTACCGCTCGGCTCCGCAACACCTGCAAGCAGAATCCACCGCAACGGTGGCAAACCAAAGCAACGGTGAGCCATGCTGACCAAATTATAACGGTCCCGCCCCCAACTCGGGGCGACGATGCTCCTTCCCTACACTTTATTAGCACAACCAAGCAGTATATAAATACATTGCATCACAGGCGTTGGCATGCATGGCCACACGCCCCGCGCTCTCAGGGCACATTCTCGGTGAACACGATCTAAGCCCGCCGACTCACCACAATCCCCGGGATGGCAATCTCTCGTGAGCATTTGGTCTTTCTGGCCACTGCCTAAGACCCTCCATCTATGCCAACGGTAAGTGCCAAGTCACTTTAGGTCTCTTTAACCGAATGACATAGAGCGGGTACGGTTCTGCCTGATCCGTTGCTCACACCGCAATGTTAATTTAAAACATATGCGCGGGTCAAACTCTCCCGAGTCCCAAATCATTTACAAACATCACATAACCCAGTTATGTTCAAGTTGGCTCCCAGGCCCATATGATGGCAAAACCATGCATCCGCCCAGGTTTCCGGGCGCACCTTTGAGTTAATCCCCAAGGATCTCTGTTGCAATCTACCTCATAGAAAACCCGAAAAACAAACATTCACATGTAGTCATCTCCGGCCACTTATGCAATGCAACATCACCGATCCAGACCAACTTGTCCGGGTAGGCTTCACACATCATGTCTAAATCCGTTCTCGATTACGGACTCTATATGTACACAACGGGGACTATTCATGTCTACCCGAAGGATTGCCTCAAACTCACCGCAAACTTGTGAGAGCAGGCTTCCCTATGCAAAAGAAGTAGAGCTTCACATGCTCAAGTAAAGAATCGTTACCCTAGCATTCTTCCTTGGAGCCATGAAATGTAAGCGGATGAAAAGCACCGCACTCTCCTTGCCTCCGTAGATCCGAAGTCGGTTCGCGATTTGGAGCTCCGAAGCTCCGCCGGTGACCGGATCTAGGCTTCTTCCTCCTCCTTTGCTCTCCCCTCTCTCTTGACTTAGAAAGAGAACCACTCAAGTGAAATGAGGGTTTCAAAGGCCCAATCCCGGGTATATCCCAGTAGGAATAACCCCAACCGTCGGATCCCAAAATAAGGAAATGAATGGCTACGATTCGTAGCTAAAAAGTAAAACCTGGGCCGAACACGGCCTGCGACATGCCCGTGTCCAGGGCCGTATCCCTCATTCGCCGTCAAAATCTATGCGTTACGTAAATTACACGGGTCCCGAAACGCCCATGTTTAACCTGACACGCCCGTGTTCCAACTGACACGACCATGTGGTTGGTCGTGTGCCCCCATCGACACAGCACCGAAAACAACCCGAGACTCACACGGGTCTTGGACACGCCCGTGTCCTATTTGACATGCCCGTGTCAAACCCAAACACGCCTGGGCTCCAGGCCGTGTTCACTATCTCGACACTTCGTCGCACGAAGTTCGTCGACCACACGACACGGTCTTGGACACGCCCATGTCCTAGGCCGTGTTCCCTGTCTCGACACATCGTCGAGCGAAAATGTCGACTCCCCGGGCCGATCGTCGACACGTGCTCGACACGCCCTAAGACACGCCCGTGTCTCAGGCTGTGTTCGCTGCTCGATGATCGTCGACTCCAAATTTCGTCGACTTCACGGCCAAATCGTCGACTCGAGCCTGACACGCCCTGGGACATGCCCGTGTCCCAGGCCGTGTGCCCCCTGCCAAATATCAGATTTGGCCCAAAACGCCTCCCGTCGCTCTTTTGAGTTTCGGGGCATTACAGCAGTAGCGCTAGCACGCGGGCTAACCTGTACTACAAGATGCCTATCCCGCCGGCTATAACCAATATCAACCAATATCAATCCAACCAAGAATATAAAATAGAAGTCAATCCACACATAAGTAAAATAGTCCATAAGTACATCAAGAAAAAGAAGCTACAACAAGCTTCTAAAATATCAGAGTACAAGTACAACTTGCCTAAAGGGCTACATTAAGAGTCTCTCAAACTCACTTTGGTGAATGATGATAGCGATGGCACCGTCCCTTTAGGCCCTGTCATCCTGGCCTGGCTGTCCTGCTACAAAATCTGCGGCTGCTCTGACTGCGGGGTTTCCTCCTAAAAGGAAAACATAACAACCTTTTGTCATAAAGACTAAGTGGCTATCATATCCACTCCCCCGGCGAATCCTCGGCACCGGGCAAATAAAGGAATAAAGGTATAATATGTATAAGTTGAACAGAAGTACAAGCAGGTGGTATATAGTGAACAATATCAATGTATATAAGCAGCACAATAAATGAGTAAACCATCTACTCTAGCAGTTCTACCATCTACAACAGTATAAAAATATAGAGGTACAACAGAAAGTAACTCAACTTATATGAATGCCCATACATACGTATAAGTTGAGGATCGGCTCAGCAGTATAGTAACTCATCGTATAAGAGTGCCCATACAAACTTATACGATAAGGATCTTGTGTATGCAATGTAATGTAATGATATGAATGCAGTGCAATGACTCACCCATGATAAAGTGCATGCAATTGCTATGTCGACACAGACTTGTAGTTCCCATTTTTCGAGCAGGTAGCTAACCTCTCAGCGTCAACCGTCATGGCCAGGTGGTGACAATGGAGCGGGATTCTCCACTACTAGGCGGGCATCCATACTACCAAGCCTAGGCCTCCATACTCCTCAACGCTAAGAACACAACAACTGAGCTCCCATGCATACTACGGCTCAGCAGGAGTCTCGGGTAGATGTGCACCGAGAATCAAGCCCCAAACTGGCCCATGTTGTGACACGAAAGGAGCCTCAGAAAAAGCACGAGGACCAAGCCCAACCATCCACTTGGCACGGAAGGAGCCCTAGGAATGTGCACCAAGGACCAAGCCCAACCACCTAAAGTCTATCTGTCAACTCCTGTCGGTGTGACGACTGGTGAGCCCGTAGACCTGCCACACTATCCTTAACCCAAGATTACGACATCGCGTGTCGACTCATACCGCATGCAATTTCACATCATCGTGGTACAGAAGGATCCTCGGGAATGAACACCGAGGACCAATCCCAACCGTCCACTTAAGTCTCTTCTCAACATTACCAAACCAGTGCGGTCAAACCCCTGCACTTACACCCTTTCACAACCCCATGCCCCAAGGTACTTATGGATTCATTATCAGTGTAAAGTTATTTCACTCATTCATCATCTAAGACCAAAAGCATTTGTTTGTAACAGTCTTTACCATATATATACGGCATGTTCAAGCCAAGCTCATCATTGTTTATCACATTATCACTGTCAAGTACGTTCTCTATATTTCACATATTTAAATCTTTCTCTATCCTCCACCAAATCACCTTGGTTGAGTGCACCTTACTACACCATTTGTTCATTAAGGATCTAACCAACAAATGTCATTAACATATTTCACCCCAATCATTTATAGTCTAAGTTCCACAAACATTAACGTTACTATACTATGATCTCTCTACTAATACAAAACAAACACAAGAATTACACGTGCAGGAATGATTATTGTACATCAATTTCAAACGGGGATTTCCAAGGTTACAGGAATCTGGTGAAGGCGTTTTACCCCTCGTTGGAAAGGTATTTCCAAGGGATGTGACTTTTGTGTTTAGTCGAAAGCCCAAATCTGAATGCATCATGACTGAAAATGGCCTCGAAGGCTGCTGCGCGTAGAAAACAGATTTCTGCGCGCATCTTAAAGCAGATCGAACGACATCGGTTCGTCTTCTTCCTTCAACCAAACTTTTTAAATAACATCCAGGATTTCTCCTCCCTTATTCACCCTCATAAGGCCACTTCTCTTCAGGAAACCAGTCCACAAACTGCATTCGAAGTGAGGGAAAGGTTGAAGACTCTAATTCCTAGGACACAAGTCCTAACATGGCCTTTTCCTAGAAACCTTCTTCTCACAAATCAAGAACCTTTTGAGTCGATATCTCTCCTAGAAATAACTAAAGATCTAGCACCAAGGGAGAGGGTAGGAAGCTCACTTCGTTACCAGCGTTTCCACCATTTCCAGCCATAGATCTTGTCACCCTTCTTGGTGGCATCTTCTTCCCGCTGGTTGGTATTCGTCCTTCACAGGAAGAAAATTGGGTCCAACACCTTCTTCCTCTCCAGAAATATCTTACAGGGATGGTTTGGAAGGAAGACTAGAAAAGGCTAGGGTTTTCTCCCCTATTCCCGTGAGAAGTTGGGTAATTGCATAGCCACGTGTTAGATTGTCATTGGGTCGCCAATCAACTCAGTAAATGAGTCCCTTCGAAACGACGCGGTCAGAAAATTTGCGAAAACCTGAAATTAAACTACACGGGTAAGGGACACGTCCGTGTCACTACCCGTGTCTTACTCGGGAGGAACGTGGTGGACGAATCGTCGAGCTCCGCCCGATGAATCGTCGAGCTTGAAAGGGGAAACTAGATCAGATATACTCTAGAGGGGGGTGAATAGAGTATATGGTGCTTTTTAAAACACAAAGAAAAACTTTTGCAAAGCTTTACAACAATTGCTGTAATGAGTGTAAGCAGGGAAGCAGAAATAAAATTAATCACAAAACCAAGCTATGCAGAAACTAAGCACAAGAAAATCTAGGCCAGAAACAGAAAGAAAACATGCAGAACCAGATGACACAAGGAATTATAGTGGTTCCCCAAACTTGGGTACATCCACTCTTCTACCACCCTAGGTAGGAATCCACTGCAGGATGGGTTGATCAGGTGTCCTGGGCACCAATGAGCTTTTGATAAGGTGCTCAAAAACCAAAACAGATTTTTTGATCAGGTGTCTTGCCACCAATGAGCTTTTGACAAGGTGCTCAAAAACCAGATTCAAACTTTTGAAGGAAGTTTGAAAAACCCTTTACAGAGTGGGGGTTGAGAGAGTTATGGCAGTCTTCTCTTTCTCAATCAACTGAGAAGACTAAGTGGATTGATTTCAAAGCTCCCCCTGAGTCCTTGATCTTCAGGAAGATGAGCTTTGCTGAGGGTGATAGGCCTTCAAAGATAGATCTCCAGCAAAAGATGATTTCAGCAAGCTGAAATGTTGAGTGTCTGGAGTCTTGAAATGATGTTGGCCTTGAACACTTTGAGAGCTGAAGAGATCTGAAGAATGTTTGAAAGCTTGATCTCTCTGATGAGTGTTCTTCTGAATTCTTGTTGACAGAATATTTTCAAAGAGTCTCTGTATATTGAGTTGTGTCCTGTCCTTGTCAATCTCTTTTTTGATTCAAAAACATTCTCTCTTTTATTCTCTGTGTCTGAATAGGATATCACTCTGTCAAAGATAGCCGTTGGTCTGCATTGATTACAGCCTTAATTGCATAATTTCTTCTAAAGGAAAGTCCACTGATTTGTTCCTTGAAAAATCCCTTGAAACTTGCTCCAGAAGTAAATAAAAACGGCTGGCAGATCTTCTGAATTAAATGCAGAATAATTTCTATCTGATTTGAATTTGAATTCTGAAAGATAACTGAAATCGTCGAACTGAGCTCTGCTATCGTCGAGCTGAGCTCAGCGACCTGGAAAATGCAAGCAACAACATAATCGTCGATCTGAGCTCAAAGATCGTCGAACTGAGCTCAGAGATAAGGATCCAGTGCAGAGTCAAAATCGTCGACCTGAGCTCAGCGATCGTCGAATGGAGCTCGACGATATTGAGAAGTTGAGCTCAGCGATCGTCGAGTGGAGCTCGACGATATTATGAGGTTTGAGCTCAGCGATCGTCGAATGGAGCTCGACGATCTGTCGAAGTTGAGCTAGACGATCGTCGACCGGAGTTCGACGAAACGTCGTGCTGAGCTCGACGATTGGACTTAGTCTCCAGAAAAACTTTGGTCTTCAGGGCAGCTTCCAAACCTAGACTCCTGATCCCTTAGACTCAATTCTAATTGACCTATTAAGCTATACAGAAGGTCAAACACAGATTCCTAGAGACATAGTGATCCTGACCCAAATTAGTAATAGGGTGTTCCAACAATCTCCCCCTATTTGGGTTAGGAAAACTATTTACAGACTTTGAAAATCAAACAACATCATACAATCAGAAAAACACAAAAACAACAGCAGCTAGACATTACAGAACCATCACAGAGATATATAAATATGATATCCAGAAAGCAGTCAGAAAAACCAAGAATTGTCACCTTACAGAGTTACTCTTTCTCTTTGCCTTTTACCATTTTGATTTCTCTGTTAGGATTTAAAGCTTCTTGTTTGGATCTGGTGTCATCTGCTGCACCCAAATAAATTTGCTTAGTGGCCCTGGGAACCACAGCAGCAGGATGCAACTCCATGTACCTGTCTGCATCAAAAAATTTACTGGAGGCGTATCTTTCTAGTTCTTTCTGTCTTTGTTCTGACATTGTAGATATATTAGAGGTGTCTAGGCCTTGCTCTCTGGCTTTCTTTATTTGATCTAATGCAGCCAACTCTTTCATTCTAGCAGTCCAAGCAACAGGATTCTTCTCAGGGTCCTCAAATGGAACAGGTGGCTCATACCTGTTGGAAGAAGTATCTTGAGGAGTCCTGGCAGTCACAGTTTCTTTGAGCTTGTAGGGGAATGGACCAGAAGATGTATCAGAAGGAACATGTCCTCCCCTGGAATAAGGGTGCTGCCTGGAATGCCCTTTAGAATATACTTGAGTTTCTCTTTGATTTCCCCTATATCCTCCCCTTCTAGAGTAAGAGCCCCTAGACTGGCTTTCCCTTTGATATGTTCTAGCATGAGGTTGGTAGGGAGCCTGGCTTCTAGCTGGGCCTGAACTTGCAGAGCTGCCACCTGCACCTGCATCAGGTGGAGGTGGTGGAGGAGGATGAGGGTGCTTGGACTGGGTGGAACCTTTCTCATACTTCCTTTTCTTCTTCATAGCCTTTAGCTGATTCTTAGAGAACTGCATCCAATGCTCAGTAATTGGGCAGTTGTGCAGAATATAGTAAGGAACATCATTATCATCTCTAACTTTGGCAGGTGGAACCCTCTTCATTGCCTTACTTCTTGCCTTCCTTTTCTTGCAATGGTGGCAGAAGAATCATCAGAAGCAGTGTTGTAGTCATCAGATTCAGAGCTTTGAGCATCATATAAAGCATCAATCCTTTTCATCAAACCTTCTTTTAGTTGAACAGCAGCAGATGGGGCAGAAGCAGGAGCAACAGAAACAGATACAGCAGTAGATATAACAACTGATACTGGAGCAGCAGTAGAAGCAACACTGGTTATTTCAGGAATTATGGCAGCAGCAGGTTCAGAAACAACAACAACAACATCTACAGCAGGCTCAAAAACAATAGCCTCTGTCATCAGAGAATCCTGGAAAATGGGCTCATCAGAAACAATTTGATTTTCAGCAGCAGTTGAAACATTTTCTTCAGCAGCAGCAAGAACAATTTCAGAAGCAGATTCAGCCTTTTCTTTATCAGCAGCAGCAGCAGTCATCACTGAGAGTACAAAGGATGAAAGAATGTTGGGGTCACAGCCAGAGAAGGGCACCATTGCCTTAGACAGATCTTCTGAGGGCTGGACAGCAATGGCTTCTGGAAGGTAGCTGTAGTATGCAGTATCAAATGCAGATAGCAAAGACCTTAGGTCTATTGCTAAGACTGGAGTAGGCACAGCAACTGGAGCAGAAGATACAAGCACAGCAGCAGTAGCAGCAGCAAGAGCAGAGGCAGCAGCAACAGCAGCATGAAGGCTGGCTTCATAGGGCATCTCCCCCTGCCTGGATGTAGATACCTCTGTATCAAGGCACACTGCTGGTGGGGCTGCTTGAGGGAGGAGAGAAGAAAGCCTGGCAGAGAGGGCTGCCACTGACAAGTGTAGAGGAGCCAAAGAGGTCTCCAAGAGAAGGGAGAGCCTGGGGGCAATGAGCTCATACAACTTGTCAGCAAGGGCTGAAAGATCTACTTGCTCAAGAAGAGGAGCAGAGGTAGAGGGTACAGGGATGGCTGAAGAAGCTGGAGGTGGAGGGCTGAATGGTGGAATGAATGGCTCAGGAGAGGGGATTGTGGGGATGGAGGACAATGGGATGGATATGGAGGGAGTGAAAGTGGGTTGGTCAATGATGTGGTGGAGAAGGTCTTGGAAGGATGTTAAAGAGGATGGTAAGTCTGGAGGAGAGGAGGGGGAATCATCCATGTAGGATTCATCCAGAAGTGTGAAGGATGGTATGGATGGAGATGAGGTGACATCTGGTGGTGGATATGAGAATAGTGGGTGGAAGTGGTCTACAGGTGGAGATGAAATGGTTGCTGGAGATGGAATTGAGGTTGGAGATGGGCTGGAGATTGTAATTGTGGATGGAGCTGGAGTGGTGGATGGAATAGGTAGGGTTGGACTTGGAGGAGGAGGAGAAGCAGCACTAGCAGCAGGCAGGTCTTCTGCAGGAGCAGTGACCTGGGGGGGAGTGACTCTTTGAGTCCTGGTGCCTGAAGGGGCAGTTGAAGAGGGCCTGCTGGGCTTGCTAATCTGCCTGTCCCATTTCCCAAATAGGGCACAGGTGAGTCTCTTGGAGGCATTGATGTGCACTCCAGAGGAGACTAGCAGAGCAGGGCACTTTGCCTGAAGGAAGACTCCAAGAATTCTTCCAAAATTTACAAAGTTTTTGTTAATCTTTTTCTTTATCAGGTCAAAGAAGACCTCTCCCCAGTTCAAGCTTTTCCTATCTACCAGAGCTCCCATGAGGCAGAGCTGATGTCTGGAGATGGTGTCATGTGCAGAATGTTTTGCCAACAGGACCTTGCCTACAACATCTGCCAGGAACCTGTATTCAACTGACAGGTTCCTCTTAAACAACTTGCTAGGGTTTCCCTCAGGATGACCCATCCTGGCAAGTATATCAGAAAATTCTTCTCCAGAAAGTTCAGCAGAGTCTTCACCATTTCTTAAACCAAAAACCTCTGTTAAGACTGTTGGGGTCAGAGGTACCTGGGTGCCAGCAATAGATCCAACAATGGTGTTGTTGTCAAGGTTGTGTGCAGTATATACCCATTCCTTTATTTCATCTGAGGCAAGTTTGATTCTTGTGGTCATGAGGGCAGATAAATGCTGATCTTTGAATAAACTCAGGATGTCCTGGAAGACTTGATCAGTGGTGTTGAAGGAGTCCAAATCAATGTCAAACCCTGCATCAAACTTCATGGCGGCGAGGATAGCAACTGAGACGGCCATGTTACCTGCAAAAACTTAACAAACAAACCGAACAAGCGTAGAACTGTTTGGAGGGAAGAAAATTTTGCAGAGAAATTGAAAGCGCAAGAGAGAACGACGGCGAAAAATGAGTTTTATATTAGGGTTCGACGCAGAATTGGAAAGATCGTTGAACTCAGTTCGACGATCGAGGCTTCTAAAGGAATCTGAAGAGACTCCAACATCGTCGATCTCCGTTCGACGATCTGGAAAGGCGTCGAGCTCCGTTCGACGATCGTTCAGGGAACAAGATCGTCGAGCGCCGTTCGACGATCGTTGACCAGAATAGATAGTTCATACTATCTGAGGAGCGCTGAACTCCGTTCGACGATTCAGGAAATCGTCGAACTCCGTTCGACGATCTTTGGGGAAATCGTCGAGCGCAGTTCAGAGATCAGAAAATTCTAGACACTAAGGAAAATCAGAATTTTTGCCTAGTCTTGGTCAATTTTTAGCTTTCAAAATCTTGGATATTATTTAAGACTTCCTCCATCTAACATTCCTAACTGATTTAGGAAGAAGGTGTGTTTCTTTTCATCCAAGGGCTTGGTGAAAATATCTCCCCTTTGTAAATCAGTTGGGATATAATGCAGTTCAATTTTATTCTTTTCAACATTGTCCCTTAAGAAGTGATGCCTAATCTCTATGTGTTTTGTCCTACTATGGAGGACTGGATTTTGAGCTATGGAAATAGCACTTGTATTGTCACAAAAGATTTTTGACTTCTCTAAGTTGTAACCATAGTCTAGGAGTTGATTTTGAATCCACAGTATTTGTGAACAACAACTACCTGCAGCCATATATTCAGCTTCAGCAGTTGAAGTTGACACAGTTGTTTGTTTCTTGCAAAACCAAGAGACAAGTCTATCACCAAGGAACTGACAAGTTCCACTGGTGCTTTTCCTGTCAATTCTGCATCCAGCATAATCAGCATCAGAGAATCCAGTTAACTCAAATGCTGAATCTTTTGGATACCAGAGACCTAGATTTGGACAACTTTTAACATACCTGAGAATCCTCTTTACTAATATTAGGTGTGACTCTCTAGGGCTAACTTGGAACCTAGCACATATACATGTAACAAACATTATATCTGGTCTACTAGCTGTAAGATACAGTAAAGAGCCAATCATTGCTCTATATGTTGTCTGATCAACAGGTTTCCCATGTTCATCAGCATCTAATACAGCATTGGTAGGCATGGGTGTTTTCATACAAGATGCCTCAGACATGCCAAATTTCTTAACCAGCTCATTAGCATATTTGGTTTGAGAAATAAAGATGCCTTCAGCATGTTGTTTGACTTGCAATCCTAGGAAGAAGGATAGCTCACCCATGCTACTCATCTCAAATTTAGAATGCATTAGGTTAGAAAACCTTCTGCACAATTTTGAGTCAGTAGAACCAAAAATGATATCGTCTACATAAATTTGTACTAGTAGGGTATGGGACTTATGGGTTCTAATAAAAAGAGTTTGGTCTACTCTACCCCTTATAAAACCATTTTCCAAGAGAAAGCATGCTAGGGTCTCATACCATGCTCTAGGAGCTTGCTTGAGACCATATAATGCTTTATGTAATCTAAAAACATAATCAGGATGAGTTGGAGAGATAAAACCTGGAGGTTGTCTGACATAGACTTCCTCTTTGATGTCTCCATTTAAGAAGGCACTCTTGACATCCATCTGATAAACCTTGAAGCCTTTGTGAGCTGCATAAGCTAAAAATATCCTGATGGCTTCTAATCTTGCAACAGGTGCAAAGGTCTGGTCGTAGTCAATTCCTTCTTCTTGAGAATATCCCTGGGCAACTAGCCTTGCCTTGTTCCTTATTATTACTCCTTGATCATCCAGTTTATTTCTGAATACCCATTTTGTTCCAACAATGGAATGATCCTTTGGCTTTGGCACTAGTTCCCATACTTTGTTCCTCTCAAATTGATGCAACTCTTCTTGCATGGCAATGATCCAGTGTGGATCTTGCTCTGCATCTTGAATGGACTGAGGCTCAATTTGAGAAAGGAAGCAGGTGTGCAACAGGTTTTGGTTGACCTGATTTCTGGTTTGCACACCAGCTGAGATTTCTCCAATTATTTGGGAAATTGGATGGTCTCTTGATGTTACTAAATCAACAGGGGGTGTTGATTGTTCACCAACCTGTGTTGTTGTTTCCTCTTGTGGTACAACAACTGGCTCTTCATGTTGAGCTTCAATGTGTTGAGCATTCCCTTCATCTTCACTGCTTTCATTCTCTTGAGCAACCTGCAACTTGTTCATATCTTCAACTAGAGAGTGTTCCTGCAAAGGTTCTATGGTAGAAGAAATCTTCTCCTTGAAAGACATGTTAGTTTCATCAAAAGAAACATGAACAGATTCCTCAATTTTCAATGATGATTTATTATAGACCCTATAGGCCTTGCTGATCATGGAGTATCCCAGAAACACTCCTTCATCAGCTTTGGCTTGAAATTTTGCTAAATATTTCTTATCATTATTGTGAATGTAGCAAATGCAACCAAAAATTCTGAAATAGTCAACTTTAGGTTTCTTCCCTTTGAGTAATTCATAGGGAGTCTTTCCTTCAGTTTATGTATCAGACTTCTGTTCAGCACATAGTTGGAGGTGTTCACTGCCTCTGCCTAGAAGGATAGAGGTAGATGAGCATCTGACAACAATGTAGTGGCAGACTCAATAAGGGTTCTATTTTTCCTTTCAGCTACCCCATTTTGTTGAGGAGTTCTAGGAGCTGAGAAAGTATGCCTGATCCCTTCACTCTGACAGAACTCTTGCATAAGAAGAGAATCAAACTCTGTCCCATGATCACTTCTGATCAGGGCAATGTGAGTATTGAACTCAATCTTTATACATTTGAGAAACTCTGTCAGACACTTAAAGTTATCAGACTTCTTCCTTAGAAAGAACACCCAAGTGAATCTAGAGAAGTCATCTACAATCACTAAAGTGTAGGATTTCCCTCCTAGGCTTTGTACTGTGATGGGTCCAAATAGATCCATGTGTAACAGATACAATATCCTAGGTGAATCACTCTTATTAAGTGACTTAAAACTGTTTTTAGTTTGCTTGCCTAATTGACAAGCCTTGCATAGTCCTTCCTTCTTGTAGGGGCCAGAAGGTAGTCCTCTAACAAGGTTGTCCTTGGAGAGCCTAGCAATAGTTCTAAGGTTTAGGTGTCCTAGTCTCTTATGCCATAAAACATTTGGTCTACACACTGAATTGAATAAACAGATATCTATAGTAGTTGAAAGAAAATCTACTAGGTAGATGTTACCTTTCCTTTTACCTATCAACACAGTTGTGTTGTCCTCTGACTTGATTTTGCATAAGGTTTTGCTGAAGGTCACCTGGTAGCCTTCATCACATAGCTGACTGATGCTGATTAGGTTGTGTTTCAGTCCTTCCACATATGCTACTTTCTTGAAGGTTACAGAACCAATCTGGACTGCCCCATAACCTTTAGTTTGTCCAAAGTTGGAGTCACCAAAGATAACCTTGGGTCCAAGCTTGGCTCTAAAGGAATTGAGGTTGTCCTTGTTCCCTGTCATGTGCTTAGAGCACCCACTATCCAAGTACCATTGCTGGTTAGATGTTGGATAGGTCTTCACCTGCACATAAAACAATTCACTTGTTTTTGACCCAGTTTACCTTGGGCCTAGGTTGATAACCTTTAAATTCAGAGATGAAAGATATCCCTGGCTGACTCTTATATCCTTCAGGATGATATCTCCTTGGAGGTATAATCCATTCAGTATAAGGGTTGAAGGTTTGGGATGAAGAACCCTTAGGATTCAATTTTGACTTGCCCTTGAAAAAATTTCCAGAGCTCTGACCTCTGTTCGACGATCTTGGAGCTGCGTTCGACGATCGTGGGTCAGATCGTCGAGCTCCGTTCGACGGTCGACTATGGCTGAGGTCAGGTATATGGGATCGTCGACCAGCGTTCGACGATCTTGGCTGAGATCGTCGATCAGCGTTCGACGATTTTTCCTGAGATCGTCGAGCTGCGTTCGGCGATCGTCGATCTTCATTCGGCGATCGTCGATCTCCGTTCGACGATTTGTGCTGGACTTTAGTTTTCTGAGGCAGATCAGAATTTTTCCTGGCAACCTCTACAACTCCCTTTCCCTTGTCAGAAATGAACTTGATAGGGGTTGTTAGAACAATAGGTTGGCTGGATGAGGCACCCAAGCCCAGTGTACTGTTGAATCTTGAGTTCACTGTGCTTGTGATGTCCAACAGCTTGATGCTTCTCCCATTGAGAGATTCTTCAAGCTTCTTGGCCTCAGAGAGCTCACTCTTCAGTGAAGCTATCTGTTCCCTATAGTTCTCCAACTCCTGAGAAAGTTTGAGGTTTTCTGATTTTAAAACATTTTGTTCAGATAATTGATTTCTGAGAGAGATGATCTCTTTCTCAGACTTTAGCAGGTCTAAACATAGTGCTTTAAATTCAAATTTAAAATCTTCTGAAGTGAAATCAAAAGAGCTGATTACCTGATCTTCTTCAGGTTGAGTCTCTGAGTCTGACTCTGACTCCTCTTCCTCTGAGTTGTGTTGTGAGGCATTGATTGCCATCATGCAGAACTCCTTTTCCTCTGCATCATCCTCATCATCACTTGAGCTGGAAGAGGCTTCTGACTCCTCTTCAGTCTCACTCCAGGATTCAGCAACAAATCCTTTCCTTGTGTGCTTATTTCTGCTGGAGGAAGGTTTGCTACTTCCATTCCTTTTGGAGTCCTTCTCCTTTCTTCTTTCTTTTCTGTCCCTTCTGTCCTTGTTCTTGTTCTCTGGACAGTCAGGAACCATATGCCCTGGTTTCCTGCAACCAAAGCAAATGATGTCTTTGCTATTGCCAATGGACTTGTCATACCTTGGCTTATCCTGCTCCTTGTATGATCTTCTTCTGAAGTCCTTTCTGGCCATCTTATAGAATCTTTTGGCCAACAAGCTGAGAAGTTCATCATTGGCTGTTCCTTTTTCTTCAGGCAGATCCTCAGTTGCCTTGAATGCTATAGTCTTCTCCTTTCTTGTGGCTGGTGAAGCAGCCTTCTGTTCTTCTTCTCTGTTCTTGATGAGTAGCTCATAAGATTTGAGCTTACCCAACAAGGCTTCAGTGGTGATCTCATTCAGACTTCTGGCATCTTTAATTGGCCAGATTCTTGAATCCCAAGTGCTGGGGAAGCACATTAGGATCTTGTCATTAAGTTCTGTCAGTGAGATCTCTTTGTCTAATGTCCTCAGTTCACTGACAATTAGACTCAGTCTGTTGTACATGTCTCCCACTGACTCAGTTTCTCCCTTCTTGAAGTTCTCATATTGGGAGATGAGATGGGATCTTCTGTCCTTTCTCTCATCAGCTGAGCCTGAAACTATTTCTGAGAGCTTGTCCCAGATCTCCTTGGCTGAATTACATTCAGCTACCTTTTGAAAAATGTCATCTGACATTGTCTGAGCTAGAATGTTCATTGCCTTGGCATCAGCTACTTTCCACTTTTTGATGTCAGCATCTGTTCCTGATGGAGGTGGAACAGCATTTGTGCTTGTGCCCTCTGGAGGTCTTGGACACACTGTCAAAACAGAATTAAAAATATCTTCGTCAATAGAATTCATGTAGAGTCTAATCCTTGCTTTCCAAAGTGCAAACTTTGACAGATTGCACACTGGAGGTCTGGTGCTAGCATAATCTTTGTTTTGGGCCATGATTTGTGCAAACGAAATCTAATAATAAAATACAAAAGAAGGATCTAGTTTGGGATCTTTGGGGTTCAGGTGTTAGCCTGTACAACCAAGCAGATATGGTATGTTTAACCAACCTGGCTCTGATACCAATTGAAAGGGGAAACTAGATCAGATATACTCTAGAGGGGGGTGAATAGAGTATATGGTGCTTTTTAAAACACAAAGAAAAACTTTTGCAAAGCTTTACAACAATTGCTGTAATGAGTGTAAGCAGGGAAGCAGAAATAAAATTAATCACAAAACCAAGCTATGCAGAAACTAAGCACAAGAAAATCTAGGCCAGAAACAGAAAGAAAACATGCAGAACCAGATGACACAAGGAATTATAGTGGTTCCCCAAACTTGGGTACATCCACTCTTCTACCACCCTAGGTAGGAATCCACTGCAGGATGGGTTGATCAGGTGTCCTGGGCACCAATGAGCTTTTGATAAGGTGCTCAAAAACCAAAACAGATTTTTTGATCAGGTGTCTTGCCACCAATGAGCTTTTGACAAGGTGCTCAAAAACCAGATTCAAACTTTTGAAGGGAGTTTGAAAAACCCTTTACAGAGTGGGGGTTGGAGAGTTATGGCAGTCTTCTCTTTCTCAATCAACTGAGAAGACTAAGTGGATTGATTTCAAAGCTCCCCCTGAGTCCTTGATCTTCAGGAAGATGAGCTTTGCTGAGGGTGATAGGCCTTCAAAGATAGATCTCCAGCAAAAGATGATTTCAGCAAGCTGAAATGTTGAGTGTCTGGAGTCTTGAAATGATGTTGGCCTTGAACACTTTGAGAGCTGAAGAGATCTGAAGAATGTTTGAAAGCTTGATCTCTCTGATGAGTGTTCTTCTGAATTCTTGTTGACAGAATATTTTCAAAGAGTCTCTGTATATTGAGTTGTGTCCTGTCCTTGTCAATCTCTTTTTTGATTCAAAAACATTCTCTCTTTTATTCTCTGTGTCTGAATAGGATATCACTCTGTCAAAGATAGCCGTTGGTCTGCATTGATTACAGCCTTAATTGCATAATTTCTTCTAAAGGAAAGTCCACTGATTTGTTCCTTGAAAAATCCCTTGAAACTTGCTCCAGAAGTAAATAAAAACGGCTGGCAGATCTTCTGAATTAAATGCAGAATAATTTCTATCTGATTTGAATTTGAATTCTGAAAGATAACTGAAATCGTCGAACTGAGCTCTGCTATCGTCGAGCTGAGCTCAGCGACCTTGGAAAATGCAAGCAGCAACATAATCGTCGATCTGAGCTCAAAGATCGTCGAACTGAGCTCAGAGATAAGGATCCAGTGCAGAGTCAAAATCGTCGACCTGAGCTCAGCGATCGTCGAATGGAGCTCGACGATATTGAGAAGTTGAGCTCAGCGATCGTCGAGTGGAGCTCGACGATATTATGAGGTTTGAGCTCAGCGATCGTCGAATGGAGCTCGACGATCTGTCGAAGTTGAGCTAGACGATCGTCGACCGGAGTTCGACGAAACGTCGTGCTGAGCTCGACGATTGGACTTAGTCTCCAGAAAAACTTTGGTCTTCAGGGCAGCTTCCAAACCTAGACTCCTGATCCCTTAGACTCAATTCTAATTGACCTATTAAGCTATACAGAAGGTCAAACACAGATTCCTAGAGACATAGTGATCCTGACCCAAATTAGTAATAGGGTGTTCCAACAGAGCTGTTTCTTGGACAAACACGGGTAGGGACACGCCCGTGTCACTACCCGTGTCCTGCTTGGGAGGAACACGGTCGACGATTCCTCGAGCTCTGCTCGACGAATCGTCGAGATGCTGCATGAACACATACACACGGGTAGGGAAACGCCCATGTCTCTGCCCGTGTCCTACTCGGGAGGAACACAGTCGCGAATCATCGTGCTACACACGGGTAGGGACACGCCCGTATCTCTACCCGTGTTCTGCTCGGGACGAACGCAACCGACGGAGTTAGTTGAGCTCTGCTCGATGAATACACACACACGGGTTGGGACACGCTCGTGTCACTGCCCGTGTCCTGCTCGGGAAACACAATAAGGAATCTGTAACGTTGCCAGAGAGCCACACAGGTATGGACATGCCCGTGTCACTACATGTGTCCAACTATGGACCAACTTCTCCTCCCTTACTCGAGTGCAAGCCTAACTGCCAGCACTCTTTGAGCCCAAGTCAACTCTCCTGACTTAAAAGTGTGCACAAGGGGCCTAGCGTGAATTGGGACGTTACAAATCCAATAAACAAAATAAAAGATTTCGCCCCCAAAATCAGGCTAAGGCTATGGGAGAGAATTGCACGAAATAAAATAAAATATGCTTTTAAAATTACCTTGATGAAACAACTCCGGGTAGCGCTTTTGCATCAAGTCCACCGGCTCCCATGTATACTCCTCCTTCCCATGGTTAGACCACAACACCTTTACCAAAGGAACACTCTTGTGACGCAAAATCCTTATCTCGTTGTCTTTTATCCACACCGGCTCTAGTCATACAGATCTATCGGTTGCTACTGCTCCATCAATGGTGGGAATATGTTGATCGTGCCGCAACAGTGCCTTCCAGAGAGACGACACATGGAATATGTCATGAAGGTTCTCCAGCTCTGGTGGTAACTCCAACCAGTAGGCCAAAGGGCCAATCTTTTCCAATATGGTGTAAGGTCCAACGTAACTTGGGCTGAGCTTCTTCACACCACGTACCTGTGACACTCCATGCATCTGCCAGATTTTTAGGAATGCTTTGTTACCCACCTGAAATTCTACCATCCGGTGCTTTGCATTATAATATTTAGCCTGCCGACTTTGAGCCTCAAGCATGCGGTCCCGTATTAGTCTAAAAACCGCATCAGTATCATCGATGTACTCAATTCCTAAAACCTTCAGGTCTTCATCTTGTACCCATAACAAGGGGGTTCTACACCTTCTTCTATAAAGGGCTTCATGGGGTGCCATCCCGATGCTGACATGGTGACTGTTGTTATAGGAGAATTCCATGAGGGGTAAGAGCCTTTCTCACGGCTCTCCTCTATCCAACACACACAGTCTCAATAGGTCTTCCAATGTTCTGATGGTCCTCTCAGACTGCCCGTCCGTCTGAGCATGAAATATTATGCTAAACGTAAGGTGTGAACCCAAGTACGCCTGTACGACCTTCCATTCTTTAGAGGTAAACCGACCATCCCGATCAGAAACAATTGTCTTTGGTACACCATGATACCGTACAAACTGCTCCACAAAGAGGCATACCAAAACATCCACATGAGCTTCCTTCTTCATAGGAATAAACCTGGTTACCTTTGTCAGGCTGTCAACGATTACCCACACCGAATCATTCCCTGAGTGTGAGCGAGGCAATCCGTGGACAAAGTTCATGGATATATCCTCGAACTTCCACTCGGGGATGGGAAACGGTTGTAGTAACACTCCGGGGCTCTCGCATTCCGCCTTCACCCTTTGACAGGCCTCGTAATGTGTAACAAAATATCTGACGTCTTTCTTCATTCCCGACCAACACATGGTATTCACAAGTCGGCGTACATCTTGGCAATCCCAGGATGCACTGAATATTGAGAACAATGAGCCTCTTTCAAGATATCTTCCCGAATTTTACCGCCTTTGGGAATATAGAGCCGGCCACGAAAATAGACGAGGCCGTCTTTTAGTGTATACTCTTCGAGACCAAATCCGGGCAGAGCAAGGAAAATATACTGCTCTGGCCCTCGTGATTAAGTCAGTTGAGGGCCAGAGCAGCATCTTTTCCTTGCTCCTCCCGGTTTCGGTCCCGAATATCACAGACTATACTCATGGTCGCCAAGTACTCCGTATAATTTTCCGAAGGGACTTTATAGACCAAAGTGATCTCCATTTCCTCGAGAATTCGAGCTAATTCCATACTCATCGATCGAGACTCAGGGCTCGAGTCCGATACTTTTCTGCTCAATGCATAAGCCACCGAGTTTTCTTTTCTGGGGTGGTAGTTCAAGGTGAACTCATAATTGCACAAAAACTCCAACCACCGCCGCCGTCTCAAATTCAATTCCTTCTGAGTATGGACGTACTTTAGATTCTTGTGGTCCGAAAAGATTTCGCACTGGATGCCATATATATAGTGTCTCCAAATCTTTAAGGCGAACACCATAGCTCCCAATTCTAAATCATGTACTGGGTAGTTGAGGTCATGCTTCCTTAGTTGCCTTGAGACATAAGCAATCACATGACCATGCTGCATCAATACTGCTCCCATCCCTTGATACAACGCGTTAGTGTAAACTTGAAATCCTTCCTTCCCGAATGGAAGGGCTAGGGTGGGTGTGGAAGTAAGTCTATCCTTCAGTTCTTAGAATGCAGCTTCACACTGGGGTGTCCACTCATATGGCACACCATTCTTTGTCAGGGTTGTAAGAGGAAGGGCAATCTTTGAGAACCCTTTTACAAACTTATGATAATACCCGGCAAGCCCAAGGAAGCTCCGCACATCGACTGCTGACTTCAAGGGCGACCACTCCCTCACGGCACGCACTTTGGCCGGATCTACAACTACTCCAGCCCAACTAATTACATGGCCCAAGAAGGCAACCTCTTGGAGCCAGAATTCACACTTGCTGAACTTGGCAAACAAGGCATGCTCTTTTAGCTTCCTCAGTACCAAGGTCAGATGTTCGACATGCTCTTCCTCTGTCTTTGAGTAGACCAAAATATCATCTATGAAAACGAAGACAAAGACATCTAGATAAGGCTTGAACACTTTGTGCATCAAACTCATGAAAGCTGAAAGGGAATTTGTGATCCCAAACGACATCACGGTGAACTCGTACAAACCGCACCTTGTGCTGAAAGCTGTTTTCGAAATGTCCTCCTCTTATATCCTCAACTGATAATACCCCGAGCACAAATCCAACTTGGAAAACCAATGAGCTCCTTCCAATTGATCGAACAACTCGTCGATCTGGGGTAGTGGATAAGTGTTCCGCACCGTCAGTTGATTGAGCTCCCGATAGTCTATACATAATTGCAAGGTTTCATCCTTCTTCTTATTGAACAGAACAGGGCCTCCCCAAGGTGATGAGCTGGGGCGAACAAACCCTGATTCCACTAGTTCTTGCAACTGAACTGTAAACTCTGTGAGTTCCTTCGGGGCCATTCGGTAAGGGGTCCTGGAGACGGGCTTGGCACCTGGTACTAGCTTAATTTGAAAATCCACCTCTCTATGCGGGGGTAATCCTGGCAATTTCTCAGGAAATACCTAGGGAAAGTCCCGCACTACTCGCACATCCTTCATATATATTTTCATCTCCTTCAGTTCAAAACATATCATGCATACTTCTTCCCCCCTCATGTGAGCTTTCAAGGCCTGAATCGAAGATAATAATAAACAAGGTGCGAATTTTATACCTTGAAAGATGACATCAGTGTCCCCATGTCTCAAGTAAATTTTCTCCTCCGCGCAGTCAATTCTTGCATAGTTCCAATACAACCACGCCATGCCCAGAATGATATCGAATTCTGGCATTATCAAAACTATGGTAGGGGAATCAAAGGCCTTTTCCCCAATGAGTATCTCCAATTCGCACTTGGCGGTTGCGGTCATCTTAGAGCCGTCTGGGAGGCATACTCGTCGAGCAATACCAGTGAAGTATTGCACTCCATCTAGGTCCTTAATGAAGTCCGCAGACACAAATGAGTGCGAGGCACAGGTATCGAATAACGTATAGGCCGGTTTCCCGCCGACCACCACGGTACCTAAGTAACAATAGCAATAACCAAAGCTAGGTCTCTAGTACATCTGCAGCAACTTAAGGTAAATAATAAAGATGTGATAACTAACTGTAACATACCTGCAATCACCTCCTGAGGTTTTCGCTCCTGTGTCATATCCAGCGTGAACACCTGATTCCGAGCAGGCCTAGGGTTTCCTCCTCATGGTCCTCATCCTCGACCACACATATGTCCATGCCCTAGAGGTGCTGCCGGAGGGAGAGCAAGAGGAGCATTCCCAAATAGCTGCGAGCAGTAATGTCGGATGTGGCCCAGTTGGTTTCATTGGAAGAACACTCCCTCATCCCGCCACTCAGGTTGCTGAAATTGTTGAAGCTGTGGAGGTGGAGGCAATGATGGCGGTTGTGGAACCGGGTGCTCCACTCTAAAATTTTGGTTGAAACGCCTGCCACCTCTCTGATGTCATCTTCCTCCTCCGTAGTCGTGTCTCCTTCTATTACTAGGTCCAGCTTCCATCACACCCTCAGCAGGTCTCTTACCACTTTCTAAGTGGTCTTCTTATAGCCTCTTCGCCATGTCAATTATTTCCGCCAAGCTGGAGTCCGCTATAAATTAAAGGGCCTGCCTTAGGGGGTCCTGCAACCCTTTGTAGAAGCGTTTAGCGTATCCTCTGTCATCCAAGTCATATGAGTCAGCAAATCTCGCGAGATGTTGGAACTCTCATTGATACTCCGTAACCGACTTTGATCCTTGCTTCAACTGTAAAAATCTCTCTTCGAGTTCATCTCGAGCAGATGAGGGAATGAAGTGCTCTAATAAGGCTCCTGAGAACTCGCTCCAGCTAATCTCTGTATAAATTCACCCTTGAAAGGTGGAGCCCATGAGGGACTTCCACCACCTCTTGGCGTGCAGTTCCAGGAGTGTCACTACCAGGTCACAACCATATTGTTCGGACATCTAATTCCAGCCAGCAGTTTTTGCACGGTGTCGAGCCATTCCTCTATATGCACTGCCAACTCTGTCCTAAGGTAGGCAGGAGGGGAGAGAGCTCGGAAAGTGCTCAACCAGTTGGAGCCCGGAGCTTGTTGTTGTACGGGGGCTTGTTGGGATCTAAAGGCATCCAAGATAGCTGTGAGCGTCTGCCCTAGCTTTGATTGCTGAAACTGTGTGGGTACGGACGGGGAGGGGGTGCCCCCCACTAGCTCAACGTGCACTGGGATCTACACGTAGAGAACAAACCTAAGGTCAGGTTGGCTAATCTTGAGGTCAAAGTTGGACATACTTAGTGTGAATTACATATGGTCACACTAATGCTTCCGCTAAGTCAGTTTGTCCCCAAACTGGCTAATCGAACGGGGGTGGCACCATTGTTGAATGAATTCTTTGGTTCAGGATCGTAGCAAGTTGATAACGTTTGTAAGACCCCACCCCCCTCCTAGAACAGAAAACATGGCACGAGGGGAGTCTTATGCCCAGAATAGCAGCCTTGCTGTAGCACTAACACGCAGGCTAACCTGTACTACAAGATGCCTATCCCGCCGGCTATAACCAATATCAACCAATACCAACCCAACCAAGAATGTAAAACAGAAGTCAATCCACACATAAGTAAAATAGTCCATAAGTACATCAAGAAAAAAAGCTACAACAAGCTTCTAAAATATCAGAGTACGAGTACAACTTGCCCAAAGGGCTACATCAAGAGTCTCTCAAACACACTTCGGTGACTGACGGTAGCAAAGACACCGTCCCTTCAGGCCCTGTCGTCCTGGCCTGGCTGTCGTACTGTAAAATCTGTGGCTACTCTGACTGCGGGGTTTTATCCTAAAAGGAAGATGTAGAAACCGTTAGTCATAAAGACTAAGTGGCTATTACATCCGCTCCCTCGGCGAATCCTCGGCACCGGACGGAGAAAGGAATAAGGGTACAATATGTATAAGTAGAACAGAAGTACAAGCAGGTGGTATAGAGTGAACAATATCAATGTATATAAGTAACACAATAAATGAGTAAACCATCTAATCTAACAGTTCTACCATCTATAGCAGTATAAAAATATAGAGGTACAATAGAAAGTAACTCAACTTATATGAATGCCCATACAGACATATAAGTTGAGGATCGGCTCAGCAGTATAGTAACTCCTCATATAAGAGTGCCCATACAAACTTATACGATAAAGATCTTGTATATGAAATATAATGTAATGATATGAATGCAATGCAATGACTCACCCATGATCACGCGCATGCAATTGCTATGTCGAGACAGACTTGTAGTTCCCACTTTTCGAGCAGGTAGCTAACCTCTCAGGCATCAACCGTCATGGCCAGGCGGTGACAGTGGAGATGTCTTCTCTACTACTAGGCGGGCATCCACACTACCAAGCCTAGGCCTCCGTACGTATCAATGCTAAGAACACAACAGCGGAGTTCCCCTGCGTACTACGACTCAGCGGGAGTCTTAGGTAGATGTGCACCGAGAGCCAAGCCCCAAACTGGCCCATGTTGTGACCCGGAAGGAGCCTCAGAAAAAGCATGAGGACCAAGCCCAACCGTACAATTGGCACGGAAGGAGCCCCGACAATGATCACCGAGGACCAATCCCAACCGCCTAAAGTCTATCTTTCAACTCCTGCCGGTGTGACGACTAGCGAGCCCGTAGACCTGCCACACTATCCTTAACCCAGGATTACGACACCACGTGTCGACTCACACTGCATGCAATTTCACATCATCATGGCACGGAAGGAGCCTCAGGAATGAACACCGAGGACCAAGCCCAACCGTCCACTTAAGTCTCTTCTCAACATTACCAAACCAATGCGATCAAACCCCTGCACTTACACCCTTTCACAACCCAGTGCCCCAAGGTACTTTTGGGTTCATTATCAGTGTAAAGCTATTTCACACGTTCATCATCTAAGACCACGACCATTTGTTCGTAACAGTCATTACCATGTATATACGACATGTTCAAGCCAAGATCATCATTGTTTATCACATTATCACTGTCAAGTACGTTCTCCATATTTCACATATTTAAATCTTTCTCTATCCTCCACCAAATCACCTCAGTTGAGTGCACCTTACTACACCATTTGTTCGTTAAGGATCTAACCAACAAATGTCATTAACATATTTCACCCCAATCATTTATAATCTAAATTCCACAAACATTAACGTTATTATACTATGATCTCTCTACCAATACAAAACAAACACAAGAATTACACATGCAGGAATGATTACTGTACAACAACTTCAAACAGGGATTCCTGAGGTTACAGGAATCTGGTGAAGGCATTTAACCCCTCGTTGGAAAGGTATTTCCAAGGGTTTCGACTTTCGTGTTTTGTCGAAAGCCCAGCTCTGGACCCATAGTGACTGAAAACAGCCTCGAAGGCTGCTTCGCGCAGAAAATAGATTTCTACGCGCATATTAAAGCAGATCGGACGACATCGGTTCGTCTTCTTCCTTTAACCAAACATTTTAAATAATATCCACAATTTCTCCTCCCTTATTCACCCTCATAAGGCCACTTCTCTTCATGAAACCAGTCCACAAACTGCATTCGAAGTGAGAGAAAGGTTGAAGACTCTAATTCCTAGGACACAAGTGCTAGCATGGCATTTTCCTAGAAACCTTCTTCTCACAAATCAAGACCCTTTTGAGTCGATATCTCTCCTAGAAATAACTAAAGATCTAGCATCAGGTGAGAGGGTAGGAAGCTCACCTCGTTACCAGCATTTCCACCATTTCTAGCCATGGATCTTGTTACGCCTCTTGGCGGCATCTTCTTCCCGCTGGCTGGTGTTCGTCCTTCACAGGAAGAAAATCGGCTCCAGCACCTTCTTCCTCTCCAGAAATATCTTACAGGGATGATTTGGAAGGAAGACTAGAAACGGCTAGGGTTTTCTCCCCTTTCCATGTGAGAGGTTGGGTAACTGCATAGCCACGTGTCGGCTTGTCATTGGACCGCCAATCAACTTAGTAAATGAGTCCCTTCGAAACGACGCGGCCAGAAAATTCGCCAAAACCCGAAATTGAACTACACGGGTAGGGACACGCCCGTGTCACTACCCGTGTCCTGCTCGGGAGGAACGTGGTCGACGATTCCTCGAGCTCCGCTCGACGAATCGTCGAGCTGCTACTTGGACAAACAGGGGTAGGGACACACCTGTGTCACTACCCGTGTCCTGTACGGGAGGAACACGGTCGACGATTCGTCGAGCTCTACTCGATGAATCGTCGAGATGCTGCCTGAACACATACACATGGGTAGGGACATGCCTGTGTCTCTACTCGTGTCCTTCTCAGGAGGAACACGGTCACGAATCATCGAGCTATACACGGGTAGGGACACGCTCGTGTCTCTACCCGTGTCCTGCTCTGGAGGAACGCGACAGACAGAGTTAGTCGAGCTCTGCTCAAATAATACACACACACACGGGTAGGGACACGCCCATTTCACTACCCATGTCCTGCTCAGGAAACACAACAAGGAATCCATAACGTTGCCAGAGAGCCACATGGGTATGGACACGCCCATGTCACTACCTGTGTCCAACTCTGGAGCAACTTCTCCTCCCTTACTCGAGTGCAAGCCTAACTACCAGCACTCCCTGAGCCCAAGTCAACTCTCCTGACTTAAAAGTGCGCACGAAGGGCCTAGCGAGAATTGAGACGTTACATAAGCAAGGGGAAGATCACCACTTGCCTCAAAACTCCCAAAATTCGACTCCTCCAAGCGCTCCATAATAAGGCTCAGCCGCAAGAAGTCCTAGACAACGATTCCTGAAACTTTTCGGGGGAAGGAGGAGGTCAAAATTGCAAACCCTAATGCCTAAAAATCCAAAAAACGAGAAATACTTACCATACACGCGTAGATCTAGGCGGGAGTTTTCCAAATCTCTACTCCAATGAAACAGACCACCATATCTCGCTCCACCGATGACCGAAAGCTTGTGACGACACCGCCGATCCCTCTTTCTCTCGCGAAACAGATAGACGACGGAGGAAGAAGATGAAAAGGGTTTCGCCGCATCACTTAACCATTTATATATATAATTTAGTATTATAATTAATTATTAGTTATGCGTCCAAACTACCCGAAACTCAAACCAACTCAAAATTTTACGAAAATTGCACCGTAGCTAAATACCGACGCTACGAATCTAACGGCAAAGTCGAAATCGACATCCGACAAACCAAACTCGGGTAAACACCTCTCGAAGATAAAGTACCACCATCTTTATAAAAAGATCCACCGTGTCACCAAAACAAACCCGGCTCGCGAGGGAAGTTACAGAACCAAGCTAAAAACCAACCACACTGAAAAACCTACTGAGCAAAATCACGCTCCAAAAATGACACCCGTTAACTACCCCTCAACGTAACGCCCTGACGTCATAAATACGCCACTAAAGAAATTAAAATAAACATCGAAAAACCAGATGAGTTACACGTACTTTCATCTCCGAGTCTACCCAAAATGCCCGAGAGTTATTTTAAGAACGAGGCGCTCGATGGTTTTGCAAAAACTTCGAAATACTCAGATCTTGAAATCTTGCCTCAATAACCCTCGTCGATTAATCAATTAAACTTAATATTTAATATATAAAGTGATCGCGCGCTTCGATTTTCATTTTCGAAGAATTTTAGCGCATAAATTTTCGAGCGCGACCCTTGACTCCAAGAAATTGAAATTTTTTCAATTTTTATCACAAGGTTCCTAAATTTTAATAAACCTTTAAGAGGGTCTAAAAAGAGACTAGCAATTTTTTCAAATAATTTCGAGTAATTTTGGGTCTCTAAATTGGCCAAATAAATCTTATTTAGGATTTTAAAATTATCAAATTAACTCCAAAAATTCCCAAACTTTTTGTGAATATTACTCTCATCAAGGGGAATAATTTATATGTTCAAAACTTTTTCACCAAGTCCCAGTATATCCTCTAGAAAATAAAACACTTATTTTAGCTATAATATTAAAATATTTATAAAAATTATAAAATTTATAATTTTTATAAATTTCACCCCCACGGCCTGTACCAAAACCCGGCCATTGCGGGCCTTCTCCACCGCCGGCCAGCCGTCGACCGGCTGTGACTCCGCACCCAACCAACGCTACGGTGGCGGGAGCTCCCTCCGACGGTTGTCCGGCAGCCTACCGCCGCCGGCCACCGTCGACAAGTGCATACAGAGCACTTCGTGTTAGAGGGGTGGTGGCGCCGGGGCGCCACTCCGGCCGCCAGAGATCACATGCAATGTGTCAGAAAGATAGGGAGGAAGGAGAAGAGAAGCTTTCCACCTTGATTGGAGTCTTCGGGAGCTCTCAGCGAGTTCCGCGATTAATGGCAGTGGAGGGTGGTTTAGCTCGGGTGGGCTGTTTCTGGCGAGGCAGAGCTCCAAGAGGAGTGGTGGTGGCTCGTATTGAGCTTGGAAGAGGGGTGCCATGCTTTGTAGGAGGGCAGGTTGTTGCAGTATGGAGACCGGGCGGTCTGATGACTTGACTCTGGCGGTTTGGAGAACGGGCAGTCTGGCGGTTTCACTCTGGTGGCTTGATAGCCGGGCGGTCTGACGGCTTCTCTCCAGAGGCTTGGTAGCCGGGCGGTCCAGCATTCTCCTCTGGCGGCTTGTCGTTATGGTCGGGCGGTTAGCCTTCTCGTCTAACTGCGTGATCTCTGCGGTCTGCTTTTGTCTAGTCGCTAGTCACCGTAAATATATTTAGTCTCACATTGCTTATTTGTAATCTATCTCTTCTCATCTATTCTATAAAAGGGAGGTCATACCTTTGTAATATATACATTTTTTGGAAATAAAAACTCTGTTATTGTCCAAATTTCGGTTTCTCTTTTTCTGTTGGCACATGGTATCAGAGGACTCGATCTTTTCTGCTTGATTATTTGTGTAACTTCTGTCGGCGTGATTTGTCCCCTCCTTCCTGCTCCCTGTCCACGCGGTTTCCTTCTCTTTCTTATCGTTGCTCTCTGTGTGTGCGACCTCTCTCTTTGCTCTCTCTCTATTTGCGACCTGTCTTCGCGACCTCTTTTTTTCTCTGTTCACGACCTGTCTTCGTGGCCTCCTTTCTGTTCGCACGGTTGCCTCTTTCTGTTCTCTGCTCGCACCTGTTTTCGTGACCTCCCCATCGCCCCGCGATCTGTTACTTTCGTGCGGCCTCTTTGCCTGTTCGCGCGACCTCTCTTTCCCTGTTCGAGCGGCTTATTTTCTGTCCGCTCTCTTCTTCTCTATGGCTCACTTCGATTCCTCTACTACTACTACTCCACCCGTGGCCCACCCTCCTCTTCATACTCCTTCGGGTAATCTTGGGACCGTTTCCAAACCTATCGGTTCTAACTACCCATACTGGAGAGTTTTCTTCACCTTTCTACTTCGCTCACAACACAAATGCCATCATCTCACCGATGACCCACCTCCTCCTGAGTGTAATCTCTTTGATGAGTGGGATGTTAGCGATGCTCTTGTTCGCACTTAGCTGGCTAACAGCCTTTTTGATGAGTGCCATCCCGTCATCCGCCATGATGAAACGGTAAAGGCGGCTTGGCTTCATCTTGCCTCTCTTTATTCCAAGGGGGCTCAGAAGTTTTCTTATCTATACTCTCTATGCGGGCATCTTTGCCCGTCCCTCCATGTCTCATGCTACTGCTTACTAATAGGTTTAGGCTCTGGGAGCCGAAATTCTTCAGAACAGCCCATTCTCTACAGATCTGGCCGAGGAACATAAGTACTTCCAGGAGCTTCTGGTTGTGTGTTATCTTCTCCGTCTTCTGGAGTCCTATGACATGATCCGTCAACAGATCCTTGGCAAGGAGGATTCTCCCACCTTAGATATAACTGCTGCCCACATCGTTGTTGTTACCTCTCTTCTTTAGCGTCCACTACTATCCTCCCCATCGCTCCCCGACACCTATGCTCATCATACTCAGCGGGGTGGCTCTGGTGGTCGTGACAATCAATTCGATGGGTGTGGACCTTCCTGATTTCTCTTCTCTCACTGTGCCCACACCGGCTATACAATTGATCGTTGCTGGATGAAGCATTCGCATCTTCACCCTTCTGGTGATGCTTCCACCTCCTCTTCGAAGCAGTCCATGTCGGTGGTCATGTCTTCATGTAGTGCCTGTGTGGTGACTCAATGTAAATGGCCGATTGACTCCTGTGCTACTAATCATATGATCAACAATCCTCAGTGTTTTTCTCTCCTAGAAAAACATGATTGGTTGCCCCCAGTCTTCATTGCGGACTACTCTCCCTCACCGGTCAATGGGACGGGAGTGGTTCAAGTCACTCAGTCTCTTCGCCTGGAGGATACCCTCTACGTGCCCCAGTTTACATGCAATTTGTTATTAGTTACTTCTCTTTGCAAGCAACTACAGTGCTCCATCACATTCACTCCTACTTCATGTTCTTTTCAGGATCCGAGCTCCCAAAGGACGATTGATACTGGGACTGAGAGCAGCATCCTCTACTTCCTAAACAACGTTTCTGCTCTATCTGCTTTTTCTTCTTCTTCTACAGATCTTCTACAATGGAATCTTCTCCTTGGTCATCCTCCTCCACGGCTTCTTCGTCACCTTCTGCCCCACCTACCTCTACACAGACCTCCTCTTAACTGTGTTGTCTATCAGCTTGGCAAGCATCACCACTCCTTCACGTTGAAGCAAGGTCGTGGCTCTTCCCGTCCTTTTGATCTCGTTCACTCCGATGTTTGGGGTCTTACTCCTACCCTAACTCTAGTCGGGGTAGTTCGTATTTTGTAACTTTTATTGATGATTTCTATCGGTGTACGTGGGTGTATCTCTTAAAAGAGCGCTCTGAACTATTCTCTGTATGGACATCCTTTTATTATATGATTAAAACACAGTTTAATGCATCTATTAGGCTTTTTTGTTATGATAATGCCAAAAAATATCTTAGTCATGATTTTTCTTCTTTTTGTGTGCAAAATGACATTATTCATCAAACTAGTTGCGTTTATATCTCGCAGCAAAATGGCGTGGCTGAATGCAAAAACCATCACCTCCTTGATATCGCTCGAACGCTAATGACACAAATGCAGGTTCCTCGCTCTTATTTTGGTTATGCCGTTCTTATCTCCTACTATCTCATCAACCACATTCCCTCCACGGTTCTATACGGCCACACACCGTTCTCCATTCTCTATCTTGGCAAGGAACCCTTCCCTCTTCCTCTACGTATCTTTGGGTGTACGGCTTTTGTGCATGCTCCCACCGCCACTCGTGGCAAGCTCTCTCCACATGTCACCAAGTGTGTCTTTCTGAGTTAATCTTCCACTTAGAAATGTTACTGTTGTATTGATCCTGCACTTCGGAAACAGGTCGTCTCCGTGGACGTTAATTTTTCAAAAAGCATACTATTTTTCCCACTCCTTCTCCCTTCTTCTTGATATTCCTGCTCATCCTACTGACTACTCCATCCCGTCTATGCCCACCGAGACCCATCCACCATCGTCGTGTCCACCTTCACCTCCTCCTCTCTCTGACTTCGCCTTCTCTTCCTACTCCCGAGCCAGCTCTCTCCTCCATGGATGCACTGGATGCTGATGAACACTACGACCTGGATCTTCTCATTGCTCTTTGCAAATGGGTGCAGACGTGTACCCAACATTCACTTACTGATGTTATTTCCTATGCTCGTCTTACCCCTTCTCGCATGAATTTTGTGTTGGCTATCTCTGCCACAGCCACTCCCCACACCTACCAGGGCGCCCTTACTGTTCCTCATTGGAAGGCCGTCATGGATGAGGAAATTTCCACCCTCACTGAGTGGAGTACATGGACTCTTGTCCCTCCTCCTTTGGGCACCGATTTTGTTAGCTGTTGTTGGGTCTTTGTTGTGAAGTTCCATCTGAATGGCCCTGTGGATCATTACAAGGCATGCCTGGTCGCTAAGGGCTTCACTCAGACTTATGACATTGATTATTTTGACACCCTCTCTCTCGTTGCTCGTCTCAGCACTAATCGAGTTCTCCTGTCCATGGTCATCAATAGGGATTGGCCCATTTCCCAACTGGATGTCAAGAATCGCTTCCTCTATGGTGATCTACAAGAGGATGTCTACATGGAGAAACTTCCTGGGTATGTTGCTCAGAGGGAGACACATATATGCAGACTGAATAAGGCCATCTATGGTGTACAACCCCGTGTTCACCAAGTGGGTTCACTAGGCCAGGAGAGCGAGCCAGGGTAACCGGCCCGAATCAGAACAGTCGGCAGGTGAATCCAGATGGCCGGCTTGCTCTCGCCAAAGCTAGGCGGGCGAGTTGCGCGAGCGCGAGCCAGCCCATCCTGCCTGCTCTCGCATATGCGACCTTATCGCCAGCTGAAAGTCTATGTTTCAAGGATATCTAAATCACCTAGAGGGGGTGAATTGGTCTCTTTTTAAGTTCTTTTTGTTGTTTCCTTACTAAGTGATCTAAAGTTGTCCTTAGTGCATGCAATATAAAAGAAGAACAAAACAACACAGCACAACACACAGATATTTATAGTGATTCCCGAATTGGGTACATCCACTTTCCCTCCCACCTATCCAACTATCTTGTTGGACTAAAAACAAACTACTCCAAACTGCTCCTAAGAGCTTACACCTCAGATCCCTCGGGATCTCTAAGTCTCCTCCAAGATTTACTTCTCAGCCACAAAGGCCTACAACTCTGTAGTCAGCAGACCACCTACCTCAGGCTGGTAAGCCATACACTCTGGTTGGGAGGACAACCCTACCTCAGATCCACAAAGGATCCTACCTCAGAGCTCTGTAGTACTCCTACACTCAGTGAACTGCAAGCCACCTACCTCAGCCTTATCTCTAAGGCCTACAGCTCAGACTTTTCATCCCTACAACTTAAGGCATAAAGCCTTACTCTTAGAGTGCTTCATCACTCCTATAGCTCAGTACCCAACAGGTACATACCTTAGTGCCCTTCCAGGCACCTACAGCTCAGCCTCCTCCAAGGCCTACAACTCAGTGACACACTTGTAACCTACCTCAGGCACAAATGCCATATACTCAGAGAGCAACACTCTCCTACCTCAGTCAATTAAGCCCTACATCTCAGATCCATACTTGGAGCCTACAGGATGAAGGTGGAATGATGGATATTCTTGATACAAGAGATATTTCTCTGTGTCAAGTTTCTTGACTGAGATAGACTCTGCCCAACAATGACTACAGGAATTTATTTCCTAAGTCTACCTTCACTGAACTAAGAAGTACTTAGTCCTAACTTCTTCCACAGCAATAAGTAATTACTTGAGCTGGAAGTGACTTGCGGAACAATGTTCTACTTCTTCCTGAACTGAGCCTGAAGCTCAGCCCTAACTACTCCTTCACAACACCGGATATTCTTCCTGCTGGTCAGTGAAGTTACTATAGTTAATTTCTGCTACCTGAGCTGAGAAAATCTCAGCTCTAACTTTGCATACAAGAATGGCTCTGCCTCTTCTTCCTTTCCTGGGCTGAGGTGATTCTGTTGGAGTTACCATGATGATCTGGAAGTGATCAAACATGTAATCTCACTGCCAACGCGATATGAGCCTGCAGGGTCGCACATAAGAGATGTGGAGAAGTTGGTTGATTGACTGTGTTGGTAAAGGTTACCAATCACCGACCTGAATAGGGTTGTGGGCAAAGTGTTGCCTTAAAGGATCGTCGGGTTGGGCAAATGTTGCCTTGGAAGGCTGGTTAGATTGTCGTCCGAGGGTCGATATCATTCGTCGAGAATCGTCTTTCTGATTCCCGCCGATCGACGAGAATCATCTCTTTGATTCTCGCCGATCGACGAGAATCGTCGAGAATCAACATGCTGATTCTCGACGATCGACGACTTCGACATGTATCGTCGACCGCGGCTCGACGATCGACGAGTTCGTCGTGTATCATCAAGTCATGCTCGACGATCGGCGAGAATCGTTGAGTATTGCACTCTGATTCTCGCCGATCCATTATGATGCTCGATGATTGATTCTTGCCGAACCTGCTCAGTGATTCTCGCCGATTGTCGCCGATTCTCACCGATTGATACTCGCCGATTCTGAACCCTATTTCGGGGTGGTCTGCGGATAACGATTTTCCTGGGTTTATTTATACCTTTGGTATAAATAAGACACTTAGGGTTTTCGGGAAATAGCTCGCGATTTTCTCCTGTAGCGAATCGAACCCGACGGAAGAGTTCCGCTCGTTCGCTCCGCCGATCCCGATTCCCGCCGCCGGAAGAGTTCCGCCGCCGTGTTCGCTCAGTCGACCTCCTCTTCTCCGGCGACTGTCGCTGGTGCTGCTCTTCCTGGCGCGGACGTAGCAGTCCGTGGAATAGCAGAGGTGCGGTCTTCTCCATCCCGATCTTCCGTGTGACGGAAAGACCGGTGTTCTCCCGCTCGTGTGGACTTCTGCAGAAACGTGGACATTATTCCACGTAGAACTCGCCACCAGCAGAAATCAAAGTTTGGAGCATCTCCGTTGAGTTGTGACTCAACGCCACCGAGGTAATTTTTGCCTAGTTTTTACTAACTTCTTAATTCAACGTTCATGGCCCGATCCACATCTCTTTGGGTTTTTCTTGATGTTTATTTTTCCGCTGCGTGCACAAGCGTTGTGCCATCCTCATAGAGAAACCGAACAGATTCAGCCCTGACTTTGACTCCTATGGAAAAGTCTCCTGAGTCTTCTTTCAGATCTTTGCTTCTTCAAGCATCTTCTCTTCACAGTAACAAGGATGAAGATCTCTTTGGCCTCTGCTGGAAGTAACTTGCAGACCAGCTTCTCTTCCCCTTTCTGAACTGAGCCAACTGCTCAGCCCTATCTCCTTCTTCATAGCTCCCCAAGAGAATGTTCTTTAGGATTTGTTGGCGGAGTCTGTGAAGCACCTGCAGCAAGGGTCGGCCCAAGCTGCTACCTTTTTCTCAGAAAATCCTTCTGAGCTAACTTGCTGGTGCAGATGAAGATCACACCAGCTATCTTGCTGTTGAAGATGTTTTTCCAACAGCTAACTTGCTCTTTGTCTTGTAAACTTGAGCTTCTTGTTCTTTTGCTCCACAACAATGGCGGAGAAGAAGAACTCCCTAATTTCTTTTTCCAGAAGTCTATCTTCCTCTGTACGTCTTTTTCCTTTTACTGATTTTGACCCAACGACTCTTAAATAGTGGGCCCCACACGTTTAATGGCCAGCAACAAGCTTGAGCAGTGGGCCCCACACATTTAATTTCCAACAACAACCTTGCTTTAACGCTAACTGTCATACAGTAGGTCTGCGGCAACATTTGTCGCATACTGTAGCCATCCCGCCACTAATTTGAAATATGTTGACTTGTTGACTTACTGACGTCATCAACTGACTTGGCCACTTAGGCTACTTCCTGCTTTTCCAGCATCTTCACTTTGTGACCACTTGTCACATCACTTAGACAACCTGTCTTTCCAGAATCTTCACTTTGTGACCACTTGTCACATCACTTAGACAACCTATCTAGACTTATTTTATGGAACATCTTGCACATGATGAGCTTAAAAAACATCAAATACAACTATGCTCTTAGTGTTGATGGAGATGCCTCTTCAAATCCAATATAGGGAACATTGTGGGCAATGGACCCAATAATCTCCCTCTATTTAAAGAAGGCAGAACACTCCGCAATACTAAGATACATTATCATGATAGGCAGAATACATTCATGCAGCTGTAGACATTTCTACAAACCTGCAAGCTTATGTTATATTAATACAATATGCTCTGATTAATTGTATTGACTTAATAAGTTATTTCAATGCATCCTCATACTACTTGAGCAATTGCTTAAGTAATATGAACTCTCCTTTCTACCACTTAATGTTTAAATGGAGAACCACTAGAAGGATTGCCCCTTATGTATTGCCACATATCTCCCACTCTCTGTCTTCTTTAATAGGTATATCTATTGAGGGAGTAGAAAGAATCATGGGAGAGATCTTGATCCTAGACAAAGTCCTATGTTGATAATACTAAGGAAATCATCCTAATGATCAGTCTACTTAATTAGGAGTCATACCTTCTGTGTTGATACATTGATACAATACAAAACTACAACATTCAAGCTAGCTGCTAACATAGTTCTACTTGCTGATGTTGTATCTACAGAATCAGCATCCACCTATGGTGATATCATCGATACAACACATAACTGCAACCCCTTGACACTTGAGTGAACCATGGATCCACTTGAGATGGCTGCTAGATGTTCCTCTTCTCATAATCTCCCCCTTAGTTTGTGCATTGTCTTTAAGACAAACTGATTAGCAGTTGTGACAGCTGATCTACTACAGCAGCTGTCTGCTCCCCCTCAACTGAGGCATCCTTTGTCAGATTCCTGGCAGACATTCTAGTCTATGCAAGTCTTGGATACCACTTGATGATCTTTATAGTCTTGATATTACATCAAAACTAATCTTCCATGGAGCTGATACTGGATTTACAGCCACTATGTACAACAACTCCCTTGCACCTTGCACAGTCTCTTTTTGCTAAGCCAGATCTTCTCCCCTTCTTTAGTGACAGACTTGCCTTAGGCTTCATCTTTTAGATTAGCAGCACAAGAGTGTTCAGCCCACTAAGTACCATACTTGATCACCACTTGATCAATCCCTTATTGGTTTCTAAATAGACAGGGAGGAACTGGTCTGTTTTGATTCTTTTCTCCCCCTAGCTGATTGCAACTGATATTAATGGTACAACTGCCAGCTTTCACTTCTCATGAGGATGAATGTTCTCCTGCAGCTGCTTACTGCAGGTTCAGATGATATTGAATCCTGAGCATACATTTCTCTTCAGGTTTCCTCTAAAGAGTCTAACAACTGATGAAACCACTTGAGAAACTTTTCAGCTGAGCATTATGTGCTCATTCCTTGCTGCTCTCAGAAGTGCTACCTTTGCTTTCCTCAGAGATGAGTATAACCTACTTGTCCTTTCCAGATTTGCTGGTGTGGCAGCAAGACTTTGTCCAACCAGACATTCCTGCATGCTGGATCCAGTTGGCCTTCATCCATGATCATGGCCAGTTACCACTCCCATAGTGATTGTAACATTTGACTAGAGAGCATATCTCTAGAGTACATACAACTGACCCAGCTCTCCCATGCCACTTGATACCACTTGTACCCTTCTTCAGGAATGTACACATCATCCTTATCCTTGGAAAATGATCCATAGGATAACTTCCTTGTTCCAGTCCAAGTTCTAGAACATCTTCTGTCCGAGTACCATATGGGGGATGAGCACTTAGTACCCCAATAGATATTGGGTCCTAGGTTCTGATTAGTCTGAAATCTGACTTGCCAACCTGCAGCATTTCTGACAGGTAGGCTAACTCTTACTCTAGACACAGAAGGATTGTGCCAACAATCTAAGGCAAAATGCCCCACCTTGCCACAACACAACACTCATGGATATTATATCTTCTTTTCTGAGCAGGCCTTACAGTGTGGTTAACTGTTGACTGAACAGAAGAAAGACGAGCAATAACTTTCTTCAAGTTCCTTTCAGCAAGGATCTGACTAAAGGTCATTCTTCCAGCAGGCTTTCTTTGATTGCCTTGAATGGTATTTACAGATGTCTTCTTTGCAGAAGACAAGTTGTTTATATCATTAGAACAAGCCAAGTTAGGCTTACGTGTAGACTGACCCTTGGTCTGAGTCCTTGCTGGATGGGCTTGAGTGAAAGTCACTGCCTTTCCCTTGTGAGTTGGGGCTGAGGCACCAAATATAAATGGTCAAGCATGGGCCATTTGTACTTTTTCATGGGGAGCCTTAAAGTCGCTCATTCCCCTAACCTTTCTTCTCCCATTGTAAGATACACTTGTATTCTTACAAGAAGAATTCCCATTCTTATAGTGACCATAGATACAGTCCTAGTCATTCTTATGAGAAGGGAGGATTACCTTATGAAAGGTTTACTGTGGCACTACAGGAGCATTGCCTTTCCCTTTGGAAAGGACAACTCTTGTGCTTCCCATGATTGCTGACTCCTTTTTACCCTTTTAGGAGGAGAAGGAATTTATCAAGGGCAGCACAGCTTTAGGCTTGCTGAATTCAGCCACAACCCTTATCTCCTTTAGGAGTTTCTCTTCAAGATCCAAAATGAACTTGTCCTTCTGGCTTAAGGTCTCAATTTGGATGATTGAGATGGCCTTCAGTTGGCTGACTTCCCTTACTTTCTGATCCAGCATGGATGCTGTCTCAGACAATGGGGTAGCAACTAGCTGCAGAGAGATAATCTCCTCAGCCTGCATCTTGGCTAACTTCTTGCTTATTCTCAAAGTATATAAGATTTTACCATACTTGTTAATCAATTGATTGACATCTACCTTAGATTCAGAGTCATCTTAGTCCCTGGATGAGGATGCATCAGAATCTAGACTGGTCACATGACCTGAGCAATAAGAAGAACTTGGCAGATATTGTACCTGATCTAGACCAGGCTGATCCTGACAGGATTATTCTTCTTCTGTCATGGCAATTATCCCATAACAACTGCAGTCATCTTATTCTTAATTATCCACCTCCGATTCACTTTCTGATTGTGATAGAGGGGCCCTGATCTCCATTCTAGCATCTGGAGGATTGACTTCTCCTGCTGTAACAGCTTTATATTTAGCAGCAACAGAAACTAGCACAATGTAGGCTTCTTCTTCTTTTTCAGACTCTGAACCACTATCAGAAAGACTGACTTCCTTTGTCGCTTCCAGGTAGCCAGTGAGAGAATCCCACATCTCTTTGGTTGTCTTACAGTGGACAAGTATCTAGAAGGTGGAGTCATCTATGGCACTAACCATGATGTGTTGTGCACTCTTGTCCATAGATGCCAAGTTGATTTC
Source organism: Platanthera guangdongensis (assembly GCA_039583875.1). Taxonomy (NCBI): domain Eukaryota; kingdom Viridiplantae; phylum Streptophyta; class Magnoliopsida; order Asparagales; family Orchidaceae; genus Platanthera; species Platanthera guangdongensis. Next base: position 11,931,819 of record CM077160.1, on the reverse strand, counting down.
ATCTTCAGACATCCTTGCATAACTCTTTGGGGTCTGGATGCTTGCATCTGATGTAGAGACCCTTATGGGAATGAAGGATCCTTCTTGAATTGAAGCCAAGACTCTAGGATCACTAGCTTCCATGATATGCCTAATCCTTTCTTTCCATGTCCCAAAGTTCTTCTTGCTGCAGACTTGAAGCTCTATTAAGCTCCAATCCTTATGGTTCTCTTATGAACCCACCAATGCAAACCTTTTAGCTATTGTTTGAGGTATACTCAGACTGTGAGGTACTTTTTGAGTAACCTCCCTCTGATACCACTTGAAAGTCTATGTTTCAAGGATAGCTAAATCACCTGGGGGGGTGAATAGGTTATTGGTCTCTTTTTAAGTTTTTTTGTTGTTTCCTTACTAAGTGATTTAGAGTTGTCCTTAGTGCCTGCAATATAAAATAATAATAAAACAACACAACACAACACTGAGATATTTATAGTGGTTCCCCAATTGGGTACATCCACTTTCCCTCCCACCTATCCAACTATCTTATTGGAGTAGAAACAAACTCCTCCAAACTGATCCTAAGAGCTTACATCTCAGATCCCTCATGATATCTAAGTATCCTCCAAGACTTACTTCTCAGCCACAAAGGCCTACAACTCAGTGGTTAGTAGAACACCTACATCAGGCTGTTAAGTCCTACACTCAGGCTGGGAGGACAACCCTACCTCAGATCCACAAAGGATCCTACCTCAGAGCTCTGTAGTACTACTACACTCAGTGACCCGCAAGCCACCTACCTCAGCCTTATCTCTAAGGCCTACAACTCAGGCTTTTCAGCCCTACAACTTCAGGTATAAAGCCCTAATCTCAGAGTGCTGCAACACTCCTACAGCTTAGTACCCAATAGGTACCTACCTCAGTACCCTTCCAGGCACCTACAGCTCAGCCTCCTCCAAGGTCTACAACTCAGTGACACACTTGTCACCTACCTTAGGCAAAAAGGCCCTACACTCAGAGAGCACACTCTCCTACCTAAGGCAATTAAGCCCTATAGCTCAGATCCACACTTGGATCCTACAGGATGAAGGTGGGTTGATGGATATTCTTGAAATAAGAGATATTTCTCTGTGTCAAGCTTCTTGACTGAGATAGACTCAACCCAACAATGACTACATGAATTTATAATTTCCTGAGTCTACCTTCACTGAACTAAGAAGTACTTAGTCCTAACTTCTTCCACAACAACAAGTAATTACTTGAGCTGGAAGTGACTTGCTGAATAATGTTCTGCTTCTTCCTGAACTGAGCCAGAAGCTCAGCCCTAACTACTCCTTCAAAGCACCAGGCATTCTTCCTGCTGGTCAGTGAAGTTACTGCAGCTAATTGCTACTACGTGAGCTGATAAAATCTCTTGTCTAACTTTGCATACAAGGATGGCTCTGCCTCTTCTTCCTTTCCTGGGCTGAGGTGATTCAGCCCTGACTTTGACTCCTGTGGAAAAGTCTCCTGAGTCTTCTTTCAGATCTTTGTTTCTTCAAGATTCTTCACTTCACATCAACAAGGATGAAGATATCTTTGGCCTGTGCTGGAAGTAACTTGCAGATCAGCTTCTCTGCCCCTTTCTAAACTTAGTCAATTGCTCAACCCTATCTCCTTCTTCACAGCTCCCCAAGAGAATGTTCTTTAGGATTTGTTGGCGGAGTCTGTGAAGCACCTGCAGCAAGGGTCGGCCTAAGCTTCTACCTTTTTCTCAGAAAATCCTTCTGAGCTAACTTGCTGGTGCAGATGAAGATCACACCAGATATCTTGATGTTGAAGATGTTTTCCCAACAACTAACTTGCTTTTTATCTTATAGACTTCAGCTTCTGGTTCTTTTGCTCCACAACAATGGCGGAGAAGAAAAACTCCCTGATTTCTTTTTCCCGAAGTCTATCTACCTCTGTATGCCTTTTTTCTTTTTATTGATTTTGACCCAACGACTCTTAAGCAATGGGCCTCATACGTTTAATGGCCAGCAGAAGGCTTGAGCAGTGGACCCCACACATTTAATGTCCAACAATAACCTTGCTTTAACGCCAACTGTCGTATAGTAGGTCTACAACAACATTTGTCGTGTACTGTAGCCATCCCACCACTAATTTGAAATATGTTGACTTCTTAACTTACTGACATCATCAGCTGACTTGGCCACTTAGGCTACTTCCTAACTTTCCAGCATCTTCACTTTGTGACCACTTGTCACATCACTTATACAACCCGTCTTTCCAGCATCTTCACTTTGTGACCACTTGTCACATCACTTAGACAACCTATCTAGACTTGTTCCATGAAACATCCTGCACATGATGAGCTTAAACAACATCAAATACAACTATGCTCTTAGTGTTGATGGAGATGCCTCTTCAAATCCAATATAGGGAACATTATGGGCAATGGAACCAACACTAGCCCTCCTCAAAATGAGGGCAGGTGAGCTACGAAGGCCTGGCTCGCACTCGCCTAAGGATGGAAGGCGAGCTGCGGGAGCCAGGCCGCGTTAGCCCAGCAGGGTGGCGAGTTGAGGTGAGTTGACCGCGTGTCTTAGAAACACGCCCCTTGGGGTCCAGAGGGAAAATTACCTGGATGCCCTTGCTAGGGGTGCAAATAGCTTTCCAGAATAGCGAATTCACGTTGTTGGCAGTCCACGTTTGGCTGCATATAGCTATTTAGAACATCGAAGGTTGGTTATTTATAGGTCATTTTCAGAAAACTATAAATAGACCCAAGGGAGTACCTCAGAAGGCACGTTTTTTCCTATGCCTCAGTCTTCTTGAGCTTTTTGGGGTATCCTTAGCTCGACATTTGGCTGAGGAGGGGAAGCACTCTAAGATATTCCGGGTGTGCAGTCCATTTCCTCAGTCATTTGGCTCTTAGGAGATAAGTAAGTGTGTGATCATCCCTTCCCCAAGGGTGAACTCCACAGAGACTGAATTTTCGGTTTCAACATTTTTGGTGCGGTGAGAGTGGAGCATGGTCAACGCGGAAAATCTTCAGCAGGTTAGATGACTGGAAGAGAAGGGCAAGGCTCGGACAGGTCTGAGTCGCCACCCCCTCCCCCTCTCTCCACAGTGGGGATGTTCGAGGACTTCAAGCAGGAAGTACTCAGCCTCATCAGATTCACACTCGGCGCATGAGCCGAGTGCTCGACACCTGCTATCCTAATTATTGCCGCCCTGGCTCTAGGCGAGGATGCCCCAGCTCGGTGAGCTGGGTAGGATTTTACAGAAGAGGGCAGAGGATGCGAGCTCGCCGGGCGAGTGCTTTTCCCGGGCTCGACGAGCAGAGGCCAATTCGGCGAGATGGGGGTGTGAGACCCTCCAGCTCGCCTAATAGGGAGAGGCAGCCCTTTCAGCGAGTTGGTTTCTTCTGCTCCAGTTCCAGAGGGGTTTAGTGAGCCAGAGATGTCTTACTACACTGAAAGGGATGACCCAGTCTAGCACATCCAGTGGTTTGAGGATGTGGTTTTGACAAGGCAGATGTCAGATGCCTTTAAATGCAGACTTTTTGCCATCACTCTTAAGGAGAAGGCGAGAGAGTGGTTCCACCAGCAACCGACCAATTCCATCTACTGCTTTGAGGACCTCGCCAGGGGTTCATGTTGCGGTTCACCACCTCCAAGAAGAGGAAGAAAGAGTTAGTGTCCATGTTCCACATCAAGCAGGGGGTGAATGAGACCTTGGGGAGTTACGTAAACCGATTCTAGGAGGATGTCACCCAGGTCCAGGAGATACCAAGGCACATCTTGATGATGACCTTCACCTTGGGGCTATAATAAGGGTTCTTCAGGATGGAGCTAAAGAGGGTGGCACCCTCTCCTACTGATGGTTTTTTTGTAAACAAGTAATAACTTGATGCAGTTTCATTCTACACTCTTGTATAAACTATATAGATGGGCATAAGCTAGATTGATTTAACTTTCAGGTAAGTGCCCCTATCAATCATAGTACAAGAGAAATATACATCTCGTGTCGTATTCTACAAGGCCTTTTCAAATCTCGTACTCACCCTCACTCTATTATCATACCTATAATTAAAATTGATTTCTAACCTAGATTAACCTAACTATGACTACTTGGATAAATAAACATGGGAGGATTAAAGATGATAAAAAGTCTAAAGCTTAAGAGAATTCACATGAATATAACCGCTCATTAATTCAATTCTATGTAATTAGGTAATAATAAGATTATCAAATTTGTTGTATTGCAAGGGTTAAACATTTATCAAATTCTCTCTCGAGCAATTCAAAATCTAAACCTAAGTTAGTAAATTTTCTCTTGAATAATTTACAACACTAAAATTTGCATTATAGTAAAGTACCCTATCTAACACATAAATTTATGAAATCTCATCTCTAAAATACCATGAATCCATTTATCTGTATTATAATTATCCAATCAACATATCTTTCGATCATGCGAATTGAAATGCAAAGAGAAATAACACCTAAATATGAACATATAAACATCATCACAACCTTCCAATTTCTCAATCTAAAAAATTGGAATTCATGTAAAACAATTAACAAATTCATAACTAGGATAATTCTCTTTGTTTGAAGGCCTACATATGAATAAAATACCACAAATTTAATGAAAACAATAAGATACATGATTACCAAATTGTTCAAATTAAAGTTTCATGCGAAATAAAAGATAAATAAAGTTAGATCACTAAGAGAAAGGAGAGATTAAAAGAGATACATGAAATATTAAAAACATACAAAAATCTCCTTCAATTCCTTCTCTTGGGTGCTCCACTTTCGTGCTCCAGAAGTTCTCCCCCAAATGAAAATGATCCAAAAGTCATCTTCAAATTTTTCTACAGGTAATTTTGCGACTATTGTTAAGAATTTGCTTTATCATGAGTAGAAGACCACGATGTGCAATACGACCATGTCAATACCCGTGTCATCTGACACGGCCCACGACCAGATATGCTCTTCTACTCATGATAAAGCAAATTCTTAACAATAGTCGCAAAATTACTACATAGGGAGGTAGAAAATAGTGGACATGATAACAATTATGATAATAAAACGCCTATCATAATTGTACTCATCAAATACCCCCGGACTTAGATGTTTGCTTGTCCCAAAGCAAACTAATTAAAACATTTGGGTTACTAATAAATAATTTTGCTTCCGCACATTGGTTGCTATGAATTTAAAGAGAACTTTGATGATGTAATCATATAGGAAATAGTATAGCAGACTTTTCTAAATATAACTTTATCTTAAAATTCCTCCAATATATCTGTTAACTATCTTCCACTCTTTCTTAGAAATAGAAGTATAGTCATCCATAACAATTATGAGGAGAAAATAACAATCTTAATAAGACATGTATTAGTATTTCAAAACTTATAAGTACCAATATTGATAGTCATGAGCTTACCTTTTCACACCCTCTCCACGACACTAGTTAGAATTAGTAAGGTTGGATCCTTAGGAGTTGTATTATGGTGTAACCTTTTTGTTTTAGGATAGGCGATTATAGATGGGGTAATCAAAGATAAATTCGACGGGGTTTTTTATCACACCTAAATCACGATTGAGCCTTTTGTTCTGTAAATACCTTAACATACATCAATGTTATAAAAGCACCCCCGGACTTTGTAATTATTATACTTCCCACATTGTTGATGGAAACTCTATATTTTTATTTTTTTTCTTAACCAAGGGGCCATAGTAGGGATCATTCCGAGTGGGTGCAAGTATACACACACTCAGGACACATATCACTATGATTTTTTGGGTTCATAGTAGGGATCATTCCAAGTGGGTGCAAGTATACACGCACTCAGGCCACATATCACTATGAACAGACTCATTGCAAGAAGATCTCAATGATAAGTGTGCTAATAGGTAAGGATTTGGCCTTGGTGGATTTTAGTGGTAAAGCATCAAAAGGCATAGGGATTAGGTCCAAATTAGGTGTGTAAGGGTATAATGTTTAAGGTTTTCGATTTGCAAGGCTCAAGCTATCCAAAAGGAGGCTTAAGTCATTTCTGCCCTCACTAATTAACCTATGCAAAAGTTTTGAGGATTGCTAGAGGGTAAGTTCTAGACATCAAAAGAGAGTATTCCTTATTTTAATTCCCTAATACAAAATTTATAAAATGTCACACTCATCGACTCACTTTATTACAGATGATTATATTTTCTAAAATAGAGTGATTGATAGTTAATAATATAAAGGGGTAATCTTAAAAATAATTTATATAGAGAAAATTAGGCTAATGAATTTCTATACATAATTACGAATTAACAAAGTTGAACACTCAATTCATTTCAATCAGCGTGCGAAGTTAAATTAGATAGTTATAATCCCAAATGAGTGAATTCATGCGAGCTTAAAGGAGTGAAAAAAAAATTTAGGGGGTAAAACAACCTTGAGTACTATGATTGCAAAAGTATAACCAATTGTAATCATGTCTATCACAGCAATTATAGAATTAAAGAACATCTACCCCCAGACTTAAAAGTTTCAATGTCCTCATTGTAATGGAAAGAGCTGAGAGAGTAATTTCACCAATAAATAAAGAACTGGCTATCATGAAAGAAAAGAGCACACAAATGAAAAAGGAGTTGATATGATATCATATATATAATGTCTGATAATACACTGATATAAATAAATGCTGCTAAATACACTGATACATATCAAAAGTAGGCTGGAGGTTCGGTCTGATCGTCGAGAAAGTGTGGCGGGCTAGGATCTGTCGGTGGTCTTGGAGAGATCCACAAGTGGTCCCTGATCTAAATAATGGAGTCCTCTGCCCGCTTCTGCGGCACCTCTATACGCTGTAATCATGGTGAGAGCTCGGTCTCGAAGAAGTGCTGGAACTCCCGCGAGTACTGAGAACGCGCTCGAGGAGGGGCAGCAGAAGACTCACCCTAAGAGTAAGTAGAGCAGGACGGAGGCACCAGAGGCTCATCGAGGTCAGGGTCCACCTCGTCATCATCGTCGTTATGCGCCTGTGGTCCACGCCTCGCAAGAGAATAGATAATGCCACCCCTACCCTGACGGGCGGTGACGAGGCGGAGGGATCGAATACTGGTCATCGTGATAGGCACAGTCTTTGCGACCACTGTCATCGGGGGAAGGGACAAGAAAATGTTCATATTCTTCACCAGGCATGTTGTAAGACCCCTCTTTTTTTTTCTTTTTTCAACACTGGGGTCTTAGGCCCAAAACCGCCGTTTTGCGGTGACTCCTTTACGCCCTGAAGGTTCATCACCACAAAGCGCCGATTCTGCCGGCCAGTTCGATCACAGAAAAGTAGCACAATAAAGTAAATGCAAATTGGCAGTCCACAGATAATCACATAACATAGTAAATATATCTCCACGAAGGGAGTGTCCACAAAATAATACATCAGAGTTGTAAAACACGGGCTTATGCCAGGTACATCATGTCCTCACTACAAATCACTCATGCGGAAGCAAAAGCAGAAAATCTACTCAAGGTCGAGACTCACGGTCCCGGCTGTATGAACTCCGGAGCTAGACTGCCCCACCTCCAAGCATACCGGTCTCTGGGGCTGCTCCTCCATGCTGGGCTCCACGATCTCTTAAAATGATGCGGTTCGAAAACCGTTAGTCAAAAAGACTAAGTCTTATCATCCCCCACCCCTTCCCCCATGGCTCCTAGGCACCGAGCGGAGAGGAAGAAAGGGGAGGACTTAAAGGTGGAGAATAATCAAAAACAGATGGCAGTGGACCTATACTAGCAATTCTATAATAGATATTGACAATAAGATGAAATAAGTAATGTAACCTCCACTTATGTGAGAACACATAAGCCAAGGGGTCTTCTACAAGGCTCCCATCGTATAAAGAGTCTCATACCAATTTATACGTTGGGGTGTCGGTTATCAAACAGCAATATATATATATATATATATATATATATATATATATATATATATATATATATATATATATATATATATATCAAAATTGACCTTAATTTATAAACTTGCCCACACAAGCTTATAAACCAAGGGGTCGTTTTGCAGGTCCTAATATATAAGCGTCCCATTCCACTTATACATTAGGTGTTAGGGGTTAAATGAATCGATTATGCTATGACATGCAAGTGGGTATGATGGAACATGCAAGTGCAACACACACACCCGACTCTGTGCACACAGACCTTTAGTTCCCCCTTTCTGGAGCCGTAACCTCCCAGGATACCTCCGTAGTGGCAGACGGAAGCGGTGGGTTGGGCCTCTCCCATCTCTAAACCAGTAAAGCACTACCGGTCAGACCTATCGTACGCCTCAACGCTTGGTCCACGAAGCGGACTCCTGCGTACTCTTGCCGGCTGGCGCACTGGACTTCGGTTGGCGAAGTGCTAGACACACTTGCCGAGTCAGCGTATTGGCGTCGGTGCATCGACCCTCCAATACCGAAGACCCACCACCTTAATTTTCTTTCCTTTTATGCACATGCAAATTTAACGTATCCAAAACCGAGCCGAAGCTCCCCGGACTAAAAATGTCCGTCTCAAACAATCGAGCCGAAGCTCCCTGGACCCAAACGTCCGCCTCTTAACCATCCAAGCCGAAGCTTCCAACTATCTTCCAGTGCTATCTGTGTTCGTGAAATGTGCAACCCTAATTACTAAGTTACTCTTTTCAGCTTGTTATTACAGTTTACGTTAACCCAGGACTACCCCCGGTATTCCCTGTGAAGGGCCGTCAAGGGGCACTAGGAACTATATTGGGATTACGCCCAGCGTTCCCTTTCGCAAGTTACTTATTATTATTGCTTGATTCCCTTACCCATTACTTCCTCATGTTACGATAGGCTAAACCTAGGGCGATTTGACTCTACCTCACCTCGGGGAGGACGATCTTTCGTCGAGCCCGAGCGCCTCTAAACCCTAGCCAAAACAACACTCTACTCATTTTATCTCCCAATGATGCTCCTAATTCTATTTATCCATTCCAGCAAACCACTAAACCCAGCTCATGTGCTCTAATTCATATTCCAACTTATTTCCTGCAGATTTACTAAATGCAGACCACTTAAGCTATATGACCCGTAAAATGGGAAGTATACCAAAAGATCATCCAGTACTCATATAATAATTATTGGAGGGCTATACTGGCATTTGTAGCCTAAATCCATAATTTCCTAATTTTCATAATTAAATTGATAATTTATTTATTTATTCTAGTAACAAAAAGTTCCAAGTTTGAACATGAAGTACAAGTTTTAGACAAGATAAAATTCCACTAAATTTATGTTAAATGAAAAATGAATAATCATCTAAAAATCCAGAATTTCCCAATTTTTCAGCAAGATTTAAGCCCTTAAATTTTATTTCAAATTTATTCCATAATAAATCATTTAAAGGGGGATGTACAACAATAATACTTCCAAAAATTCAGAGAAAATTTCAGGATGATTATAAGGACACATAAAACCACTAAATAAAGTTTCATAATTTTTTTGAAAGAATTATTCTCTGAATTAATTAAATATCCAATTCTCAATATTATGGTCTTGTAAAGGAAGTTCTGTAAACATCCATCTAAAAATTATAAATAAATTTCTACAAGTACAATTTGGCCTGAAAACATCAAAACCTAAGGCTCTGTTTGGGACAACTTATGATGATGAATAAGCTGCTTATGGAAAATTGATGATTTGAAAGAGATTATATAAAAACAATGATGAATAAGTAGTACACTGTTTGGATAGTTGTCTATAAGTGTTTATCTAAAATTTCATTCATTCATAAAAATCTGTTCATTTGGACACGTTTTTTTTTCCGTCCGGACGGGATTTTCATTCAGACAATTTTTTTTTACATGGGTGCGAATTTTTCACAGTGGCGTGATTTTTTCTTCCAACCGCGATTTTTTCGTCTGAGCGCAAATATTTCTCTCAGACGCGGTTTTTTTTCCGGACGCGGTATTTTCACCGGGGCGCGGTTTTTTTGCACTGATGTGGTTTTTTCGCCCGGACGCGAATTTGTCGCCCGAGATCAAATTTGTCGCCCAGGCGTAAATGTTTTGCCCGGGCGCGGTTATTTCGCCCGGAAGCACTTTTTTCGCATGAGCGCGAATTTTTCGCCCGGGTATAAATTTTTCGCCAGGGCGAGAATTTTCCGCCCGGGTGCGAAATGTCCCCCAGACGCGAATTGTCGCCCGGACGCGAATTTTCACCCGGGCACGAATTTTCCGTCCGGGCGCGAATTTTCGCCCGGGCGCGAATTTTCGCCCGGGCTCGAATTTTCGCCCGGGCGCGAAATTTCCGTGCATGAGCGAGTGTTTCGCCCAGACGCAAATTTTTCGCCCAAGCGCCAATTTGTTAGCGGGACACGATATTTTTGCCTAGACACAATATATTTGCTCGCACACGATATTTGGGCGTGAATGTTTCGACCGGGCACGAATGTTTCGCACGGGCGCTAATTTTCCGTCCGCGTGCGAATGTCTACCGGGCGCGAATTTTTCGCCTGGGAGTGAATTTTTTGCATGGGCGTGATTTTTTGCCTGGATGCGATATTTTTGCCTCGACGGATTTTTTTGCTCGCACGCGATATTTTTGCACCGAAGAGAAAAAAAGCATTCTGCCAAAAAATCGCGTCCGGCAGAAAAAAATGCACGTGGGAGAAATATTCGTGCTCGGGTGAAAAAAATCTTTGTCAGGCGAAAAAATCACTGTTGAGCGAAAAAATAGCATCAGGGCGAAAAAACTGCTCCCGTGCGAAAAAATCGCGCCCGGCCGGAAAAATCGCTCCCTGACGAAAAAATCACGTCCGTTCGGAAAAAGTATCGCCCCGACAAAAAATTCGCGCCCCGGCGAAAAATAGATCCAGGGCGAAAATATTCGCATCTGGGCGAAATATCCGCGTATGGGCGAAAAAATCACGCCCTGGCGAAAAAATCGCGGCCGGTCGAAAAAATCGCGTCCGGGCGAAAAAAATGCGCGCGGGCGAAAAAATCGCGCCCGAGCGAAAAACGTCGTACGTGTGGAAAAACGGACCCGGCCGAAAAACCTCGTACGGGTGGAAAAACGGACCCGGTCGAAAAATTTACGTCGGGTCAGAAAATTCGCACACGGGCGGAAAATTCGCGCCCGGGTGGAAAATTCACGCACGGGCGAAAAAATCACGCAAAGGCGAAAAATACGCTCTCGGGCAAAAAATATGAGCTATGGCGAAAAAAACGCACCATTGCGAAAAAATCACGCATAGGCGAAAAAATCAACTTTGAGTTTTTTTAAGGGATAAACATTTATGAAAAATCATAAGCTGGACCCGAATAGCTTGTGAAAAATCAGCTTATCATCCATTTTAAAATAAGTGATTTTCTATAAGCTGCACAAACAAACAACTGAAAAACTGCTTTTGCGTTTTAAGTAGAGATTATTCATCAGCATAAGCTGTCCCAAACAGAGCCCAAGTCTCATGATTTTTCAACAGATATATCATCAATAATTAATTTTATTCTACGAAAGCCCCTTTCTGAAATTAATGAAGGAAGTACCAAATATAATCCATTAAGAATTGTAATAAAATTCAGAGATGTTCACCTAACCCTATATTATCTTCTGACCAAGTTTCATCAGATTTTAATGCACATAATAATCAAATTAATTAAAACACCATTTTGGGCCTTTTGGTATTTAACAAATAAAGTACCAGAAATATAATCCACAAAATTCTAGTAAAATTACCAGGGGTTGTAGATGGCCTAAAACCTACTATACCCAAGTTCCATAACTTTTGGTTAAGGGTTAGTGGCTGAATCTTCAAATTTGTGCTTCTACCCTAAAACTAGGGTTAGGGTTTTGAGGTGCCTACCTTCCTCCAAGTCCTCTAAGGTTCCTTCCAGAGAACTTAAGTTACACTACCTTCAATTCTTCTGAGTTTTCAAGGCCATACAAGGGCATTTGCCCCCATGTCCTTCACAACCCCCAAAAGTCCTTCCTTAGGGTTTGAGGTTGAACCCTAGGGTAAATCAAGCCTAAATCCTCCTATTTTCCCTAAGAGGGTGACATTGCCCATGCCAAGTCAGTGCCCAAGACCTCAGCCTCTGTTGAGGGGAGGTGACCACCCTAAGTCCATAGTGCTCTTTTAATCAAAAATAACTCCTTAGGGCCAAACTAGGGTTTGGTGATTCTCTAACCAAAACCTATCCAATTGAGCTGAACCTTTGTAAAGAGCTAGGTATTGATGCCAGGGACCACTCTCCAAAATTTGGGATGGTTTGGAGGTCATTTGACCACTTAATTAAATTACCCTAGCATTATTAAATAAAAGTAAAAAACTTTTGGCAAAGTGTCTCTAAAAATTCTGAGTTTTGGGTAGGCCCTAGGTATAGCTACGGTGGACTCCCTGCAAAAATTTCAAGTTATTTGGACCAAGGATGAAGTGTGGACACTCAGTTTAATGACTGCCTAGCCCTAGGTATAGGTCCCACCAAAATGGGTGCCTTGGTCAAACTATGCACCCAAATTGGTTCAAACCAATTTTAAAATAAATTAGCCCAAAGGGCTACAACGTTCATGTTGAAGGTTTTCCCACCAGGTGAGCCTAAGTATTTTTAAAATTTAAAACCAAAAATATCAAAATTTGTGACATAAATCACATTATATTAAATATACTTCCTATAGTTTAATCATATATCCGCACGAATCTTGAAGCAAAAGGAACGGAATCCCTTCATCTCCTTCCTTGAGCCGACGACCAGGATCCATCCCGCCTAGAGCCGCTTCCAAGCTCTGTCGCCAGCAATCCAGCCTCTTCCCCGGCCGACCACCGCCACCACCACCTCCGTTGAGGTGGTGGCTGTCGCCAGGCGGCGGTTCAGCCGCCGGAGGGGTGTTTTCCGGCGGTTCTAGTAGGATTTTTTTGCCGGAAAACCATGAAAATCATGGTTTGGATTGGGCTCAATTGAGCCCGAACCTTTAACCTAAGGAAACCTATTGGGTATTGTATCCACAATTACCTGGATTTGAGGAAGCCACCTATCAAGCTAAGATGAATTCACAATGTATTTGATGAAATCTTTCAAGTTGTGCTTGCAGTTTTTCCACGCTAAGTACACACCAATGTCAGGGTGCAGTAGGTCAATATATACGGGTCTGCGCAACGTAATCCCTCGTTGAGCAGATCAGTGTGTTGGCCTACGTGTACTCTCTCTATTGGAGTGTACTTATTTTCAAGTACAGGGCTGTGATAATGCAAGAGCAGACAAGGAGCAAGGATGGGTCAAAGAGCAGCTCATGGGTGGAAAGACGAAAAATCGTCCAAGTAATAATCGACGAGAATCACTAGTGATTCTCGCCGAATCGTCGAGAATCACTGGCTGATTCTCGCCGACTCTATCCGGCTAAATTAGAATATGCAAATCTATCGCTAAGTCAAAATTGTCGAGAATCACTGGCTAATTCTCGCCGAATCGACGAGAATCACCTTCGATTCTCGCCGATTTTGACTTAGGCGAATTTCTGGAACCCGCTGGACCGGACTCAGCCGCTGGCGCTGTTTTGAACCGGGCTTAGGGTTTCTTCTGGTGGGACCCACAACGGTCATAAAGAAGTATTCTACTGTATAAATACTCGCGTAGTTTTGAACAGTCGAGAGAAAAAATTTGAAAAGAAGCCGAGCCGCCGACGTGACCTAGATCGCGAAACTTGCTCCGCCGCCGTCGCCGCTCGTGCCAGTGGATCGCCGTCTTTGATCGTGGTTTCTTCCAGATCTCCCGGCGACAGAAGCTTGGCCAAGCACAATGTCTCACGCGTCTAACCAGAGATACTTTGTCTCTTGATTCGTAGATCGGGAAAACCTTCCCCTTCCAAATCGATCGAGACGATCGATTCTAGTGTGACCGTTAGAAGACCTTGCTAGCTTTGCTACGAAAGTTGAATCTCCAAAGTACAGCAGCAGCACTCCGTTGTCTCCGCCGATCCCGAGAACCAAGCCGCCGCCCTTCTTGCCTCCGCCGGTTTCGGGGAGATTCTCTCCAAGTGAGATTTAGGGTTGTGGACTCTTCGTTGACTTCAAGAACACGTCGTCGAACGAAGAGGGACACCTTATTCTCCATAAGTAGTTTGTATTTCTAATATGCTCCAATTTCTATTTTGTTGTAAAGGAACATTGGTTCCTAGTTGTAAGGGTTGGGTGCAACCCGTGTTGTGGGAGTGGTGACTCCTACGTGTGGAAGGGTTCCTTCCGTTAGTGCAAGGATTGGATTTCAATCCTGTTGGTGAAGTGACCGAGTCGTCCCTGGTTGTGAGATAGGTCGAAGGGGGAAGTGGACGTACCCAAATCGGGGAACCACTATAAATTGCTTGTGTCCTTTCTGTGCTGTGTTGTTTTGTTTTCGTGTGCAGGTACGATTTTAATTCCACAAAAACGCTGCAAGACACCTATTCCCCCCCCCCCCATAGGTGAAGGTAGTTGACATTAAGTGGACTTTCAAGTGATATCAAAGCGAGGTTACTCATCAAAAAGGTTCACACCTTGAGTAAATCCTGCCACCAGTGTCTAAAGCATGGAGCTGGATTATGAGATCTCTCCACTAAGACTTCCCACGTGCACAAAGGAGTATTATCCCATCTGGAAGATGAGAGTGTCCTATCACTTGGAGGCTATCGATCCTCGAGCATCTCTCATCTTGGAAGAGGGTCCATTCATTCCTATGAAGACCTCTGGCTCTGGAAAGGATATCCAAATTCCCAAGTGTATTACTGAGATGTCGGAGACTGAACTCTCATTATTTAATCTGGACAAGATGATTCGTCAGATCATCATGGATGTCTGGTCTGAACCTTCTCGATCCAGATTGGATGTAACATCACATTTCCAACTAGACCCCTAAGAGTGGTTTTGGCCATGACTAGGTCATGACAAAACCCTAGGAAGCCAGAAATGGGCCAAGAGATAGGGGACAAAATGTGGAAGATCATCATGGTCTGCAAATAGTAGAACTCTAAGCAATGGTTTAGGATGACCATGGGCTACACCTTAACCCCAAGACCCTACCACAACACCCCTAATACCTTGGGAGGCCCATTAGAGCCATAAGGACCCATTAGGGTCAACCAAAGAGGCTCAGTTGACCAAGGTCAACCCTAGCCCTAAATGGGTCAAACTAGCCAACTTAGGGTCAATTGACCTGCTCCTATCCTAGAGGACCCCACCTATGCCCTCCTAACCCATAAAGTGAGGTCAGTGGGTCACTAAGGACACATTGGGGCCAGCCCTAGAGGCCAGGTTGACCCAGGTCAACTCAAGCTCCTAATCTGGTCAAAGTACCCTTACTAAGGGTATGTGACCTCCAAGTGCAGGGTAACCCTACATAACCCTACCTAGACCTTAGGGGAATCCAATGGGTCACCAAGGACCCATAGGGGTCAACCCAATTGGTCATGTTGACCCAAGTCAACTCTAGCCCTAAAATGGTCAAAGTGCCCTTACCAAGGGACATGTGACCACCAAGATGCCCAACCAACCCTATTCAAGTAATCCTAGACATTAAGGGAGTCCAATGGGCCACTAAAAACCCAATGGGGTCAACCCATATGGTCAAATTGGCCCAGGTCAACCTTCATTTAAGCCAAGTCAAACCTAGCCCAAAAGGGCTAACCCAAGCCCAAGCCACTTCTTCCTTAGGCTAACTCCATTTCCATGTTCATCATGACCAAGTGGGCTGCATTTAGCTTATGGGGTTGACCAGTCAATCAAGGGTGACTAGGAGAGAGAAGGAAGCTTCCCTCCATGATAATGGAGGAGAGAGAAGATGGGGGAGAGGAAGGGGAGAGTGGAAAACCGGCCAAGGAGATCAACAGCCACCATTTATGGCTGCAATCAACTCCTCTAGGGAAGAGGAGTTGATTCCAGCCGTTTCCCGGCCACCAAGAGGAAGATTCAGCCAACTTGGTGTTTGGCCTCTCCCCTCCCCCAACTGATGATTTATACACCATCAGTGACACGAGTGGATCCCTTCCCATCGTTTACCGTAGAGATTCAGGCAACTTGACTGCACTGTTGCAGAAATCCGGCCGGCGGCACCACCACCATGGCAACCCGAAGATCGACTCGCATTCAGGCCGCCAGGAAGGTCCTCTCCCTCTCCTTAACTCACGGGTAGATCATATGACTACTTAGGTTGAAGTTTCGGGCTCAATTGAGCCCGATCCAAACCAGGAATTTTCATGGTTTTTCGGCTAAAATGAACTTGCTAGAACCGCCGGAAAACGCCTCTCCGGCGGCAGAGCCACCGCCTGGCGATAGCCCCCACCTCAACGGAGGTGGTGGTGGCGGTGGCCGGCCGGGGAAGGGGCGGGATGGCCGGCGGCAGCCGCTTGAAGTCGGCCCAGGAAGAATGCATCCTGGCCGTCAGCTGGAGGAAGTAGATGACTGGATGCCGTCTATCCATGCGCCAAGATTCGTGCAAGGGATGCATTAAACTATAGGCTTCATATATTCTCATTTGATTTCTGTCACACCTTATATAATTAATGTATCTAATATTTAAAATTGGTTAGAGGCTCTGTATGAGGAAATGATCAACATAGGATTTGTAGCTCCTTGGGTCTATTTTATTTTAAAATTGGTTTGGACCAATTTGGGTGCCTGGTCTGACCAGGGCACCCATTTTGGTGGGACCTACACATATGGCTAGGCAGAACTTCAATTGGGTTCTCACACTTTATCTTTGATCCAAATGAGCTGAAATTTTGGAAGGGAGTCAGTCTAGACCATATCTAGGAGTACACCAAAAATGGGAATTTTTGGGGACAATATTTCTATAGTTTTGGAAATTATTTAATTTCTCTATGATAATTTAATTAGGTGGTCTAATGACCTCCAAACCCTCCCAAATTTTGGTGAGTGGTCCCTGGGCTCATGTTATGTATCTGTATAAAGGTTCACCTAATTTGGATGTGTTTTGAATAGGTATTGACCCAACCCTAACTTTACCTTAATAAGGGTATTTTGGTCAAAAAGTGCACTTTTGATTTTGAGTGACCAAATCACCTCAACAGAGGCTGAAATTTGGGCCACTGACTTGGTATGGCACTTAGCACCTCCCCATGGAAGGTGGGGTAGAGTGGAATTGATTTGCCCTAAGTTCCCAGGTCAAACCCTAAGGAGGGACCTTTGTGCCTTGTGAAGGGCATGAGCCCTAAACACCTTGGATGAACATCAAATTTTGTATAGAGGGTCCTAGGATATATAAAACCCTCTGGTAAAAATGTTAAATAATTTTGAAAAGGGTAGGGTCCACAAAACCCTAACCCTAGCTTAGGTCCTAAAACTTGTAATGTTAGTTTAGGTTAGCTAAACTTCTTGAAATTTAATCAAATTTGGGTAGTGAGGGAATAAGGATATTTTGAGCCTCTGGTAATTTATTTGGGAAGTTTTGATCAATATTTGTAGCACTTCATTTGTAACCAATAGGATTGCCCTAATTAATAATTTGGCTATTGTGATCTCACTGCCCATTGAAAGGGCATGAAACATTGGCAGAGGTAGTTTTAGACCTTACTGATCATGTATGATTTTTGATAGAATATTTGGATACCTAGTTAGGGCATCTACTTCACAAGTACATTACTTCGGTTACATACTAAATAATTCTTGCAAGAGCCCAATACTTGTTTAAAAATTATGAAACTTGATACATAGTGTTTCTAGCTCAATATTATCATATGCGAATGTTTGTGGAAATTTTTGATGGCTAATTAGTATACTTTGTTCATTAACCCATAAACTTGAAATTTCATGAGAAAATCAAGTATAGCCTTATTATTAAATGATAAATTATGAAACTTTTTCTAGGGTATTTGTAGGCCATCATAATCATCCTTGAATTTTCTATGAATTTCTAGAGGTACTATTGCTGTAAAATCTTTTAAAATGACTTTTTATGAGATATATTTGAAATTACATTTAAGGGCCTAAACCCTGCTGAAAAATTTGAAGGCTTAGGCTTTAGAGTTGATTATGCATTTTGTAATTAACATAAATTTATTGGAATATTATCCTGTCTGAAATTGGTACTTCATGTTCAAACTTGGGCTTTTTGGATACTAGAATAAATAAATAAATTATCAGAAAAATTATGAATTTCTGGATTTATGCTACAAATGTCATTTTAGCCCTCTAATAATTATCATAGGGGTACTGGATGAGTATTTCATGTACTTCCCTTTTTACGGGTCATGTAGCTTAAATGGTCTGCATATATCAAAACTGCAGGAAATCATTTTGGATATGACTTATAGCACGTGTGATGGGTCTTGATGGTTTGCTGGAAGGATAAGTAGAATGGGTTGCATCTATAGAAGATAAGTGAGTAGGGTGTGGTTTTATCTAGGGTTTAGAGGCGTTCGGGTCCGACGAAAGATCGTCCTACCCAAGGAGAGTTGGAGTCAAATCACCCTAGGATTCGCATATCGGAACATGAGGAAGTAAAGGGTAAGGGAATCAACCAATAACAAAATAAGTACCTTGCGAAAGGGAACGCTGGGCGTAATCCAAACACAGTTCCTAGTGCCCCTTGAGAGCCCTTCACATGGAATACCGGGGGCAGCCCTGGGTTAACGTAAACTGTTTTAACAAGCTGAAAAGAGTAACTTAGTAATTAGGGTTGCACATTTCACAAACACTGATGGCACCGGAAGTTAGCTGGGAGCTTCGGCTCGGATGGTTAAAAGACGGACTTTGGGTCCGGGGAGCTTCGGCTCGATTGTTTGAGTCGGACGTGTTGGTCCGGGGAGCTTCGGCTCGGGTTTGATTACACTAAATTTGCATGTGCATAAAAGGAAGTAATAACTAAGGTGGTGGGTCTTCAGTATTGGAGGGTCGATGCACCAACTCCAATACGTTGACTCGGCAAGTGTGGTTAGCACTTCGCCAACAGAAGTCCGGTGCGCCAGCCGGCAAGAGTACGCAGGAGTCCGCTTCGTGCACCAAGCGTTGAGGCGTACGATAGGTCTGACCGGTAGTGCTTTACTGGTTTAGAGGTGGGCGAGGCCCAACCCACCGCTTCCGTCTGCCACTACGGAGGTATCCTGGGAGGTTACGGCTCCAGAAAGGGGGAACTAAAGGTCTGTGTGCACAGAGTCGGGTGTGTGCGTTGCACTTGCATGTCCATCATACCCACTTGCATGTCATAGCATAATCGATTCATTTAACCCCTGACACCTAAAGTATAAGTGGAATGGGACGCTTATACATTAGGACCTGCAAAACGACCACTTGGTCTATAAGCTTGTGTGGGCAATTTTATAAATTAAGGTTAATTTTGATATATATATTTACTGCTGTTTGATAACCGACACCCCAACGTATAAATTGGTATGAGACTTTTTATACGATGGGAGCCTTGCAGAAGACCCCTTGGCTTATGTGTTCTCACATAAGTGAAGGTTACTTTTCATATTTCAGCTTATTGTCTATACATGTTATAGAATTGCTAGTATAGGTCCGCTGCCATCTGTTTTTGATATTCTCCACCTTCAAGTCCTCCCTTTTCTTCCTCTCCGCTCGGTGCCTAGGAGCCGTGGGGGAAGGGGCGGGGGATGATAGGACTTAGTCTTTTAGACTAACGGTTTTCGAACCGCATCATTTAGGGGATCGTGGAGACCAGCATGGAGGAGCAGCCCCAGAGACCGGTGCGCTTGGAGGTGGGGCAGTCTAGCTCTGGAGTACATACAGCCGGGACCGTGAGTCTCGACCTTGAGTAGTTTTCTGCTTTTGCTTCCGCATGAGTGATTTTGTAGTGAGGATATGATGTACCGGGCATAAGCCCGTATTTTGCTACTCTGTTGTTTTATTCTGTGGACACTCCCTTCGTGGAGTTATATTTATTATGACATGTGATTCTCTGTGGACTGCAATTTGCATTTACATTATTGTGCTACTTTTTCTGTGATCGAATTGGCCGGCAGAATCGGCGCTTTGTGGTGATGACCCTTCAGGGCATGAAGGAGTCACCGCAAAATGGCGGTTCTGGGCCTAAGACCCCGGTGTTGATAAGAGAAAAAAAGGGGGGGGGGTCTTACAAGTGGTATTAGAGCCAGGTTTCGATCCTGGGACCTGTGGGTTATGGGCCCACTCGCTTCCGCTGCGAGTTTAGTTTGAGGACAAACTAAGCAGTGGAAGCAGTGGTGTGCCCACATGGGGGATCACATGTAAATTGTCCACTTTTATTAGGCATTGAGTCGATTACCTACTAATGTAGTTCGTTTTGCAGACCCCATCTCAGCCCAGTCCACAAGGTGGAGCTCAGCAGACTCCAGACATTGCACCACCTCCCATGGTCCCCACACCTTTCCTTCAGTCAGACATGGGGCAAACCCTTACAGCTATCCTTGAGGCCTTCCGGGCTCAGCAGGCTCCGGCCCAGCAGCCAAACCCAGGGGCCAACTGGATGAGCACCTTTCGAGGACTCTCTCCCCCATCATACTTGGGGACAGAGTCGGCAGTGCGGACAGAGGAGTGGCTGGATGTTATGTACGAGATGTTGACTGGGATACGATGCCCTTGGGAGGAGAGGGTGGCCCTGGTGGTATCTTGCTTGGAGTCCCATGCTAAGAGGTGGTGGAAGACGCTGTTGGACACGACATTTGTTGATAGGGAGATTGCAGAAATCACTTGGGAGGAATTCAGGGCCACGCTGCTGGAGCACTTTGTTCCGCAGTCGGCCAGGGACGAGTTGGAGGAGCGGTTCTTGCAGCTGAGGCAGGGCACCAGGACGGTGGTGGAGTACCACCGAGAGTTCGACCATTTGGCCCGATATGCGGGTTCTTACCAGCTGGACGAAGCAGGATACGTCAAGAGATTTTATAAGGGCCTAAAAGAGGAGTTGAGGGAGGCCTTGCTGTTTGTATCTGACGGGCCTATCTCCCGGATTTTGGAGATGGCGAAGAGGATTGAGGCTGATTGGCACACCACTCGGGGCCGGAAGCGGCAAGCGGAGGATCAGGGTCGGGGGGCCCGAAATGATCAGCGGCGAGGCACCATACCGGAGGGGAGAAGGACAGAGGAGCAGCCTCGTTAGGAGGTGAGGCAGGAGCTGAGAGAGCAGGTGGTTTTGGCCCCTCAACCTCTCCGGACACAGGAGATGCCGAGACCCGGGGGTATGGCGTATCCCCCGCCGGAGTGCTTCCATTGTCATCAGGTGGGACATCTCCGGAGAAACTGCCCTATGAGGGGGGCACCACCTCCAGCACCACAGGGTGGCCCACCTGCCCAGCATTTCGGAGGCCGAGGATGCGGCCGAGGACGTGGTTACCAGGGAGGAGACCGAAGACAGGAAAGGGAGCAGGCATATGCCTTGGATCTGGCACAGCCTCGAAATCCGGAGCGGGTCATCACAGGTATAGTCTTCATCAGCGACAAGCCTGCCTATACTCTGTTCGACACGGGTGCTTCGCACTCGTTTGTGTCGGAGGCCTTCCTGGAAGGGCTGGATGGAGTGGAACGGTTCTCAGGCCGGATGAGTAGGGTGCGTCTACCCGACGGATCATAGATACTCACCTCAGCTCACTACAGCATGGAGGCGGAGATTGGAGGGAAGTCGTTCGAAGTTCCGGCAACGGTCCTGAGGATGCCAGTCTTCGAGCTGATCCTGGGCATGACTTGGTTGCAGTGGAATCATGCCCAGATTGATTGTCAAGCGAAGAGGATCACCGTGAGGCACGGGGACTCTACCATCATCATCGAAGGTATAAGGCCTGCCTTACGTATACCCTTATCTTCAGTACAGGCCGTCAAGGCCTATTTACAGGGGGAGGAGGTCTACGAGGTGCTGTTTGAGATGACGGAGGCCACGAGTTCTATATCGAATATCCCGGTGGTGCGGGAGTTTGAGGACGTCTTTCCGGAGAAGTTACCCGGATTACCCCCGCGCAGGGAGCAGGACTTCCAGATACAGCTTGTGCCGGGGGCCAAGCCAGCGTCCAAGGCACCTTACCGGATGGCCCCAAAGGAGTTGACGGAGTTCCGGAGCCAGCTTCAGGAGTTAGTGGAAGCCGGATTTGTCCGGCCAAGCTCTTCACCTTGGGGAGCCCCGGTATTGTTCGTCAAGAAGAAAGACGGGACCCTCAGATTGTGCATCGACTATCGAGCACTAAATCGGCTGACGGTCCGGAACACCTATCCACTGCCAAGGATAGACGAGCTGTTCGACCAGCTGCAGGGAGCGCAGTTCTTTTCGAAATTAGATTTGAGGTCGGGATACTACCAGCTTCGGATTCGGGAGGAGGACATTCAGAAGACTGCTTTTAATAGCACATATGGTTTATACGAGTTTACGGTGATGCCCTTCGGACTCACCAACGCACCATCAGCATTCATGACCCTCATGAACCAAGTCTTCAAGGAATATCTGGATGTGTTTGTCATTGTGTTCATCGATGACATCCTCATCTACTCGAGGACGGAGGAGGAGCACACCCGCCATCTGACACTGACCCTGCAGAGACTGCGGGAGAATCATCTATATGCGAAGTTTAGTAAATGTCAGTTCTGGCTGAAGGAGGTGGGCTTCTTAGGCCACATCATCAGTGGAGCCGGATTGGCAGTGGATCCGACAAAGATTCAGGCTATTCGGGATTGGCCGCAGCTGAAGACAGCCACCGACGTACGGAGTTTTCTAGGACTTGCCGGTTACTACCGGAAGTTCGTGGAGGGATTCTCTCGAATCGCCCTCCCGCTCACCTACTTGATGAAGAAGGAGGTATCGTTCGTGTGGACCCCGCAGTGCCAGACAGCTTTCCAGGAGCTGAAGGATCGGCTAACCTCGGCTCCCATTCTTACTCTCCCCTCGGGGAGGGAAGGATTTCAGGTCTACACTGATGCTTCCTACCAGGGTATGGGAGCTGTACTGATGCAGAAGGGCCATGTGATTGCATATGCATCTCGCCAGTTGAAGAAGCACGAGCAGAACTATCCGGTGCACGACCTTGAGATGGGGGCGGTCGTTTTTGCTTTGAAGGTCTGGCGCCATTATCTTTACGGAGTCCACTGCGATATCTATTCCGACCACAAGAACCTGAAATACGTGGACATGCAGAAGGAACTGAACATCAGGCAGAGGCGCTGGGTGGAGTTCCTTGCAGATTATCAGTATGAGATGCACTACCATCCAGGGAAGGCAAACGTGGTGGCGGACGCATTGAGTCGGAGAGCTGCCACTTCCGCAGTCGGGCCTCAGGTTATGTCTATGGAGTTGGTGAGGAGATTGGAGGATATGCACATCACACTGGTGTCATCCGAGGACCCCGAGCTTTACACGGAGTATTTAGCAGCGGTGAGTGCTACAGATGATATCCGGGACAGAGTCAGAGAGGGTCAGAGGCGAGATGTCAATCTGGAGCCGATATTCTGGTCCTTGGAGAACGGTACAGCAGGAGATTATACGATGAGGGACGGCGTGGTATGCTTCAGAGGTCGGACTTATATACCGGGAGGAGGCCAGGTCCGGGAGGATATCATGGCGGAAGCCCACCACAGCAGATACTCGGTGCACCCGGGCATCACGAAGATGACTGCGGATTTGAAGAAGACTATGTACTGGCCTGGCATGAAGAAGGATATTACTCGGTTTGTGACCCACTGCGAAGCTTGTCAGCTAGTGAAGGCAGAGTGCAAAAACCCTGCGGGGTTGTTGCAACCACTCCCGGTACCAGAGTGGAAGTTCGAAGACATCGCGATGGATTTTATTCACGGACTCCCCCGATCACGAACAGGGAAATGACTCAATTTGGGTCATCGTCGATCGGTTGACCAAGGTAGCCAGGTTCATTCCGATCAGGAAGGACGACGCTGTGGGAGTATTAGTACGGAGATTTGTGGAGCAGTTCATTCGATATCACGGGGTGCCCAAGACGATCGTGTCGGATCGGGATGGTCGGTTCACTTCCAGGGAGTGGAGATCCGTGCAAGCTTACTTAGGCACGCGATTGACCTTCAGCACTGCATTTCATCCCCAGACGGACGGGCAGACAGAACGCACCAACCGGACGCTGGAAGACCTTTTGAGGCTATGCATTTTGGACCGCGGGGAACCGTGGGAGAAACTCTTACCCCTGGTCGAGTTCTCCTATAACAACAGCTACCAGTCCAGCATCAGGATGGCGCCTTACGAAGCCTTGTACGGAAGGAGATGACGGACCCCGCTTTCTTGGGTTCAGGACGAAGATCCGAAGGTGTTGGGATCAGAGTTTGTTGAAGACACCGAGGCTCAGGTGAGGCTGATCAGAGACAGGATGCTAGAGGCGCAGAGCAGACAGGCTAAGTACTATGACGCCCGGCATCGGCAGGTGGAGTTCCAGGTGGGAGACCGTGTGTTTTTGAAGATCCGGCCCATGCATGGAGTCTCACGGGTGCGTGGTCGGAGGAAGAAGCTCAGCCCTAGGTACATGGGCCCTTACAGGATCCTGGAGTGGATCGGACCCCTAGCCTACAGGTTGGAGTTACCACCAGAGCTGGAAGCGCTGCACGACGTCTTCCATATTTCTTCGCTGAGGAGGGCTCTACTACGCCCGAAGCAGTAGATTTTGACCACCGAAGGGCCGGTAGCTTCAGACCGGTCGGTTCGTTTGGAGCCGGTGAGGATCGACGACCGAGGAGTACGGGTCTTGCGACGCAAGAAGGTCCCACTAGTCAAGGTCCTGTGGAGGAACAACGGTCAGGAGGAGCATACCTGGGAGCCGCAGGACCTGATGCGACAAAGATACCCAGAGCTGTTCAGTCAGGTATACCTCACAAACCCTCAAGATATTTAATTTATTTTCCTACTTTAAACTACTAAGGGCTGCTCTAGGAAGATAGAGGCTTATCTTTTGTTTATTGGGGGCTTATCCTTGTTTATTGGAATCTTGGTTTGCCAATTGGGCGAAATGGTCATAGATCTAGGTTTCCCTTTAAACCTAATTTAGCAAACAAGGCCTCATGATGGGATGTTACAAGGTTCTTTTCTTCGGTAGTAAGTCCCGTAGGCTCAACCTTGATTTCGGGGACGAAATCTTTGTTTTGTTTATTGGGATTTGTAACATCCCATTTCCAACTAGACCCCTAAGATTGGTTTTGGCCATGACTAGGTCATGACAAAACCCTAGGAAGTCAGAAATGGGCCAAGAGATAGGGGACAAAATGTGGAAGATCATCATGGTCTGCAAATAGTAGAACTCTGAGCAATGGTTTAGGATGACCATGGGCTACACCTTAACCCCAAGACCCTACCACAACACCCCTAATACCTTGGGAGGCCCATTAGAGTCATAAGGACCCATTAGGGTCAACCAAAGAGGCTCAGTTGACCAAGGTCAACCCTAGCCCCAAATGGGTCAAACTACCCTACTTAGGGTCAATTGACCTGCTCCTATCCTAGAGGACCCCACCTATTCCCTCCTAACCCTAAAGTGAGGTCAGTGGGTCACTAAGGACACATTGGGGCCAGCCCTAGAGGCCAGGTTGACCCAGGTCAACTAAAGCTCCTAATCTGGTCAAAGTACCCTTACTAAGGGTATGTGACCTCCAAGTGCAGGGTAACCCTACATAACCCTACCTAGACCTTAGGGGAAGCCAATGGGTCACCAAGGACCCATAGGGGTCAACCCAATTGGTCATGTTGACCCAAGTCAACTCTAGCCCTAAAATGTTCAAAGTGCCCTTACCAAGGGACATGTGACCACCAAGATGCCCAACCAACCCTATTAAAGTAATCCTAGACCTTAAGGGAGTCCAATGGGCCACTAAAAACCCAATGGGGTCAACCCATATGGTCAAATTGGCCTAGGTCAACCTTCATTTAAGCCAAGTCAAACCTAGCCCAAAAGGGCTAACCCAAGCCCAAGCCACTTCTTCCTTAGGCTAACTCCATTTCCATGTTCATCATGACCAAGTGGGCTGCATTTAGCTTATGGGGTTGACCAATCAATCAGGGGTGACTAGGAGAGAGAAGGAAGCTTCCCTCCATGATAATGGAGGAGAGAGAAGATGGGGGAGAGGAAGGGGAGAGTGGAAAACCGGCCAAGGAGATCAATAGCCACCATTTATGGCTGCAATCAACTCCTCTAGGGAAGAGGAGTTGATTCCAGCCATTTCCCGGCCACCAAGAGGAAGATTCAGCCCCCCCCCCCACTCAACCCGAGCCAAGCCTTCAAGGGCATTAATGGCCATTGGTGTTTGGCCTCTCCCCTCCCCCAACTGATGATTTATACACCATCAGTGACACGAGAGGATCCCTTCCCATCGTTTACCGTAGAGATTCAGGCAACTTGACTGCACTGTTGCAGAAATCCGGCCGGCGGCACCACCACCATGGCAACCCGAAGATCGACTCGCATTCAGGCCGCCAGGAAGGTCCTCTCCCTCTCCTTAACTCACGGGTAGATCATATGACTACTTAGGTTGAAGTTTCGGGCTCAATTGAGCCCGATCCAAACCAGGAATTTTCATGGTTTTTCGGCTAAAATGAACTTGCTAGAACCGTCGGAAAACGCCTCTCCGGCGGCAGAGCCACCGCCTGGCGATAGCCCCCACCTCAACGGAGGTGGTGGTGGCGGTGGCCGGCCGGGGAAGGGGCGGGATGGCCGGCGGCAGCCGCTTGAAGTCGGCCCAGGAAGAATGCATCCTGGCCGTCGGCTGGAGGAAGGAGATGACTGGATGCCGTCTATCCATGCGCCAAGATTCGTGCAAGGGATGCATTAAACTATAGGCTTCATATATTCTCATTTGATTTTTGTCACACCTTATATAATTAATGTATCTAATATTTAAAATTGGTTAGAGGCTCTGTATGAGGAAATGATCAACATAGGATTTGTAGCTCCTTGGGTCTATTTTATTTTAAAATTGGTTTGGACCAATTTGGGTGCCTGGTCTGACCAGGGCACCCATTTTGGTGGGACCTACACATATGGCTAGGCAGAACTTCAATTGGGTTCTCACACTTTATCTTTGATCCAAATGAGCTGAAATTTTGGAAGGGAGTCAGACCATATCTAGGAGTACACCAAAAATGGGAATTTTTGGGGATAATATTTCTATAGTTTTGGAAATTATTTAATTTCTCTATGATAATTTAATTAGGTGGTCTAATGACCTCCAAACCCTCCCAAATTTTGGTGAGTGGTCCCTGGGCTCATGTTATGTATCTGTATAAAGTTTCACCTAATTTGGATGTGTTTTGAATAGGTATTGACCCAACCCTAACTTTACCTTAATAAGGGTATTTTGGTCAAAAAGTGCACTTTTGATTTTGAGTGACCAAATCACCTCAACAGAGGCTGAAATTTGGGCCACTGACTTGGTATGGCACTTAGCACCTCCCCATGGAAGGTGCCGGTAAAAGATGTTACAAATGGAGTTCTCCAATTATTTGGGTAATTGGATGGTCTCTTGATGTTACTAAATCAACAGGGGGTGTTGATTGTTCACCAACCTGTGTTATTGTTTCCTCTTGTGGTACAACAACTGGCTCTTCAAGTGGAGCTTCAATGTGTTGAGCATTGCTTTCATCTTCACTGCTTTCTTCTTCTTGAGCAACCCTAAGGAGGGACCTTTGTGCCTTGTGAAGGGCATGAGACCTAAACACCTTGGATGAACATCAAATTTTGTATAGAGGGTCCTAGGATATATAAAACCCTCTTGTAAAAATGTTAAATAATTTTGAAAAGGGTAGGGTCCACAAAACCCTAACCCTAGCTTAGGTCCTAAAACTTGTAATGTTAGTTTATGTTAGCTAAACTTCTTGAAATTTAATCAAATTTGGGTAGTGAGGGAATAAGGATATTTTGAGCCCCTGGTAATTTATTTGGGAAGTTTTGATCAATATTTGTAGCACTTCATTTGTAACCAATAGGATTCCCCTAATTAATAATTTGGCTATTGTGATCTCACTGCCCGTTGAAAGGGCATGAAACATTGGCAGAGGTAGTTTTAGACCTTACTGATCATGTATGATTTTTGATAGAATTTTTGGATACCTAGTTAGGGCATCTACTTCACAAGTGCATTACTTCGATTACATACTAAAAAATTCTTGTAAGAGCCCAATACTTGTTGAAAAATTATGAAACTTGATACATAGTGTTTCTAGCTCACTATTATCATGTGAGAAGTTTTGTGGAAATTTTTGATGGTTAATTAGTATAATTTGTTCATTAACCCATAAACTTGAAATTTCATGAGAAAATCAAGTATAGCCTTATTATTACATGATAAATTATGAAACGTTTTCTAGGGTATTTGTAGGCCATCATAATCATCCCTGAATTTTCTATGAATTTTTGGAGGTACTATTGCTGTAAAATCTTTTAAAATGACTTTTTATGAGATATCTTTGAAATTACATTTAAGGGCCTAAACCCTGCTGAAAACTTTTAAGGCTTAGGCTTTAGAGTTTATTATGCATTTTGTAAGTAACATAAATTTATTGGAATATTATCCTGTCTGAAATTGGTACTTGATGTTCAAACTTGGGCTTTTTGGATACTAGAATAAATAAATAAATTATCAGACAAATTAGGAAAATTATGAATTTCTGGATTTATACTACAAATGTCATTTTAGCCCTCTAATAATTATCATAGGGGTACTGGATGAGTATTTCATGTACTTCCCTTTTTACGGGTCATGTAGCTTAAATGGTCTGCATATAGCAAAAATGCAGGAAATCATTTTGGATATGACTTAGAGCACGTGTGAAGGGTCTTGATGGTTTGCTGGAAGGATAAGTAGAATGGGTTGCATCTATGGAAGATAAGTGAGTAGAGTGTGGTTTTGTCTAGGGTTTAGAGGCGTTCAGGTCCGACGAAAGATCGTCCTACCCAAGGAGTGTTGGAGTCAAATCACCCTAGGATTAGCATATCGGAACATGAGGAAGTAAAGGGTAAGGGAATCAACCAATAACAAAATAAGTACCTTGCAAAAGGGAACACTGGGCGTAATCCCAACACAGTTCCTAGTGCCCCTTGAGAGCCCTTCACAGGGAATACCGGGGGCAGTCCTGGGTTAACGTAAACTGTTTTAACAAGCTGAAAAGAGTAACTTAGTAATTAGGGTTGCACATTTCACAAACATTGATGGCACCGGAAGTTAGCTGGGAGCTTCGGCTCGGATGGTTAAAAGACGGACTTTGGGTCCGGGGAGCTTCGACTCGATTGTTTGAGTCGGACGTGTTGGTCCGGGGAGCTTCGACTCAGGTTTGATTACGCTAAATTTGCATGTGCATAAACGGAAGTAATAACTAAGGTGGTGGGTCTTCGGTATTGGAGGGTCGATGCACCGACGTCAATACGTTGACTCGGCAAGTGTGGTTAGCACTTCGCCAACAGAAGTCCGGTGCGCCAGCCGCAAGAGTACGCAGGAGTCCACTTCGTGCACCAAGCGTTGAGGCGTACGATAGGTCTGACCGGTAGTGCTTTACTGGTTTAGAGGTGGGCGAGGCCCAACCCACCGCTTCCGTCTGCCACTACGGAGGTATCCTGGGAGGTTACGGCTCCAGAAAGGGGGAACTAAAGGTCTGTGTGCACAGAGTCAGGTGTGTGCGTTGCACTTGCATGTCCATCATACCCACTTACATGTCATAGCATAATCGATTCATTTAACCCCTGGCACCTAAAGTATAAGTGGAATGGGATGCTTATACATTAGGACCTGCAAAACGACCCCTTGGTCTATAAGCTTGTGTGGGCAAGTTTATAAATTAAGGTTAATTTTGATATATATATTTACTGCTGTTTGATAACCGACACCCCAACGTATAAATTGGTATGTGACTTTTTATACGATGGGAGCCTTGCAGAAGACCCCTTGGCTTATGTGTTCTCACATAAGTGAAGGTTACTTTTCATATTTCAGCTTATTGTCTATACATGTTATAGAATTGCTAGTATAGGTCCGCTGCCATCTGTTTTTGATATTCTCCACCTTCAAGTCCTCCCTTTTCTTCCTCTCCGCTCGGTGCCTAGGAGCCGTGGGGGAAGGGGCGGGGGATGATAGGACTTAGTCTTTTAGACTAACGGTTTTCGAACCGCATCATTTAGGGGATCGTGGAGACCAGCATGGAGGAGCAGCCCCAGAGACCGGTGCGCTTGGAGGTGGGGCAGTCTAGCTCCGGAGTTCATACAGCCGGGACCGTGAGTCTCGACCTTGAGTAGTTTTCTGCTTTTGCTTCCGCATGAGTGATTTTGTAGTGAGGATATGATGTACCGGGCATAAGCCCGTATTTTGCTACTCTGTTGTTTTATTCTGTGGACACTCCCTTTGTGGAGTTATATTTATTATGACATGTGATTCTCTGTGGACTGCAATTTGCATTTACATTATTGTGCTACTTTTTCTGTGATCGAATTGGCCGGCAGAATCGGCGCTTTGTGGTGATGACCCTTCAGGGCGTGAAGGAGTCACCACAAAACGGCGGTTCTGGGCCTAAGACTCCGGTGTCGATAAGAGAAAAAAAAGGGGGTCTTACATTGGAAAAGTGTGGGACGGCCAAATCCATGTGGGTAACCATCTCAGATCTCATGGAGGGATCAGAGAAAGCAGGAATCTGCTGTCAGCAAGAAGATGAAGCATATGTGGGGGTCCTCGCCTCTGAAGATGAAGGCAAGTATCAATCGGACAGCATCAGGGCTCCGGTGTCCTTGTCAGAGACTGAAGAAGAAATTGAGGAAAGCAGTTCTGATGAAGCTGACACAACGGTCTCTTGCAGTAGTAACAGTAACTCTGAAGAGCAGGTAACTTCGTCATCTTGCCCCTTTTCCTTGAAGTTCCTGAAGACAGAAATTATTACCCTTCAGGAAATCCTGATTTCCTAAAGAGAGCCCTTCAGAAAAGCAACCTACTTGTTGAGGAGCAAGCTCAGGAGATTGCTCGGCTGAAGATCTTGTTGGTTCTCCAATTGGCATCCAACAAGGTTAAGGACTTTAAAATCTCAGATCTAGAGAGTAGTGTAGAGAATGAGAAAAGGATAGTATCCAACTTTTCCAAGGTTGATGCTATCAAGAGAAAGGAAGAAAATGGGTGGATCTCCGGAATTATCAATTCATGGAGAAATGGGGAAACGGTATTCAGACCCCCCACTCCAGGCAGGAAGGGTACTCATCATGCCTTCAAGTATGATCACAGGAATAACCGTGGTCACTGCAAGGGTGATCTGCCCTCATGTGGAGACACCCATAGTGCAAGGGCTGTCATGGTCACCCTTGAGAGAATACCTAAGGCTCATTCTGAACCCTTTGTATTCTCGGCCACTGCCCCAACTCGGCATGAATCTGCTGGTATCAGCTCTCAGTGCGCTTCTCACCACCCTAGGACACAGGAAAGGGAGGTTAGAAGTCATGCAGTTAGTTCTCATGGGGCCTCTGGAAGGGTGCTGACTGAAAGGAAGGCACCACCTCCCAGGCCTCATGACGCTCGCTACATGCATTCCTTCCACCCTTCCAAGTATCACGGTGGAAGAGGCAATTTTGTGAGCAGATCCGGCTCTATCCCGTTTAGACCTAGGACCATTACTACCTCAGTCACTGGATCAGGTCAGAAACGGAGGTACAACATTCACACGTGTTGGTGTTGTGGCAAGGGGGGACACTTTGCCATAGACTGTTGGCACAACCCCTCTGTGTCAAGGGCAAGGGCTTATCCACATCTTCTGGGCAGAGGTAGTCTTCCTGACAGGATTTCTGAGGGAAGGCATTCGAGTTTTTATGCTAACAAGAACCTAGGACACAATACATATTGGGTTCCTAAGGTAAGGTAACACTCTTTTGCAGGGTAGTCTAGGTTCCCGTAAATATGATGGGAACTAGACAGAAGATGTTTCAAGAATGAATTGGAACAAGTATCTGGAATAACAGAAGTACTATCTACAATGGTATACTCAAATTGAACACCTGGTATGCTTTAACCAGAGGGGCTAAATGATAAATCTTATAATCCCAGGTATTTTTGATAATCTCCAATACTTGAGTCATATTGTGTCGACATTTACATATATATATTTATATATATACACATATATGTGTGTACACCTAAGGAAAGGTTAACACTGTAAAAATAACCCTTAGATACATTATTAAAGATTTATCTGTAAATTCACTGGTAGATTCGAGAATGAACCTCTACAGGCATAAATCAGTCCACTGAAAATTAAAGAAGATACGTCATTGGAAGTCACTAAAACTTACAATTGACATCAAGAAATGTGTGAAAAACCCCTTTCAAACCCTAAATAGATTGGTATTAAGAAATATATATTTAGAAGATTTCTAAACCCTTTAATATCAGAAGATTTAGAGAATCCGGCATGCCTCTTAACCCGTAGATTTCTATTGAAGAATCCCATCAATTTCTATTTAGAAAAACTCCCGCCGACTATTCGTATTCCGCATTTCGCAAAGAAACCCGTCGATATCCCGCAGGAATCCCGCCGACTCTTCCTTCCCTCCTCCCGGCGACTTCCCGCATCTTAGGTTCCAAATCTCATCGACCTCGTTCCGGATTCCGTAGACCTCTCTTCTCGCGTCCAGGGTGCTCGTCCAGGTATCTCCGCGGTTTCGATCAAACAAGGACGCGAGCTCCTCCAGGTTTTCCGTCGTCTCCGTCGACTCTCGCTTCCTCCGCTTTTGGGTAACCACCTCCTCTCCCTTTGTAACGCCCCCGGTTTTTCTGTGTTTTGTTTGATTGTGGATTGGCGTTACGATGACGTTTTCCGGCCCTTCGCCGTTGTAGAGCGCGGTCCTAGCTCTGTAGGTTCCTTGTGTAGCCTGGTTGTAGCCAGTTGGCAAGTTTCCCCAGCTAGCCGGAGTCTGTTTTGGTGACTCGGTTGGGCCTCTTAGGGAAATGCTTGCGTTTTGGCTTCGGGAGGTGTTAGCCCGAGTGTTCGATCGTCGGATGTTGTTTTCGACCTCGCCGTTGTTTTCGTGGCTTGGTTGTTTAGCTACGGTGCGAGTTTTGGTCGAAATCCGAGATTGTTTGCCTTCGCGTCGTTTCGGCGTTGTTTTGTTAGCTGCAGATTTGTTATGTTTGCTGTGCTGTGCGTGGCCTGTTGTGTCTGAGCTTGTAGGCTGGTGCCTTGTATCTTGTTTGCTAGGTGTTAGCAGGTTTCTTTTCTGTGTAAGTTTGGGTGACACGGCCTGGGACACGCCCGTGACCCAGGGCGTGTCGTGCTCGGGTAGAGCTCCCGTTTCTCCAGTCGACGAATTTTTGGTCGACAGGGTTTTTTTTTGGAACACGGCCGTGACACGGGCGTGTCACGGGCATGTCCTCCTTCGATTCGTCGAGCTGCGCTCGATGGTCGTCAGGCGGTGTTTAGTGAGAATACGGCCCTGCCATGGGCGTGTCGTGTAGAACACGGGCGTGACCATGGGGCGTGTCTCTCTGTTCGACGATCGGCGCTCCACGATCGTCGGGCGGTGTTCGAGTTGGTACACGGCCTGTGACACGGGCGTGTCACAGGGCGTGTCCCTTGCTTCGTCGAGCGGAGATCGACTTTCGTCGAGTGGGTAGGTGCGTGAGTACACGCCCCGTGACACGGGCGTGTCGGGCCGTGTCACGGGCGTGTCTGGGGGGCGTGTCCCGTGTTTTCGTCGAGTAGAGATCGACGTTCGTCGAGTGTGTGAGTACACGCCCCGTGACACGGGCGTGTCGGGCCGTTTCACGGGCGTGTCTTGGGCGTGTTCCGTACCTTTTTTCCTGAAATCGTCTTTTGTTGCCGTGAACTGTTTTTCCTCCTCATTTTTCATCGTTCCCGAGTCTGGAGAGCTTCCAGCGGAAGGGTTTTGAGAGGAGGCGGTGGTTGTTTTGGCCGGCGATTTCGGGAAGGTTAGAGCCCGTTTTTCTCGTGTGATAGCTGATTCGGTTTGCTCTCGGCTAGATCTTCCCTTCCATGTAAGTTTTTCTTGATTTAGGGTTCGATTCCAGGAATTTCTAAATATCTGATTTCTTTCTTCCCTCAAGTTTCAGCGTTGGTCTTCTAGGTGGCCGATCTTGCCGCCGGAGCCAAGCCGTGGTGCGGCTGTTGTTTGTTTTTCGAAGAGGTAGAGGCAAGTGGCCCCTTGCCCTTGCCAAATTTATTTCTAACCCATGATCTTTTTTTTATTTCTTCTGCAAAGCTCTGTTCTCTTTGTCTCTTTTTCCTCCCTAGGACAGCAGGTTAAGTTATTTCATCAAGCTTCTAATCAAGTGCTGATCCTTTATTTTCTTTTCTGGAATTTTAATCATGTTCTCTTTTGTCGGAGGTTTGGTGTTCTGTGGGTAGCTAGAGTTAGGGTGAGGCTGCGGTAGAGGTGGTTCAGGTTCGGTTGCGATAGTCCCGAGTAGTTAGGACGGAACGGAGGGTTGGGATTAAATTTCCAACTCTCCGCTTGCTCGCAATGAGAGAGCTTAGGCTGCAATTTTTAACGAGACTTACGTTTACCCTAAGTGGAAAGCGCCGTCACCTAGCTTAGGACTTGCGGCTAAGTATTCTAGGCGTCAAGTGAGTGGAGTTTACTCAACGCTGCGTCGAGTGGGCTCGACATTTCTGTCTTGAGTTCTTGTGTACCTTAGGATTGTTAGTGTGACCCTTCCCTTCCTTTAGGGGGTGGTATTGGGTGTTCGACAAATTTTTGCTTGCCGACTCTTGGGTTGTGGCAAGTGGTGCATGTTTAGTGGCCTCTAAGAGGGGTGGATTTTGATGTGGAGAGCTGTGGCCACGACCTGTTTGCCCTGGTTTGGGTTGGTGTGGGACCCTAAAGCTGCCACTGGCGACCCCTTAGCCCTTTTTGGATCTGATTCTGGTTATGTATTCAGATCCATCTTTTTTTTTGACTACTGCCACTTACCCACGTATTAGGAATGTTAGACTCTTTTGTGGAGCATGTTGCTTTTGTTGCTCTCACTTGGTGTGCTTTGCTGTGCTTTAGACAATGCTCATTTCTTCTGTCATGCTCTTTCTTTTGCTTATAGCAGCTTGTTGTCCGGGTGGTAAACCCTTCTTTTTGCTCTTAACTCTAATGCTTTGTTTACACTTTTGATTATTTCCTTGCTGAGGTGTTCTTTTCTTGAATGCCTCAGGTCCAGGTTGCAGCCGGTTCAGCGGCTAGATCTTTTGGAGGGGCTGGTTTGTGGCCTCTTGGGTAGCTGAGACAGCTGATCTCGATTTTGTGAGGTAGTTCTTTACTTTTCTGTATAGACATACATACTCACCAGTGGGTTCGTGTCAGGTTGTTGGCGCCCACTGGTGGCTTCTTGCGATGCTGGGTATGAACTTAAACTGCTGTTTTTGCCTTTTAGTGGTTGTTTACTTGCTTCTGGGAAGGATTTTTTGCTAGGTTGCATGTTAGATATTTTAAACCCTAAAAGCGTTATTATATGTATATCATGCATAGCATAATTATAAAACAAAGACACTATATTTCCTTAGCGTAAAAAGATTACCTTTTTATATCTATTATATTCACTTTAGAGTTGTGCATACCATGAGTTGTCCCTCGGGGACACTTATGCTCACTAGGGTGTCAACTTAATCGAACCAAACTATTTTCTGCTGCGTATACTTATACTTTTAACTGTGGACTAGCTGATCCACCATGCCGAGGGATACGGCCAATCAACATAACTGCTTTTCTTTCATAATTAATCAACGTTTTTCCCTAAACCTGAGGTCTGGAGTTTTGCCTGAGCGCGTGCAGTTATCCCCTGCACGGCGTGGCATCACGGCACGTGTTTTCTCTTGCTCTGATATGATTTTATCGTTGAGAAAATGCGGGTTGTGATAGTTGGTATCAGAGGGAGGTTGCTTGACAAATGGTCGGGCAACCTTTTCCTCGTTTGCATTAGTGGTTAGCGTCATACCATACACACACCGATATGTCATCAGCACGTCTTGGCTAAAGCACGAACACTACACTCATAAGCATAAAGAAGTATACGGGGCATATTATGTAGTATGAGATGCATAATATGTGTTTGTATATGGATCCACCATAGGAGGCAACATGTGAGGGTTATGTAGTATGGGATGCATAACCTCACCACATGGATGCGGCTAGCACGTTTTCTTTTTTCGTTGCATGGGAATGTTATGTAGTATGGGATGCACAACATTTTCATGTGTACGGCTCCCATGGCATGCATTAAGGCCTTTTTTTTTAGAATGCATAGCACATCATGCATAGCCTAACATTCATAAGCACAACGTGTTAAGCTAAAGATTTGCAAGATGACATATGTACACACATGGTTTTGAGTCAAAAAGAATACAAAAACATGCATTCATGGTTTAGGCACCTGAGTTAGTGTGATGGTGGTGAACCATCTTAGGTTAAGCATAACATCATCATGATAAAACAACTCCCAGAGCAAGTTTTGCAGTTGAAGTTCATATTTAAGTGTGTTTGTCTGTACCGGGTAGTTTTGTTCTAGCTGTTGGGCTAAGTTTCGTCTAAAGCTTGTGCGATTATAGGATGGCGAGATGTCCCGCAACGAGGTCGACCCCCCAATCCGAGGGTGAGACGTCAGGAGCGCAGAGCGAGGCGTTGGTAGAAAACCTGCGGCAGAGTAATGAGACCCTATCGAGGCAGGTGGTGGCTATGCAGGCTCAGATTCAGTCCCTGGTGGCCGTGGTGGCGGGACAGGCCCCGAGAGTTCAGGACCCCGCTGAGGGGGTAGCTGTTCCTGCCCCTCCTGCTCCTCCCGTGCCTTTGGTTGTGGTGCCCCCGGAGATGGCGTTTATATCCCAGTTTCAGCGACTGAGACCCCCTACTTATGATGGGCAAGCAGATTTCATGATTTTGGATGACTGGCTGATTACTATTGAGGAGATGTTCTCTTATTCGGGGATTTCGGATGATCAGAGAGTGATGCTCGCTGCCTACCATCTCAAGGGCTTAGCAAAGAATTGGTGGTTGAGGGAGAAAGAGAGCTTGGTGGCAGGATGCTCTTGGGAGTCATTTAAAGGGATGTTGTTGAGTAAGTTTTTGCCTTCAGTCGAAAGGGACCGGCTGATGAATGACTTCCTCCATTTGAAGCAGAGGAAACTCACGGTCAGTGAGTATGAGATTGAGTTCAGTAAGTTGAGTCGGTTTGCTCCTGGTCTGGTGAGTGTTGAAGCAGACCGAGTTAAGCGATTTTTGGGTGGACTAAGAAGCGACATTCAGCAGTTAGCGAATGCCTATGGTGCAGTCAGTTATGCCAGCGTGGTCGAAGCTGCCTTGAGGGTTGAGGCCATTGAGAATGCCAAGAATAGAGGTCAGCAGTTGTGGAAGGATAAGCGAAAGTCCGGTGGAGGGAAGAGCCCTCAGGAACCCGACGCGGTCTCGAGAAAGAAGAGCAAAGAGGCTTGTAGTTTCTGTGGCCGACCAGGCCACCCCTTTGAGAAGTGTTTCAAAAGGTTTGGAGCGCAGAAGAAGGATCAGGTGCACGCAATTCAGGGTGCTCCCAGAGGAGACTTGGTGTGTGCCTTGTGTGGAAGGAAGGGGCATGAGGCTGCCCGTTGCTGGTCGAGAGATAAAGTTTGTTTTCAGTGTGGGCAGAAGGGTCATCTCAAGACAAAGTGCCCACAGTCCCAGCCTATTCTGCAGCCAGTACCCCTCCAGGCTTTGCCACCGCCTCAGCAATTGGATAGAGGAAAGGGGAAGCTGAATGTGCTTTCGGCAGACGAAGCGCAGACTTCGGCCCAGGTTATCTCAGGTTTGATTTCTCCTCAGTCGTTTCGTTAAGCTCCCTTTGTGGTTGTGGTTTTCGTTTTAGCATTTGTTTCCTTAGATGCGTGCGCTATTTGTAGGACGATTTAAGGTAAAGAACCGCTGGGCGCGCGTTCTCTTCGATTCAGGCGCTACCCACTCGTTTGTGGCTAGAGCCTTTGTGGAGCGGTTCAGTTTGGGCCTAGATCGTGTTGGTGGTGCCTTTTGTGTTAAGTTTCCCTCCGGTGACTCTGTGGTTACGGACCTGGGTGTCCTTGATTGTCCGATTTTGTTGGGGGATTTTCTAGCCAAGGCAGATCTGAAGGTGATTGACCTGGAGGACTTCGATGTTATCTTGGGCATGGACTGGTTGTCAAGGTACGATGCTGTGATCCAGTGCAAGGGTAAGCGCTTGGACTTCGTCAAGGACAACGGTCAGCCAAGGAGCGTTTATGGGTATTCTCTCCAGGAGTCTCCAGTCATTTCTGCGGTGCGTGCTCGGAAGTTGCTTGATTCTGGTTGTTCTGCCTGCGTGGTCTCTCTGGTAGGGGCTGTTGTTAGAGTGCCGTGTTTGCAAGAGATCCCTGTGGTGTGTGACTTCTCTGATGTGTTTCCTGATGATCTTCCCGGTCTTCCACCCGATCGAGATGTCGAGTTTGCTATAGATTTGGAGCCAGGCACGCGTCCTATTGCCAAGGCGCCGTACCGGATGGCCCCGCGAGAGCTGGAAGAGCTGCGAATTCAGCTGGATGAGATGTTGGCAAAAGGGTTCATTAGGCCGAGTTCTTCACCCTGGGGTGCTCCAGTGCTGTTCGTTAAAAAGAAGGATGGGTCGATGAGGCTATGCATCGACTATAGAGAACTGAACAAGGTTACTATTAAGAACAGGTACCCTTTGCCTCGGATTGACGATCTGTTTGACCAACTACGTGGTAGTGCCGTGTTTTCCAAGATAGATCTTCGTTCGGGCTATCACCAGTTGAGGATTCGGGAGTCAGATGTTCCGCGGACGGCGTTCCGCTCTCGTCATGGGCATTTTGAGTTTTTAGTTATGTCATTTGGTTTGACTAATGCGCCCTCAGCTTTTATGGATCTGATGAACAGAGTTTTCAAGGACTTCCTGGATAAGTTTGTGATTGTCTTTATAGACGATGTTTTGGTGTATTCTAAAGATGCGGAGGAGCATGATCGGCATTTGCGACTGGTCTTGGCGACTCTGAGAGACCATAAGCTATACGCCAAGCTGAACAAGTGCGAATTTTGGTTGCCTCAAGTTTCTTTTCTCGGCCACGTGGTGAATAAGGAGGGAATATCGGTGGACCCAGAAAAGATCGCTGCTGTTATGGAATGGGCGAGGCCTGTTACTCCCAAAGAGATCAGAAGCTTCTTGGGCTTGGCTGGATATTATAGGAGATTTGTAGAGGGATTCTCTACTTTGTCTGCGCCGTTGACCAGGTTGACGCAGAAGAATGCAGCCTTCATATGGGATGGCAAGTGTGAGGAGGCTTTTGAGGAATTAAAAAGAAGGTTGTGTTCAGCTCCAGTTTTGTCTTTGCCTACTGAAGATAGTGAGTATGATATATATGTGGACGCGTCACACGTCGGACTGGGCTGCGTTTTGATGCAGGGCGGGAAGGTGATTGCGTACGGGTCGAGGCAGCTAAAGACTCATGAGAGGAATTACCCTACGCATGACCTGGAGTTTGCAGCTGTGATCTATGCGTTGAAATTGTGGAGGCATTTGCTGTATGGTGCGCAGTGCAAGATTTTCACGGATCATAAGAGTTTGAAATATGTCTTCACTCAGAAAGAGTTGAATCTGCGCCAGCGGCGGTGGTTGGAGTACGTGGCCGACTATGATGTTGAAATCCAGTATCATCCGGGTAAGGCGAATGTGGTGGCCGATGCCCTAAGTCGGAAGTCAGGAAAGATTTTCAACCTCTCCGCCGAGCGTCTTGTGGAAGAGTTTCTTTTGATGGACATTTCTGTGGGAAGCTGCGATTCGCAGAGTAGCTTGGCAGTGGCAGAACCTTCGTGGATTGCGCTTACGCGACTGCATCAGAAAGATGATCCCGATCTTTTGCATTTGTACCTTCGAGCTGAGAAAGGTGAATTACCAGATTTCTCTATAGATGATGCGGGTACCTTGAAGTATCGTGGCAGGTTTTGCATTCCCGCAGTTGGAGATATCCGGAATATGGTGTGCAGAGAAGCCCACGGATCTAGTGTTGCCTACCATCCAGGGTCTACCAAAATGTATCATGATTTAAAGCAGATTGCTTGGTGGTATGGGATGAAGAAGGACGTAGCCAGATTTGTTTCTGAATGCTTCACTTGCAGGCGTGTGAAGGCCGACCATGGGAGGCTTGGTGGCAAGCTAACCCCCTTAGAGATTCCGATGTGGAAGTGGGAGAGTATCTCGAAGGACTTCATCACAGGCTTACCGAGATCTCCTAAAGGGCATGATTCGGTTTGGGTGATCGTAGACAGATTGACGAAGAGTGCTCACTTCGTACCATTTAAGATCGATTATCCGATGAGGAAGATAGCCGAGCTGTATTTGGATGAGGTTATTAGATTGCATGGTGTACCCGTGAGTATCATATCGGATCGAGACTCCAGGTTTACGTCTCGTTTTTGGAAGAGCCTTCAAGAAGGGTTGGGTACAGATTTGAGATATTCCACAGCCTATCATCCCCAGACCAATGGTCAGACGGAGCGAGTAAATCAGATTGTGGAAGATATGATCCGATGCTATGTTCTGGAGCACGGAGGAGCGTGGGATGAGCGCTTGCGGCTTATGGAATTTGCGTATAACAACAGTTATCAAGAAAGCTTGCAAATGGCTCCTTTCGAAGCTTTGTATGGGAGGCGCTGCAGGACTCCCTTGTTTTGGGCTGAGGTTGGCGAGAGACCTTTGTTGGGTCCAGAAGCACTCGAGGAGATGGAAACTGCTGTGAAGCTTATTCGGGAAAAGCTTCGGATAGCCCAGGAGAGATATGAGAAAAATGCCAATCGGCGTAGATCGGATTTGGAATTTTTGGTGGGGGACTCAGTGTTCTTAAAGGTCTCCCCGTTGATCGGAGTCAAGCGTTTTGGCAAGAGCAGGAAGTTGGACCCGAGGTTCGTGGGGCCGTTTCCGATTGTTGAGCGGATTGGGATATCAGCTTATAGGCTGGCGTTGCCCGTAAACTTCCCTAGCGTGCATAATGTCTTCCACGTCAGTCAGCTGCGGAAATGTGTATCGAATGGCATGCAGGTTTTGGATTCTGTGCCTCAGTTGGAGCCGAATCTTTCTTATGTGGAGGTGCCTGTCCGCATTCTGGATTCTCAGGTTCGTGCGCTGCGGAAGAAGTCCATTCCGATGGTTAAAGTTTTATGGAGGAATCGGGATGTAGAAAGCGCGACTTGGGAGTTGGAGTCAGCTATGAGGGAGGCTCACCCTCATCTGTTTCCCTGAGCTTGTGCCTGGTATGTTTTGTTTTTTTATGATTATATAGCCCTTTCCTGGCTCTTTCTCTCTCCTTCTTCTTAGGAGTGTTGTGAGTAAAGTTTCGAGGCAAAACTTTCTTTTAGGGGGAGTGGCTGTAACGCCCCCGGTTTTTCTGTGTTTTGTTTGATTGTGGATTGGCATTACGATGACGTTTTCCGGCCCTTCGCCGTTGTAGAGCGCGGTCCTAGCTCTGTAGGTTCCTTGTGTAGCCTGGTTGTAGCCAGTTGGCAAGTTTCCCCAGCTAGCCGGAGTCTGTTTTGGTGACTCGGTTGGGCCTCTTAGGGAAATGCTTGCGTTTTGGCTTCGGGAGGTGTTAGCCCGAGTGTTCGATTGTCGGATGTTGTTTTCGACCTCGCCGTTGTTTTCGTGGCTTGGTTGTTTAGCTACGGTGCGAGTTTTGGTCGAAATCCGAGATCGTTTGCCTTCGCGTCGTTTCGGCGTTGTTTTGTTAGCTGCAGATTTGTTATGTTTGCTGTGCTGTGCGTGGCCTGTTGTGCCTGAGCTTGTAGGCTGGTGCCTTGTATCTTGTTTGCTAGGTGTTAGCAGGTTTCTTTTCTGTGTAAGTTTGGGTGACACGGCCTGGGACACGCCCGTGACCCAGGGCGTGTCGTGCTCGGGTAGAGCTCCCGTTTCTCCAGTCGACGAATTTTTGGTCGACAGGGTTTTTTGTTGGAACACGGCCGTGACACGGGCATGTCACGGGCGTGTCCTCCTTCGATTCGTCGAGCTGCGCTCGATGGTCGTCAGGCGGTGTTTAGTGAGAATACGGCCCTGTCACGGGCGTGTCGTGTAGAACACGGGCGTGACCATGGGGCGTGTCTCTCTGTTCGACGATCGGCGCTCCACGATCGTCGGGCGGTGTTCGAGTTGGTACACGGCCTGTGACACGGGCGTGTCACAGGGCGTGTCCCTTGCTTCGTCGAGCGGAGATCGACTTTCGTCGAGTGGGTAGGTGCGTGAGTACACGCCCCGTGACACGAGCGTGTCGGGCCGTGTCACGGGCGTGTCTGGGGGGCGTGTCCCGTGTTTTCGTCGAGTAGAGATCGACGTTCGTCGAGTGTGTGAGTACACGCCCCGTGACACGGGCTTGTCGGGCCGTGTCACGGGCGTGTCTTGGGCGTGTTCCGTACCTTTTTTCCTGAAATCGTCTTTTGTTGCCGTGAACTATTTTTCCTCCTCATTTTCATCGTTCCCGAGTCTGGAGAGCTTCCAGCGGAAGGGTTTTGAGAGGAGGCGGTGGTTGTTTTGGCCGGTGATTTTGGGAAGGTTAGAGCCCGTTTTTCTCGTGTGATAGCTGATTCGGTTTGCTCTCGGCTAGATCTTCCCTTCCATGTAAGTTTTTCTTGATTTAGGGTTCGATTCCAGGAATTTCTAAATATCTGATTTCTTTCTTCCCTCAAGTTTCAGCGTTGGTCTTCTAGGTGGCCGATCTTGCCGCCGGAGCCAAGCCGTGGTGCGGCTGTTGTTTGTTTTTCGAAGAGGTAGAGGCAAGTGGCCCCTTGCCCTTGCCAAATTTATTTCTAACTCATGATCCTTTTTTTTATTTCTTCTGCAAAGCTCTGTTCTCTTTGTCTCTTTTTTTCCTCCCTAGGACAGCAGGTTAAGTTATTTCATCAAGCTTCTAATCAAGTGCTGATCCTTTATTTTCTTTTCTGGAATTTTAATCATGTTCTCTTTTGTCGGAGGTTTGGTGTTCTGTGGGTAGCTAGAGTTAGGGTGAGGCTGCGGTAGAGGTGGTTCAGGTTCGGTTGCGATAGTCCCGAGTAGTTAGGACGGAACGGAGGGTTGGGATTAAATTTCCAACTCTCCGCTTGCTCGCAATGAGAGAGCTTAGGCTGCAATTTTTAACGAGACTTACGTTTACCCTAAGTGGAAAGCGCTGACAGCGTCGAGTGAGCCGAGCTCACTCAACGCCGTCACCTAGCTTAGGACTTGCGGCTAAGTATTCTAGGCGTCAAGTGAGTGGAGTTTACTCAACGCTGCGTCGAGTGGGCTCGACATTTCTGTCTTGAGTTCTTGTGTACCTTAGGATTGTTAGTGTGACCCTTCCCTTCCTTTAGGGGGTGGTATTGGGTGTTCGGCAAATTTTTGCTTGCCGACTCTTGGGTTGTGGCAAGTGGTGCATGTTTAGTGGCCTCTAAGAGGGGTGGATTTTGATGTGGAGAGCTGTGGCCACGACCTGTTTGCCCTGGTTTGGGTTGGTGTGGGACCCTAAAGCTGCCACTGGCGACCCCTTAGCCCTTTTTGGAACTGATTCTGGTTATGTATTCAGATCCATCTTTTTTTTTGACTACTGCCACTTACCCACGTATTAGGAATGTTAGACTCTTTTGTGGAGCATGTTGCTTTTGTTGCTCTCACTTGGTGTGCTTTGCTGTGCTTTAGACAATGCTCATTTCTTCTGTCATGCTCTTTCTTTTGCTTATAGCAGCTTGTTGTCCGGGTGGTAAACCCTTCTTTTTGCTCTTAACTCTAATGCTTTGTTTACACTTTTGATTATTTCCTTGCTGAGGTGTTCTTTTCTTGAATGCCTCAGGTCCAGGTTGCAGCCGGTTCAGTGGCTAGATCTTTTGGAGGGGCTGGTTTGTGGCCTCTTGGGTAGCTGAGACAGCTGATCTCGATTTTGTCAGGTAGTTCTTTACTTTTCTGTATAGACATACATACTCACCAGTGGGTTCGTGTCAGGTTGTTGGCGCCCACTGGTGGCTTCTTGCGATGTTGGGTATGAACTTAAACTGCTATTTTTGCCTTTTAGTGGTTGTTTACTTGCTTCTGGGAAGGATTTTTTGCTAGGTTGCATGTTAGATATTTTAAACCCTAAAAGCGTTATTATATGTATATCATGCATAGCATAATTATAAAACAAAGACACTATATTTCCTTAGCGTAAAAAGATTACCTTTTTATATCTATTATATTCACTTTAGAGTTGTGCATACCATGAGTTGTCCCTCGGGACACTTATGCTCACTAGGGTGTCAACTTAATCGAACCAAACTATTTTCTGCTTCGTATACTTATACTTTTAACTGTGGACTAGCTGATCCACCATGCCGAGGGATACGGCCAATCAACATAACTGCTTTTCTTTCATAATTAATCAACGTTTTTCCCTAAACCTGAGGTCTGGAGTTTTGCCTGAGCGCGTGC
The DNA here is from genome assembly GCA_039583875.1 of Platanthera guangdongensis. Taxonomy (NCBI): domain Eukaryota; kingdom Viridiplantae; phylum Streptophyta; class Magnoliopsida; order Asparagales; family Orchidaceae; genus Platanthera; species Platanthera guangdongensis. The sequence continues at coordinate 11,887,503 of CM077160.1, read as the reverse complement.
AGTTATCCCCTGCACGGCGTGGCATCACGGCACGTGTTTTCTCTTGCTCTGATACGATTTTATCGTTGAGAAAATGCGGGTTGTGACACCCTTGCAGTGACTTACTGTTAGTGTAGCTTCCCTCTTGATTTCTGATTAGGCGTAGACTTGGGATTCCCTCCCTAAGTTTGCAATGGATCCAAGGACCACCGCCGGCCTGGTCACTGGATGTGAGTTGGTTCGAACCGGGTTCTCGCATACCTCGGATGAGTTCAGAAACATCATCATCATGCTTGAAGAGGCTGAACTCTCTTTTATACTGGAGCACCCCTGCAAAATTTTGGATAAGGAAGTGATGGAGTTCTCGCAACCGCCAAACTTCGGAATGAAGACTCTATCATCAAGAGTAAGGTTGCAGGTGCAAGGATCAAGATGTCTGCAAGCAAACTGACCAAATACTTGCAGCTCACCAGTTCTGAGCACGAGGATTATCTGGAGGAACATGATAAAGCCAGGACATTATTATTCTGTGGACTAGCTAGAGGAACCAGATCGATAAAGAGAAAAGAAATGAATGAGGAGGGGAAACTTTTGTCCGACATCATTGGGAAAGTACTGATATGCAAACCCGGCTCATATGACCACATCTCAGCTGACATGTTCAAGATTCTTGTGGTGATTGTCTGTAGAGTGAGATTCAACTAGGGGGCTATGCTTTTTGAGAAGATTAAGGACACTCTTAGATCTCCAAGTTTTGGAAGAATCATCAGCCTATATCTTAATCAGTTGAACGGAGATAGGTTCGACATGAGTAAAGGAGTTCCATTGCATTATTTGAAGAAAATGGACTCTAGCGTATTTGATAGATGGGAGCGATGCATCGGGCAGGCTGCAGTGGTAGTAGAACAAGAAGAATCTCCTGCCGAGGACAGAACTGTAGCAGATTCCGTTGCTATTCCCAGTGAAGTTTCTGATGCACTGACTGCAGGAATTGAGGGGGAGCCTCTACCCGCTTCTGCTAATGTCATATCTGGCATCTCTCAGATAGCTAGAGATGCAGTTGCGGATCTGCAAGAAGAAAGTGAAGATGTGGTGGAAAATGAGGCGGCCCTGAACATGAATGATCTAGGAGCCGGAGGTGATGTAGAGGAGAATGATGAGGAAGGTTTGGAAGATGATGCAGTTGAGAATGACATCATGGATGATGAGGATGAGGTAGAAGGAAATGAGAGACATGAAGTAATGGAGCCTCAGGACGACACTGAAGTTCCATCTGAAAAGCAAGCTCCTGAGATAGTTCCTGAGAAAACTAGTGCAACAGTGGAGGGGGAGTCCTCTCAGCAGAGGCTGCTAAGTACATCTGAGAAATCTACTGAGGCTGCAAATATTCCCCCTTTAGAGACTGTGCAAGTGTCCAGCTCTACAAGTGAATCTGCTGAAGAGCAAGGCCAAGGAATGCCTCAGGGTCATCCACTACGAGCTGATCTAGCTAATCACACAGTGAATGTTATTCAAGGTATAGTGGATGAGCTCAAAGTGTCTTTTGAGCAAGCTTAAAATAAAGTGTTAAAAAGAATTAAGAAATCTGAGAATCTAATGCTCAAGAACGTTATGGAAATTAATCACAAACTGGATTTGATGGAAAAGAAGTTCGAAGACAAGTATACAGCAGCCGGTAAAGCTGTAACTCTTCTTATGGAAGGATTGAAAAAGAACACAGATACTCTCGCAGTAGTTAATCAGAATGCTCATGTAGTGGCAAATAACATCCAAAAATTTGATGCCAACATGGTGCTTCTTAACGGAAATCAACAAGCCTTGATTACCGAGTTCTCCAAGACTACAAAGAACATTGATGAGTCACTGCATTCTTATGCAAACTCCATTGTCGTTGAAGCCAAAAAGGGGGAGCAAGAATATACAGCTAAGATGGCCGGGCTTCAGGAAATCATAATCAAAAATTTCGACCAGTCAAATATATATGTATATGACAGTTGCTGGTGGATGCTCAAACAAGTGTTAGGCACCAATATCCCTGAAAATCCCAATATCCCTGAAAATCCTGAGGGTAATCCTGCTCCTGAGAATAATACTGCGGCTGATGAGAGAGCAAGTGCTGAAGAAGTTCCTTTAAGTGGAGCTGATGCTCAAAGGGCTGCTAGGGCCAACTCCAAAGGAAAACTGATGGCCATGTTTGACCAAGAAGCTCTAGTAAAAGCTAGGGACAAGAGAAAAACTCAAGAAGGGACATCTAAGGAAACGCAAGCTGAAAAGAAAATCAGATTGAAGGAGGATGAAGTGAGGAACGAAAAGTGGAGTCCGGTATCAAAGAGTATTATCTTGGACACGTTCTGGCTACAAGAAAAAGGGGAAATCAATCGGAACGACGTATACAGCCAGCATGAGTGGGAGCTGCACAAGACATATGAAGCTAAACGGAATATCTTTTTCAGGACCAACACTGTGGCAAACAAAGCTCCTCCTCCCAGATACTATCCAAAGCCCAAGGAGTACGTTGAGAGGCAAAGAAAGAAGTTCCTGGCTCAAAAACAAAAGGATGACCTAGCCAAAGAGAAATAGACATAAGTTTATAGCTTGTCATTTTCTCAAGAGCACATTTATCTTTTCTTATTGTTATATGAACAATTTTTGGAATATATATATATATATATATATATATATATATATATATATATATATATATATATATATATATTTATATGAATTCATGATTGACTCAAGCTTTGATCTGTTTGCCTTTATTTCTTTGTGCTGTATCTTTAAATTCTATATGCTGTGTATATTATCTGGATGGTGGTATTCATCTTAGCTAGTAGGATTTTGGCTTCGTCAAATATGGGGAGATTGTTGGGTATTGTATCCACAATTACCTGGATTTGAGGAAGCCACATGTCAAGCGAAGATGAATTCACAATGTATTTGATGAAATCTTTCAAGTTGTGCTTGCAGTTATTCCACGCTAAGTACACACCAATGTCAGGGTGCAGTAGGTCAATATACACGGGTCTGCGCGACGTAATCCCTCGTTGAGCAGATCAGTGTGTTGGCCTACGTGTACTCTCTCTATTGGAGTGTACTTATTTTCAAGTACAGGGCTGTGATAATGCAAGAGCAGACAAGGAGCAAGGATGGGTCAAAGAGCAGCTCATGGGTGGAAAGACGAAAAATCGTCCAAGTAATAATCGACGAGAATCACCAAGTGATTCTCGCCGATTCGGCGAGAATCACTAGTGATTCTCGCCTAATCGTCGAGAATCACTAGCTGATTCTCGCCGACTCTATCCGGCTAAATCAGAGCGTGCAAATCTGTCGCTAAGTCAAAATCGTCGAGAATCACTGGCTGATTCTTGTCGAATCGATGAGAATCACCTTCGATTCTCGCCGATTTTGACTTAGGCGAATTTCTAGAACCCGCTGGACCGGACTCAGCCGCTGGCGCTGTTTTGAACCGGGCTTAGGGTTTCTTCTGGTGGGACCCACAACGGTCATAAAGAAGTATTCCACTGTATAAATACTCGCGTATTTTTGAACAGTCGATAGAAAAAATTTGAAAAGAAGCCGAGCCGCCGACGTGACCTAGATCGCGAAACTTGCTCCGCCGCCGTCGCCGCTCGTGCCAGTGGATCGCCGTCTTTGATCGTGGTTTCTTCCAGATCTCCGGGCGACAAAAGCTCGGCCAAGCACAGCGTCTCACGCATCTAACCATAGATCCTTTGTCTCTTGATTCGTAGATCGGGAAAACCTTCCCCTTCCGAATCGATCGAGACGATCGATCGTAGTGTGACCGTTAGAAGACCTTGCTAGCTTTGCTACGAAAGTTAAATCTCCAAAGTACAGCAGCAGCACTCCATTGTCACCGCCGATCCCGAGAACCAAGCCGCCGCCCTTCTTGCCGCCGCCGGTTTCGGGGAGATTCTCTCCAAGTGAGATTTAGGGTTGTGGACTCTTCGTTGACTTCAAGAATACGTCGTCGAACGAAGAGGGACACCTTATTCTCCATAAGTAGTTTGTATTTCTAATACACTCCAATTTCTATTTTGTTGTAAAGGAACGTTGGTTCCTAGTTGTAAGGGTTGGGTGCAACCCGTGTTGTGGGAGTGGTGACTCCTACGTGTGGAAGGGTTCCTTCCGTTAGTGCAAGGATTGGATTTCAATCCTGTTGGTGAAGTGACCGAGTCATCCCGGGTTGGGAGATAGGTCGAAGGGGGAAGTGGACGTACCCAAATCGGGGAACCACTATAAATTGCTTGTGTCCTTTCTATGCTGTGTTGTTTTGTTTTCGTGTGCAGGTACGATTTTAATTCCGCAAAAACGATGCAAGACACCTATTCCCCCCCTCATAGGTGAAGGTAGTTGACACTAAGTGGACTTTCAAAACCTACGATCTACCCGTGAGTTAAGGAGAGGAGGAGGACCTTCCTGGCAGCCTGAATGCGAATCGATCTTCGGGTTGCCATGGAAGTGGTGCCGCCAGCCAAATTTCTGCAACTGTGAAGTCAAGTAGCTTGAATTCCTCAGGTAAAAGGTGGGAAGGGTTCCTCTCAGGTCCCTAATGGTGTTTAAATCATCAGTTGGGGGAGGGAAGAGGCCAAACATCAATGGCCATTAATGCCCTTGAAAGCTTGGCTCGGGTTGAGTGGGGGGGGGGGGGGGGGCTGAATCTTCCTCTTGGTGGTCGAGAAATGGCTGGGATCAACTCCTCTTCCCTAGAGGAGTTGATTGCAGCCATTAAGAGTGGCTGTTGGCCTCCTTTGGCCGGCTCCCACCCTTCCCTTCCCCTTCCCCAATTTTCTCTCTCCACCATTATTATGAAGGGACGCTCCCTTCTCTCTCCTAGTCACCCATGTTGACTGGTCAACACCATAGGCTATGTGCAGCCCACTTAGTCATAATGATCATGAAAAGTGAGGTTAGCCTAAGGGTGAAGTGGCTTGGGCTTGGGTTAGCCCATTTGGGCTAGGTTTGACTTGGCTTAAGTTAGGGTTGAATTAGGCCAATTTGGTCATCTGGGTTGACCCCATTGGATCATTGGTGACCCATTGGCCTCCCCTAAGGCCTATGTGGGGTTATGTAGGGTTACCTTACACTTTAGAGGTCACCTACCCTTAGTAAGGGCACTTTGACCAGATTAGGGGCTTGAGGTGACTTGGGTCAACTTGGCCTCTAGGGCTGACCCCAATGTGTCCTTGGTGACCCTTGACTTCACTTTAGGGTAGGAGGGCATAAGTGGGGTCCTTTAGGCTAGGAGTAGGTCAATTGACCCTAAGTAGGCTAGTTTGACCCATTTCGGGTTAGGGTTGACTTTGGTCAAGTAAGTCTCTTTGATTGACCCCAGTGGGTCCTTATGGCTCTAATGGGCCTCCCAAGGTATTAGGGGGTGTTGTGGTAGGGTCTTGGGGTCAAGGTGTAGCCCCATGGTCATCCTAAACCATTGTTCAGAGTTCCACTATTTGCAGACCATGATGATTTTCAACACCTTGTCTCCTATCTCTTGGCCCATTTCTGGCTTCATAGGGTTTGTCATGACCTAGTCATGGACAAAACCACTGTAACACCCCATATCTGTCATATAGCATATAGCAGTAGGTCTGTCCGGGGCCCGACGTCGTATGCCACAGACAGACCTGGTAGTTACTTATGGAAACCATCCAACCAATCTCAATGTCCTACACAGAGCATTCTAGCGGAAGCAGTTTAAAAAAAGTTGTAACAAAGAACCCAGCATTAAAGCATGAATGTCCACTAACCAAAATAGGAATGTATACAGAATACCAACATAAGCCTTAAGGCCTTACAAAATGTTTCACTTGAATTTTACATGATTTACAAACCACGGCACGCAGGCCGGTCATACATGAATAAAACAGTAAAAACTTCCATTTGGGCCTTCGAGGGCCGGCTTCGCAAAAAGGGCTTTAGCCCACTATTGACCGCTTGGTCCAGCAGCACCTGCAAGCAACATACCACCGCACGGTGGCAAAACAAGGCAACGGTCAGCAATGCTGACCAAATTATAACGATCCCGCCCCCAACTCGGGGCGGCGATGCTCCTTCCCTGCATTTCATTAGCATAAGCGAGCAATATATATATTTTGCCATTTCATCACAGGCGTTGGCTCGCACGGCCACACGCCCCGTGCTCTCAGGGCAAATTCTTGGTGAACCGGTCGATGTCACGTCAATTAAAGCTATAGACATTCCGAACTCACCACCGCCACTTTGACGGCCAAACCTATGAGCAATTTGTCTTCCTGGCCTGGGTCACGACAATTTAAGCCATTGACCGCCGAAGACCCTAATCTATGCCAACGGTAAGTGCCACGTGGCTTTAGGTCTCTTTAACCGAACGACATAGAACGGGTACGGTTCCATCTAACCAGTGCTCATATCGCAACGACAATTTAAGCCATTTGCGCGGGTCAAACTTCCACCGAGTCCCATTTCCATCACAAGTCACATAACCCGGTTATGTTCAAGTTGGCTCTCAGGCCACCAAGTTGGCAAGATCTCGTATCCGCCCAGTTTTCCGGGTGCACCTTTGGGTTAGTCCCCAAGGCTCCCTGCTGCAATCTACCGTGTAGAAAACCCGAAAAACAACCAATAGCACAGAGTCTTCTCCGGCATTATGCAATGCAACATCACCAATCCAGACCAACATGTCCGGGTAGGCTTCACACATCATGCCTATGCCCGTTCTCGCTTACGGACTCTAAACAACGGGGACTTCACATATCTACCCGAAGGAACGCCTCCAACTCTCCGCAAACTCGCGAGAGCGGGATTCCTATGCAAAGAAAGAGAGCTACTCATGCTCAAGATGAGGATCGTTACCCTAGCGTTCCTCTTTGGCGCCATTAAAAAGTAATCGGATGAAAAGCACCGCACTAGCTTTGCCTCCGTGGATCCGGAGTCGGCTCGCGATTCGGAGCTCCGAAGCTCCTCCAATGGCCGGATCTAGCTCCTTCTTCCTTCCTTAGATCTCTACTTTCTCTAAGGTTTTAGAAAGCTAACCACTCATGAAAAGTGAGGGTTTCTAAGTCCAATCCCGGGTATATCCCTTCAGGAACAACCCCCAGCCGTTGGATCTCAAAATAAGGAAACGAATGGCTTTGATTCGGGACTGAAATGCCCAATCTGGACCGAACACGGCCTGGCACACGCCCGTGTACAGGGCCGTGTGCCTCATTCGCCGTCAAAATCGGCTCGCCTGGAACCTCACACGGGTATCGAACACGCCCGTGTTCGAGCTGACACGCCCGTGTTCCACCTGACACGGCCGTGTGGCCGGCCGTGTACCCACATCATTTTTCCCCAAAATCAACCCGAGCACTGCACGGGTTCTAGGACACGCCCGTGTCCTTACCCGTGTCACCTCAACACGCCTGGACCCCAGGCCGTGTACACGGTCTCGACACTCGACACTTCGTCGAGCGAAGATCGTCGACCTACTGACACGGCCTTGGACACGCCCGTGTCCTCGGCCGTGTGCCTTGTCTCGACACAATGTCGAGACCAAAGTGTCGACTTCCCGGGACGAGTGTCGACACGGGTTGACACGCCCTGCGACACGCCCGTGTCGCAGGCCGTGTGCCATGTCTCGACACTTCGTCGAATGCAGAGTGTCGACTTCGCGGCTAAGTGTCGATACGGGCCGACACGCCTTACGACAAGCCCGTGGCGCAGGCTGTGTGCCCAGTCTCGACACAATGTCGAGACCAAAGTGTCGACTTCCCGACTGAGTGTCGACAGAAGCTTGATACGCCCTGGGACACGCCCGTGTCCCAGGCCGTGTGCCTGCTGCCAGAACCCAAACTGGCCCAAAACGTCCCCCTTTGCTCCTTTGAGTTTCGGGGCGTTACAACTCTCCCCCTCTTACAAGAATTTCGTCCACGAAATTATATAAAGGAAAGACATGTACAAAACCAAAAGTTGTACCTGAGCGGAACAACTCCGGATACTCGTCAAGCATAGTCTGCTCTCGCTCCCAAGAGAGCTCCTCACGACCGCAATTGTCCCACCGGACCTTGACCATCCTGATCTCTTTATTGCGTAGCCGCTTGACCTCCGAGTCCTCAATCCGCACGGGCCTGACCTTTGTCGTTAGCCCACTATCCACCGGTACTTGATCAACCGCGATCACTTGCGTAGGCTCTTGCACCGCCTTCCGAAGCACCGAAATATGGAATACATCATGTAAACCACTAAGCTCCACTGAGAGCTTCAACCGATAGGCCGCTTCACCAACTCGCTCCAGAACGTCAAACGGTCCAAGGTACCTTCGGCTTAGCTTTTTCAATCGCCGCACCCGCGAGACACCCTTGAACGGCTTGATCTTAAAGTATACATAATCGCCCACAGCGAACTCCACGTTCCTGTGCTTGGCATTATAGTACTTTGCTTGCCGGTCCTGAGCGATAAGCAACCTCTCCCGAATGGTTCTCACCAAAGAAGTAGCATCCTCCACTTCTGATCGCTTATACAACTTTGACTCACCCGTTTCTAACCAAGACAACGGCGTGCGACATTTTCTACCATATAGGGCCTCAAAGGGCGCCATTTGGATACTCTCTTGGTAGCTGTTGTTGTATGCGAACTCCACCAAATAAAGGTGGTCTTCCCATTGCTTTCCAAAATCCAAGACACACATGCGGAGCATGTCTTCCATAGTTCTATTGACCCTCTCGGTCTGCCCATCCGTTTGCGGATGGAAGGCTGTGCTGAATTTCAGCTTTGTTCCCAACATTTGCTGCACAAGCCTCCAATCATTGGACGTGAATCGCCCATCTCGGTCACTCACAATGCTGCGGGGCACACCATGAAGCCGTACTATGTTATCCACATAAAGTTTTGCCAACTTCTCCACCGGATCATCCTTCCTATGTAGAATAAAATGCGGCACCTTCGTTAATCGATCAACCACCACCCAAATGGCGTCGTTCCCCTTCTGCGACCTTGGCAAACCGTGTACAAAGTCCATAGAGATGTCGTCAAATTTCCACTCCGGAATAGGCAAGGACTTAAGAAATCCTCCCGGCTTTTGGCACTCCGCCTTTACCAAGGCGCAAGTTTGGCACTTCGCTACGTATAGCGCCACATCCTTATTCAAACCCGGCCACCAAAACAGTTTCTTCACATCACGGTACATCTTCGTGCTCCCCGGGTGAATCGAGTACTTGGTATGGTGTGCCTCGTACAACAACTCCACCCGCAAATTGCCCACACTTGGGACGCACAGACGACCGTCTTTCCAAAGTAATCCGTCCTCCACGACGAATTGGGGATTTGACCCATCCAGAGCCTCTACCATGAACTGCTTCATATGAGCATCCATATCCAAAGCCTGCCGAATACGATCAGCCAGGTCATATTGGACTTCAGTCCAATTCAGAACTGCTTCAGCACTTGATTGCCTGTCCACACAAACAATCTCCAACGCCTCCAACTCTCGCACCAACCGCTCATCATGCACCGATAGCCAATTGGCTTGAGCTGGGGCTCGGCGACTCAGCGCGTCCGCAACCGCATTCCCTTTTCCAGGTACGTAGTGGATCTTGAATGTATAGTCCCCCAGGAACTCCATCCATCTACGCTGCCGCATATTCAGATCCTTCTGATCTATAAGATACTTCAGGCTCTTGTGATCGGTGTAGATATCAATCTTCACACCGTACAAGTAGTGTCTCCACAGCTTCAAGGCAAAAATCACGGCCGCTAACTCCAAGTCATGGACCGGATAGTTCCTCTCGTGCACTTTTAGCTGTCTCGAGCCATAAGCTATTACACTTCCGTGTTGTAGTAGTACGCAACCCAAACCGCTGCTCGAAGCATCACTATAAATCTCATAGCCTTCGGTCCCACATGGCGAACTCAGCACAGGCGCCGTGGTCAACCAACACTTCAACTCCTCAAAAGCTCGTGCGCACTCCGGCGTCCAAATGAACTTATGCTCATTCCTCGTCAAAGTAGTGAGAGGTAATGCTATCCGCGAGAAGTTCTCTACGAAGCGCCTATAATAGCCGGCAAGCCCCAGAAAACTCCGGACTTCCGCTACAGTAGCAAGCTCAGGCCACTCACGTATCGCAACAATCTTCGCCAGATCCACAAGCAATACCCTCTCCACTTACTATATGACCGAGGAACGCCACTGAGGATAGCCAAAACTCACACTTCGAGAACTTGGCATACAACTGATTTCTTCTTAGCGTCTCCAACACCAAATGAAGATGCTTGAAGTGATCTTCCTCACTTTGCGAGTACACCAAAATATCGTCGATGAAGACGATCACGAAATGGTCAAAGTACTCCCTGAACGTCCTGTTCATCAAATCCATGAACACTGACGGCGCATTAGTCAGCCCAAACGGTATGACCGTAAACTCATAATGCCCGTATCTCGTACTAAACGCTGTCTTCGGGATATCACTCTCCCTTATTCGCAGCTGATAGTACCCAGCTTTGAGATCTAACTTCGAGTACACCGTCGACCCGACTAACTGATCAAAAAGATCATCAATCCGGGGGATCAGGTACTTGTTCTTCTCAGTCAGCTTGTTGAGCTCCCGATAATCAATATATAGCCTCAAGCTTCCGTCCTTCTTCTTAACAAAGAGGACCGGTGCGCTCCAAGGCGAATAACTCGGGCGCACATACCCTTGCTCCAACAATTCTTGCAGTTGAACTTTCAGCTCCGCCATTTCCGTAGGCGCTAGCCGATAAGGATATCGTGACACAGGCTTTGCACCTGGCACTAGCTCAATCGTAAAATCTATCTCCCGCTGAGGCGGGGCTCCAAGAAGATCTGCGGGGAACACATCAGGGTATTCCGATACCACTGAAATACAATCCAACGCGGGCTTCGGCTTTGCAACCTCCACTAGTGTAAAGAACAGTTCTGCTCCGGCACGAACCGCCTTCACCACCTGAAGAGCAGACATCAACGTCTTGCTCGACCCCTTTAAGCCCGTAAAAGTCGTTTCATGACTTGCTCCCAGCTTGACTTCCTTGCTACCGCAATCTATATGGGCCCGCTGCTCCGAGAGCCAGTCCATGCCAAATATGACGTCGAACTCCACCAACGGAAGTAAAGACGCCCGCAGGTCGAACTCCTGCTCCCCAATACGAATCTTAACATCGCAGATCCGATCCACTCGCATCGAACACCCATTGGGCAACAACACATCCAACTTATCCTTCGCCATCGAAGAAGGGACTCCGATGCGTGATATAAATCCTTCGGACAAGAAGGAGTGTGAAGCTCCCGTATCAAAGAGTGCTCGTGCCGGATTTTCATAAATCAATACAAATCCTAAATAAGCAGTGGTAAGGTAACATGTGCATAACAAGTATTTAAAGAAATTGACTTGCTATAAATCAAACCGTACCTGTCACCACATCAGCCTGTTTGATGGCCTCCTGTTGGCCAAGATTATAGACCCTTGGTTGGGCTGGAGCTTAATGGGATGCGGTCGACTCCACTGCCTTTCCCTTCTCTTCATAAGTAGCTCCCGGCTTCCTCTCGGACTTAGGACGTCCGCTCCAACAGTCACGGGCAAAGTGCCCCGTCTTTCCACATGTAAAACACGCGCCCGGGGTCCGACCCGTAGTCGCCCCAGAAGCACCAGAAGGAGCTGGACCTGAAGTCCTATGCTTCTTGAAAGACCTCCGATAGCTGGACTTTGAAGTAGTCGGCACTTTAAATTCAGATTTCTTCTCACCCAAGCTTTTCTTTGCTTGTACATTCCTCATGTCCTTCTCCAAGGACCGAGCAGTATTGACCAAGGTTAAGAAACCCTGCGTCATCGGCCCCGAGAGTAGTAATCTCAACTCATCTCTCAAGCCTTCATAGAAGCGATTAGTCTTGCGCTCCTCATCCATGATGGTGGAGCTAGCATATCGACTTAAACGAGTGAACTCATGGAGATATTCATCCACGCTCTTCTCACCCTGAACCAACTTCAGAAATTCATTCTCCATCGAAATCCTCTGAGTAGAAGGGAGGTATCTTGCTAAGAACAATCCCGAGAACTCTTCCATCGGAACGTCTATAAGTTGTCTACCTCTCAAATGATGCAGCTCCAATCCTTCCCACCACATTCTCGCTTCACCGTCCAAAAGGAACGTAGCGATGGTGGTCATTTGCCACTCCTCCGTCTCCGTCGCTGTCATGACTCTCTTGACCCTGGAGAGCCAGTCTTCAGCCTGAGATGGGGTTCCCAACCCCGAGAATAACGGAGGGTTAAAGCTCATTACATGCTTAAGCTGCCTCTCAGTTGCCCTCCTTGGCACCAACTGTTCCACAACCACTTGCTCCACTCTCCTCGGCTCAGCCTCTTGAAGAGGTTCCTGCTCCATCACAGGAGCGGGCTGCTGCGTTTGCCTTGCAGGCTGCGCATTTATCACGTCCAACACCGCTTCAGCCACCAATCGTATGTTCTCAGCCGACAGAGGTGTTGCAGGAGCAACATCCGGTGCACTACTAGCCTCAGAAACTCGGCGTTCTGACAGCCCAACGCCACTTTTGGTCACCTATAGTGGTACAAAACACCGTTAAGCGACCAAATAAATTGCAAACAGCAATTATAGGAACACGCAGGTTCCTCAAACACATGTATACTCATTCCTAAGTGGACATTCATGGGTTCTTTTACCGTTATAACGATGACGCACACAATGTGCTCACCACCCCTTAAAAGAATTCGTCCACGAATTCACTTTAAGCCCGACCAAAACCAGTAGTCTGATACCAAATTGTAACACCCCCTATCCGTCACATAGCATATAGCAGTAGGTCCGGCCGGGGCCCGACGCCGTATGCCACAGACAGACCGGGTGGTTACTTATGGAAACCATCCAACCAATCTCAACGTCCTACACAGAGCATTCTAGCGGAAGCAGTTTAAAAAAAGTTGTAACAAAGAACCCAGCATTAAAGCATGAATGTCCACTAACCAAAATAGGAATGTATACAGAATAGCAACATAAGCCTTAAGGCCTTACAAAATGTTTCACTTGAATTTTACATGATTTACAAACCACGGCACGCAGGCCGGTCATACATGAATAAAACAGTAAACACTTCCATTTGGGCCTTCGAGGGCCGGCTTCGCAAAAAGGGCTTTAGCCCGCTATTGACCGCTTGGTCCAGCAGCACCTGCAAGCAACATACCACCGCACGGTGGCAAAACAAGGCAACGGTCAGCAATGCTGACCAAATTATAACGATCCCGCCCCCAACTCGGGGCGGCGATGCTCCTTCCCTGCATTTCATTAGCATAAGCGAGCAATATATATATTTTGCCATTTCATCACAGGCGTTGGCTCGCACGGTCACACGCACCGTGCTCTCAGGGCACATTCTTGGTGAACCGGTCGATGTCACGTCAATTAAAGCCATAGACATTCCGGACTCACCACCGCCACTTTGACGGCCAAACCTATGAGCAATTTGTCTTCCTGGCCTGGGTCACGACAATTTAAGCCATTGACCGCCGAAGACCCTAATCTATGACAACGGCAAGTGCCACGTGCCTTTAGGTCTCTTTAACCGAACGACATAGAACAGGTACGGTTCCATCTAACCCGTGCTCACATCGCAACGACAATTTAAGCCATTTGCGCGGGTCAAACTTCCACCGAGTCCCATTTCCATCACAAGTCACATAACCCGGTTATGTTCAAGTTGACTCTCAGGCCACCAAGTTGGCAAGATCGCGTATCCGCCCAGTTTTCCGGGTGCACCTTTGGGTTAGTCCCCAAGGCTCCCTGCTGCAATCTACCGCGTAGAAAACCCGAAAAACAACCAATAGCACGGAGTCTTCTCCGGCATTATGTAATGCAAAATCACCGATCCAGACCAACATGTCCGGGTAGGCTTCACACATCATGCCTATGTCCGTTCTCGCTTACAGACTCTAAACAACGGGGACTTCACATATCTACCCGAAGGAACGCCTCCAACTCTCCGCAAACTCGCGAGAGCGGGCTTCCTAAGCAAAGAAAGAGAGCTACTCATGCTCAAGATGAGGATCGTTACCCTAGCATTCCTTTCTGGTGCCATTGAAAAGTAATCGGATGAAAAGCACCGCACTAGCTTTGCCTCCGTGGATCCGGAGTCGGCTCGCGATTCGGAGCTCTGAAGCTCCTCCAATGGCCGGATCTAGCTCCTTCTTCCTTCCTTGGATCTCTACTTTCTCTAAGGTTTTAGAAAGCTAACCACTCATGAAAAGTGAGGGTTTCTAAGTCCAATCCCGGGTATATCCCTTCAGGAACAACCCCCAGTCGTTGGATCTCAAAATAAGGAAATGAACGGCTTTGATTCGGGACTGAAATGCCCAATCTGGACCGAACACGGCCTGGCACACGCCCGTGTCCTGGGCCGTGTGCCTGATTCGCCGTCAAAATCGGCTCGCCTGGAACCTCACACGGGTATCGAACACGCCCGTGTTCGAGCTGACACGCCCGTGTTCCACCTGACACGGCCATGTGGTCGGCCGTGTACCCCCATCATTTTTCCCCAAAATCAACCCGAGCACTGCACGGGTTCTAGGACACGCCCGTGTCCTTACCCATGTCACCTCAACACGCCTGGACCCCATGCCGTGTACACGGTCTCGACACTCGACACTTCGTCGAGCGAATATCGTCGACCTACTGACACGGCCTTGGACATGCCCGTGTCCTCGGCCGTGTGCCTTGTCTCGACACAATGACGATACCAAAGTGTCGACTTTCCGGGACGAGTGTCGACACGGGTTGACATGCCCTGCGACACGCCCGTGTCGCAGGCCGTGTGCCATGTCTCGACACTTCGTCGAATGCAGAGTGTCGACTTCGTGGCTAAGTGTCGACACGGGCCGACACGCCCTACGACACGCCCGTGGCGCAGGCCGTGTGCCCAGTCTCGACACAATGTCGAGACCAAAGTGTCGACTTCCCGACTGAGTGTCGACACAAGCTTGACACGCCCTGGGACACGCCCGTGTCCCAGGCCGTGTGCCTGCTGCTAGAACCCAAACTGGCCCAAAACGTTCCCCTTTGCTCCTTTGAGTTTCGGGGCGTTACAACCACTCCTAGGGGTCTAGTTGGAAATGGGATATTACACGTGTAATATAGGGTGTTACACAGATAGACCTTGTGCAGGAGTTGTCAGCCTGTTGAAGGATGAACTATGCGAGCATGAAACTCAGGTGGAGGGGATAACAAGATGACATGCTATAAAGGTATAACACGTCCTGCCTACTAACAATGCCAGAGCTTTCGCCCTGGCCGCTCAAGGTATGGCTAAGGAGGTGGTGAATGTAGTGGAGGGCGAGAGAATGCAACATGGAGGCCTTAAACCTCTTGGCCTCATACGGATTATAGTCAAAGGAAAGCCGAGACCAGATGTTGTCAGCATGGTCGCAAGTGGGGAGTTCGAAATGAAGCTCGTGGTAGGCAGCACTAAAGAGGAACGAGTCCTCATACACCCCCTAAGTATTGGGTGAATTGGAAAAGGGTGAGCGTATAAAAAGTGCCCCCTACTCGAAAAGAGATGACCCCCTCATGCGTGTGTGCGTGTTCATTGAGATTAGGTCTAAGATTTAAGTTAAAAGACGACATGAACTCTAAGGTGAGTTCCTTAAAACCTAACTCCTCGATAGCAAAAAATTGCTCCCAGCCAACTACAGATATCAACTCTCTGACATCTCCCGCTAAAGTTATCTCCTCTAATATGCTCCAGTTGATTGATCGAATGACTTGATATTTTTTTTACTGGAGGCGGTTATAGCGACTGAGGTGCAGTGGATATGTGAACTCCAGCGGCTCAGTGGCATCGCGCAATTCCGTAGACAATGCCTGGAGTTCTGGGCGACGACCTCGATCGCCTTGGGCTTGTCCTGAAGACATGATCAGTGGACAAATACCAGGATTTTTTTTGTTTAGAAAAATGATGAAGAAGAAAAAGGAGAGGAAAATGAAAGGAGGAGAACAAGAATTTGGAGAAGAGAGTGGAGAGGAAGAAGAAGTTGAAAAAACATAAACATAAAATTATTACCAAGGAGGATAGATGGCTACGAGAGGAAACAAATCCATAAACGTTGAAGGCTAAACCTCAACCGGCCCTGGAGACAAGTGTTGTGCAGGAAGTGAAGATGGAAATCAGGGGAGAAGATGGAGATGACCAGAACACGGCCCTATTTAAAGAAGGCGAACACGGGTTCGCACACAGCTGTGTGTGCACCCGTGTTAGGGAATCTTAACCACGTAGAACACGGGTTTCGTCGGGACGTGTAGTCAAACATCACGGGAAGGCAGCGTGTCAGGCGAACACGGTCAACAACAGGACCGTGTATCAACCCGTGTCCTGCTCAGGTACAGTGCATTAAAATGCACACAGGTAATGACACGGCTGGGTGGAAACACGTGTCCTTCTCGGGCAACATTTCGTCGAACAGTAACACTGGTTGGGACACGGCCAGGTGTCAAGCCGTGTCCTTCTCGAGATGAACATCATTGAATCGCGACACGGAGCGGCACAGGGCCAGGTGACTACCCTTGTCCTTATCGGGACAGACATCGTCGAACAAGGATATCAGCGCTAACATGGCCAGGTGACAAACCGTGTAGAGGCACACGGGCATTAACACAGGTCTGTGATCACCCGTGTCCTGCTCTGGCGTTTATGGCAAAAATGATGGCTCATGACACGGCCACACACACGGGTGTGTGTATACCTGTATGGCGCTCGGGATGGACACTGCCTACTCCTGATTTTATAGAGGACATGACTGGGTCCAAGGTTGTGTTGTGGATACGGTAACGCACACGGGCGTGTGGTTACCCATGTGCTCCCCTATATTGAAAATTCTCCTATTTGAATTTTATTAAAAGTTTTTGGATTAATATTAACTAAAATTTTACTAAAAATTTTATAAACTTAAAACAAAATTTACAACATTATTCGCAATCCTAGTTTAGACGGAGGCATGTTTCTTGACGAGCAAAATCTGGAGGAAGTACAACGTAGTAAAGTTTTAATCGGTGCCCATTGACTTTAAAATCGCCCTTCTCCGGGTGGGTTAGCTCGATGGTGCCGTAGGGAAAGATTTATTTAACTTGGAAGGGTCCGGACCACTTAGACCTTAACTTCCTTGGGAATAAACGCAGTCTGGAATTAAAAAGGAGGACTTGGTCACCTTTTTGGAATGTTTTGGGTTTGCGAAGGTGACGGTCATGGAATAGTTTGGTCTTCTCCTTATAAATCCGGGAGTTCTCGTAAGCCATGGTTCTCCACTCATCTAATTCGTTAAGTTGAAGTTTTCGTTTCTCCACTATAGAATCAGTATCAAAATTCAAAGAGCGTATTGCCTAATACAACTTGTGTTCTAATTCTATAGGCAGGTGACAGGATTTACCATAGATTAATCTAAAAGGGGTGGTCCCTATAGGTGTTTTGAAGGCGGTACTGTATGCCCACAAACAATCGTTTAGTTTCCTAGACCATTGCTTCATATTCCCTTCTATAGACTTTTCTATGATCCTCTTAAGTTCTCTATTGGAAACTTCAACTTGACCACTAGTTTGTGGATGATAAAGAGTGGCTATCCTATGTGTAATTCCATATTTTTGTAATACTTTATCTAGCTGCAAATTACAAAAGTGTGAACCGCTATTGCTAATAAGTGCACGTGGAGTGCCAAATCGTGCTAATAAGGTTTTCAAAAATCGGATTACTACTCTATTATCATTAGTGGGCAAAGCTTGTGCTTCAACACACTTTGATACATAATCTACAGCTACCAAAATATATTTATTCCCGTAAGAAATTAGAAATGGTCCCATAAAGTAAATCCCCCACACATCGAATACTTCACATTCAAGAATAAAGTTTTGCGACATTTCATGTAATTTAGAAATATTACCTGATTTCTGACAAGAATCACATGAAAGCGCATATCTTTGGGCATCCTTGAATAGAAGGGGCCAATAAAACCCACAATCAAGAACCTTTTTTGCTGAGCGATTTGCTCCATAGTGACCACCAGCAGGACCTGAAGGACACTGCTCCAGGATTCTCCAACCATCCTCCGCTGATACACACCTTCGTATAACGGAATCTGCACATATCCGAAAAAGAAAGGGGTCCTCCCAGAAGTAATATTTCAAGTCACAGAAAAATTACTTTTTCTACTGATATTAAAATTCTTTTGGAAGGACCTTAGCCACAAGATAGTTTGCATAATAGGCAAACCATGGATAATCAGGATTTATATTTATATATAAGGCAAATAACGATTCCTCAGGGAATGTATTAGAAATCTCATATTCATCTAACATTGCTCGTAGTGGATTTTCTAAATGTGAGAGATGGTCTACCGCTAAGTTTTCTACTCCTCGTTTATCCTTAATTTCCAAATCAAAATCTTGCAATAAAAGAATCCAACGGATTAAACAAGGCTTTGCTTTTGCTTTGGCTAATAAATATCTTAGGGCAGAGTGATCTGTGTATACTACCACCTTAGACAATGTTAAATAAGATCTAAATTTATCGAAGGCGAATACCACTACTAGAAGTTCTTTTTCCGTAGTTGTATAATTCCCTACGCATTATTAAGTGTTTTGCTAGCATAATATATAGGGTGAAAGTGTTTGTTTTGGCATTGTCCTAAAACCACTCCTACTACAAAACTGTTAGCGTCACATATGATCTCAAACGGCTGACTAAAATCGGGCACAATCATAATAGGAGAATTAATTAATCTTTCTTTTAAGAACACAAATGCATATAGACACACTTGTTCAAAAATAAAAGGTGTATCTTTTTCTAAAAGCCTAGTAAGTGATTTAGCGATTTTAGAGAAGTCCTTAATAAACCGGCGGTAAAATCCAGCATGTCCTAAGAAACTTCTCACTGCCTTAACGGAGGTTGGTGGTGGTAACTTTTCTATGGTTTCAATTTTTGCCCTATCTACTTGAATTCCTTGGCTTGAGATTTTATGGCCAAGTACTAACCCTTCTTTCACCATGAAATGACACTTCTCCCAACTAAGCACTAGGTTTGTTTCCTTACACCTCCTGTGAACTTTCTCTAAATTATTCAAACACACATCAAACGAGTCACCAAAAATAGAGAAATCATCCATAAACACTTCCATGATATCTTCAACATATTCATTGAAGATGGCTAACATACACCTTTGGAAGGTGGCAGGTGCATTACATAAACCGAATGACATACGTCTATAGGCAAAGGAACTAAATGGGAAAGTTAATGTTGTTTTCTCCTGGTCTTTTGGTGCTATAGGAATTTAGAAATATCCAGGAAGTCCATCAAGAAAACAATAATAAGAATGTCCTGATAACCATTCTAATATTTGGTCAATGAAAGGAAGAGGGAAATTGTCTTTCCTAGTGGCATCGTTTAACTTCCTATAGTTAATACGGACACGCCAACCTGTTACCGTTCGCGTTTGAATTAATTCATTCTTATCGTTTTCTACCACTGTTAGACCACCCTTCTTAGGAACGACTTGTACAGGACTAACCCATGAACTATCTGAAATAGGGTATAGCATACCAACATCTAACAACTTAACAATCTCAGCCTTAACTACCTCTTTCATATTCGAGGTTAGCCTACGTTTCAGTTGAATAGAAGGTTTATAGTTTTCTTTCAAAAGGATCTTGTGAGTGCAAAAACTAGGATTAATACCTTTTATATCAGATATTTGTCATGCTATTGCACCTTTACATTTCTTCAGCACAGTTATTAGTTTAGCCTTTTCAGTATTAAAAAGATTAGAGGAGATAATAACTGGGTAAGAAGAATTAGTTCCTAAGAATGTATACTCAAGATGATCTGGTAATTTTTTTAGTTCAACTATCGATGGATCCTTAGCATTATTCTTAAGACCTTCACGACCTCCTTGTGTAATCAAACTATACTCAGTCGTTCTATTCATCGAAACACAATTATCTAGAAAAAAAATAAATGTTCAATAATGTCTTCATTGTTTTCATCATCTAGATAATAGTTAGTGATGCAAATTTCTAAAGGATCACTATAATAAAAATTAGAATTCATAGAAGTCATAAAATTATCAACACCATGAGAAAAATAGCAATAATCATCATTATCTAAGGATTGTTTCATTGTATTGCCTATTTGAAAAGTGATTTCATCTTCCCCTACTCGCAAAACTAACTTACCATCAAAAACATCAATAAGAGCTCTAGATGTAGTTAAGAATGGGCGATCTAGTATGAGTGGCACTTCGATATTTTCATCCATATCTAGAATAACAAAATCAGTAGGAAATATAAACTTATCTACCTTAACCAATACATCCTCTACTATGCCTCTAGGGTACTTAACCGATCAATCTGGTAGTTGAATACTCATTATAGTTGGGCTAAGTTCTCCTAGACCTAGTTTCAAATATAGTTTATAAGGAATTAAGTTTATACTAGATCCTAAGTCCGCTAAAGCTTTATTTACTTGTAAATCACCGATTAAATATGGAATTGAAAATGAACCGGGATCCTTAAGTTTTTGTGGTAATTTGTTTTGCAAAATAGCGGAACATTCTTCACTAAGTGTTACTAAAGATAATTCTTCTATTTTCCTTTTATTTTAGATTAAGTCTTTAAGAAATTTAGCATACTTAGGCATTTGAATGATTTCAGAAAAAGGTAAATTGACATGTAATTGTTTAAGCATAGATAAAAATTTACCACACTGCGCATCCATGCGCTCCTTGTTAAGCTTTGTTGGATATGGTATTGCTGGTAGATACTCCATTGGTTGCACGTTCATCTCGCTCAGTCCTTCGCCGCTAGTCTCCTCTTGGGGTGCTTCCTTCATAGGCCTTTGGTCTTGTAACTCCTTTCCGCTCCTCAATTGGATGGCTTTTGCATGCTCCCTCGAGTTTGTCTCAGTATTACCCGGAAGTCATTGTCTTTCAGAAACCATCCTTACAAGTTGTCCAATCTGGTTCTCCAAATTACGAATTGAGCCTTCTTGATTCTGGAAAGCTACATCGGTAGTTTGCATGAACTTGGTAAGTACATCTTCCAATGTTGGCTTCCTTGGCTCCGGTTGTTGTGGTTGTCCAAACACAGGTTGTTTGCCTTGATTTCCTTGTCCTCCCCAAGAGAAATTGGGGTGGTTCCTCCATCCAGGATTGTATGTAGAACTATACAGGTTGTTTGCTTGGTTAAAAGGAGGTCTGATGTTATTATCCATATAATCAACATGTTCTTGCACTTGAGATTCACAACCCGGCATTCCACTAAATGAAGGGTCCCATTGTTGAGGTACCATGGAGGGTGATGCTATGGAAAGGTTATCCATATTTTGGTGAAGCTTTTCCATTTGAATGACTAAGGTAGTGACAACATCTACTTCATACATTCCTGCAGGCTTACTAGGCTTCTGTCTCACGGTAGTGTTAAATTTTCTCAACGTGGTCAGCAAGATAGCCCAAACGCCAAATTAATATCTTCGGAACTACCCAGTTCGCACGTTGAACCAGCGGAAACCAAGGACTAGAGGTACAAAGGTAAATCACAACAAATAATGGAAGCACAAGCAGGTCTATTATTCATTCACTTCTTTACAACGCGAGGCATACATAGCGAGACATGATTTCGCTAGTATAACAGCTGAAAAACAGAAGAACCAAAAAACAAGCCGGGCGGACAGAACCCGAGTCCGCCGAGACCGCGAGGTCGCCGATGTCGCCGAAGCCGCCCGAACTATGCTGCAATCCGCCGAATACCACGGAGTCCGCCGAAGCCGCGAGGCCGCGCAGACACACCGTTATTCGCCTCCTGCTGAACCCGAACTGAGGAACACCCCTACCCGCCTGAAGCCGGCGGACAGGTTATTGAAGCTGGCAAAGTTGAAACAGAACTGACAAGCCGCAGAGCGACCTCCTGCTGAGTCCGCAGAGACCGCACACTTCCAAGCACTTGACCGAAGTCACAGCCAAACTCCTGGCTCCTTGAAGTTATCCGCGCGACCTGCACACAACAAAACGTCAGCCTGAAACAATCCGTGCGGACTGGCAAACACAGACCGCAGCACTTCGTACACCCCAACTTACTGTTCACTCAAGTTACTGTAGATGTGCCAGGGGGGTCCTATTTATAGGCCGGGTGAGGAGTGTGGTCACCGCCCAAGAGATAGAGACACCGCCCCAGCCCGCGCGAATACAAACGACCGTCCGCTCAGTCCGCGTGGACTTAGCCGGTCACCAAGGAAAATCGTCAGGAGCAAGGCAACCATTGACGAACCCTCTCCAGTCCGCCTAAGCTAAGCGGACAAGGCATCAGCCCGCAAAGCTCCAACCGCTTCAGGACAGCAAACCCCCTTCAATGGCTGTCCGCACCAACCCGAGGCAGTCCGCAAGACACACACCTCAATCCGCCACAAGTCCACGACCAAAGGCAGCTAAAGACAGACCGCCCGGTCACAGCGGACTCGGCGGATACGGCGGACACACTGAACTCGGCACCAAGTGTAACCAAGCCCAAAACCATAAGGGGCTAATGCGAGCTTGGCGGACGCAAAACCCCAGTCTGCCAAAACACCACAGCGCAGACCGCCACAGTCCGCGAGCTCCTCGCACTCCTGCCCTATCACAGCGGTCTAATCCCGAACTCCAAAACCAGGCCGCCACAACGATCTCCACAGCAACTCCATGCTGTGCCACCAGAGCTCGACAAGGCCTCAGCCAAGCTCTAAGCTTAGTCCGCAACAGCCAATACCGCGGACACATCAGTCCGCAAGCTTCCCGCGGACAAGAGCCAACCCGCCTTTCAGCACAAGCTTGCACCCGCGACCACTGAGCAAAGCACCAGTCCGCAAGCCTCTCTATCCGCAGATACCAGGCCGCACCAAACCGCGGACTCCATGCAACAACCCGCTCAGAACACAGCCGGCTTCCACCAGACTTTTCACCAGGCCGCAAACCTCAGTCCGCCCAGTCCGCCCAGTCCGCCCAGTCCGCCAAGGCTGTCCGCCACAGGCCGCGCGGCCTGTCCCGTCACCCACTTCCACTTCACAAATTTCAACACTCCCCCTTGAAGTGAGAAGTGGTGACCAAGCCCAGCAAGCTGCGCAAGCGTTCAAAGGGCCCCTTCGACAGTGGCTTCGTGAAGATGTCAGCAAGATTATCCTCACTCCGAACATGCCCGACCAGCAGAGACCCCTCCAACACCTTCTCCCTGATGAAGTGGTGATCAATCTCTATATGCTTGGTCCTAGCGTGGCACACTGGATTGTTAACCAGTTTGAGAGCACTCTCATTGTCACCCCGGAGTAAAGTAGGCCCTTGCACTTCTTCATGAACATCCTCTATAAGCCTCCTCAACCAAACGGCTTCCCGAGCAGCCAAGGCCGAAGCCTTATACTCCGCCTCCGTGGTTGAAACCGACACCGAGTCCTGCTTCTTGCTACACCACGAGATGCTAGCTGAACCGCAAGTGAACACATAACCTGAAGTAGACCTTCGATCATCCGAATCACCGCCATAGTCAGCATCCGTGTACCCGAGCAACGCAACCTCCGCATCCCTTCTATAGAGGAGTCCCATGTCAGAAGAAGCCTTGACATACTTCAGAATTCCCTTCGCCGCCACTAGATGAGATTGCCTTGGTTCAGCCATATACCGACTTACTCGGCCAACAGCATAAGCGATATCCGACCTTGTAATCGTCAGGTAAATCAAGCTCCCAACAAGAGCCCTGAACACCAAGGGATCATGAAGAACCCTTCCCTCATCCCGTCGAAGCTTCAGCCCAGATTCCAGTGGAGTAGAGCACTTCTTCCCTTCGCCCATGCCAAACCGCTTCACAATGCGATCAGCATACCCTTTCTGGCTAATGAGAACCCCGCACTCCTTCCTCTCCACTTCCAGACCAAGAAAGTGATGCAACTCTCCCAAGTCTTTCATCTCGAAGCGTATAGCAAGCTCTGCCCTGAGCCTTGCTACTTCCTCCTCCGAGTTCCCTGTGATGATCATGTCATCCACATACAGCAGGACCAAGACTCGTAGCTCTCCCTTCTTCTTGACGAACAAGCTTGAATCCGAGTTAGAAGCCAGGTATCCACAGAATTGCAAGTACTCTGCAATCTTCCCATACCACGCTCAAGGAGCTTGCTTCAACCCATAGAGAGCCTTCCTGAGTTTGCAGACATAGTCCGGATGCTTCTCAGAGACAAAACCAAGCGGCTGATCCATGAAGATGTCCTTGTCAATCTCTCCGTAAAGAAAGGCATTCTTCACATCGAGTTGCCACAACCTCCATCCCTTGCTAGCAGCCAAGACGATCACCACTCTTACAGAAGTCATCTTCGCAACTGGACTGAATGTCTCCTCATAGTCTTCTCCATACTGCTGTGAGAATCCTCTAGCGACCAGGCGAGCCTTGAACCGATCAATGCTCCCATCAGCCTTCTTCTTCAACTTATACACCCACTTGCAAGTAACCGGAGTAACGCCATCAACCTTGGGCACAAGGTCCCAGGTTTCATTCTTCTTCAGAGCATCAATCTCTTCCTTCATGGCATCATCCCACTCCTTCACTCCAGTGGCCTCATTGAAGTTTGCAAGCTCTCGCTCATCCAGAGGACCTGCAAAGAAGCAGGAGACAAAGCTCACTGCATTCCCATCACATTACCGAGCCAGTGGCTTAACCACCCTCTTCGATCTCCGAAGACACGGCTCCTTGCTCACGGCTTTCGTTGCTTCTTCGGGCTCCACTCCTACCTGGGGCAAGCATTGAGCAGTGCTCCCCCTGCTTCCTGAGCCAGAAGGCTCAGCCTCGGAATTCGAAGCAACAGGAGCTGCTGGTGAAACAAGCAAGCTCCTCTTCCAAGCCTTCAGCAACCTCCACCGGTGCTTCATCATCTTTGCTACTTCTGGTTAGCTCCACCGAGCCACCTCCATATGACGTCAGCTCGTCGAAGACAACGTCTCTTGACACCACGAACTTCTTCGTCACAGGGTCCATGCACTTCCATCCCTTCTTCCGCTCATCATAGCCAACAAAGACAAGTTTCCTTGCCTTCGCATCCAGCTTTGTCCGTGAAGCATCCGGGACATGCACGTAGCAAGTTGAACCGAACACCCTAAGGTGTTCAACACTCGGCTTCTCCTTCAGCAACAGCTCAATAGGAGTCTTCATGTTGATAGGGCTGAGTGGCATCCGGTTGATAACATAAGCAGCACAAGACATTCCCTCCGCCCAAAAGGACCTTGGGATATCTTTCGCATGCAGCCAGCATTTGCAAGTTTCTGTCAAATGACGGATCTTCCGCTCCGCTACCCCATTTTGTTGTGGAGTGTGAGCACAAGTAAGCTCCCGTTGGATCCCGTGCTTCCTGCAGAAGTTAGAAAACTCGGAGGAGACAAACTCCCCCCGTTATCAGTTCTAAACTTCTTAACCCGCAAGCCAAGCCGGCCTTCTACCAACTCCTTGAACTCCACGAACAAACGGAAGGCTTCCGACTTCTCCTTTAAGAAGTACACCCAAGTATACCTTGAGTAGTCATCAACCAAGACAAGCATGTATCTGCTTCCACCAAGGCTGGCAGTAACCGTCGGTCCCATCAGGTCGCCATGAATACACTCCAATGGTTTCTTGCTCCTTGTTTGTGATTTATCAAACGGAAGGCGATGTGCCTTACCGTATTGACAGCCCGCACAAACATGCCCATCACCAAAGGAGGACAACTTCGGCAACCCCCTCACCAGACTTCTACTCGCCATTGCCTTTAGCTTGTCCATGCCAACATGCCCCAGCCTCTCATGCCAGATAGCCGCACTATCATTGGCCCTCATTCTATCAACATAAGCACTGGTGGAAAGAACATACAAGCTCTTCACCCTTCTCCCAACATGAGCAACATCAGCCTTCACCGCTGATACGTTGCGAAGGAACCTCACGTCTGTTGGCCCAAACAGAACGTGATACCCAGCGTCCACCGCATTGGTCACCGAGAAGAGGTTCTTCTTCATGCCCGGCACGTGATACACACTCCTTAACGTGAGTGGCCCCTGATCACTACCCAAAGAAACGACCCCCTCTTTCTCTATTGCATAAACAGTATTATCAGCAGTGATAATAGCTTCATTACCTGAGTAAGCCTGCATGGAGGAGAACCTCGATTTGTCTCCGGTGAGGTGATGACCACACCCGGAGTCCACGATCCACTCGCCGTTGAAGTCCTCAGCAGACAAGGCCCGGACACAAGTGCCTGTCAAGAAAGCTCCGCCCCATTCTGCTTCTTCACTTCTCGAACAAGCTTCCTCCTTTCCCGCAGCATGCCCAGGCTGCAGTTTGACCTTGCAGTCCCGCTTGAAGTGCCCACGCTGATGACACCGGTAGCACTTCAGATTCTTCTTCCAGTCCTTAGGAGCATTGCTCCTCTCCGGCGGATATGAAGTTGAAGTCTCCTTCTCAACAGCGGCCTGCACCTTCTTCTTCTTCCCTTCCCATCCTTTCTTCTTTCCTGAGAAGAGAGCTTCGCTGCCTTCCTGATTCAGGTTCACTCCAGCCATCTGCCTTGCTAAGCTCTCCTGCGAGGCAAGCAGATTCTCCAGCTCCAGCAACGACGGCTGAGTAGCCCACCCTTGAACAGATGTGACAAAGGCCACATACTCCTTCCGCAAGCCGCGGATAATATGCCTTTTCATCTTTGCCTCGGAGATAGGCTCATCAGGATCCAGTGCCGACAGCTCAGCACACAAGCTCTTCATCTTTAAGAAGTACTTGGAAATGGAAAGGTCTCCCTGAGTTGCCCTGGCCAACTCATTCTCCAGGAACTGAAGCCGCGCCACATTCTTACTATTGAACAACTCATCAATGGTTGTCCAAATATCAGCAGCCGACTCACATCCAATGATTTGATCAAACAGTTCCGGAGACACAGCTCTCTTCAGAACGAACTCCGCCTTAGCATTTGTTCTTCTCCAGAGCCTCACCTGCTCAGCAGTACCGAAAGCAGCAGTGACTTCCTGCCTGTCGTCTCCACCAACGACATCCCACAGCTCCTCGCCAAGAAGATAACTCTTCATGCACGACTTCCACTTCTTAAAGTTAGTCGGCGTTAAGAGTTCAATGCCCAGACCTCTTGCTAAGCTCCCTTCCATTGCAACACCTGTTGGCAACCTTTCAGCAGCTCCGAGCAACAACACAGGTTGATCACCACTCAATCACAGAGTAACAACACTTGGCTGACTTCCGCTCACGCAACTGAACCTCAGCAACCTCCCTCTGATACCATGTTAAATTTTCTCAACGTGGTCAGCAAGATAGCCCAAACGCCAAATTAATATCTTCGGAACTACCCAGTTCGCACGTTGAACCAGCGGAAACCAAGGACTAGAGGTACAAAGGTAAATCACAACAAACAATGGAAGCACAAGCAGGTCTATTATTCATTCACTTCTTTACAATGCGAGGCATACATAGCGAGACATGATTTCGCTAGTATAACAGCTGAAAAACAGAAGCACCAAAAAACAAGCCGGGCGGACAGAACCCGAGTCCGCCGAGACCGCGAGGTCGCCGAGGTCGCCGAAGCCGCCCGAACTATGCTGCAATCCGCCGAATACCACGGAGTCCGCCGAAGCCGCGAGGCCGCGCGGACACACCGTTATTCGCCTCCTGCTGAACCCGAACTGAGGAACACCCCTACCCGCCTGAAGCCGGCGGACACGTTATTGAAGCTGGAAAAGTTGAAACAGAACTGACAAGCCGCAGAGCGACCTCCTGCTGAGTCCGCAGAGACCGCACACATCCAAGCACTTGACTGAAGTCACAGCCAAACTCCTGGCTCCTTGAAGTTATCTGCGCGACCTGCACACAACAAACCGTCAGCCTGAAACAATCCGTGCGGACTGGCAAACACAGACCGCAGCACTTCGCACACCCCAACTTACTGTTCACTCAAGTTACTGTAGATGTGCCAGGGGGGTCCTATTTATAGGCCGGGTGAGGAGTGTGGTCACCGCCCAAGAGATAGCGACACCGCCCCAGCCCGCGCGAATACAAACGACCGTCCGCTCAGTCCGCGTGGACTTAGCCGGTGACCAAGGAAAATCGCCAGGAGCAAGGCAACCATTGACGAACCCTCTCCAGTCCGCCTAAGCTAAGCGGACAAGGCATCAGCCCGCAAAGCTCCAACCGCTTCAGGACAGCAAACCCCCTTCAATGGCTGTCCGCACCAACCCGAGGCAGTCCGCAAGACACACACCTGAATCCGCCACAAGTCCACGACCAAAGGCAGCTAAAGACAGACCGCCCGGTCACAGCGGACTCGGCGGATACGGCAGACACACTGAACTCGGCACCAAGTGTAACCAAGCCCAAAACCATAAGGGGCTAATGCGAGCTTGGCGGACGCAAAACCCCAGTCTGCCAAAACACCACAGCGCAGACCGCCACAGTCCGCGAGCTCCTCGCACTCCTGCCCTATCACAGCGGTCTAATCCCGGACTCCAAAACCAGGCCGCCACAACAATCTCCACAACAACTCCCTGCTGTGCCACCAGAGCTCGACAAGGCCTCAGCCAAGCTCTAAGCTTAGTCCGCAACAGCCAATACCGCGGACACATCAGTCCGCAAGCTTCCCGCGGACAAGAGCCAACCCGCCTTTCAGCACAAGCTTGCACCCGCGACCACTGAGCAAAGCACCAGTCCGCAAGCCTCTCTATCTGCAGATACCAGGCCGCACCAAACCGCGGACTCCATGCAACAACCCGCTCAGAACACAGCCGGCTTCCACCAGACTTTTCACCAGGCCGCAAACCTCAGTCCGCCCAGTCCGCCCAGTCCGCCAAGGCTGTCCTCCACAGGCCACGCGGCCTGTCCCGTCACCCACTTCCACTTCACAAATTTCAACAGGTAGTCCATTGATAGTTGTTCATAGCCATGTCTTCTATCAACTGTTGAGCCGCTTCAGGTGTCTTATTGTTTAAGGTGCCTCAACTAGCTGCATCAATCATCTGTTTTGTTTCTGGATTGAGACTATTGTAAAAGTCTAAATCTAAAGCCATGAAGGTAGAGCATGGTGGGGACATCTCCTTAAAAGATCCTTGAATCATTCCCATGTGTCGTACAATGATTCAGACTCCAATTGAACATACGTAGAGATGTCATTCCTTAGCCTTGCAGTCTTCGACAGTGGAAAATACTTCATTAAAAACTTCTCAACCATCATATCCCAAGTAGTAATCGACCTTCTAGGTAATGAGTTCAACCACTACTTCGCCTTATACCTTAGTGAAAACGAAAACAATCTCAATCGAATGGCATCATTGGAAACGCCATTGATCTTGAATGTGTCACATATCTCCAAGAATCCGGCTAAGTGTGTGTTAGGATCTTCATCTTGCAGGCCATCATACTGGACATACTATTGAACCATCTGTATAACACTTGGCTTCAATTCGAAATTATTGGTAACTATTGGTGCCCTAATGATGCTTGACCCAATTCCTTGAAGATTAGGTCTAGCAAAGTCAGACATGGTTTGCTCGTTCTTGTTTGCCATGGTATCCAAATTTTCTGGATGATGCTCTCCTTCGTTCATTGTATCCTCTTCCGAAAGTCCTTTTGAAATGTCTGTGGTATTAGTTCCCACGTCCCTTTGGTTAGTGTTATGAATAATTCGCTCTGGGTCAGGATGAAATGGGGCAAGCCCAGATTTTCTCCCCTGGTCATAGACTAATAGACTACAAAACAGAGATTAAGCGATATAATTATTCCATAAACTAATTTATAGTTATATGTTAATAAACAAAAATTGGTAGATTAATAAAGTTTAACCTTTCAAAATATTGAAAACGATCCTCGGCAACGACGCCAAAAACTTGATGGTTATTTTTGTAAACAAGTAATAGCTTGCTGCGGATTCATTCTACACTCTAGTATAAACTATGTAGATGGGCATAAGCTAGATTGATTTAAATTTCAGGCAAGTGCACATATCAATCATAGTATAGGAGAAATCTACATCTCGTGTTGTATTCCACGGGGCCTTTTCAAATACTGTACTCACCCTCACTCCATTATCATAACTATATTTAAAATTGATTTCTAACCTAGATTAACCTAACTATGACTACTTGGATAAATAAACATGGGAGGATTAAAGATGATAAAAAGCCGAAAGCTTAAGAGCATTCACATGAATATAACCACTCATTAATTCAATTCTATATAATCAGGTAATAATAAGATTATCAAATTCGTTGTATTGTAAGGGTTATACATTTATCAAATTCTCTCTCAAGCAATTCAAAATCTAAACCTAAGTTAGTAAGTTTTCTCTCGAACAATTTACAACACTCAAATTTGCATTAAAGTAAAGTACCCTATCTAACACATAAATTCATGAAATCTCATCTCTAAAATACCATGAATCTATTTATCCGTATTATAATTATCCAATCAACATATCTCTCGATCATGCGAATTGAAATGCAGAGAGAAATAACACCTAAATATGAACATATAAACATCATCACAACCTTCCAATTTCTCAATCTAAAAAGTTGGAATTTATGTAAAACAAATAACAAATTCATAACTAGGACAATTCTCTTTGTTTGAAGGCCTACATACGAATAAAATACCACAAATTTGATGGAAATAATAAGATACATGATTACCAAATTGTTCAAATTAAAGTTTCATGCAAAATAGAAGATAAATAAAGTTAGATCATCAAGAGAAAGGAGAGATTAAAAGATATACATGAAATATTAAAAACATACAAAAATCTTCTTCAATTCCTTCTCTTGGGTGCTCCACTTTCATGCTCCAGAAGTTCTCCCCTAAATGAAAATGATCCAAAAGTCATCTTCTAATTTTTCTACAGGTATTTTATAGTCCTCTTGCAAACAGGTCGGACACGGGTTCCAACACGGCCGTGTCACAGGCCGTGTTGACGGTTCCACATGAATATGCGTGTCTGGTCGTGGGACATGTCAGATGACACGGCTACTGACATGGCTGTATTGCGCATCGTGTTCTTTGCACATGGGTTGGTTGGCAGCCGAAGTTGAATGTATCCCAAAAAGGATATGGGTAGGAACACGGGCGTGTTCCAACCCGTGTGGTGCTCTCTCTTTTTTCCTTCAGTTCTTGTGTTCCATCCCAGATAGGACACGGGTAGGGACACTGGCGTGTGCATACCCATGTGCACCTAACTCTTGTCCTGTCAGCAGTCATGTTGAATTTGTGAACTCCTCTATTTGCTTTAAGACTTCTAGCTCCACTGGTTAGCAATATCTACATTAGAAAAATGAAGGAATAAATATACAGCTTAATACATAAAATAATAGAAACTCCTAACTTTGCTCTTCTACTCATGATAAAGCAAATTCTTAACAATAGTCGTGAAATTACTACATAGGGAGGTAGAAAATAGTGGACATGATTACAATTATGATAATAAAAAGCCTATCATAAATGTACTCATCACCTACGAGGAGCTGATGGAGAGGGTGGCAAGGGAAGTCAACGGTGAGGCATCGAACTCGGAGTTTGCCCGGAAGCTGGCCAGATGAGACATGGAGGTGGTGTAGGAGCCAAGGGGTGGCAGTAGTCTGGAGGAGAGGAGAGTTGAACCACGGTAGAGGGAACAGAAGCAGCAACAACAACAACCTAGGTTAGGGTGCCAGGAGGAGAACCATCGGCCATGTTGGAGGCCAGAGTGGGTGGACCAGGGGCCGCAAAGAGGTTTCAATGGAGGTGATAACTATCAGGGGGGAAGGGTCAGTTTCACCCTCCAGGTTGGAGGCAAGCCCAGAGACCCCATCTCCCCGATCAGAATCAGGCTATGGTTATAGCCCTGAGGGAAAGGAGAGGAGAAGGGAAGTCAGGGTTGAGTTACCCAACTATGACTTCCATAAGGAGGAGGGGCACGATACAACCATGTGCCCGGAGTTCCTCGAGATAAGAGGAAACAGGGAGAAGCAGCAGTAACGGATCGCCAGGAGGTGCGGATCGAGGAGGTCCTGCCTCAGGCCGAGGAGGATAGGTGCGAAGACCGGGCGGATGTTACAACCCGAGGAGGGATTAGAGTGATCCATGGGGGGATTGAGGTTTCCGAGAAGGCGAGCCTCCACACCATGTATCGAAGGAGCGTTGGCTCTACATCACAGACCCCTCCCATAGAGGAGAAGATCACCTTTTCAAGGAAGGACATGCCAAATCATGAGGATCCCTTCTGTGATGCGCTGGTCATCCAGACAGCCATCGAGAACTTCACCGTCTCCCGAATCCTCATCAAAAATAGGAGTTCGGTGAACATCATCTTTAAGAAGGCATTTGACGCGATGAAGGTGGATTCCAAGAGGGTGCTGTCCTCGGATGGGCCTTTGTTTGGATTTTTTGGGGAGAGGAAGGAGGTAGAAGGAGGAGTGGGTTCCATGTCACTCTGGAGGGGAAGTCCTGAAACTGCAAGTTCATCATCGTGGATACCCCAAGCAACTATAATTCCATCTTCAGGCATCCCCTCATCAGCATCTTCCGTTGTGTACCCTCATCCTTCCATCAGTGATTAAAGTTTAATACTGAGGGGATCCAGGTCCGGTTCTGGGGTGACCCCCAAGGTGGCAACGGCGTGCTACGTCACCGCTGGGAACTCCATCTCTTGGCAGGAGGGAGCCAAGAAGATGGAGCGGAGGATGGAGGAGGCAGAGCAGGAGGCCGCCGAGGAGGAGATGGAGTAGGAGCTGCACCTGGGTGGAGGTGGCAGGAGGATTCCAAGAGGAGCTGGCCGAGGCGATGGCTGTGGAGGAAGAGGTGGAAGCTGAGGAGGTTCTTATCTTAGTGGAGTGGGACATTGGAGAATGGTGGAACAATCGCGCTTGGAGGTTATAGAAGAAGTGGTGGGGATGGAAGTTCTCACCCTTGGAGGCAGGGTGGAGAAGACGCGAATCAATGGGGGGCTGACCCCGGTGGACCTGGGGAGGATGCTGGCATGCATCAAGAAGAATGTGGACATATTTTCCTGGAGCACAGCGGAGATGCCAAGGATCGATGCAGACATTTCCTGCCACCGCCTCAACCTGGACCCAGAAGCTCGCCCCGTGCAGCAGGAGAAGAGGTCCATTGCGGACAAGCTGGCCGAGCCCATCAGGGAGGAGATGTCTAATATCCTCAAGGCTGGTTTTGTATCTGAAATACAATAGCTCAGCTGGGTCTCCAATGTAGTCATGGTTAAAAAGGGAGATGACCGGTGGCGTATGTGTGTTGATTTCTATTTGCATAATAAATCATGCCCTAAGGACTGTAATCCCTTGCCTCAGATCGACACGCTAATTAACTCAGCCATCAATTTTCCTGTAATGAGGTTTTCAGATGCATTTTCAGGTTACCACCAAATCAATATGCACCCCCTCCCCCAACATTAAAGTGGTATCATTCATCACGGGGGATGGTTGCTACTGATACAAAATGATGCCCTTTGGGCTAAAGAATGCAGGGGCAACGTACTAAAAAATGATGGATAGGGTCTTCCTAGAATAAAAGGAAAGGAACCTGGAGGTGTATGTAGATGATCTTATGATCAAGAGTCGAGACGTGGACTCTCACCTCTAGGACATGGAGGAAACTTTCACCACCTTGCGCAAGTACAAGATGCGGTTGAACCCTCTGAAGTATATTTTTGGGGCCAGTAGTGGGAAGTTCTTGGCATATCTCCTTACCCCCGCAGGGGTTGAATTAAATCCAGACAAGTTCAATATGATCATGGAGTTAGGGTCACCTCAGAATGCTAAGGAGGTATAACAGCTGATAGGAAGGTTGGTAGGGCTGAGCAGGTTCTTTTCCTGGGCTGGGGAGAAGTGCTCTCCCTTCTTCAAAGCGTTGCGGGGATGCAATAAGTTCGAGTAGACCGGGGAATACAAGGAGGCATTCCAGGCCTTGAAGAGGCAGTTAACTCAGGCCCCCTGCTCCAAGGGCCGAAGTATGGGGAGGACCTGTCTTTGTATCTCGGGTTGGAGCAGAGGCTTTGAGCTCCGTCCTGGTTCAGGAAGAGGGTAAGAGTCAATTGCCTATATATTACATAAGTCAGGTCCTAAGTAAGACAGAGCTTCGTTATCCCATCTTAGAAAAGCTGTCCTTCGCTCTAGTCATCTCAGCTCCGAGGCTCCGACCCTATTTCCAGGCACACTCCATCCGAGTGATGACTGACCACCCCCTTAGCAACATCTTTGAGGAGGCGGAGAATTCGAGCAGGGTGGCCAAATGGTTGATGGAGCTGAGCCAGTTCGACATCTCCTTTGTCCCCCGCCTTTCGATCAAGGCCCAATCAATGGCCGACTATATGGTCGAGGTGGCGGAGGCAGAACTCACTCACCCAGTTCCTTGGAAGGTGATGGTACATGGCGCATCAGGGAGACATTCCCTGGGGGTGGGGGTAATCTTGGAGAGCCCCAAGGAAAGAGAATCAAATAAATGGTGATGCTGCACTTTCCCATCACTAACAACAAGGCCGAGTATGAGGTCGTGATAGCAGGGTTGCTCCTGGCCAGTGAATTGGGAGTGTAAGATGTGGAGGTCCTCACTAACTCCATGGTGGTAGCCTCCCAGATCAACGAGGAGTTCAAGGAAAGAGACCTAACGCTTCAATTATACTTGACGATGGTGAAGGGGGTCATCGACATGTTCCAGACCTTATTCATCTGGCATATACTGCGAGAGGATAACGAGCAGGTTGATCAACTAGCGAAGCATGGTCCCCGAGTGGGGGGTACCAACACCGACTTATTCCACCCGTACATCCAGGAAGGGGAGCTGATGGAGGTTGACCAACACCCCTCGTGGATGGACCCTTTCACAACGTTCTTTTCCACAGGAGAGTATCCGGAGGGGATGGATAAAAAGAAGTTCAAGCATAAGTCGACATATTATCTTATACTCGATGGGCTGTTGTATAGGAAGACACTCTCGGGGATGTTGGCATGTTGTGTGGCCGAGAGGGAGGCTTAGAGGATCTTGGAAGAAGTCCACTCTAGGGAGTATGGGAGTCACGCCGGGAGTCGAACCCTGGAAGGAAGGATCATCAGGAAAGAGTATATCAGACCTACCCTAGGCCACGACGCTGCAGAGTTCACGAAGAAGTGCTACAAGTGCCAGATATTCGCCCCGTCCAACTGCAACCATCTCGGTGCCTTAGAAGTATCACGACCCCTTGGCCCTTCTCCATCTTGGGGAAGGATTTGGTAGGGCCTTTCCCACAGGCCAGCAGGAAGAGGAGGTTCTTGCTTGTCATGATAGATTACTTCTCTAAGTGGTTGGAGGTGAAGGCGCTGGCCAAGGTGACCTCCCAGGTCATCAGGAACTTTGTTTGGGGGAGATCATCTGTCAGCATGGGTTACCGCAGGCCATCGTCACGGACAATGGACCCCAGTTTTCCAGCGCTGAATTCATCAATTTCTACAGACAGCTCGTGATTAATCTCATGTTCGCCTCAGTCCACCACCCTAGGAGCAAGGAGTAGGTGGAGGCGGCGAACAAGATCATTATGAACCTCCTGAGGAAGAAAGTTGAAAACTTGAAGGGGAGCTGGGTGGAGCAGCTTCCCTCGGTCCTCTAGGCTCTAAGGACCACGACCAACACGGGCATAGGGGAGAACCCTTTCAAGCTCTCCCATGGGTGTGAGGCAGTGTTTCTGATAGAGTTTGAGGTCCGGACTCCTCTGGTGGTCGAGGAAGAAGAAGGCAGGGAAGAGTGGCAGGCTGAAAATGAGGAGGAGCTAAGGCTATCCCTTGACATGATGGAGGAGCTGTGTGATCTCTCCGCCATCCGACATGAAGAAGTGAAAAGAAGAATGGCCAATTACTTTGACAAGCATGTCAGGGTCAAACAGTTCACAGAAGGGGACATGGTCCTGAAAAATGTGGATGCTGCGGGAAGATCGGCTACCGTGGGGAAACTCAACCTCAACTGGGAGGGTCCATACATTGTAAAAGAAGCATTGAAATCAGGAGGGTATCGCCTCCGGAATGTGGAGGGTGAGACCCTAAGTCACACCTGGAGCGATGATGACTTGAAGCGTTTTTAACCTTGAGCCATGTAAATGATCCTTTTTCTAATAAAGGTTCTTGATATGCCAATACTCCAACAATGTTTTATATAAACAGGTGAAGAGTTCATATAGGAGACCCCGAGCAGATCCTACTGCCAGGCTCTCACCTAGCTGGCAGGGCTGGATGTCACTCGAGATAGTCTACCACAACCTCGAGCAGATCCCGCTGCCAGACTCTCATCTAGCTAGCAGGGCTGGATGTCAATCGAGAGAGTCTACCAAGACCCCGAACAGATCCGTTTTCAGGCTCTCATCTAGCTGGCAGTGCTGGATGTCACTCGAGAGAGTATACCCAGACCCCAAGCAGATCCCGCTATCAGGCTCTCGTCTAGCTGGCGGGGCTGGATGTCACTCGAGAGAGTCTACCCAGCTCCCGAGCAGATCCCGCTATCAGGCTATCATCTAGCTGGCAGGCCTGGATGTGTAACACCCCCTATCCGTCACATAGTATATAGCAGTAGGTCCGGCCGGGGCCCGGCGCCATATACCATAGACAGAAAGGAAGGTTACACAATGTAAACCATCCTGCCAATACCCAACGTCCTACACAGAGTACATTCTAGCGGAAACAATTTAAAAGTTGCAAAATAAGAACCCAGCCAAAAGCATGAATGTCCACTACATAAACCCAATAGGAATGAACGTAAAAATACACAAGTACTTGACCTTATGGCCTTACAATAGTTTACTCAAATATAAGTGTCTTCCAAACCTCAGCACGCATGCCGGTCATACATGAGAATAAAAGAAAACTCTCAAAATTAGGCTTTGAGGGCCGGCTCAGCAACAAGGGCGCTTGCCCGCTATTTGCCACTCGGCTCCACAGCACCTGCAAGCAATAATCCACCGAAGCAGTGGCAAACAAAAGCAACGGTCAGCTAAGCTGACCAAATTATAACGATCCCGCCCCTAAACTCGGGGCGACGATGCTCCTTCCCTGCACTTTATTAGCATAGCCAAATAATAGAGAATTTACACATCATCACAGGTATAGGTTAGCATGGCCTATAACATCCCTCAAACAACTAGACCCCTAGGAGTGGTTTTGTTATGACTAGGTCATGACAAAACCCAAGTAGGCCCAAGAAAGCCAAGTAAACCTAGGGATGTAGGTGAGACAACTATGGTCTACAAATAGTAGATTTATGAACCTTTGGTTAAGAGGATCATGGGTCTTCACCAAGAATTCAAGACCCCATCATGGCCTCACCAATCCATTATAAGGTTCACTTGAACACTAAGGGCCCATGAAAGGTTGTCAAAGTGGTTGGGTTGACCAAGGTCAACTCTATCCCTAAATGGGTCAAGCTAGCCTACTTAGGGTGAATTGATCATTCCCTAGCCAAGTAGACCCTACCCATGCCCTACTAACCCTTGGGTAAGGTCAATGGGTCACCTAGGACTCATTGGGGTCAACTCCAGAGCTAAAGTTGACCCTAGTCAACCCTAGCCCTAAACTGGTCAAAGTGCCCTAACTAAGGAGCAAGTGACCTACAGTGTGCAAGTGGACCCTACCCAAGTGCTTATAGACTTTAGGGGAGTCCCATGGGTCACCAAGGATCCATTGAGGCCTGCCCTAGTGGCTAATTTGACAAAAGTCAACTCTTGGGTCAAGATGGTCAAAGTAGCCTAAATGGCTAACTCAAGCCCAATCCAAGTGGGCTATGCCTAGGCAAGTGTGACCCATAGGTCTAGGAGGTGGTGAGACATATTTTGGGCCCACCAAATTCAGAAATGGGTGACTAGGAGAGAGAAAGAGGGAGTTACCTACATTTGGAGGAGAGAGATGAAGGAGCTTAATGGCCATCATGGCCATGGAGGCTCCATAAACCCCTCCTTTGATGGGGCTTTAACTCCTTGGAGGCAGGGGAGGAGATTTCAGGTGGTGGCCGGCCAGTGGAGGAGCTCAGCCATTCAAATTCAGTGAAACCGAAAATCCCCCCATTTATGACCTTAATGGTGTCTTGAAGAATTGGGGAGTTACAAACCTCCTCTCCCCAATTCCTTCATTAGACACCTTCACCAGGGCAAGGGGAAGCGTTTCCCCCGATCAGATCCCAGTTCCAGATAGGTTGGTGTAGAAGTTGCAGAGGAGCTCAAGCTTGGCGGCCGACAATGGCGAGGAGGCACAACACCCGCTCCAAGGCCGCGATTCAGGTCCTCCTCCACTCCTTCCATGGATAGCTCTTAGCAATCACTAGGGCCAAGGTTCGGGCACAGTTGAGCCCTATCCAATTCGAAAATTTCATGATTTTGGGCCGAAAAGTATCTTGGTAGAACCGCCGGAATAGGGCTATTCGGCGGCTGTGCCGCCGCCTGGCGATAGCCACCACCTCAATGGAGGTGGTGGTGGCGGTGGCCGGCCGGGAAAGTGGCTTGATTGCCGGCGGCAGTGTTTGGAAGGAGCTCCAAGTGGGATGAATCCAGGCCATTGGCTGGAGCTTGAAGATGACGGGATGCCATCCAAGGCGCGCCAAGATTCGTGCCATATTAAACTTTAAAACTATAGGATATAAATTTCTGATTATTTAATTATGTCACACATTTTGTATTTTATGGTTTTAATTTTTAAAAATACTTAGGTGCTATTTCATAAAATGTGGTCAACAAAACTTTGTAGCCTGGAGAGTCTAGTGTACAGAAAAATTGATTTGAACCTATTTGGGTGCCTGGTTTGACCAGGAAACCCATTTTGGTGGGACCTCTACTTAGGGCTATCCTGAGATTAAAAAGGGTTCTCACTCTTCATCTCTTGTGCAAATGAGCTGAATTTTGGGCAGGGGGTCACCCTTAACCATGCCTAGGGTTTGTCCAAAAATAAGAATTTTTGGAGATACTTTGGCTATAGTTTTATCTTCTATTTAATAATACTAAGGTAATTTAAGTAGGTGGTCTAATTACCGCCAAACCCTCCCAAATTTTGGTGAGTGGTCCCGCGCCTCATAAAATGCCTCTGTATAAATGTTCACCCCATTTGGATGCGTTTTGGATAGGAAATGAACTAAACCTAATTTTACCTTAATGAGGGGCCTTAAGTGAAAAGTGCACTTTGAGGTTGAGTGGTGAATTCACCTCAACAGAGGCTGGGATTTTGACCACTGACTGGAAATGACCTTTAAGACCCTCAAAGGGATTATATGGTGGTCTAAGGTAGCTTTGCCCTATGATCCAAACTCACACCCTAAGGAGGGGCTTTTGAGTGTTACGAAGGGCATGGGGTCAAATACCCTTGTGTGATCTTTCAACTTGGTAGAAATGATGCTAGGGTATCCAGAGCCCTCTGGTATGAATCCTAGGTGATTTAGAGATGGATAGACCTCTCAAATCTCTAACCCTAGTTTAGGGCACAAACACATTTTGTATAGAATAAGCCACCAAAACTTACTAAAAAGCTGTGAAACTTAGGTAGTATGGATTTTAACTTAGTTAGGATCTCTGGTGAATTTATTGGAATTTTAAGAGTAATACTATTAGCACCCCCTTCGATATACATGATGTGGCCCAATTTGGTATTTTATTTATTATGATCACACTATTCATTCTAGAATAATGAAACTTATGCAGGAGATGTCTTAAGACATTATGGTTGTCCCTAAATTTTGTTATAAATTGTAGTTGAAAAACTGTAGTGTTTCCTTCATAAGCTTTAAAAAGGGCATTTATGGTCAATAAATTATTTAGAGATATTTACTTGTTGCAAAATTGTGAAATTGGAGCTCTGATAGTTTTTAGGTCAATATTCACTTGGAGAAATTAATTCATGATTTTTAGATGATTATTGGCAATATATACTTTACAAACCCATAATTTTGGGAATTTGATGTAAAATTTGTTAAGAGCTTAATTCCTACTGGAAAATTGTGATACACTGGATTTTATGTTAATTAGTCATATTGAATTTATCATAAATTTTGTAGAGCAATTTCCTGTCTACAATGGGTACTTCATGTTCAAATTTGGATTTTTGGATTACTAGAATAAATAAATAAATTATCTGATAAATCAGGAAAATTATGAATTTCTGGGTTTAGGCTATAAAGGTCATTATAGTCTTCGAATAATTATTATAGTGGTACTGGATGATTATTTTGTGTACCTTACTTTATGCACTTCATTTAGCTAGGGTTGGTCTGCATTTAGTAAAATCGCAGAAATTGTGTTGGAGTAAGAATTGGAGCTCACGAGTTGAGGTTAGATGTTGCTGATTTGGATGAATGAAAAAGAGTTCTTCGTTGGAAGTTGGGATTAGTGAGGGGTTGGAATGGCTAGTGTCCGGTGGTGCTAGGGATCGACAAGATCGTCCTTCCCGTAGGGAGAAAGTATTTAATGCACTAGTGCTAGATTCAATAAAAGTAATTAAGGGTTGGGAAATCGGGCAGCAATCAATAATAGTAAGTGCCTTGCGAAAGGTAGCTTTTGGCGTAATCCCATCGTAGTTCCTAGTGCCTTCGAGAGCCCTTCACGGGGTATACCATGGGCAGTCCTGGGCTAACCTAAACAGTAGGTA
Source organism: Platanthera guangdongensis (assembly GCA_039583875.1). NCBI lineage: Eukaryota > Viridiplantae > Streptophyta > Magnoliopsida > Asparagales > Orchidaceae > Platanthera > Platanthera guangdongensis. Next base: position 11,846,905 of record CM077160.1, on the reverse strand, counting down.
AAACTGAAATGCAAGAGTAACTAGAAATAATATAGGATTGCACTCATACTCACCAGAGTTGTGGGGGTTAGGTTGGGTCACTCGGGAAGTAGGATCAGTGGATTTGGTGGTGGGCAGCTTGGCTCGGCGAGCTTTGGCTTAGTTGTTGTTTGTGATGGGCAGGTTGGCCCGGCGAGCTTTAGCTCGGTGCTGATACATAAGGTTGCATGTGCATAAAGTAAAGGTGGTGGGTCTTCGGTATTGTAGTGTCTATGCACCGATGCCAATACGTTGACTCGGCAAGTGTGGTTTAGCACTTGGCCAAGTAAAGTCCGGTGCGCCAGCCGACAAGAGTACGCAGGAGCTCCGCTTAGTGCACCAGCATTGAGGCATACGATAGGTCTGACTGGTAGTGCAATTACCGGTTTAGAGGTGGGCGAGGCCCAACCCACTGCTTTTGTTTGCCACTACGGAGGTATCCTGGGAGGTTCGACTCCAGAAAGTGGGAACTAAAGGTCTGTGTACACAGAGTCGAGTGGGTGTGTTGCACTTGCATGTTCATATCATGGCATAATTGTATTTCATAGCATAATCATTGCATTCAACCCTGACACCTATTATATAAAGTGGTATGGGATGCTTTATATAATAGGCCCTAAAAAACAACCCCTTGGTTTATAAGTCGTGCGAGCGTGCTTATAAGCTAAGGTTTTATTCGGTAAAATTATATATATCTGTACTTCATAGAAAACCGACACCCTATCGTATAAATTGGTATGGGACTTTTTATACGATAGGAGCCCTACAAAAGATCCCTTGCTTATATATTTCTGTATAAGTTAAGGTTACTTCTTATTCAGTTTTTCATTCCGATATTACTGCTAGATTAGTTCCGCCGCCATCTGTTTACTTGTTACTCTCTACCTTCTTATCCTCTCCTTTCCTCCTCACCACGCGGTGCATAAGAGCCATGGGGGAAGGGGCGGGGGATGATAGGACTTAGTCTTTTAGACTAATGGTTTTCGAACCACATCATTGTAGGGGACAGTGGAGCCCAGCATGGAGGAGCAGCCCCGCAGGTCGGTGCGCTTGGAGATGGGGCAGTCTAGCACCGGAGTTCAGACATGTAGTGAGGATTTGATGTACTGGGCATGAGCCTAAGACTTAGTGCCTTTATTACTTCTGTGGACACTCCCTTCGTGGAGCTCATTTACTATTTATATGTGATTTTTCTGCGGACTTATCTTTTATTACATTGTTACAGTTGTGATCGATTTGGCCGGCAGGATCGGCGATTTGTGGTAATGACCTTCCCGGGTGTGAAGGTGTCACCGCAAAGCGGCGGTTCTTGGCCTAAGACCCCGGTGTTTAAAAAAGGTGGGGGGGGAGGTCTTACAAGTGGTATCAGAGCAAACCTCGATCGAAAAGTAGCAGACCACAACCCCTGGGCCACCCCCACGCGAGTTTAGTTTGGGGACAAACTAAGCAGCGGAAGCAGTGGTGTGCCCATATGAGGAATCACATGTAAATTGTCCACTTTAGTTAGGTTTGAGTCGATTGCCTACTAATGAAGTTTGTTTCGCAGCCCCCAGCTAAGCCTACGCCATAAGGCAGAGCCCATCAGACTCCGGACGTTGCACCACCTCCCCCGGTCCCCACTCCATTCCTACAGTTAGAGATGGGACAGTCTTTGACAGCCATCTTGGAGGCTTTTAGGGCTCCACAAGTTCCGGCTCCGCATCCAAACCCGGGGGCCAACTGGCTGAGCATTTTCCAAGGACTTGCTCCCCCATCCTACTTGGGGATAGAGTCGGCCGTTCGGATGTAGGAGTGGTTGGACATTATGTATGAGATGCTGACCGGGATCTGGTGCCCTTGGGAGGAGAGAGTGTCCTTGGTCATCTCTTACCTGGAGTCCCATACCAAGAGATGGTGGAAGACTTCGCTGGACACGACGTTTGCTGACAGAGAGATTGCTGAGATAGCTTGGGGGGAGTTCAGGGCCGCACTGTTGGAACATTTCGTTCCGCAGTCGGCCAGAGATGAGCTGGAGGATAGATTTCTACAGTTGAGACAGGGTAGCAAGATAGTGGTGGAATATCATCGGGAGTTTAACCACTGAGCCTGATTTGCAGATTCTTACCAGTTGGATGGGGCAGGCTATACGAAGAGGTTCTATAAGGGCCTGCGAGAGGATCTGAGGGAAGCTCTGTTGTTCGTGTCTGATGGACCTATTCCTTGGATATTATAGATGGCGAAAAGGATCGAGGCGGATTGGCATACTACCCGAGGCCGGAAGCGGCCAACTGAGGACCAGGGCCGGGGGGCCCGAAATGATCAGCGGCGGGGGCGCATCACAGACGAAAGAAGAGCAAAAGATCAGCCTCATCAGGAGGTGAGACAGGAGCAGAGGGAACCAGTGGATGTGGCCCCTCGACCACCCCAGATGCGGGAGGAGCAGAGACCCAGGTGTATGGAATATCCCCCGCCAGAGTGCTTCAACTGTCACCAGGTGGGGCACATCCGGAGGATTTTCCCTATGAGGGGGAACCACCACTAGCACCTCCGGCTACCCCGCCAGCTCAGTATTTTGGAGGCCGAGGACGTGGACGAGGTCATGGATACCAGGGCAGAGATCACAGACAGTAAAGGGAGCAAGTATATGCACTAGATCTGACTCAACAACGGAATCCGGAACGAGTGATCACAGGTACGCCAGTTAAATTCAAGTTTTATCTTTCCTAAATATTAGAGTTATGGATATAGAATTGCTAAACTAGGAAAGAAAACCACAATTAGATTTCTAAGACTCTAAAACACCCCATGCATAGTCTTCATCAGCGGCAAGCCCGCCTACACACTGTTCGATACGGGAGCTTCACACTCTTTCGTGTCGGAAGCCTTCGTGGAAGGGCTGGAAGGCGTGGAGCGGTTCACAGGCCTGATGATGAGGATACGGCTACCTGACGGGTCGGAGTTATTCACCACCGCCCACTGCAACATGGAGGCGGAGATTGGCGGAAAGATATTTGAAGCGCCGGCGACGGTCCTGAAGATGCCAGTCTTCGACTTGATCCTCGGCATGACATGGTTACACTGGAACTATGCTCAGATTGACTGCCTGTCCAAGAGGATTACTGTAAGGCGTGGAGATTCCTACATCACCATCGAAGGTATTAGACCTATTCCCCCTCTCTTGCTGTCATCCGTGCAGGCCGTCAAGGCCCACTTGCAGGGGAGGAAGTCTATGAAGTGTTGTTCGAAATGGCTGAGGCCAAGGGTTCCATCTCAGATATTCTGGTGGTGCGAGATTTTGCGGATGTATTCCCATAGAAGCTGCCAGGGCTACCCCCATACTAGGAGCAGGATTTCCGGATACAGCTGGCGCCGGGGGCTAAGCCGGCATCTAGAGCCCCTTATCGGATGGCCCGAAGGAGCTGATACGGTTTCGGAGCCAGCTGCAGGAGTTAGTGGAAGCCGGTTTTGTCCGGTCAAGCTCTTACCATGGGGAGCCCCGATGTTATTTGTCAAAAAGAAGGACGAGACACTCAGATTGTGCATCGAATACCGGGCACTGAACCAACTGACAGTCCGGAATACCTATCCACTGCCAAGGATAAATGAGTTGTTTGGCTAGCTGGAGGGCGCGCATTTCTTTTAAAAGCTAGATTTGAGGTCGGGCTACTATCAGCTGCTGATCCAGGAGGAGGACATACCGAAGACTTCGTTCAGTAGCAGATATGGGATGTTCGAGTTTACTGTGATGCCCTTTGGGATCACGAATGCTCCATCGACATTCATGAGCCTCATGAATTGGGTGTTCAAGGCATATCTGGATGTGTTTGTCATTGTATTTATTGACGACATCCTCATCTACTCGAGGACAGAGGAGGAGCACACACAACATCTGATGCTGACCCAGGAGAGACTACGGGAGCACCAGCTCTACGCGAAGTTCAGCAAATGCCAGTTCTGGCTGAAGGAGGTGGCTTTCGTAGGCCATATCATCAGTGGTGCTGGGTTGGCAGTGGACTCGGCCAAGATTCAAGCAGTTCGGGATTGGCCGCAGTTGAAGTCGGCCTCTGATGTGCGGGGCTTCCTAGGACTTACCGGTTACTACCGGAAGTTCGTGGAGGGATTTTCTCGTATTTCCCTTCCCCTCACTTCCCTGACAAGGAAATAAGTGCCCTTCATCTAGACCCCGCAGTGCGAGGTGGCCTTTCAGGAGTTAAAGAATCGACTCACCTCGGCTCTTATACTAGCCCTTCCATCGGGGAAGGAGGGATTCCAGGTCTACACTAACGCTTCCTACCAGGTTATGGGTGCGGTGCTGATGTAGAATGGTCACGTGATAGCATACGCTTCTCGATAGCTGAAGAAGCTTGAGCTGAACTACCCAGTTAGAGATGGGAGCGGTCATATTTGCGCTGAAAGTCTGGCGACACTATCTGTATGGTTTCCACTGCGACATTTACTCCGATCACAAGACTTAGAGATGGGAGTTGAAAGTCCACCTAGTGTCAACTACCTTCACCTATGGGGGGGGGGGGGGGAATAGGTGACGTGCAGCGTTTTTGCGGAATTAAAATTGTACCTGCACACGAAAATAAAACAGCACAGCAAATAGAGTACACAAGCTATTTATAGTGGTTCCCCGATTTGGGTACATCCACTTTCCCCCTTCGACCTATCTCCCAACAAGGGACGACTCGGTCTATTCACCAACAGGATTGAAATCCAATCCTTGCACTGTCGGAAGGAACCCTTCCACACGTAGGAGACAACACTCCCACAACACGGGTTGCACCCAACCCTTATAACTCGGAAACAGCGTTCCTTTACAATAAAAATAAACTAGAATGTACAAGAAATACAAACTAATTTCGGAGACTAAGGTGTCCCTCTTCGTTTGATGACGTGTTCTAGAAGTCACGAAGAGTCCACAACCCTAGATCTCACTTGGAGAGAATCTCCTCGAAACTGGCGGCGGCAAGACGGGCGGCGGCTTGGTTCTCGGGATCGGCGGCGACAACGGTGTGCGGCTGCTGTACTTTGGAGATTCAAACTTCGTAGCAAAGCTAGCTAGGTCTTCCAAAGGTCACACTAGGATCGATCGTCTCGATCGATTCGGACGGGGATGGTTTTCCCGATCAACAAATCAAGAGACAAAGGATCTCTGGTTAGACGCGTGAGACTCTAAGCTTGGCTAAGCTTCTGTCGCCGGAAGATCTAGAAGAATCACGATCACTGCCGGCGATCGACTTGTACGAGCGGCGACGGAGCGGAGTTCGCGATCTAGGTCACGTCACGGCTCGGCTTCTTTTTGAATTTCTGTCTCTCTCCTCTACTGTTCAATAATACAGGTGTATTTATACATTAGGTCTTCAAGATGACTGTTGTGGGTCCCACCAGAGGAGACCCCAACCCCGGTTCAAAACAGTGCCAGCGGCTGAGTCCGGTCCAGCGGTTTCCAGAAAGTTGCCCAAGGCAAAATCGACGAGAATCAAAGTTGATTCTCGCCGATTCGGCGAGAATCAGAGGTGATTCTCGTCGAATCGTCGAGAATCAAAGGTGACTCTCTACGATGTAGACTTGTTTGCACGCTCAGAGAAAGCTGGAAAGAGATGGCGAGAATCAGCCAGTGATTCTCGACGATTCGGCGAGAGTGATCGAACGAGAATAGTGATTCTCGTCGATTATGAGTTAGCGCCAGAATCTCATGCTTTGATGTAGCCGGATAGAGATGGCGAGAATCAGCCGGTGATTCTCGACGATTCGGCGAGAATCACTAGTGATTCTCGCCGAATCGGCGAGAATCACTTGGTGATTCTCGTCGATTCACACTTAGACGATTTTTCGTCTTTCCACCCATGAGCTGCTCTTTGACCCATCCTTGCTCCCTGTCTGCTCTTGCATGATCACAGCCCTGTACTTGAAAATAAGTACCCTCCAATAGAAAGAGTGCACGTAGGCCAACACACTGATCTGCTCAACGAGGGATTACGTCGTGCAGACCCGTGTATATTGACCTACTGCACCCTGACATTGGAGTGCACTTAGCGTGGAATAACTGCAAGCACAACTTAAAAGGTTTTATCAAATACATCGTGAATTCATCTTAGCTTTACAGGTGGCTTCGTCAAATCTAGGTAATTGTGGATACAATACCCAACAATCTCCCCCTATTTGACGAAGCCAAAATCCCACTAGCTAAGATGAATACCACCATCCAGATAATATATACATCATATATAATTTAAAGATACGGCACAAGTAAATAGAGACAAACAGGTCAAAGCTTGAGTCAATCATAAATTCATATACATATATATTTATATATAGATATTCCCAAGATCGTTCATATAACAATAATAAAGGATAAAAATGTTCATGAGACAATGCCAAGCTATAAATTTCTGTCTATTGCTCTTTGGCTAGATCATCCTTATATTTTTGAGCCAAAAACTTCTTTCTTTGCCTCTCCACGTACTCCTTGGGCTTTGGATAGTATCTTGGAGGAGGAGCTTTATCTGCCGCCGTGTTGGTCCTGAAGAAGATGTTCCGTTTAGCTTCATATGTCTTGTGCAGCTCCCACTCATGCTGGCTGTATACTTCGTTCCGATTGATTTCCCCTTTTTCTTGTAGCCAGAATGTGTCCAAGATGATACTCTTTGATACCGGACTCCACCTTTCGTTCCTTACTTCCTCCTCCTTCAATCTGATTCTCTTTTCAGCTTACGTTTCCTTTGAAGTCCCTTCTTGAGATTTTCTCTTGTCCCTAACTTTAGCTAGGGCTCCTTTGTCAAACATTGCCATCAGTTTTGCCTTGGAGGTGGCCCTAGCAGCCCTATGAGCATCAGCTTCACTTAATGGAACTTCTTCAACACTTGGTCCCTCATCAGCCGCAGTATTAATTTCAGAAGCAGGAGTACCCTCAGGATTTTCAGGGATGTTAGCGCCTAGCGCTTGTTTGAGCATCCACCAGCAACTGTCATAAACATATATGTTTGACTGCTCAAAATTTTTGATTATGATTTCTTGAAGCTCGGCCATCTTAGCTGTATATTATTTCTCCCCCTTTTTGGCTTTGACTACAATGGAGTTTGCATAAGAATGCAGTGACTCATCAATGTGCTTTGTAGTCCTGGAGAACTCGGTAACCAAGGTTTGTTGATTGGTGTTAAGAGTCACCATATTGCCATCAAACTTTTGAATGTTATTTACTACGACATGAGCATTCTGATTTACTACGGCGAGAGTATCGGTGTTCTTTTTAATCCGTCCATAAGAAGAGTTACAGCTTGGCCGACCGCTGTATACTTGTCGTCAAACTTCTTTTCCATCACATCCAGTTTGTGATTGATCTCCACCATGTTCTTGAGCATGAGACTTTCAGATTTCTTAATTCTTTTTAACATTTTATTTTGAGCTTTCTCAAAAGATGCTTTGAGCTCATCCACGATACCTTGAATAACATTTACGGTGTGATTGGCTAGATCAGCTCGTAGTGGATGATCCTGAGGCATGCCTTGGCCTTGCTCTTCAGCAGATGCACTTGTAGAGCTGGACACTAGCACAGTCTCTAAGGGGGGAATACTTGCAGCCTCTGTATATTTCTCGGAAGTACTAAGCAGTCTCTGCTGAGAGGGCTCCCCCTCCACTGTTGCACCAATGTTCTCAGGAACGATCTCAGGAGCGTGCTTGTCAGATGGAACTTCAGTGATGTCCTGAGGCTCCAATGCTTCCTGTCCCACATTTCCTTCTTCCTCATCCTCATCATCCATGACATCATTCTCAGCTGCATCGTCTTCCAAACTTCCCTCATCATTTTCCTCTACATTACCTTCGGCTCCTTGATCATGCACATTCAGGGCCGCCTCATTCTCCATCACAGCTTCACTTTCTTCTTGTATATCCGCCACTGCATCTCTGACTATCTGAGAGATGTCAGATACGATATTAGCATAAGCGGGTAGAGGCTCCCCCTCAATTCCTGCAATCAGTGCATCAGGAATTTCACTGGGGATTACTAAGGAATCAGCCACAGTTCCATCCTTGGCTGGAGATACTTCTTGTTGTTCTACCACGGCAGCCTGCCCAAAGCGTCTCTCCCATCTGTCAAAGACGCTCGAGTCCATTTTCTTCAAGTAATGCAGTGGAACTCCTTTGCTCATGTCATACCTATCTCCGTTTAACTGATTGAGATATAGACTGATGATTCGGCCAAAGCTAGGAGATCTGAGAGTGTCCTTTATCTTCTCAAAAAGCAATGACCCCCAGTTGAATATTTTTCTGCAGACAATTGCCACAAGGATCTTGAACATGTCCGCAGAGATGTGGTCATGAGAGCCCGGTTTGCATATGAGTACTTTCCCAATGATGTCTGACAGAAGTTTCCCCTCCTCATTCATATCCTTTCGCTTTATCGATCTAGTCCCTCGAGCGAGTCCACAGAATAACAATGTCCTGGTTTTATCCTGTTCCTCCAGATAATCCTCGTGCGCAGAGCTAGTGAGCTGCAAGTATTGGGTCAGCGTGCTTGCAAACATCTTGATATTTTCCCCTGCCACCTTACTCTTGATGAGAGAGTCTTCATTCCGGAGCTTGGCGGTTGCGAAGAACTCCATCACTTCCTTGTCCAAGATTTTGCAGGGGTGCTCCAGTATGAAGGAGAGTCCAGCCTCTTCAAGCATGATGATGATGTTTCTGAATTCATCAGAAGCATGTGAGAACCCTGTTCGTACCAACTCACACCCAGTGACCAGGCCGGCGGTTGTCCTTGGAGCCATTGCAAGACTGAAATCCCAAGACTACGCCTAATCAGGAATCAAAAAGGAAGCTACACTAACAGAAGTCACAGTGAGGGTGAGGAGGTGATTACCCAAAAACGGAGGAGGTGAGAATCGACGGAGATGACGGAAAACCTGGAGGAGCTCGCTTCCTTGGTTGATTGAAGCAGCGGAGAAATACCTGGTTGAGTCGAGAGGTCTATGGAGGAAAGAATCGGCGGGTATCCTAACGGGATTTCGACGGAAGAGGCAGCGGGATTCCTGCGGGATGTCGTCGGAAGAACTGCGGGATTCTTGCAGGGTATCGACGAAAGTGGAAGAATCGGCGAGTTTCCTTCGGCGAATTTCCTTCGGTGAGTTTCCTGCGGAATATGAAGGGTCGGCGGGATTCTTGTGCGATATCGAACGGTTTAACAGGGTTTTAACGGGTTTCCGTGTGAAGAGCGGGGGTTTTAACAGGGTTTAAAAATCTTCTATATATATATAATTCTTAATGCCAATTTATTGAGGGTTTGAGCGGGGTTTTTCCATACATTTCTTGATGTCAATTGTAAGATTTAGTGATCTCCAACGACGTATCTTCTTTAAATTTCAGTGAACTGATTTATGCCTGTAGATGGTTGTCCTCGAATCTACCAGTGAATTTACATATTAGATCTTTATTAATGTATCTAAGGTTCAATTTTTCAGTGTTAACCTTTTCTTAGGTGAACACACATAACTATATATATACATGTAAATGTCGATACAATATGACTCAAGAATTTGAGCTGATCAAAAATACCTGGAATTATGAGATTTATAATTTAGCCCCTCTGGTTAAAGCATACCAGGTGTTCAATGTGAGTATCCCATTGTAAATAGTACTTCTGTTATTCCATATATTTGTTCCAATTCAGTCTTGAAACATCTTCTGTCTAGTTCTCATCATATTTACAGGAACCTAGACTACCCTGCAAAAGAGAGTTACCTTACCTTAGGAACCCAATACATATTGGGTCCTAGGTTCTTGTTAGCATAAACACTCGAATGCCTTCCCTCAGAAATTCTGTCAGGAAGACTACCTCTGCCCAGAAGATGTGGATAGGCCCTTGCCCTTGACACAGAGGGGTTGTGCCAACAGTCTATGGCAAAGTGTCCCACCTTGCCACAGCACCAACATGTGTGAATGTTGTATCTCCGTTTCTGACCTGATCCAGTGACTGAGGTAGTCATGAGTCTAGGTCCAAACGGGATAGATCTGGATCTGCTCCCAAAATTGCCTCTTCCACCGTGACACTTGGAAGGGTGGAAGGAATGCATGTAGCGAGCGTCATGAGGCTTGGGAGGAGGTGCCTTCCTTTCAGTCAGCCCCCTTCCTGAGGCCCCATGAGAACTTACTGCATGACTTATAATCTCCCTTTCCTGTGTCCTTGGGTGGTGAGAAGCGTTCTGAGAGCTGATACCAGCCGATTCATGCCGAGTAGGGGCAGTGGCAGAGAATACAAAGGGCTCAGAATGAGCCTTAGGTATTCTCTCATGGGTGGCCATGACAGCCCTTGCACTATGGGTGTCTCCACATGAGGACAGATCACCCTTGCAGTGACCACGATTGTTCCTGTGATCATACCTGAAGGCATGATGAGTGCCCTTCCTTCCTGGAGTGGGGAGTCAGAATACCGTTTCCCCATTTCTCCACGAATTGATAATTCGGGAGATCCACCCATTTTCTTCCTTTCTCTTCATAGCATCAACCTTGGAAAAGTTGGATACTATCCTTTTCTCATTCTCTAGACTACTCTCTAGATCTGAGATTTTAGAGTCCTTGACCTTGTTGGATGCCAATTGGAGAACCAACAAGATCTTCAGCCGAGCAATCTCCTGAGCTTGCTCTTCAACAAGTAGGTTGCTTTTCTGAAGGGCTCTCTTCAGGGAATCAGGATTTTCTGAAGGGAAACAGTTCCTATCTTCAGGAACTTCAAGAGAGACGGGGCAAGATGAAGAAGTTACCTGCTCTTCAGTGTTATTGTCACTGACGCCAGTGACCGTTGTGTCATCCTCATCAGAACTACTTTCCTCAATTTCTTCTTCAGTCTCTGACAAGGACACTGGAGCTCTGATGCTGTCCGATTGATCCTTGCCTTCATCTTCAGAGGCGAGGACCCCCACATAGGCTTCATCCTCTAGTTGACAGCAGATCCCAACTTTCTTTGATCCCCCCATCAGCTCTGAGATCATTACCCACATAGATTTGGCTGTCCCACATTTTTCCAATCTAGAGCGAGAAGGTCAAGACCAGACATCCATGATAATTTGACGAATCAACTTGTCCAGATTAAATAATGAGAGTTCCGTCTCCGACATCTCAGCAATACACTTGGGCACTTGGATATTCTTTCCAGAGCCGGAGGTCTTCATAGGAATAAAAGGACCCTCTTCCAGGATGAAAGATGCTCGAGGATCGATAGCCTCCAAGTGATACGACACTCTCATCTTCCAGACAGGATAATACTCCTTTGTGCATGTGGGAAGTCTTAGTGGAGAGATCTCCTGATCCAGCTCCATGCTTCTGACACTGGTGGCAGGATTCTACTCAAGGTGTGAACCTTTTTGATGAGTAACCTCGCTTTGATACCACTTGAAAGTCCACCTAGTGTCAACTACCTTCACCTATGGGGAGGGGGGGGGGGGGGGAATAGGTGACGTGCAGCGTTTTTGCGGAATTAAAATTGTACCTGCACACGAAAATAAAACAGCACAGCAAATAGAGTACACAAGCTATTTATAGTGGTTCCCCGATTTGGGTACATCCACTTTCCCCCTTCGACCTATCTCCCAACAAGGGACGACTCGGTCTCTTCGCCAACAGGATTGAAATCCAATCCTTGCACTATCGGAAGGAACCCTTCCACACGTAGGAGACAACACTCCCACAACACGGGTTGCACCCAACCCTTACAACTCGGAACCAACGTTCCTTTACAACAAAAATAAACTAGAATGTACAAGAAATACAAACTACTTTCGGAGACTAAGGTGTCCCTCTTCGTTTGATGACGTGTTCTAGAAGTCACGAAGAGTCCACAACCCTAGATCTGACTTGGAGATAATCTCCCCGAAACCGGCGGCGGCAAGACGGGCGGCGGCTTGGTTCTCGGGATCGGCGGCGACAACGGTGTGCGGCTGCTGTACTTTGGAGATTCAAACTTCGTAGCGAAGCTAGCTAGGTCTTCCAAAGGTCACACTAGGATCGATCGTCTCGATCGATTCGGACGGGGATGGTTTTCCCGATCAACAAATCAAGAGACAAAGGATCTCTGGTTAGACGCGTGAGACTCTAATCTTGGCTAAGCTTCTGTCTCCGGAAGATCTAGAAGAATCACGATCACTGTCGGCGATCGACTTGCACGAGCGGCGACGGAGCGGAGTTCGCGATCTAGGTCACGTCACGGCTCGGCTTCTTTTTGAATTTTTGTCTCTCTCCTCTACTGTTCAATAATACAGGTGTATTTATACATTAGGTCTTCAAGATGACCGTTGTGGGTCCCACCAGAGGATACCCCAACCCCGGTTCAAAACAGTGCCAGCGGCTGAGTCCGGTCCAGCGGTTTCCAGAAAGTTGCCCAAGGCAAAATCGACGAGAATCAAAGTTGATTCTCGCCGATTCGGCGAGAATCAGAGGTGATTCTCGTCGAATCGTCGAGAATCAAAGGTGACTCTCAACGATGTAGACTTGTTTGCACGCTCAGAGAAAGCTGGAAAGAGACGGCGAGAATCAGCCAGTGATTCTCGACGATTCGGCGAGAATCACTAGTGATTCTCGTCGATTATGACTTAGCGCCAGAATCGCACACTTGGGAGCCTCAGGACAAGATGCAACAAAGGTACGCAGAGATTTTCAGTCAGGTATTACAATTTTTCTTACAATTTTTCTTACAATTTGAAACCCCGTGGGTCTAAATAGAATTTCGAGGACGAAATTTTTTGTTATATATTGGGATTTGTAACATCCCTCAAACAACTAGACCCCTATGAGTGGTTTTGTAATGACTAGGTCTTGACAAAACCCAAGTAAGCCCAAGAAAGCCAAGTAAACCTAGGGATGTAGGTGAGACCACTATGGTCTGCAAATAGTAGATTTATGAACCTTTGGTCAAGAGGATCATGGGTCTTCACCAAGACTTCAAGACCCCATCATGGCCTCACCAATCCATTGTAAGGTTCACTTGAACACTAAGGGCCCATGAAAGGTTGTCAAAGTGGTTGGGTTGACCAAGGTCAACTTTATCCCTAAATGGGTCAAGTTAGCCTACTTAGAGTCAATTGAACATTCCCTAGCCAAGTAGACCCCACCCATGCTCTCCTAACCCTGGGGTAAGGTCAATGGGTTACCTAGGACTCATTGTGGTCAACTCCAGAGCTAAAGTTGACTCAAGTCAACCCTAGCCCTAAACTGGTAAAAGTGCCCTAACTAAGGGGCAAGTGACCTACAGTGTGCAAGTGGACCCTACCCAAGTGCTTGTAGACTTTAGGGGAGTCCCATGGGTTACAAAGGATCAATTGAGGCCTACCCTAGTGGCTATTTTGACCAAAGTCAACTCTTGGGTCAAGATGGTCAAACTAGCCTAAATAGCTAACTCAAGCCCAATCCAAGTGGGCTAGGCCTAGGCAAGTGTGGCCCATAGGTCTAGGAGGTGGTGAGACATATTTTGGGCCCACCAAATTCAGAAATGGGTTACTAGGAGAGAGAAAGAGGGAATTACCTACATTTGGAGGAGAGAGATGAAGGAGCTTAATGCCCATCATGGCCATGGAGGCTCCATAACCCCCTCCTTTGATGGGGCTTTAACTCCTTGGAGGCAGGGGAGGAGTTTTTAGGTGGTGGCCAGCCAGTGGAGGACCTCAGCCATTCAAAATTCAGTGAAACTGAAAATCCTCCATTTATGGCCTTAATGGTGTCTTGAAGAATTGGGGAGTTACAAACCTCTTCTCCCCAATTCCTTCATTAGACACCTTCACTAGGGCAAGGGGAAGCGTTTCCCCGATCAGATCCCAGTTCCAGAGAGGTTGGTGTAGAAGTTGCAGAGGAGCACAAGCTTGGTGGCCGACAATGGCGAGGAGGCACAACACCCGCTCCCAGGCCGCGATTCAGGTCCTCCTCCACTCCTTCTTCCATGGATAGTTCTTAGCAATCACTAGGGCCAAGGTTCGAGCACAGTTGAGCCTGATCCAATTCGAAAATTTTATGGTTTTGGCCAAAAATTATCTTGGTATAATCGCCGAAATAGGTGTAATGCCCCAAAATTTGTAAGAGGGAAGATCAGCGTTTTTTTTGGCCAAGATTGGGTCTTAGTTGGGGGCCACACGGCCTAGGACACGGGCGTGTCCCTGGCCGTGTCAAGCTCAGGCTCGTCGAGAGTCCGGGAAGTCGACGTCCTGCGCTCGACAAAGTGTCGAGACAGGGAACACGGCCTAGGACACGGGCGTGTCCATGGGCGTGTCCCGCTCGGGTGGCGTAGTAAGGCGCGTGGTCTACGAATTTCGGTCGACAAAATGTTTGGGTGGTCACGCCCTGTAACACGGGCGTGATAGGGGGCGTGTCCCCTCGGTTCGACGATCGTCGAGTGGTGATCGTCGAGTAGGGGTACACGGCATGTGATACGGGCGTGTCACAGGGCGTGTCCCGATGTGTCAATTTGCGTTCGACAATTTCCATGTATCTACGTTCGACGACTTTACCAGGGATCTCTATTCGACGATTTGGCTGCGTTCGATGATTTTGCTAGGGAACTCCGTTCGACGATTTGGTTGCATTCGACAATTTTGCCAGGGAACTCCGTTCGACGATTTGGATGCATTCGACGATTTTCCCCAGCAATCTCTATTCGACGAATTGGCTGCGTTTGACGATTTTACCAGGGATCTCCATTCGACGATTTGGCTGCGTTCGACGATTTCCCCAGCAATCTCTGTTCGACGATTTGGCTGCGTTCGACGATTTTGCCAGGGATCTTCGTTCGACGATTTAGATGCGTTCGACGAGTTGCCAGTGATTCTCCGTTCGACGATTCGGCAGCGGTCGATGATTTTGGTTCGACGATCGTCGAGCGGAGTTCATGACTGGTTGTTATGGGGTGTCCTTGATGAGAATGCGGTGTTCGGCCCATTTCTAGGCTGGACTCGGATCGCAGCCATGCATTTCCTTGGTGTGGGATCCAAAGGCTGGGGGTTTTCTATTTGGGATATACCCGAGAGTAGGGTTTCAAAATCTGGATGGTTTCAGTCGTTGTTATCCGTCTAAGATCTAGAGAGAAGGGAGTGCGCGGAAGACGGTGAAGGAGATCCGGTTGTTAGAGAGGTTTCGGTGCTCCAAATTGTGAGCCGAGTCCAGATCCGTGGAGGCTAGATCGTTGCGAAGGTCTTCATCCGGCTATTTTTCCATGGCTAGGAAGAGGAGTCGAAGGGTAACGACACTTCTCCTCTTGGTTTTAGGATGCATGTTTTAGCATCTTTTATTTTCTAGTTTTTGGTCACCAAACTCTCAAATGAGAGGGGTTTGGGTTGCCAAGGTACAAGAGGAACCTCCGGATCGATTGAGTCCGTCCCCGGCATATTTTTGCATTATAAATCCGCTTCGTTAGTGGATTAGGCATGGTGGGTGAAGCCGTAGTCGCGACCGTTAGTTCGACTCGGTGATGTTGCATACGAGGTTTAAGGATTCGTAGAGATCCGTTGTGGCAAGAGGTCGTTTGTGATGTGTGATGTTTGTGGTGTTCTTCCCGTTATCTTGCATGAGTACATGTGGCCAGTACCCGACAAGGTTAGCTCCTCATTGGCGGTAGATGGTTTCCTTGGTGGACAAGGTTAGCTCCGCATGGGTGGTAGATGGTTTTCTTGGTGCACGGGAACGCTGCAGTACGAATGAGGGATTAGGGTGGAATTGTCTTGGATTGTGATGTGCCAAGGCATGGCTGTGTCTCTGTGGTCGGCTAGCTATCCCGTGACGTGCAAGTCATGTGTGGAAAGTGTCCCAGCGTGACTAGTCCCCTTTTGTGAGACTGACGAGAATGTCGAGCATGGGGCAAGCCCGGGAAATTAGGCCATAAGCGGGTGGGGTCCAGCAAGGGTTCTTAGGATCGGTCAGTGTGTTGGACGGAATCCTAACATGAGAAGTCAGAGTTTGCCGGCAAGCCCGGGTCTACGACTGTGAGCGGGTGGGGTATTGTCAAGAGTTCCGTGTGGCGGCTTTTATGTCGTTGGGGGATTGTGGTTCCCCTTTGTTTGCGGCTTTATGCCAATGGGGAGATGATGAGTACCCAAATGATGTGATGTTGTGCTAGATGCATACATTATAGGGTACCTTGGGTGAAGCCCGTGTGTTGCATTCATGTTGCATAGTAGGCCCTATTATTATATGCTCAACAGTAGAGAACATGTATGATGTTTGAGACATCCAAGCCTGTTTCTTTAGTTGCTTTTCTTGCTTATGAATATTGCATACGAAGTGCTCACTTGCAGGTTGGAGGAGTACCCCGGGGTCCGTTAGGGGCAGCCGGGAGGAGATGTGTTGGTTACACAGTTTGAGGTCAGCCTTTGTTGACCCATGTTACTAATAATTTTTACAGGGCCAGGATCGCAAGCAGGAGCTAGCTCGCCGGCCAGAAAGGCCTAAGCCTCATGAAGTGATACCTTTTTGCTGTAGCTCTACTTTTTATGACAGTGTATGTTTGATGCCCATGTTAACCGGCTTGCATGCCGAGGTAGACTAGGAGTGCTTATGCACTTTTATGACTGATGTATTATTTGAGTTTGGACTCACTTTTGTTGTAAGGTCATAAGGCCATTTCGTTACTCTTGTAGGTGCGGATAACTTCTAGTCTTGCTTGTTGTTTCCGCTGTGTTGTGTTATGAGTTTTGAGTTTGGGTAGTTATATAGTCTTATAATACTGAAGCTGTAGCGTATGTATGTTGTGGGGCCCCGGCCGGAGCGATATTATACGGTCATTACAGGGGAGGTGTTACAATAGGGCTCTCCGGCGGCTGTGCCGCCGCCTGGCGACAGCCATCACCTCAACGGAGGTGGTGGTGGCGGTGGCCAGCCGGGGAAGTGGCTGGATTGTCGGCGACAGAGTTTGGAAGGAGCTCCAGGCGGGATGAATCCAGGCCGTCGGCTGGAGCTTGAAGATGACGGGATGCCGTCCAAGGCGCGCCAAGATTCGTGCCATATTAAACTTTAAAACTATAGGATATAAATTTCTGATTATTTAATTATGTCACACATTTTGTATTTTATGGTTTTAATTTTTGAAAATACTTAGGAGCTATTTCATAAAATGTGGTCAACATAAAATTTGTAGCCTGGAGAGTCTAGTGTACAGAAAAATTGAATTGAACCCATTTGGGTGCCTGGTTTGACCAGGACACCCATTTTGGTGGGACCTATACCTAGGGCTATCTTGAGATTAAAAAGGGTGCCCACTCTTCATCCCTTGTCCAAATGAGCTGAATTTTAGGCAGGGGGTCACCTTTAACCATGCCTAGGGTCTGTCCAAAAATAAGAATTTTTGGAGATCTTTGACTATAGTTTTATCATTTATTTAATAACACTATGGTAATTTAATTAGGTGGTCTAATTACCTCCAAACCCTCCCAAATTTTGGTGAGTGATCCCTGGCCTCATAATATGCCTCTGTATAAATTTTCACCCAATTTGGATTTGTTTTGGATAGGAAATGAAATAACCCTAATTTTGCCTTAATGAGGGGCTCTTAAGTGAACAGTGCACTTTGAGGTTGAGTGGTCAATTCACCTCAATAGAGGGTGGGATTTTGACCACTGACTGGAAGTGACCTTTAAGACCCTCAAATGGATTATGGGGTGGTCTAAGGTAGCTTTGCCCTAGGATCCAAACTCACACCCTAAGGAGGGGCTTTTGAGTGTTGTGAAGGGCATGGGGTCAAATACCCTTGTGTGATATTGCAACTTGGTAGAAATGATGCTAGGGTATCCAAAGCCCTCTGGTATGAATCCTAGGTGATTTAGAGATGGATAGACCTCTCAAATCCCTAACCCTAATTTAGGGCACAAACACTTTTTATGTAGAATAAGCCGCCAAAACTTACTAAAAAGGTGTGAAACTTAGGTAGTATGGATTTTAACTTAGGACCTCTGGTGAATTTATTGGAATTTTAAGAGTAATACTACTAGCACCCTCTTTGATATACATGATGTGGCCCAATTTGGTTTTTTATTTATTATGATCACACTATTCATTCTAGACTCATGAAACTTTGTCAGGCGATGTCTTAAGGCATTATGGTTGTCCCTGAATTTTGTTATAAATTGTAGTTGAAAAACTTTAGTGTTTCCTTCACAAGTTTAAAAAGGGCATTTATGGTCAATAAATTATTTAGAGATATTTACTTGTTGCAAAATTTTGAAATTGGGACTCTGATAGTTTTTAGGTCAATATTCACTTGGAGAAATTAATTCATGATTTTTAGATGATTATTGGCAATATATACTTTACAAACCCATAATTTTGTGAATTTGATATAAAATTTGTTTAGAGCTTAACTCCTGCTGGAAAATTGTGGTACACTGGATTTTATGTTAATTAGTCGTATTGAATTTATCATAAATTTTGTAGAGCAATTTCCTGTTTAAAATGGGTACTTCATGTTCAAATTTGGATTTTTGGATTACTAGAATAAATAAATAAATTAGTTGATAAATTAGGAAAATTATGAATTTCTGGGTTTAGGCTAAAAAGGCCATTATAGTCCTCCAATAATTATTATAGGGGTACTAGTTGATTATTTTGTGTACCTCACTTTATGCACTTCATTTAGCTAGGGTTGGTCTGCATTTTGTAAAATCGCAGAAATTGTGTTGGAGTAAGAATTTGGGCTCACGAGTTGGGGTTAGATGTTGCTGATTTGGATGAATGAAAAAGAGTTTGTCATTGGAAGTTGGGATCAGTGAGGGGTTGGAATGGCTAGTGTCCAGTGGTGCTCGGATCGGCGAAAGATCGTCCTTCCCGTAGGGAGGAAGTGTTTAATGCACTAGGGCTAGATTCCGTAAATGTAATTAAGGGTTGGGAAATCGGGTAGCAACCAATAATAGTAAGTGCCTTGCTAAATGGAGCTTTGAGCGTAATCCCATCGTAGTTCCTAGTGCCTTCGAGAGCTCTTCACGGGGTATATCTTGGGCAGTCCTTGGCTAACCTAAATAATAGGTAAAACTGAAATGCAACAGTAACTAGAAATAATCTAGGATTGCACTCACACTCCCTGGAGTTTTGGGGGTTAGGTTGGGTCACTCGGGCAGTAGGCTCGGTGGATTTGGTGGTGGGCAGCTTGGCCCGACGAGCTTTGGCTCAGTTGTTGTTTGTGATGGGCAGGTTGGCCCGGCGAGCTTTAGCTCGGTGCTGATACATAAGGTTGCATGTGCATAAAGTAAAGGTGGTGGGTCTTCAGTATTGGAGTGTCGATGCACCGACGCCAATACATTGACTCGGCAAGTGTGGTTTAGCACTTAGCCAAGTAAAGTCCGGTGCACCAGCCGGCAAGAGTACGTAGGAGCTCCGCTTAGTGCACCAGCGTTGAGGCGTATGATAGGTCTGAATGGTAGTACAATTACTGGTTTAGAGGTGGGTGAGGCCCAACCCACCGCTTCTGTTTGCCACTACAGAGGTATCCTAGGAGGTTCGGCTCCAGAAAGGGGGAACTAAAGGTCTGTGTACACAGAGTCGAGTGGGTGTGTTGCACTTGCATGTTCACAGGATGGCATAATTGTATTTCATAGCATAATCATTACATTCAACCCTGACACCTATTGTATAAAGTGGTATGGGATGCTTTATACAATAGGCCCTGCAAAACGACCCCTTGGATTATAAGTCTTGCGAGCATGCTTATAAGCTAAGGTTTTATTCGGTAAAATTATATATATATGTGCTTGATAGAAAACCGACACACTATCGTATGAATTGGTATGGGTCCTTTTATACGATAGGAGCCCTACAAAAGATCCCTTGCTTATATATTTTTGTATAAGTTAATGTTACTTCTTATTCAGTTTTTCATTCCGATATTACTGCTAGATTAGATCCGCCTCCATACGTTTACTTATTACTCTCTACCTTCTTGTCCTCTCCTTTCCTCCTCCCCGCTCGGTGCCTAGGAGCCATGGGTGAAGGGGCGGGGGATGATAGGACTTAATCTTTTAGACTAACGGTTTTCAAACATCATTTTAGGGGATCGTGGAGCACAACATGGAGGAGCAGCCACGCAGGTCGGCACGCTTGGAGATGGGGCAGTCTAGCACCGGAGTTCAGACAGCAGGGACAGTGAGTCTTGACCGCCAGTAGATATATTTATTTTGCTTCCGCGTTGAGTGACATGTAGTGAGGATTTGATATATTGGGCATGAGCCCAAGACTTAGTGTCTTTATTACTTCTGTGGACACTCCCTTCGTGGAGCTCATTTATTATTTATATGTGATTTTTTGTGGACTTATCTTTTGTTACATTGCTACGGTTGTGATCGATTTGGCCGGCAGGATCGGTGATTTGTGGTGATGACCTTCCCGGGTGCGAAGGTGTCACCGCAAAGCGGAGGTTCTTGGCCTAAGACCCCGGTGTTTAAAAATGGGGGGGTCTTACATGGCCACGCACCCTGTGCTCTCAGGGCACATTCTAGGTGAACCCGGTCAAAGTCCTCAGTCTCACCACCGCCTCTTAGACGGTAATTTCTTATGAGCATTTTGGTCCTTCCGGTAGAAGTCACGTCAATTAAAGCCATAGACCTCCTAAGACCCTCCATCTATGCCAACGGCAAGTCCCACATTCTTTAGGTCGCTTGTACCGAATGACATAGAGCGGGTACGGTTCCTCCTAACCTGTTGCTCACACCACAACGCCAATTTAAGTCATATGCGAGGGTCAATCTTTCCCGAGTCCCAAATCGATCACACACTTTACATAATCCAGTTATGTACAAGTTGGCTCCCATGCCACCAAGTTGGCAGAATCACGCATCTATCCAGTTTTCCAGGTGCACCTTGGAGTTAGTCCCCAAGGCTCCCTGTTGCAATCTACCACGTAGAAAACCCGAAAAAACAATCATCTGCGCGGAGTCTTCTCCGACCATTCATGCAATGCAACATCACCGATCCATACCAACTTGTTTGGGTAGGCTTCACAAATCATGCCTATGTTCGTTTTCTCAATTACTGGCTCTACATGCAAAACAACGGGGACTATTCATGTCTACCCGAAGGAACACCTCAACTCACCGCTTACTCGCGAGAGCGGGCTTTCTTTGCAAGGGAAAAGAGGACTTCACATGTCCAAGATGAGAATCATTATCCTAGCATTCCTTTTTAGCGTCATGAAGATCTATGCGGATGAAAAGCACCGCAATGTCCTCACCTCCGTAGATCCGAACTCGGCTTATGATTTGGGGCTCCGAAGCTCCACCAGTGGCTCGATCTCTCTTCCTTCTTCTTCATTGCTCTCCCCACTCTCTAGAACTCTTAGAAAGAGAAAACCCAGACAGAATGAGGGTTTCTAAACCCTATTCCCGGGTATATCCCATCAAGGACAGCTCTGAGCCATTGGATCCCAAAATAAGGAAAGGACGGCCACGATTCGCACTTAAAATCCACAACCTGGAACTAACACGGCTTGTGACACATCTGTGTCCAAGGCCGTGTGCCCCATTCGGCGCTGAAACCGTCGCGTCCCGAAAATAACACGGGCTCTCGACACGCCCGTGTCAGGCTTGACATGCCCATGTCATCCAGTACACGCCCGTGTACCCGAGCGTGTTACTCCATCGACATAGGACCAACATCAACCCGAGAAGAACACGAGTACTCGACATGCCCGTGTTAAATTTGACACGCCTGTGTCAGGTTGAACACGCCTGGGATCCAGGTCGTGTTTCACCCCCGACACAACTCGGCTTAACCACCCGAGTAGGACACGGCCTGGCACACGACCGTATCTTAGGCCGTGTTCGTTGTTCAACGATCGTCGACCCAATTTTGTCAACCACACGGCCACCGTCGAACCTGAGCATGACACGGCCCTCGGACGCGCTCGTGTCCCAGGCCGTGTGACCTCTACCATGTCCGAAACTTTGCTCAAAATGCCACCCATCCCTCTTTTGAGTTTCGGGGTGTTACAGCTCTCTCCCTCTTAAAAGAATTTCATCCCGAAATTACATAAAGGAAAGATATAAACAAAACTTAAACAGTACCTAAGTGGAATAACTCTGGGTACTCCTCAAGCATGGTCTGCTCTCGCTCCCATGAAAGCTCCTCCCAACCGCAGTTGTCCCAAGGGACCTTCACCATCCTGATTTTCTTGTTACACAATCGCTTGTCTTCTGAGTCCACAATGTGAACGGGCTTGACCTTCGTCGTCAACCCATTATCGACCCGCACTTGATTGACCGCAAGCACTTACTAAGGCTCTTGCACCGCTTTCCGCAGCATCGATATGTGGAATACATCGTGTAGACCACTTAGCTCCACTAATAGGCTCAATCGATAAGCTGCTTCGCCAATCTGCTCCAGAACCTCAAACAGTCCAAGGTACTTCGGGCTTAGCTTCTTCAAGCATCGTACCCGCGAGACACCCTTGAACGGCTTAATCTTCAAGTACACCCAGTCGCCGACAACGAACTCCACGTTCCTATGCTTGGCGTTATAGTACTTAGCTTGCCGGTCCTGAGCGATTAGCAATCTTTCTCGAATTGTTCGAACCAATGATGTTGCATCTACCACCTCTTGCCGCTTATACAACTTTGACTCACCCGTTTTCAACCAAGACAACGGCGTGCGACATCTTCTACCATAAAGGGCCCCGAAAGGCGCCATTTGAATGCTCATCTGGTAGGTATTGTTATAAGCAAATTCCACCAAGTATATGTGATCTTACCACTGCTTCCGAAATCCAGAATGCACATGCGAAGCATGTCTTCCATCATCCTGTTGACACTCTTGGTCTGACCATCCATCTGCGGATGAAAGGCTGTGCTAAAACTCAGCTTTGTTCCCAACATCTGCTGCACCAACCTCCAATCATTGGACGTGAACCGCCCGTCTCGGTCACTCACGATGCTGCGGGACACACTGTGAAGCCATACAATATTATCCACATATAACTTTGCCAATTTTCCACAAAATCATCCTTCCTATGCGGAATGAAGTGCGACGCTTTTGTCAGACGATCTTCGATCACCCAGATGGCATCATTTTCCTTCTGCGACCTTGGCAAGCCATGCACAAATTTCATAGTAATGTTGTCGAACTTCCACTCCATAATAGGCAAGGAATTCAAGAAACCTCCAGGATTCTGGCACTCCGCCTTCACTAAGGTGCATGTTTGACACTTCACCACATACAGTGCAACATCCTTCTTATGTCCTGGCCACCAGAACAATTTCTTCATATCACGGTACATCTTCGTGCTGCCCGGGTGAATCGAGTACTTGGTATGATGAGCCTCGTAAAACAATTCCACCCGCAATTTGCCCACACTCGGGACGCACAAATGACTGTCCTTCCATATCAATCCA
Source organism: Platanthera guangdongensis (assembly GCA_039583875.1). NCBI lineage: Eukaryota > Viridiplantae > Streptophyta > Magnoliopsida > Asparagales > Orchidaceae > Platanthera > Platanthera guangdongensis. Next base: position 11,823,569 of record CM077160.1, on the reverse strand, counting down.
TCCACAACTTCAAATTGGGAATTTGACCCATCCAAAGCCTCAACCACGATTTGCTTCATGTGGCCATCCATATCCAGAGCCTGCAGAATCCGATCAGCCAGGGCACACTGAACTTCAGTCCAGTTCAATAGCGCTTCGACACTAGACTGCTTGTCTATGCAAAAGATCTCCAATGCCTCCAACTCCCAAACCAAACGCTCATCATGGACCGACAGCCAGTTGGCTTGAGCTGGGGCCCTGAGACTCAACGCATCCGCAACTACATTGCCTTTCCCAGGCACATGATGAATCTTGAATGTGTAGTCCCCCGGGAACTCCATCCATCTCCGTTGTGGCATGTTCAGATCCTTCTTATCCAACAAGTATTTCTGGCTCTTATGGTCAGTATAGATATCGACCTTCATCCCATACAAGTAATGCCTCCACAGCTTCAGGGCAAATATCACGGTCGCTAACTCCAAGTCATGGACAGGATAATTCCTCTCATGCACCTTCAGCTGATGCGAGCCATACCCTATCACACTTCCATACTGCAGTAGAACACAACCGAATCCACTGTCCGAAGCATCGCTGTAAATCTCAAAGCCTTCGGTCCCACTCAGCGAACTCAACACAGGCGTCGTGGTCAACCGACTCTTCAACTCCTCAAAAGCTCGTGCGCACTCCGGCGTCCAAACAAACTTCTGCTCTTTCCACATCAGAGTCGTGAGGGGTAACGCTATCCTCAAGAAGTTCTCCATGAAGTGCCTGTAATAACCGGCACGCCCTAGAAAACTCTGGACTTCCGCTACCATAGACAGCACAGGCCACTCTAGTATAACAATAATCTTCGCCAGATCCACTGTAATTCCCTCTCCACTGACTATATGACCAAGGAACGCTACTGAGGACAACTAAAACTCGCATTTGGAGAACTTGGCGTGCAGTCGATTCCTCCTCAGCATCTCCAACACCAAATGCAAATGCTTAAAGTGATCCTCCTCACTCTGCGAGTACACCAATATATTGTCGATGAAGACGATCACAAAGTGGTCTAGGTACTCCCTGAAAGTACTGTTCATCAGATCCATGAACACTGACAGCGCATTAGTCAGCCCAAATGGCATGACTGTAAACTCATAATGCATGTATCTCGTACTAAAAGCTATCTTAGGGATATCACTTTTCCTTATCCTCAGTTGATAATAACCAAACTTAAGATCCAATTTCGCGTACACCGATGACCCGACTAACTGATCGAACAGATCATCAATCCTTGGGATCGGGTACTTGTTCTTTTTCGTTAACTTGTTCAGTTCTCGATAATCGATACAAGTCTCAAGCTTTCGTCCTTCTTATTAACAAAAAGGACCGGTGTGCTCCAAGATGACGAACTTGGATGCACGTAACCCTGCTCCAACAACTCTTGAAGTTGAACCTTCAGCTCCGCCATATCCTTAGTCACTAGCTAATACGGGGAGCGTGACACAGGTTTCGCACCTGGCACTATCTAGATGGTGAAATCAATCTCCCGTTGAGGAGGGGCTCCAGGAAGATCGCTAGGGAACATATCAGGGTACTCGAATACCACTGAAATACTGTCCAACGTAGTCTTAGGCTTTGCAACCTCCACTAGCGTTAATAACAGCTCTGCTCCAGCACGAACCGCCTTCACCACCTAAAGAGCAGACATCAAAGTCTTGCTCGGCCATTTCCCAACTTGACCTCCTTGCGATTGCAATCAATGTATGCTTGCTGCTCCAAGAGCCAGTCCATACCAAAGATCACATCGCACGCTACTATCGGCAATAACGACGCTCGCAAGTCATCAACATGACTCCCAAGCATTGCCTTTACGCAACAAACTCTATCCACGCTCATAGGGCACCCGTAGGCAGCACCCCATCCAAATTGTCCCTTGTCATCGAAGAAGGTACTCCGATGCGCGATACAAACTCTTCGGATAAAAGAATGTGAAGCTTCCACATCAAACAGTGCTCTCGCCGGATAATCGAAAATCAAAACAAGCTTAACACAACCAGTCATAGGCTAACACGCGTAGGGCAACAAGTATTTAAAGCTAACCTGCTATACATACCTGTCGCCACTCCAAACTGCTTCATGGCTTCCTGCTGGCTAAGGTTGTACACATTTGGCTGGGTTGGGGCATAATGCGATGCGGCTTCGTCTAACCCCTTGCCCTTCTCGTCGTAGGTAGATCCAGGTTTTTTTTCGGACTTCCGACGTCCGCTCCAATAGTCACGGGCAAAATGTCCCGGCTTTGCATAGTTAAAACATATAATTGCCTTCCTCCCAACGGCTGCTCGAGATCCAGCTTTCTGTGCCACTGGGATACCGCTACGTGCTTTGACACTTTATCGTATGGCTGCTCCTATTATAGCTTTCTTTATCTTCTATGTGCCATTACCACAATCTCGGGCAAAGTGCTCTCCCTTGCCACAATTAAAACAATCATATGGAGCCTGTCTCGTAGACATTTTAGACTTCTTTTCCTCCTCCTTCGGTATGCAGACTTTGCAGAATTTGGAGAGTTTGGTACCCTGAACTCCAATGTCTGGTTGGCTTTTGCCAAATCTACTTCCAAATATCTAGCCGACTCCACCAAGGCTCGGAATCCCAATAATTTTGGTCCTAGCAGTAAAACTCATAACTCGCCGCGCAGGCCATTATAAAATCTATCGACCATAGACTGCTCGCTCTCCACTTCAGAGCCTGGGTAGAGTCTTATCATAAGAAACACCTTCAAATATTCCTCAACTGAGTGTATACCCTGCACTATAAGCATGTTCAACTGTTGACCGAATGGTACTTTAAATGTCGTTTGCTCCATCACTCCACCCAGCATTGGAGTTATCTCAGGAATAGGGGACTGCACACGTGTTCCATTTTGTGCATCCATCATAGTGAAGACTGCTTCAACCACCATTCTTATGGTTTCAGCGGAGGGAAGGGTTGCAGGCATGTCATCAGGTGCACTACTTTCCTCAGAAAGCGAGCGTTCTGACGGCCCTACACCACTCCTGGTCACCTATAGTTGTACAAAACACCTATAAGTGACCAAACAAGATTGTAAAAAGCAATTATAGAAACATGCAGGTTCCTCAAACATGTGTATTTTCATTCTTAAGTGGACATTCATGGGTTCTTTTATGTTATAATGATGACGCACACACATGTGCTCACCACCCCTTAAACGAATTCATCCACGAATTTCTTTAAGTTGACCGAAACTAGTAGTCTAATACCAAATTGTAACACCCCCTCTCCGTCACATATCATATAACAGTAGGTTCGGCCGAGGCCCGATGCCACAGACAGACCAGAAGGTTACGCAATTGAAACCATCCTGTCAATACCCAACGTCCTGCACAAAGTATATTCTAGCGGGAGTAATTTAAAAGTTGCAAAATAAGAACCCAGCCAAAAGCATGAATGTCCACTACATAAACCCAATAGGAATGAACGTACAAATACATAAGTACTTGCCTTATGACCTTACAATAGATTGCTCAAATATAAATGTCTTCCAAACCTCAGCACACGGGTCGGTCATACATGAGAATACAAGAAAACACTTAAAATTAGGCATTCGAGGGCCGGCTCAGCAACAAGGGCGCTTGCCCGCTATTTGCCACTCGGCTCCGCAGCACCTGCAAGCAATAATCCACCGAAGCGGTGGCAAACAAATGCAACGGTCAGCTAATCTGATCAAATTATAACGATCCTGCCCCTAAACTCGGGGCGGCGATGCTCCTTCCATTCACTTTATTAGCATAGCCAAATAATAGAGAATTTACACATCATCACAGGCGTAGGCTTGCACGGCCACACACCCCGTGCTCTCAGGGCAAATTCTCAGTGAACCCGGTCAAAGTTCGCGGTCTCACCACCGCCTCTTGAACGACAATTTCTCGTGAGCATTTTGGCCCTTATGGTAGAAGTCACGTCAATTAAAGCCATAGACCTCCTAAGACCATCTATATATGCCAACGGCAAGTCCCACGTTCTTTAGGTCGCTTGTACCGAACGACATAGAGCGGGTACGGTTCCGCCTAACCCGTTGCTCACACCGCAACGTCAATTTAATCCATATCCACGAGTCAAGCATTCCTGAGTTTCAAATCAATCACACACTTTACATAACCCAGTTATGTACAAGTTGGCTCCCAGACCACCAAGTTGGCAGAAACATGCATCTGCCCAGTTTTCTAGGTGCACCTTGGAGTTAGTCCCCAAGGCTCCCTGTTGCAATTTACCGCATAGAAAACCCGAAAAAACAATCATCTGCTCGGAGTCTTCTCCGGCCATTCATGCAATGCAACATCGCCGATCCAGACCAACTTCTCCGGGTAGGCTTCACACATCATGTCTATGTCCTTTATCTCGATTAGGGACTCTACATGCAAAACAACGGGGACTATTCATATCTACCCAAAGAAACACCTCACACTCACCGCTTACTCGTGAGAGCGGGCTTCCTATGCAAGGGAAAAGAGAACTTCATATGTCCAAGATGAGAATCGTTACCCTAGCTTTCCTCTTTGGCGCCATGAAGATCTATGCGGATGAAAAGCACCACAATGTCCTCGCCTTCGTAGATCCGAATTCGTCTTGCGATTTGGGGCTCCGAAGCTCCACCAGTGGCCAGATCTCTCTTCCTTCTTCTTCCTTGCTCTCCCCTCTCTCTAGAACTCTTAGAAAGAGAAAACCCAAATAGAATTGGGGTTTCTAAACACTATTCCTGGGTATATCCCAACAAGGACAGCCCTGAGCCATTGGATCCCAAAATAAGGAAACGGACGGCCATGATTCGCACTTAAAATCCAAAACCTGGGCCGAACATGGCTTGTGACACGCCCGTGGCCAAGGCTGGGTGCCCCATTCGACGCTGAAACCCTCGCATCCCAAAAAGAATGCGGGCTCTCGACACACCCGTGTCAGGCTTGACACGCCCGTGTCATTCAGTACATGCCTGTGTACCCGGGCGTGTTCCTCCACCGACACAGGACCAACAACAACCTGAGAAGAACACGGGTACTCGACACGCCCGTGTCGAATTTGACACGCCCGTGTCGAATTTGACACGCCCGTGTCAGTTTGAACATGTCTGGGCTCCAGGCCGTGTTTTACCCGCAACACAACTCGGCTTAACCACCCGAGTAGGACACGGCCTGAGACACGCCCGTGTCTCAGGCCATGTTCGTTGTTCGACGATCGTCGACCCAATATTGTCAACCACACGGCCGCCGTCAAACCCGAGCACGACACGGCCCTGGGACACGCCCATGTCCCATGCCGTGTGACCTCTACCAAGTACGAAACTTGGCTCAAAATGTCACCCGTCCCTCTTTTGAGTTTCGGGGCACTACAGGATGTCACTCGAGAGAGTCTACCCCGACCTTGAGCAGATCCCGCTTCCAGGCTCTCATCTAGCTGGCTGGGCTGGATGTCACTCGAGAGAGTCTACCCAGACCCCGAGCAGATCTCGCTGCCAGTCTCTCATCTAGCTAGCAGGGCTAGATGTCACTCGAAAGAGTCAACCCATACCCTGAGCAGATCGTGTTACCAGGCTTTCATCTAGTTGGAATGGTTGGATGTTACTCGAGAGTCTACCCCGACTCCGAGCAGATCCCGCTATCAGGGTGTCATCTAGCTGGCAGGGATGGATGTCACTCGAGAGAGTCTACCCAGACCTCGAGCAGATCCCATTACTAGGCTCTCATCTAGCTGGCAGGGCTGGATGTCACTCGAGAATCTATCCCGACCTCGATTAGATCCCGCTGTCAGGCTCTCATCTAGCTGGCAGGGCTGGATATCACTCGAGAGTGTTTACCCAGACCCAGAGCATATCCCGTTGTTAGGCTCTCATCTAGCTGGTAGGGCTGGATGTTACTCGAGAGAGTCTACCCAGACCCCGAGCAAATCTCACTGCCAGGCTCTCATCTAACTAGTAGGGCTGGATGTCACTCGAGAGAGTCTAACCTGACCCTGAGCAGATCCCGCTTCCAGGCTCTCATCTAGCTGGCAGGGTAGGATGTCACTGGAGAGAGTCTACCAAGACCCCGAGCAGATCCCGCTACCAGGCTCTAATGTTGCTGGTAGGGCTGGATGTCACTCGGAGGGTCTACCCAGACCCCGATCAGATCCAGTTGTGAGGATCTCATCTAGATGGCAGGGTTGGATGTCACTAGAGAGAGTCTACCCAGACCCGAGTATATCCCGCTGTCAGGCTCTCATCTAGCTGGCAGGGTTGGATGTCACTCAAGATAGTCTACCCAGACTCCTAACTGGCTGGCAGGATAAGGGGTCTCGGTGAACATGATGATGTCTAAAGCCTGGACCTAGACAATCGAACTTCAGAGGCAAAAATCGCAGGGTTGATAGGATGAGCTCGGCAGGTCAGCGAGCCAGAAGTGCCGAGTCAAGACCTTGGTGGGTCGGCGAGCCAAGACTATGGTTCGGCGAGGCAAGCTCTTGGGACCCAACATAATCTCTCAGCACCCAAAAAGTGAGCAAGGTCGCGAGAACCCAGGCCGCATCGCGACCTCATGGGGCCCAGCTCGTGTGAAGCCAGGCGGCTCGGGTGCGAGCCGAGCTGAGCCACTCCCTCTACCTCGCGGGCAGCGGGGAGAACCCATACCGAAGGGATGAGTCGTTGTTTGTGGTTCGGCTAACTAAGACCCCAATGTTTACTAAGCTAAGTCTTGAAGGGACACGCGATCTCACTAACAGAACACGGATCCGGAGGCAGCGAGTGGGGGGACCAAGCTAGGCCGTGAGTATACAGAGACGCAACGGTTTGAACACTTCGAAGAAACAACATCACAAATAAAGACGTGAGCATTTCAAGAAAGCATATTTCATTAATTAGAAAAATTACAAGTTGGGGGTTCAGCCCGCGTTTACATTAAGACAACAAAAAAATACAATAGAGGCGCGGTGAGGGGATTCAGCGAGGAGAGCCCTCGGGCGATGAGCCCCCTCTAGAGAGGTTGGTAAGACTCGTTGTTCGGCTTTGGTACCAGAAGGAATAGTTCTGGTACCACCTCGCTGGCGGAAAGGCCCACACCTTCGCTCGTAATGAGACCGGCTTGACACAGAGTCTAGAGTGTGTACTTCGTCGCTTAGGATGCATTCTTCTGCATCATGTCCTCCAGCTCGTATTCGGTGTAATGGACAAGCTGACAACCGCTGCTGGAAGGCGGCGGCGGGGCTGCGGCTTCTAGTTCCCGCACCTGCACCTACATGCCTCCTTTTCCTTCTCAAGGGAGGCGATCTGGATGCCTAAGCGCTTGGCAGTCGCCGCATCCTGCGAGAAGAGACAATGAGATTGAAAAAAAGGAAAGCGACCCTAAAGCGATAGGTGTGAGTCATGGGACTTACCACCCCTCCAAGGTACTCGGCGAGGATGACATCGGCCGCGTATGCCTGCTTCTTCTGGTGCTCTGCTTCCTCCTGGGCGAGACGCCAGGATTCTTCTTTTCATCGACCAGCTTCTTGAGCGAGGGGGTGATCTTCTCCATCTGGGTGCATCGTCAGCGTACCATGTGGACCAGCTGCAGGCTACGGAGCTGGGCCAGCGTGCTCTCAGGAATAAGCATAGGTGTGGCCTCCTCGTCATAGATCGCGGCGTCTTCTCTCACATAAAGTCCGAACGAGAAGTTGTAGGCCTCCCCCTGATGGTTTCCTGTTCTAACCAGCTTGGCAGTAGGGTAGAGATGGTGGCCCGGTTCTCCTCCTTGTCCCACTGAATGAGGGGAACGCTGATCTCGTCCAAGGGCCGCTCGCCGAACCCGAAGTTACGGTGCCCTCTCGGCACTGGCTTAACGACAGGCTGTTGATCTCCTTGCGACCTGGAGGTGTCATCCGCCTCTCCAAGGGAGCTACTGGTCGAGACAATCGCGGGGGCGTGATCTTCGGTTGGCTGAGCTGCTTGAGCCTTGCCTTTCCTATGGGTAGCGGTAGGTGTGCCTCCCGCGGTCTTCGACTTCTTGAACGGCGGCGGCGGTAGAGGTTGTTCTCTGCCAGGCCGCTTCTGGATAGCATAAGGTGGGGTCTCACAATGTACGGCGGACATGACCTCGGTGCAGGCGAGCTTGTCGGAAGTGACTCGCGCGCTCTTATAGGGAGGGTACAGGGAATGTCCCGCTCGCCTGTAGAGAAAGAGTTATTGATAGGAAAATAAAGTAAAAAGAAAGAAGCGAGAGTAGCTTACCTCCCCCGGGCGAGATGGGAGCGAGGTTGTCCAAGTTCCTGCATAGAAGTGGGACTTCAAAGTTCTTCCCTGCAAAGAACCCGCACAGCTCAGCTTCATGGCCCCCCAGGCTAGGGGGCGATAGCTCGCCTCACTAAGCTGGAATGGCAAGAAGGGAACATTATCAAAGTCCCCCTTGACGAAAACAAACTTCTTCAGCCAGTTGTGACTCTTGTTGACTGTCTCCCGCACTTGACTTGAATGCTGGAGAAGTAGGCAGTCCTGTCTTTTTTTGCCCAGAAGGAGAACAGTTTGCTGAAAACCGCGAGGCTGAACTCGATCCATTCTTCCCATAGGAAGCAAGCAAACCCGACCACGACCGCAATGGAGTTAGGGGTCATCTGGCCAGGGACGACCCCGAAGTATTTCAGTATTTGGCAGACCTCAGGCCATAGGGGAAGCTAGAGGCCCGCATCGAAGTACGCAGTAGTGATGGCAATTTCATCTACTGAGAGGTCGTTGAATTTTTCCCCCTCCCCGGGTCGCCTCGCAACAAAGCCTGGCGGGATTTAGTCACGGATCGCATCAAAGAATTTGCCTTCGGGAATTGCTGTGTGGGAGAAATTGTGTTCGGAGAAAGTCTAGGCACACTTGCTCCGCCCATCAGAGTCGTCGCCGCCATTGCCCATCTCGCAGATAAATTGCTAAGTGGTACGTTGTAGCTCTTGTAGGGAGCAGACGAGTCGGGGGTCGCAAGAAGTGGAGAAGAAACAAAAGTCTTAAATACAGTAGGTAAGAAAGGGTCGGCAAGGCCTATTTATAGGAAGAAAAAAGGGCGAGAAAATGTCCCGACTGCGGGAAAAGTGCGGATAGTAAAATTTGCCCGGACGCTTCAACTTCCATGACCACCGCGGGCTCCTACCGGCTCACTGTCGTGCCACAAGGATTATTCGACAGCGAGCTGCACACATTCAAGACCGCCTAAGAGGCGGACGAGCCACGATTTGCACCTGCCAAAAGCAGTAGGCAGACTGCTTTGACTCGCATTCGGCGAATGCCCGGCTCGCTACCGCCAATACTAGGTAGGCGGGCTACGCGAGCCGGTTCAACAACCTTGCACCCGCTGGAATAAGGGGTAGGCGGGAAAAAGCATCTCGTTCGCACTCGCCTAGAGAAAACTAAGCAATGAAATCATAAAAATAATAAGCATCGAACATAAGCCCATGGGCGGGCGAGAGGTCTCAAATAATTACAAGCAGGAGTTCGATGTCCAGAAGAAAGAGAAATTTCTTGGCCCTATTACACGAGTTAGTCCTGGATACAAATGCGACCCAGGACTAGCGATTGGTAGCGGGGAAGGGACGGGTGGCTCAGTATTGAATCCACTTCCACCTGCCCAGTCCCCGCGTCCCAGATTGGGGCGACACGTGAGGATAGAAGTATTCGCGAACCACCTCTAATTCACATTGGGCCAGGTCGACCTGCTCCGTGGCATACCTAAGCCGCTTGATGGAGATTTTATAAGTTTTGAAACTGATCCAAACTAAACTCTCAACTAGGCAAGTGCACCTATCGAAATTTAGTATAAGAAATATCGTATTTAAACTCGGGGACCGTTGAGTATTTGTACTCACAAGGAAGAGCTATTATTTTATCGATTGGAAAATTGGTTTTGCGAAAAACGAAAACGAACGTTAAAATTAAGAGGAGAAATTCGATGAATAAAAGGCTAGCACTTGATCTGGAATCCCTTTGGGCTAGAATAAAATCCACGAAATTAAAGAGCACAAGCATCTAAATTATTAACTTCGACCGCGGAGGTTCCAAAGCTACGAAGTGCCTCTCTCGAGAATACGCACTCGACTAACCTTAGGTAGATCGATTAAGACCTCTCGGCCAGTCGAAAGACCTAAGCTTGCTTTAGGCGGTGAACCTCACTAATGGAGTTGACTCCAAGGTGGAAGAATTTTGCGTTCCTCTCTCGAGGGGTGCAAGAAATTCTCTTTATCCTTGAGTGATCTACTCGTATCCACAACCTCTCGGTAAATCTAGGATACGAATCTAAGCTCGAATAAACATAATTTGCAACTTATGAATTCGAAGAAAATTTAAATCAAAGATAAATCAAAGTTTAGAAAATAGAATGCTTGCTAATTTGAGACAAAAATAAGAATTTTATTCCATTCCAAAGTTCATCATGATCAAGTGCTAATTGGGAAATTAGCTACTCATCATGATGGGAGAATTACATGAAAGCATAAAGAAAGACATGATTAAAGAACGACTTGAAAATAAAGGTTACACTATGAATTGAAAATGCAGGAAAAACAGTAAAGAAAATAGAATTAAGCTCCCAAAAATCTCCTGGTGAGCATCTGAAGCTGTCTGGAATTTATAGAAAAAGTTGCTGGGCGGTCACGCCCCTAGGTCACGCCCGTGACCTAGGGCGTGTCGGTCTCGGAACCGTCATCTTCAAGTCCATTGAACGTTGGCGCGAAACCGCCAAAAGTCGTTAATTTGCGGGTCACGCCCCTAGGTCACGCCCGTGACCTAGGGCGTGTCTTGACGGTTGTAGAAAAACGGCGGGAAGCAGAAACGGCGGGAATAACTCCGGCCGTTGTTGGAAGGGTCACGCCCATGGTCACGCCCGTGACCTTGGGCGTGTCTTGAGAAAACTCCCAGCGCCTGAAACTGCAGCATTAAGTCGGCACGCCGGGATGTCACGGGGTTAGTCACGCCCGTGACAAATGTGTCACGCCTGTGACCTATTGTGCAAATATAAACTGTCGTTGACTGGAAAAATGGACCAAACACTAGATGTCACGCCAGGAGTACACGCCCGTGTGATGATGGTCACGCCCGTGACCTGAGGGCGTGTACTTTTAATTGACGTGGCAGATAGCTCTTTCACGCGCCGGTTTCACGCCAGTAGGTCACGCCCGTGACCTTGTCGGTCACGCCCGTGACTTTGGCGTGTACATTTGAAATTTTCTTGATTTTGTCCAGTTTTGTCTCCGGGTCAACCTTATAGACTCCAAATTGCAATTTGCAGCCCAGATTGCCCTGAAATAAGAAATTAGAAAAATTCAATAATAAAATTACAAAATATAATTATAAACTAATTAATTATTAAATAAAAAATAATATAAAACATGGATAAAATTAGAGTTATCAAATACCCCCATACTTACTCGTTTGCTCGTCCCGAGCAAATAACTTTTCATGGAGAGTAGAAAAATCTTAACGCTAAAAATGAAAATTGAACATAAGGAGTAGAATGCGAAGTCTTATGCATATGCTTGTAGTTATTATTGTAGAAAAACATACTCAGCATACAAATTAGTTTTTTAATTTTCTAGAATGTGTTTCCACTTTTTATTTTTACTTCAAAGATGGAAACCCGATAAATCTTCGAATCACGTTTAGGGAGAAAGTAGCGTGTCTGCTAAGATAACATTGCACAAATCGAAGATCGGGATACCCTCCAAAGAAATCCATCAATGTCGATGGTCATAGGCTTGCCCTTTCACACTCTCGCCACGGCACTAGGTTAACTTATAAGCACAAATCAGTAGGACTTAAGTAGGTTGAAATGTAGGCTTAGGTTTTTGGTTTGGAAAAACAAAGATAAATGTGATGGGTAGACACACCAAAACCTAAAGAGAGCTTGCACAAAAGAAATAAATTGAAAAACTCCGCCAATTCTTTTGTTTTTTTTTCAATATGTTGAATATTTTTTCAACTTCCTCTTTTTTTTGTTTTTTTTTTCTTCTTTTTTTTTGTTTTTTTTTTCTTCTTTTTTTTTGGTTTTTTTTTTCTTCCCTTTTTTTTGTTTGTTTTTTTAGAGGAGAAGTGAAAAATAGAACAACTCTTGTATATTTTTTCAAAAGCCACCAAAATAAAATGGCTCCTAATCACACATAAAGTGGTTTTATCTATAATTTTAAGCTCATTTTTAGGTGTGTAATTAGGTTGCTTTTTAGGCTTTGGTAAAGTGTTGGTGGAGCTATAACAAAAAGAAGGGTATAGGCTCAAATTGGCTTAGCAAGGGTAAAATGTTAGGTACAGGTGCAAAGACTAAAACTAGACCAAAAGAAATGCCTAAATCCTTTTCATGCTAATGAGTTTAACCTATGCAAAGTCTTGAGAATAGCTAGAGGGCAAGTTCTAGACATCGAGAAAGAATACCTCTTTCTTGATCCGCGAAATATCTCTCTAGTAAACTTCTACACACTCTCCTAAAATATTTTTAGATTTTACCAGTTTCCAAGTAGAAGTAAAATAAATTATCTCTACGCATTCAAAAAAAGAAAAATCTAATTGTATGCTGAATATTTAATTCTACTCAAATTATACTAACATGTGCACTTAACTAGAAACACAGCATGTCCAACAGTTCTACTACAAAATTCAAAATTCAATTAAAGCATCAAAAATTTTCTAAACTTATGTAAAAGTTGAATACCTAGAATTTCGCATGTGAGTAAATAGAGAAATAAAGATCTCCCTAATTTTGAAAGTAATCCTTTTTTTTTATTTTTGTATTTTTTTTTGTATTTTTGTAAAATAAGCAAAAACAAAATTGCACAAAAGAAATAAAATCCTTTTTTTGTATTTTTTTGTTTTTGTTTTTTTTTTGAAAATTAGTATAATTTTTGTATGTTTTGCTTGAGAAATATCCCCCCATACTTAAACAAGGCATTGTCCCCAATGAAAAATAAATAAATAAAGAGAAAAGATAGGAGACTTCCCTGAAGCGGGTCATGCAGCACCAAAATGTACCTGGAAGACAAAGCTGAAGCAAAACATATTTTTTTTTATTTTACGAAAAAGAAAAGATACATGACAAAGGACAAGAAAATGATAAAAAGAAAAGATACAATAGGGCGGTCTACAATCCCAAAAAAACAGGCTAATCCTCATCGCTATGCTGCCTCGGCTCCTGATAGTGCGTCCGGAGGTCTGAAAACTCACGCTCAATACGTGCCATGGAGGAGGCTTGATTTGTTGCTAGCGTGGTAAATCGACTGTCAAAACTGACAAATCGAGCGTCAAAATCGGCCTGCATCGTATCAAAGCGTGTGTGAAGAGACGCAAACTGACGATCCCAATAGCTCTGAGGGCCGGGCTCGGAAGAAGGGTCCTGCGGTGGTGGAGGAATCTGGGGAGAGTGAATAGTGCCGCTGGGACCGGCACCATAATCAAGGCCAAGATCTCCACCACCGACTGCGGGGGGAATAGCCTCAAACTCTCCATCACGTCGCCGCGCTAGGCCGAGGGCCTGAAGGGTCTGGAACTGGATGACTTGCGGCGTTTGGACGCAGCTGAGGCGTGGAAGAACATCCCAAATGTCGAGCTGCTTCGCGAGGAAAGTGATGAAGTTCCCGCCGTGCACTGCTCCCAACCTCGCATTTTCGGCCTGGTGCCGAAAGAAATTGCGAGCAGATAACCAAGGTTGAGGGGGACCGGGTAAAACATACTATATAAATATAGTAAGTCTGCCCGAGTCACCACCCCGTGGCTATCGACGCGACCAGAAATAGTGAAGGTAAGGAGGTTGTGGAGAATACGTAAGGCGGGAGAAATGAGTTGGCTGCCTTTGGATTTCTTTGGGGTGTAGGGGGCAGTGTCACTACTGATTTCCGCCCAAAAGGCGAGAAGGTTGACATCGGTCGGGAAATCAGTAATTAAATCGAGATAGGCGGGAGATTGGGAAAAAGCCTCCGAGCAGAAGCCCATAACAACATTGAGCTGGCGGATGGTGAGCTGATGCACCATCCCACCTATGCGAAAGACGATGAAGTCGTCATTGGCCGCCCAGCGGAACTCGAATGAAGCCAAGAACTCAACGGTGAGTTCAAGAAAGGCATGCTCGGAAATAGAGAAGAGGGAACTCCATCCAGGGGTGGATAGAAATCCCCGTACCAAATCCGCAGGTCCAAATGTGGCGAGGATCGCCCAATCTAAAATGCGGAACATGCCAAGGGGTTTGGCGCGTAGGCGCTCGCTGCGCTCTTGCTGGGTTTGGTTGTGAAAAAGGAGCATGGCTTCCCCTGCGGCGGGATCCGCAGGGTGCTCGGAGGAGGAAGCGGTGGAGCGAGGGCGGTGGCGAGGCATTTTGGAAGAAGGGAGAAGAAGGAAGGATTCGGGTTAGCAAAGGGAGAAGAGAAGGGTGGATGGTGTGGAGGAAGAAGAGGGGGAAAATCCCTATTGATCGGGTTTTCGGGTTGGTCACGCCCCTCTGTCATGCCCGTGACAGGGGGCGTGACAAGCACGGGACAAAAAAAAAGGAATCCGAGGCTGCCAGCCGCGGATTCGCTGGTCACGCCCCAGAGTCACGCCCGTGACTCTGGGCGTGTAAGGCGTGTCCGGTGCAGGAATCCAATGCGCTGGCATTGGATTCCATGGCCACGCCCCAGGTCACGCCCGTGACCTGGGGCGTGTCGCATTAAAAAATAACGCAAAGGAATCCGAGGCGTTGACCCCGGGTCACGCCTCGGATTCGATAACACGGCCCAGGGTCACGCCCGTGACCCTGGGGCGTGTATCTGAAAACGAGAATAAAAAAAAATTTTGGCTTGTTTTTCTTTTGTTTTCGGGCGAGTCACGACCGTGACTTGCCAGCGTCACGGGCGTGACACTAACTGTCACGGCCATGACTGGGCAGGAAGAGAAGCTTCCCAGCTGCACTTCGTCGAACGAAGTTTCGGGCTAGCCACGCCCGTGACCAATGATGGTCACACCCGTGATAGTACCGAAAGACGAACGAAACACTGCGTTTCGACGAAACCACTCTCGGGTTTCGCTCGACGAACTCAGCACGGCTCTGTCACGCCCGTGACCCATAGGTCACGCCCGTGACCCATAGGTCACGCCCGTGACAGAGGCGTGTACGGGTAGGAAAAAAATTTTATTGTTTTATTTTTATTTTTATTTTTATTTTTATTTTTATTTTTATTATTTTTTTTTCTTTAAAGATTCAAATAAACGATAATAAATCAAATGTTACCGACTTGAAAAAACACGTAGACTTGACGCTCAACTCTGTCGATCGTCACGCCGAAAAAAAATGTCCTTCAAACCTGCTTTAATTTAAGTAAAATTAAAAATAAGAAGAAAAGATAAGCATGGGGTGCCTCTCACAAGCGTTTTGTTTATTGTCGTTGAGCTCGACCAAAGCGGGGCACTCGTTTATGGGTTCGGGAGATTAATTTCCTCCCAGTACTCATTAGTAGTATCGCCGGCGAGGAATATCTTCAACCGGTGCTCATTCACTTTAAATTCGCCTTGTTCCGGGTGTGAGATAAGCACCGTCCCATAGGGCCACACCTCTTTTACAATAAAACGGCCGGACCATCGGGACTTGAGTTTGCCCGGAAAAAGTCGGAGGCGCAAATTATAGAGGAGAACTTGGTCTCCCGGTTTAAAATCTTTAGGGTGCTTAATTTTTTATCATGATAAAATTTTGTGCGCTCCTTATAAAGTTTATTACTTTCATAGGCTAAGGAGCGCCACTCATCGAGCTCGTTAATTTGGAATTTCCGAAGCTCGGAGGACAAAGTTTCATCTAAATTTAAAAATTTAAGCACCCAAAAGGCGCGGTGCTCAAGCTCAACCGGTAAGTGACATGCTTTCCCATAGACCAATCGGTACGGCGTACAACCGATAGCGGTCTTGTACGCGATCCGATAAGCCCAAAGAGCATCATCAAGCTTGACCGACCAATCCTTCCTACTAGTAGAAACCGTTTTCTCTAAAATTCGTTTGATTTCACGGTTAACTACTTCTACCTGGCCACTTGTTTGAGGGTGATAGGGGGTGGCTAACCTATGTGTAACGCCGTATTTAGACAAAACCTTGGCGAATTGTACGTTACAAAAGTGGGTGCCCCTATCACTAACTATTGCCCGCGGTGCTCCAAATCATGAAAATAGTTTTTTGAGAAATTGGGTCACGACTCGGGCGTCATTAGTGGGGAAGGCTTGCGCTTCCGCCCACCGTGACACATAGTCGACCGCTACCAATATATATTTATTTCCATAGGATGTTGGTAGCGGTCCAACAAAGTCGATCCCCCATAAATCAAAAACTTCTATTTCTAAAAATGTATTTAATGACATTTCATCACAGCGGGAAATATTACCTGAGCGTTGGCATTGTTCACAACGACTTACATGGGTGTGAGCATCCTTGAAGATGCTTGGCCAATAGAAGCCCGCTTCAAGTATCTTCTGAGCCGTCCGATTAGCTTTATAGTGCCCACCGGCGGGTCCCTCATGACAATGCTTTAAAATTTGTGCGCCTTCCTCATGAGAAACACACCTCCGCACTACTTGGTCCGCGCAAACACGAAAAAGAAAGGGATCCTCCCAAAAATAATTTTTCAAATCAGAAAAGAATTTCTTCTTTTCTTGATAAGAAAAACCATTCGGGAGGAGTCTCGCAACAAGATAATTTGCGAAATCAGCAAACCAAGGAGTGGGGAGGGTGATTACCTTATGAATGGCTAGAAGGCGCTCCTCGGGGAAAGTGTCGTTAATGTCCTCCTCCATGAGCTCCCCCGAATTGGGGTTCTCCAACCGCGAAAGATGGTCAGCCGCCAAGTTCTCCGCTCCTCTCTTGTCGCGAATCTCCAAATCAAATTCTTGGAGTAGTAAGATCCACCTAATAAATCGCGGCTTTGCATATGTTTTTGCTAGTAAATATCTCAAAGCTGAATGATCAGTAAAAACAATAATTTTAGACAAAGTGAGATATGAGCGGAATTTATCAAATGCGAAAATTACGGCTAATAATTCTTTTTCGGTGGTCGTGTAATTTTCCTGTGCGGCGGTTAATGTTTTGCTTGCATAATAGATAGGATGAAAGTTTTTATTTATGCGTTGTCCTAACACCGCACCGACGGCAAAACTACTAGCGTCGCACATTATCTCAAATGGAAGCTCCCAATTGGGAGCGATCATGATAGGATGAAAGTTAATCAATTTTTCTTTAATAAGAGAAAAAGCACGCAAACAATTTTCGTCAAAAATGAACGGCGCGTCTTTTTCTAACAAGTGGGTTAGGGGCTTAGTTATTTTAGAAAAATCTTTAATAAACCGGCGATAGAAACCGGCATGCCCCAAAAAACTACGAACGGCCTTAACATTTGAAGGGGGAGGTAGTTTTTCTATAGTTTCAATTTTTGCTTTATCTACCTCTATGCCCTTACTAGAAATTTTATGGCCTAAGACCAAACGCTCCCGTACCATAAAATGGCACTTCTCCCAGTTTAAAACTAGGTTCGTGTCCTCACATCTTTGGAGTACACGGGAAAGGTTTGCCAAACATATATCAAACGAATCTCCAAAAACGGAGAAATCGTCCATGAAAACCTCCATGATATCCTCCACTAATTCGTCAAAGATCGCTAGCATACACCTTTGGAAGGTTGTCGGCGCGTTGCACAAACCAAAAGGCATCCTTCGATAGGCGAAGGTGCCAAACGGACAAGTGAAGGTTGTTTTTTCTTGGTCCTCGGGCGCGATTGGGATTTGAAAATATCCCGAGAGACCATCAAGAAAACAATAAAATGAATGCTCGGCTAGCCGTTCAAGTATTTGGTCAATAAACGGCAAAAGAAAATGATCCTTACGGGTTGCATCATTTAATTTACGGTAATCGATGCACACCCGCCATCCGGTAACGGTTCGAGTAGGAACTAACTCGTTTTTATCATTAGGCACTATCGTTAACCCTCCTTTCTTGGGCACCACTTGGACTGGGCTCACCCAAGAGCTATCCGAAATTGGATAGATGATACCCGCATCTAATAATTTTATTACCTCGGCCTTGACTACCTCCTTCATGTTAGGATTTAGCCGGCGTTGAGGTTGAATGGTTTTGTGAGCGTGTTCTTCTAAAAAAATTTTATGGGTGCAAAAGGAGGGATTAATCCCTCTCAAATCCGTGATCTTCCACGCAATTGCGCGGCGATGAAGTTTTAAAGTATGAGATAATTTAATTTTTTCTTCATCGGTCAAGTAGGCCGACACAATAACCGGAAGTTTTGAATCCTCCGATAAAAATAAATACTCTAAATGATCAGGCAATTGTTTTAGTTCTAGCGTGGGAGGATCATCATAAGAAGTTTTCAAACGATCACTACCAATTTCTAAAAGTTCAAAAATAGGTGCGTGCGTGATCGAGAGATTATCACTATTTTCATGAGCAATTAAATCTAAATGTTCTAAATCGGCATCATGATCAATAGAAGATAAAGATTTTTCAGAAAAAAGAAAAGAGTCTTCTTCAGGAGAAGCCTCCAAATAATAACATGAGTCGTCATTTGAGAGCGAGTTTTTCATAGACGTGTCAATAGTAAAGGTAACTTCTTCATCTCCGACTCTAAGGAGAAGTTTCCCATTACTAACGTCTATAATTGCGCGCGAGGTGGCAAGAAAAGGGCGACCGAGAATGAGTGGGACCTCGGTGTCCTCTTCGATGTCAAAGATGACGAAATCTACCGGAAAGATAAATTTGTCAACTTTGACAAGCACATCCTCTATGATCCCCATAGGGAGCTTGACAGACCGATCCGCCAATTGAATGCACATTCTTGTGGGTTTAGGTTCTCCTAATCCCAACTTCTTAACTAAAGAATAAGGCATTAAATTGATTGAGGCGCCTAGATCGGCTAACGCACGTTTTACTAATAAATCACCAAACAAACAGGGAATGGAGAAACTACCTGGATCGGGTAATTTCTTAGGTAATTTATTAAGTAAAACTGCGGAACACTCCACGTTCAATTGAACCGTGGAGATATCCTCAAGTTTCTTTTTATTGGATAAAAGATCCTTGAGGTACTTGGCGTATTTCGGCATTTGTGCGATTATTTCACAAAACAGTAGATTAATTTGGATTTGTTTAAACATGTCCAAAAATTTACCATGATGTTCATCCACCCGGTCTTTTTGCATTCTAGATGGATAGGGAAGAGGTGGTTGATAAGCTTTTGGTTTAAGAGTAGAAGGCTTAGGCGGAGGAGAAGATGGAGAAATTATTACCTCCGTATCAACCATAATTGGAGAAGTATCAACCGGATTTGGAGAAGTGGTTACCTCCTTTCCTCTTCGTAGGGTGATGGATTTGGCATGCTCCTTTGGGTTGGGCTCTGTATTGCCCGGTAGCACTCCTTGTTGACGATCGGAGAGCATTTTAGCGATTTGCCCAATTTGTGTCTCCAAACTTAGAAGAGATCCGGTGAGATTCCGGATGTTGGCATCATTTGTAGTTGTATATTTAGTGAACAATTCCTCGAGATTGGGAGCCTTGGGAGCTTGTGGCGGAAAATAACTAGGTGGGATTGTGGTGGCGGGCGAGCCGCGTTCCCCGGATTACTCCAAGAGAAGTTGGGGTGATTCCTTATACCCGGGTGATAGGTATTGCCAAAATTATTACCCGGATTATAAGGTGGCCGATTCGGATTACCCATGTAATCCACATGCTCGGCAATAGTAGAAGGCTCCCAATATTGGGGCTCACAGGTAGATTTGGACGAGGAAGCAGACATCTCGTTCATCTGTTTTTGCAGTTGCTCAACCTGGAGAGACAAACTTGAAACCGTATCGATTTCATACATCCCGGCCAGTTTAGGTGGTTTAGACCGAGGTGTACTCCATTGATAGGTATTCAAAGCCATACCTTCTATAAGCTCTTATGCGGCCGCCGGTGTTTTGTTATTAAGCGTTCCACCAGCGGCGGCATCGATATGTTGCCTAGTTTGAGAATTTAGGCCGTTATAGAAGGTTTGGATTTGTAACCAATCCGGAATTGCATGATGAGGACATCGACGAAGCAATTCCTTGAAACGCTCCCAAGTATCATATAACGTTTCCGAATCAAGTTGGGAGAAATAAGTGATATCATTGCGCAATTTAGCCGTTTTAGCCGGCGGAAAGTATTTCGTAACAAATCTTTCCGTCATTTGAGCCCAAGTTGTGATGGATCCTCTCGGTAGAGAACCCAACCACTGCTTGGCTTTAGTGCGCAATGTAAATGGAAATAACCTTAGCCGGATGGCATCATCGGATACACCATTAATTTTAAAAGTATCGCATATTTCTAAGAAATTTGAAATATGCGCGTTTGGATCTTCATCTTGAAGCCCATCAAATTGTACATATTGTTGTACCATTTGGATGATGCTTGGCTTCAACTCAAAATTATTGGGGGCAATAGTGGGGCGAACAATACTAGATTGAGTCTCGTCCAAGTTTGGACGGGCATAATAGGACATAGTCCGTTGTTCAACCGCATTTGGCTCACCCATATTGGAAGAAGCAGAAGAAGGAGATCTAGGAGAATGGGAAGAGGAACTAAATGAAGAAGGAGAAGAAGAAGGCGGTGACGGAGAGAGGATTAATGAAGGATTAGGAGTGTCTCCTAAGGATTCCGTATCTTGAAAATTCGGAACTTGAAATCGTAAGCGGTACCGAAGGGTTCGCTCGATTTCCGGATCCAAATCAAAAAGAGGCGACGGATTCCCTCGGGTCATACACCAAAATAAGACAAAATAAATTTTTTTTTGATTTTGATATTTCTAAAACAAAACGAAAATGATAAAATTAATAGAGCCTTGCTTTCAAAATATCAACAAAAAAATAATTTCCCCGGCAACGGCGCCAAAAACTTGATGGAGATTTTATAAGTTTTGAAAATGATCCAAACTAAACTCTCAACTAGGCAAGTGCACCTATCGAAATTTAGTATAGAAAATATCGTATTTAAACTCGGGGACCGTTGAGTATTTGTACTCACAAGGAAGAGCTATTATTTTATCGATTGGAAAATTGGTTTTGCGAAAAACGAAAACGAACGTTAAAATTAAGAGGAGAAATTCGATGAATAAAAGGCTAGCACTTGATCTGGAATCCCTTTGGGCTAGAATAAAATCCACGAAATTAAAGAGCACAAGCATCTAAATTATTAACTTCGACCGCGGAGGTTCCAAAGCTATGAAGCGCCTCTCTCGAGAATACGCACTCGACTAACCTTAGGTAGATCGATTAAGACCTCTGGCCAGTCGAAATACCTAAGCTTACTTTAGGCGGTGAACCTCACTAATGGAGTTGACTCCAAGGCGGAAGAATTTTGCGTTCCTCTCTCGAGGGGTGCAAGAAATTCTCTTTATCCTTGAGTGATCTACTCGTATCCACAACCTCTCGGTAAATCTAGGATACGAATCTAAGCTCGAATAAACATAATTTGCAACTAATGAATTTGAAGAAAATTTAAATCAAAGATAAATCAAAGTTTAGAAAATAGAATGCTTGCTAATTTGAGACAAAAATAAGAATTTTATTCCATTCCAAAGTTCATCATGATCAATTGCTAATTGGGAAATTAGCTACTCATCATGATGGGAGAATTACATGAAAGCATAAAGAAAGACATGATTAAAGAACGACTTGAAAATAAAGGTTACACTATGAATTGAAAATGCAGGAAAAACAGTAAAGAAAATAGAATTAAGCTCCCAAAAATCTCCTGGTGAGCATCTTAAGCTGTCTGGAATTTATAGAAAAAGTTGTTGGGAGGTCACACCCCTAGGTCACGCCCGTGACCTAGGGCGTGTCGGTCTCGGAACCGTCATCTTCAAGTCCATTGAACGTTGGCGCGAAACCGCCAAAAGTCGTTAATTTGCGGGTCACGCCCCTAGGTCACGCCCGTGACCTAGGGCGTGTCTTGACGGTTGTAGAAAAACGGCGGGAAGCAGAAACGGCGAGAATAACTCCGGCCGTTGTTGGAAGGGTCAGGGTCACGCCCGTGACCTTGGGCGTGTCTTGAGAAAACTCCCAGCGCCTGAAACTGCAGCATTAAGTCGGCACGCCGGGATGTCACGGGGTTAGTCACGCCCGTGACAAATGTGTCACTCTCGTGACCTGTTATGCAAATATAAACTGCCGTTGACTGGAAAAATGGACCAAACACTGGATGTCACGCCAGGAGTACACGCCCGTGTGATGATGGTCACGCCCGTGACCTGAGGGCGTGTACTTTTAATTGACGTGGCAGATAGCTCTTTCACGCGCCGGTTTCACGCCAGTAGGTCACGCCCATGACCTTGTCGGTCACGTCCGTGACTTTGGCGTGTACATTTGAAATTTTCCTGATTTTGTCCAGTTTTGTCTCCTGGTCAACCCTATAGACTCCAAATTGCAATTTGCAGCCCAGATTGCCCTGGTCAACCCTATAGACTCCAAATTGCAATTTGCAACCCAGATTGCCCTGAAATAAGAAATTAGAAAAATTCAATAATAAAATTACAAAATATAATTATAAACTAATTAATTATTAAATAAAAATAATATAAAAACATGGACAAAATTAGAGTTATCACCGCTCCTCTGCCCATATGATGTGCACCTCCGGAGAAGTAACTCCATCCTCGTCGGTTGGACGCCTCATTCCCTCAAGGACTGCGAACCGCTCCTCCGCATCAGACTTGTCCTCATCCACCCTGTTGCAGACCTCCTGTAGCAACATGGATTGTTTTTGAAATGGCCATGTCACCCGCTTCTTCATCCCCTCAGCATCCAGTGGGTCGCCCAGATATTCAGAGATATGATCCGTAAAGGGGGGAGGTGAATACCCCTCGCTGATGTCAACGTCGGAGGAGGAGATCACGTTAAGCCTACAGAAGGAGGGATTAAAAAAAGCCAGCAGTCATAAACAGGCATGAATACAAACTCACCTGGAGTCGGTATGTCGCCCACACCGGCAGATGGCCGGGAGGAGCCCGGTCGGCCCTGAAAGAGCCCCCCTTTAAGAATTGCGAAGGATATCCCTAGCCCAGGGGGAATTGGTGTTTGGGAAATCGCCGGAGAGGCATGCCCCTGGATCGAAGGGCTGGAGGCCCGCTCAGTTAACAGTGGGAGGGAATGACCCCGCTCCCCTCCATCGCCTCCATCTTGGTGAGGTGTCTCCTGTAGAAAAAGAAATCAGAGGAAGAATGGTGAATCAGACAGGAGGTCCGCATACCTCATGGGCAACCTCGGCACCGGCCGCCGAGCTAGACCCCGGGGGGTCGTTCACAGGAGACTGCCTGATAATCTTTCCTTTCTTTGGCCTAAAGAGGGGGTCGAGCGATCCGCATGTCAACCATGGGGCGACATCAAGAACTTGTTCCCATTTCACCTCCCTCGCGGTCACTAGGCGCGCTCGCATTTCTTCGGGCACAGACATCGTTCAGCTACATCTCGCAAGGGAGGTTAAAGAAAGGTGGCATTTTTCCCAAAGGCCTGATGGCATATCTATAGTATACTGGTGGGACCCACCAAACGATTCTCCCCAGCTCAACAAAGCACTCACCGAACACTTGGGGTTCGATGATTCTTTCCGAGCTTTTCCAAGCTCAAAACGAGCGCGGATTGTGTACAACCCCATGTTCGCCGAGAGGGTTCACCAAGCCAGTATAGCGAGCTAGAGCAACCGGCCTGCATCAAAACAGTCGACGGGTGAATCCAGACGGCCGGCTCGCTCTCGCCAAAGCTAGGCGGGCGAGCTGCGCGAGCACGAGCCAGCCCATCCTGCCTGCTCTCATATAGGCGAACTTGTCGCCAGTCTGCCTCCAAATTAGGACAGGCAAGCCATAGTGGCTCGGCTCGCGCTCGCCTAAGGATGGAAGGCGAGCTGTTGGAGCCAGGCCCCGTCTACCCAGCGGGGTGGCGAGTTGACCCCGTGTCTGAGAAACACGCCCTGTGGGGTCCAAAGGTAAAATTACCTGGATGCCCTTGTTGGGGGTGCAAATAGCTTTCCAGAACAGTGGAGTCACGCTGTTGGCAGGCCACTTTTGGCTGCATATAGCTGTTTAGAACAGTGGAGGTTGGCTATTTGCAGGTTGTTTTCAGAAAACTATAAATAGACCCAAGGGGGTACCTCAGAAGGCATGTTTTTCTTATGCCCCGGTCTTCTTGCGCATTTTGAGGTATCCTTAACTCGGCATTTGGCTAAGGAGGGGAAGACTCTAAGATCTTCTGGGTGTGCGGTGGGACCTCCACGCCTAGTCCTTGGGTCCATTCCTTGTTCCATTTCCTCAATTGTTTGGCTCGCAGGAGAGAAGTAAGTGTGCGATCACCCCTTCCCCAAGGGTGAACTCCATACATACCGAATTTTCGGTTTCAACATATAGACTAAAGCAAATCCCTATAGCGTAGTTCGATAAGTTCAGCAGTATTATGGCAACCGTTGGTTTCACAAGAAGCTCTACCGATCACTTGTTATTCATTCACAAAACTATACTTGGTTTGGTTGTTCTTGATGTATATGTGGATGATATTCTTCTCACAGGTGATGACCAGGCTGGGGTAGCGCTGACAAAGAAACATCTCCGTCAACACCTTGTCACGAATGATATGGGCTCCACAAAGTACTTCCTGGGGAAAAATCTCTCGAAAGCCCAATTCTTTGGTCCTCTCCCAACGTAAGTCTGCTCTTGATCTTCTGAAAGAGACAGGGTAGATTGGGGTTAAACCTGCCTGATGCCCCATGGAAACTGGAGAAGATAAAACCTAGATGGATGACTCACCTCCTCTGTCAGATGTAACAAGGTACAAGCATCTACCTTGAGAGTTGTAGGCAAGGTTAGCCAGTTCATGCAAGCTCTTAGAGAGTGCCATCTACAATCTACCTTGAGAATAGTGGAATATGTTAAAATGACACCTGGTAAGTGATTACTGTTTCAGAGGAATGGTCAATTAAAAGTTGAAGTCTACTCAGATTCTAGCTATGCTGACGACAAAGGTGATCAGAAGTCCATATCGGGCTTCTGCACCATTGTGGGAGGAAACCTAGTGAGCTGGAAGAGCAAGAAACTATCGATCATCTCTAGGTCTAGTGTCGAAGCTGAATATCAGAATATGACATCAAGCACTTGTGAGTTAAAGTAGTTACAGGCTCTCATGCTGTACTTAGGAGAAGTATATAATCATCCTCTGCCTACGTTCTTCAACAACAAGGCCAATATATATATCTCGAAAAATCTGGTATTTCATGAGAGAACAAAACACATCGAAGTTTACTGTCATTTCATTAGATAAGAGATCTGGAAGAAATGCATTAGCACTCCATTCGTTACTACAGACAACAAGTTGGCAGATGTCTTCACCAAGCCTGTGTCCACTTCCTTTTCACACATTTGCGACAAGCTGGGCATGATTAATATATATGCTCCAGCTTGAGGGGGAGTGTTGCAGTATAGAGATCGGGTGGTCTGGCGACTTGACTCTGTTGGTTTGGAGACCAGACGGTCTGGAAGTTTCACTTTGGCGGCTTGATAGCCGGGCGGTCTGGCGGCTTCTCTCCAAAGGCTTTGTAGCCAAGCGGTCTAGCGTTCTCCTCTGGCGGCTTGTCGTTATGGTCAGGCGGTTAGCCTTCTCGTTTAACCGCTCGACCTGTGCGGTCTAGTTTTGTCTAGCCGCTAATCACCGTAAATGTATTTAGTCCCACATTATTTTTTTTGTAATCTCTCTCTTCTCCTCCATTCTATAAAAGGAAGGTCATACCTTTGTAATATACATATTTTTTTGAAAATAAAAACTCTGTTATTGTCCAAATTTCAGTTTCTCTTTTTTTGTTCGCATAGTGGTCTTTATATAGGGGAGGAGTAGAGCCCCCCTTCATCTTCTTCTTCATGACCATGGCAACCCAAGAGGGGGTTTTTCAACCAAACCCAAGTTGGGTTATGGGCTAGGTGTCAGCCTTCCATTGGTGAGGTTCATTTAGAGTGTCAGCCCCTTATTGGTTAGAGCTTGGCTTGTTGGGGAAGGAGGGAGAAAGAGAGCAAAAGAGGGGAGGAATGGGGTGGGCCTTCTATTTCTTTTATCTTTGTCCCAAGGCCCAATCTTTGGTTGCATAGTGACAAATCAGAGCCCATAAGAGGGCCCATAATGGCCTTGGAGTGATGACCCAAGTGGAGGAATTTGCAAATAAATTCTCTTAAGAGAATTTTGGTTTTTAGAGAGGTTTGACAAAAGTCAACCATTGTGTGGGTCCCACATGTGATTTAAGGACAAAGTTTGTCCAAGTCATTGGGTGACGGGTCAATGTTAGGGTACTGTGGTAACATTGGCGTGCATATGCTTTTTATTGCACGACTGAGCTTGATTTAATCATGATTTGACCACCCGTCATAGAAACTGACCGAGACTAATTCTGTTGACTTTGTATTGGACATACGAATTCAATGTCACTAACTGAGGTCAAATCAGAGTTCCTTTGCTAAATATTCAAAATCTGCGTGTCGCGGTGTGCAAAAATGGTCAAAACACTCATAATCATCTTTAGACTTTGAATCGTGATGCAATGAGTTCCAATGCATTTGTATCGACTATACGAAGCCATAGGAACTAACAGAACACAGATCGGAGTTCTGTAGTTCAATATTCAGAAAATCTAATTTTCGTGGCATTCTATGAGGAACGACCATATCCATAATATGACCTCAGAATTCAACGGAACGAGTTACAACGCACTCCTATTGATTATACGAGGCCACAGGAACTGACAGAACTTAAATCGGAGTTCTCAGCTCGATATTCAAAAATCTCGTTTTCACGACGTTCTACGAGGGACGACCATATCCACCATATGACCTCGAAATTCAATGGAACGAGTTCCAACGAACTCGTATTTACTATACGAGGCCACAGGAACTTACGAAACTCAAATCGAAGATCTCTAGCTCTGTATTCAAAAATCTCTTTTTCACGATGTTCTACGAGGAACAACCATATCCACCATATGACCTCGAAATTCAATGGAACGAGTTACAACACACTCGTATTGACTATACGAGGCCACAAGAACCGACAGAACTTAAATCAGAGTTCTCTAGCTCGATATTCAAAAATCTCGTTTTCGTGACATTATACGTGGGATTGCCATATCCATCATATGATCTCAGAATTCAGTGGAACGAGTTCCAACGCACTCATATTGACTATACGAGGCCACATGAACTGACAGAACTCAAATCGAAGTTCTCTAGAACGATATTCAAAAATCTCGTTTTTGCGACGTTCTATGAGGAACAACCATATCCACCATATGACCTCGGAATTCAACGAAACGAGTTCCAACGCACTCGTATTAACTATACAAGGCCACAAGAACTGACAGAACGTAAATCGGAGTTCTCTAGCTCAATATCCCCGTCTAGGGTTACCTCCTACCTTGGTATGGGCCACGGGTAGAGGATCAGGTCACTTTTATTGGGCCCATTAGAGTTCTAGTGGTCCAATAAAAGTCGGTATGTTACACTAGGAGCATTTATGATGACGAATCTTTAGTTTCTGGACTGACCCCCCAAGGTGATATGGAGCCTCAATCCCCCTTCCACCTCCTTTCTCTCTTCGGAGAACCCGAACAAAGCTCCATCCAATGCCAGTAACATCTTGGACACCACCTTCATCGCATCAAATGCCTTTTTGAAAATGGCGTTGATCGAGCTTCCGTTGTCGATGAGGATCCGGGAGACATTGAAATTTTTGATGGCGACTTGGATTACCAACGCATCGCACAATGGATCCTCATGATCCGTCATATCTTTCTGAGAGAAGGTGATATTATCATCTATGGGCTTGGCTTGGACATCAAGGAAACGCTCTGATGGTATATGGTGTGGAGACTCGTCTTGTGGGCGGCCTCGACTACCCTCTACCCATGGATCACTCTAATCCCTCCTCAGCCTCCTACGTTGGCTCGATCCTCACACCTATCCTCGTCCTCCGCTCCTGGCAGAACATCTTCTATCTGCACCTCCTGACGTGGTCTGTAACGACCAGGGTTAAGGCCCACTAGGCCGCCCCACGGCATCGCCGGCCTACCAGCAGCCTGGGTTTAGAGCTCAGAGGCCCACCACAACCCTTGCTGGGCCTGGCAGCTTATCTCGCCCCACGGCACCACTGGTAGTAAGCCTAAACATCAAGGCCTGCGGGACCAATGCACCCCAACCCATCTCCGTGACTGTTTCTCACCACGATAGTTTGTTGCTGGGGATCGAACCCATAACAAACCTACCGTAGTGAGAAACAGTCACGGAGATGGGTTGGGGTGCATTGGGCATGCAGGCCTTGATGTTTATGCTTACTACTAGTGGTGCCGTGGGGCGAGACAGGCCTCCAGGCCCAGGAAGGGTTGTGGTGGGCCTCTGAGCTCTAAACACGGGCTGCTGGTAGGTCGGTGATGACGTGGGGCGGCCCAGTGGAGCTAAACCCGGTTCGTTACAAAAAAAGTGCACTTTTTATAACAACCTAGGGAGGACCCCTAGTGTCGCCCGACCCACCACGCAGCCCAGGAGGACCATGGCACCACAGGTGTTACAGCCGGAATCTACAGGGCCTGCAGGTCGTACACCCCAACCAAATCTTCGTGCCTATTTCTTAGCAGCGGTAGGTTATTGTCACGAACCCGCAACCTTGATAAGACCCTCATGCAAACAGGGCTCATCACCAACTGAGCTGCAGCTCAGTTGGTGATGAGCCCTGTTTACAGGAGGGTCTTATCAAGGTTGCGGGTTCGAAACCCCGTGGAAACAACCTACCGCTACTGAGAAATGGCCAGGGAGATTTGGTTGGGGTGTACGTCCTGCAGGCCTTGTAGATTCCGGCTATACCACCCATGGTTCCATGGTCCTCCTGGGCTGCGTGGTGGGTCGGGCAGTGCTAGGGGTCCTCCTTAGGTCATTACAGGGTCATTGCTGCTGCGAGGCCTGCTCCCTTGCTCCCATCAACTCCAAACACTCTGGGCAGGTGGTCGTCGCGTGGCCTTCCTCCTGGTGGAAATCGCAGTAGGGAAGCTCTGCCATGCCTTACGACCTTCTCTTCTGAACACCTCTCCTCCTCCATAGAGCTATCTACATAGCCTGGTGCTGCTTGGGGAGAGGGGGTCTCTGCCCTTCCCTCCAGCCCCGGGGGTTGAACCTGCCTTGCCCCCTTGATGGTTTTCCACTCTGTGGAAACCTCTTCTTTGGCCCTAGTCATACCACTCATGCTACCTCCAGCCCAGCTGGTTATTCGGCTCATGACGACCCCATCTCAGCTACTACTGCTGCTGTACTGCCTGGGCTCTCCCTCTTCACCTCCTAATTCCTACCTCCTCTTGGCTCTCACGCCTCATTTGATGCCAACTTGGCTAATCTCCTATAAAATGCCAGATTCGTTGTTTCTCCCTCGATCTCCTTTGTTGCCCTCTCCATTAGCTCTTCAAAGGATAGTGGAGGCACCCGTTTTAACTCTTTTCTAAAGACCCCTATCACAGCCCCAGAGTGAAGGCTATCATGAGGGTATGCCTAGGAATCTCCCAAACTTGGAGAACCTCCTCCTAGAACCCATCAATGTAACTCCCCAACATCTCCTCCATGCCCTACTTGATGAGAAATAGGGACTCTGATTCCTTTTTCCTCTTTTTTAAATCGAAAACCATATCAGGAACCCCCCGACTCAAGTCCTCAAAGCAGTATATGGAGCAAACAGGAAGTTGATGGAACAAATCCCTTGCCTTCGCCTTGAAGGTTATGATTTAAAGCCGTAACTTGAATGCATCCGACATCTGCCAGATTGAGACCATATTCTCGAACTACTAGATGTGTTGTATCAGATCATCCATACCGGTGTAGTAGGACATCTCCGGCTCATGGAACCCCTCTGGGACTGGGGTAGATGCGATAAGCTCGCTAAAAGGACTTTCTTCCCCTACAGGGCGAGGAAGGTGGTCTCGCGCCTTCACCTCGCCGACCCTACCCGCACTCGTCATACTGGGGAACAATGTTTGCCTTAAGAGGTCGCGCTCGCTGCATTCCCCATTGACCTCCTTCCCAGGTCGCTTGTGTTGGCTTTTGCTATACGACACAATAGTTGTGCGCAACAGAAATGGAACAAGAAAACCCAAAAGAAATACAAATCAAGCGATGAACATTAATCAAAAAGTAACAATTCTCTAAAATAAATTATACCTTTGAGGGATTGAGTCAATACTCAACCAAGGTGCTTCGATGAAGTCCAACGATCGGCAATGACTGGAGTTTCAAGCATAGAATAGCATCCTCACCTCTACTAATATCCATACGAGCACGGAGAACCCTTAGACTCTTGTCGCACAAGATCTAGGTTGGAAGAAGGGATGCCCTCAATGTCTCCACGGATTACGAGATCATTTAAAGAAGAGGCGGCGGTGACTGATGCGTTCACGACAAGTGTTCCGGTCGCTGTCAAGTAATAAAGTTGAGGAGTTGAATCCCCGGATATCGATCTCTTGAGGAGTGCAAGTGGGGAGTGTGATTTCGCTACTGAAAAGGTGATTGCAAGCGTTAACGTAAACAAAGTGGGTTTTGGTTTGGATTCCTAAGTTAACAACTGAAAGAATTGGTTTCAAGATCACCTAAACAACTAGAGGGTGGGTGAATAGGTGCAATTCCTTTTTACTGTAAAGCAGAATATTAATTCAGATAATCACAAAGAATCAATCAGATCTACAACTACCACATCACAGAAATCACAAAATCACACACAATCACAGATGACACACAGTTTTATAGTGGTTCCCCAAATGATGGGTACATCCACTTTCCCCCTTCGCCTATCTAGCAGTGTGCTAGATTCAGCCTAACTTCTTCCTTCCTTCTCAGATCAACAGATCTTACAGATCTGAACCCAGTCAAGGTTCCTTCACCTCAGAGTGAGTCCACACTCCTACAACTCAGGCAATTAAGCCCTACCTCAGCCTATACCCAGGCCTACAACTCAGAGAATCAAATCTCCTACCTCAGGCACACAGCCCTACCTCAGCCTTCCCAAGGCCTACAACTCAGTGATGAAAATCTCCTACCTCAGGCACTCAGCCCTACCTCAGCCTTTATAAACTAGGCTTACAACTCAGATCAATAATGATCTTACAGAACAAAAATATAAAATGTGTTTTATCTTCCACCCAAGTTGAGAGAGAATGGGTAGAAAATTTTTCTTGATCAGTTCTTGAAGAATCTGATTACCCAGAAATCAACCTATCTTTGGATTTCTTCAAAGCTTCTTGAATCTGAACACAATAAGGTTGAATTTCTTAAAGATGATCTTCAATCAGCTTACTTCGTAAATCCAAAAATCAATCTGAATTCTTATTTGCAGATAGTTCAGGATCTGCTCTTAAGAGACTAGTTGATTATAGTCTCTTTCTTCACTTGAATTGTTGGAGCTCTCTCTCTCTCTACAAATTCTTCTGAAGAAATTTTGAAATTCTTCACTTAGATCCACTTGAAAATCTCTGACTGGATTTTCTTGTGTATGTTGGATCTTCTGTTGTAATTATGTGTTGAGTACTTCGTCTTCTTTTTCCGTCTGTTGTTACTTTCAGTTGATAGAATCTGTCTTTATATAGACTTCATCCAAGGTTACCGGCTGATCCGGTTGCTAACCAACTTCTGACAGATCTGATAGTTGCATTAGACCGGTTGGTTATGGCAACTATCAAGTCTCCAGTCACTTCTTAAAACTTTGTCTCTGTCAGCAAAGTGTTGAATCTGAACTTCACATGTGTCGACACAAGTAGACTAAGTGTCGACATAATCCTTGGTGGTGTCGACACAGCTCTCATGATGTCGATACTACTACTCAACATAACTTTTGTAAGAATGTGTCGACACAAGTCCTGTGTGTCTACACAGTCACTTCTTATCTTGGCACAATTAACTTTGAAGAAATTTGATGTGTTAGTCAAGACAAGTCCTGTGTGTCGACACAGTTGATGTCGACTGAACTTTCTGTGTTTCGACACAAGTCCTGTGTGTCGACACAGTTGATGGAGTCTGAACTTTCTGTGTGTCGACACAAGTCCTGTGTGTTGACACAATTTCTTCTGGTGTCGACACAGCTTTTCCAAGTGTTGACACAATCGACTCCAGATGTCGACACAGCTTTTCTCAAGTGTCGACACAAGTATTCACAAGTGTCGACACAGCTTCTTCTGGTGTCGACTCATGGACTTCGAAACTTTTCCTGCAAATTCTTAACCTGCACATGTAAACTCAAAACAACATCAAATACACCTTGATGTATATCACTGAGTTGGGTGAGGCTTCTCCAAATCTGTTACACATTTTCCAATGTACCCAACAATCTCCCCCTATTTGGAGAAGTCATAACCCATAGTCAATGATATACACCATTTATAATAAACACACATTATGATGTATATAAACATTACATGACCGGGTAACATATAAACAAAATATGTATAATATGTCATTACAGAATGATGCAAACACAATGAGCATGATTCATTGTTTTGTTTAAACTTTCAAAAGTTTGTCAACAAATAGTTTACATAGATTTTTTTAACAACTAAAGATTACATTGTAGTAAAATCTAGTTAATCTATTCTAAGGCTGGTCAGGCTCCTTGATGACTATGCCTTTTCCTGACTGGATCTTGGCTTGTGCTGGAGCTTCAGTATCTTCAGCTGGCTTCTTGCCTTTCAGATCTTTCTTCTTTTGTTCTTCAGCCCTTATCTTTTGCCTTTCAAAATAATGAAAAGGCATGGGGAAGTACTTGCTAGGCTCCAAAGCATTAGCAGGTAACTTCCCAGCTTTTGCTTTCCTTCTATATTGAAGAATGACTTCCTACCTGGCTTCATATTTGTGTCATTCTTGCTCAGTGTACCATTTGCCTCTTTCATGGGTCTTGTCCTTTACAGCTTTCCAGGAAGTCAATATAATATTCTTGGTAGTAGGACTCCATTGTTCAAAATCAGGCTTCAACTCTGCCTGTTCTCTAAATCTTTTCTTTGAAAGTTGAGCTTCTTGCTCTTTAGACAAAGCTGCCTCTGACATTTCTACTTTCTCAATGATAACATTTTTAGTACCCTCTGTAGGGCTGTACATCTGATCAACCAAGTGTTGAATTTGCTCAAAGTTAGAAGGGGGATATATGATTTGAGCTACTTCCTGCTGACCCCCTTCAATTCCTGCAGCTTGAATTCCTAACACAGCTGTGTTGTCATCATCACATAGGGGTGGATATCCCAGAGTTGCTCTAACAGCATTTGTTATCCATTTGGCATGCTTTGAGCTAGCATTGACTATCACCCTCTCCCCCTTTATGAGTTCTCTTTCAATATGATCTCTAAGATCATTCTTTTGGAACCTGATTTGAGTATCCAGAAAATTTGTTCCCTCTGTATAATAGGCTTTAAACTTTTGAAGCTGAGCAGATATAATCTTCTGAGAGGCTTGAAGTGCATATTGGAAAGTGGCTAAATCTTCTTGAAGTTTCTTATCAAACTCAGATTTCTCTTTAGCCATAGCCTCAGTCAGTGCAGTTGCAGTATTCTTTAATTCTGTAACAATCACATTATGTGATTCACTAAGATTATCATTCATTCTAATTTGATTTTCAAGGACATAGCCTTGCTTGACTACTATATCATCAACTTTAGTCTTTATTCCTTCTTGTTTTTTTGCTAGGAAAACCACAGCATTATCTCCTTTGTGAAAGCAATTTGTCATCTCCCTCTTATTCTGGTTTACCTCAAATCTAATTGATTTGATATCTTAAGCCAAGGATAATTGCAAATCTTTATGAGTTTCATCCATATATTTCTCCATGGCTAGCCTTTGTTCATCTAACTTGACTTACAAAGATACCAACAAGGAGCTATACTCATGTGCAGGAACTGGTTGTGGAACAGTTTGCAATGCCTTTTTATAGCTTTGGCTTCATTTTCTGAAAACCATCAGCTTTCTCTTCTTTGCTTGAGATTCTTCTTCATCTTCAGAAGCTGAGGTACTTGCAATATCAACTCTTTCCTGAGGACTAGGAGGCAGTTTCTTTTCAGTCCTAGGTTGCTCCCCCTCAATGTTAGCTTGGTCCCCCTCAGTCCTGGCTTGGTCCCCCTCAGTTCTGGCTTGCTCTATATCAGGGAATAACTCTTATTGAGTATGTACTGGAGGCACCACTAACTTTAGTGCATCAGCAGTTGTAAATGTATCCTCCATAATAACATCCTATGCTTGATTGTTGAATTGAGTGGTCTGGTCAACATTAATCAAGGGCACAGTTAGTGTTTCACACTCATTATTGAAAATTGTTTGATTAACTTCTTGGATTACCTCAAGAATAGTTTGAGTAGCCATTTCACTTTCTAAGTGTGTTGGCTCTTCCTCAAGATGAGGCTCCCCCTGCATCTGATCATCAAGTCTAATGTCTTGTGCAGGTGATTTCTCAGTATTCACTGGCCTCTCTTTATCAGTCATGTCTTTTACCAGCACTCTATCCCATCTAGAGATTATCCTTAGATCCATTCTCCTCATGTGATTATCTTGGATCCAGCAGCCTGTTGCATCACTTCTGGAATTACTCTAGTCAAGTATAAACTTAATATCCTTCCCAGATTATGTTTCTTGATGCTTTCCCTAATCTTCTCATATATGACTGCAGACCAATTGGTGTTGATTTTGTAGATAATCCTGGTCATGAGGCTGAACATGTAGGCTGAGACCCTATCATGTCCACCTGGTTTGCATAAGATTACTTTCCCAACTAGTTCAGAAATGTATTTTCCTTGTACATTCATTCCTTTTCGATTCATGGATGATCCAATTTTCATGATGGGATCTAATCCACACCACTGGAGTGCTTCCCTGGTCTTGGTAGAGGTAACTTTGTCGTCTTCTTGAGTTTTGGGCAGATGAAGAATTTTTCGTATGCTCTTCATGGTGAGTTTGATTTTATTACCCTGGATTGAAGACATAATCTTTAGTCCAGTTGAATCCTGAGTTGCAGCTCCGTAGAACTCAGGGATTTCCTTCTTCCATATCTTTGTAGGTTCTGATGTCAAATACTCCAATCCATTTTCTGCAATTATGGCTATCACAACTTTAATCACTGGTTCAGCATCGTCAAAGGCATTCCGTACCAGTTCATAACCCTCGTTCACGTTTTCGTCAAGTTTCGGCGCCATTGGGATGGTGAGAAATTTTGAATAGAGAAGAGAGAGATTATCGACACAAGAATCTAGTCTCAACAAAAATCTGGAGAGCGTGTCGATAGGGTTTGTGCTTGACCTATATATATGTGTCTAAATATAGAAGGTCAAAAGGCGCATCAAAATTTACTTAATGTGTCGACACTGTTGAGATGGTGTCGACACAGACAACTAATGTCTCGACAAAAGTGTTGACTACTATGTGTCGACACCAATTAATGATGTGTTGACACAAACATACTTGTTAGTTCAACAAAAATTCTGTGTCGACTCTAATTCTAAGTGTCAACATAACTTCTGGAGGTGTCGACACAACTCCTATGAAGTGTCGACACCAATTTTCTAGATGTGTCGACACAATTCCTCTATGTCGACATAAACCTCTTTTTGTGTTGACACAAAATTACTTAGACAAATTTGTCAATCTATACTATGTTCATCATACCTAATTCAATTGTAAAATTATTGAATTTAGTTTCATCCAAGGGCTTAGTGAACATGTCAGGAATTTGAAAACTTGTATTGACAAATTCTAAACATATATCCTCTTTTTCTACATGATCCCTAAGAAAATGATATCTTATTTCTATATGCTTTTTTCTATTATGAGAAACAGAATTATGAGTAATAGAAATAGCACTTGAAGAATCACAGAATAATGGGGTTCTACTTACCTGGATACCATAATCTTTAAGCTGATGTTGTATCCACAACAGCTGTGCACAGCAACTCTTTGCAGCTTGATGCGTGTAATTCGGCAAGCGCACCGGTCGCACAAGTAATTAAATTTTGGGAATAAATCCCCAAGTGTCGGTCTCTTGAGGAATGCAATTAGCGTAGAACGGCAACAGTACCGAGAATATCGTTATGAGAGTTAAAAATAGAACAAAAAGGAAATAGCGGACTAGGGAGATTGTGGATGTTTGATCTACTGAACTAGTAAAAGCTATGCGGGTCGACGACACCGCTTTGCAAGGTGAAGTGGGTTTGTCGGCCGCTATGCCGAACTTCAGTTGGGCGAGTGGAAGGGAAGCTAATGGATTGCAGCGTTCTTGTGTGGATTGCAATCGGACAAGGCATAGGAATGAAGTGGATGTGGGGTGAGCGAGGCGCATTCACAGACAGAACTTACAAGCATAAGAAGAGACTAACATTCCATTATCTATAAAGTAAACTTGATGTTCAGGGATGGAAATGTTCGTTACACTGCTCAAAACATTCATAACACAGAGGAAGGGGAAGAGGAGTAACCCAAAAGAGAATGAAGATCCACCGTGGGTCGTGGCCGGAGTAGCGAGTTGTCAATCCGCTTCCGGGCTCAGTCCAAGGAGGCTTCCGGTACCAATGATCTGTCACCTCGAAGGCCTTTAAGTTCGTTCTCTAGGTTATCTACTTCACCAACTCTGCAGGAAAGCTTGGAGTTGAAGTCATCAATGGCCGAGGGCTTTGCCGGAGTGTTGAAAAGCTTCGGAGTAGTTGGAAATGGCTTCCCGACGAAGGTGGAAGTGATGGAGCAGCTGGAGAAGTGAAAAGGTGATTCCCGCGCACTCTCCGATCGCAGCAAATGACAGGCGTTGACCTAAAATGCGGAGCAGGGCCTTATATACGAAGGCAGCAGAAGCAGTGCGCACGATCAGTGGCGTACGACTAGTGGTCGTGCGCACTGTAGGTCGATGATCGTGCGGCTTTTCCAAATAAACCTGCAACCTGGATAAGAAGCATCAGCATATAAGCGCACGAGCAGTGGCGCACGACCAGTGGTCGTGTGCACTATGGCCAGTGCTCGTGCGATTACCGAGACATGGTTATGAAAAAGGAGGTGTAATGCGCACGAACAGTGGCGCACGACCAGTGGTCGTGCGCAGTAAGTCCAGTGGTCATGCGCGGTATTCCTGCATCATCGGAGTCTCCCGAGCAGTTTCGGAGCACGCACACGACCACTGTACCAGCAGAAGGGGCAGAAAGGCCACTAGAACGTGCACACCACATCCCCGAGATAGGGCTAAAGAATAACAACAAAATGGAAACACAGAAAGCACACAGAAGCGGGCCTACAGTGCACTTAATCGTGAAATAGGTACATAAGCACAAATAAGTAATAAAGGCTCTCAAGTGTAGTGCTAAGACGATAAAACTAGCCCAGATGAGTCCAAAAATCAATGTAAAATATTGACTCATCACACCCCCAGACTTAACCATTTGCACGTCCCGAGCAAATCATTACACCATGGACTCGAAGATAGCTAACTGGCTCAGAAATTTCAAAAAGAAGTAAGACGAGAAATCAAATATATCATGAGTATAGAAGATATAATAGAAAAACTTTTAAATTATACAACGTAGTTTAAACTATTCGACAGATGTAAATAAATATTGTAATTGCTCAAAATTAGAATTCTGGAGAATCGTGCGATCATGTGCAGGAAGAAAGTAGGCAGGACATTAAGGTGAGCATTGCCAAAGTTCGGGACTCAGGATCACCTCCAAAGGAATCCACCAATGTCGGGGACCATATGCTTGCACGTTCACACTCTCTCCACGGCACGGGTTAGACT
Source organism: Platanthera guangdongensis (assembly GCA_039583875.1). Classification (NCBI taxonomy): domain Eukaryota; kingdom Viridiplantae; phylum Streptophyta; class Magnoliopsida; order Asparagales; family Orchidaceae; genus Platanthera; species Platanthera guangdongensis. The sequence continues at coordinate 11,785,805 of CM077160.1, read as the reverse complement.
CAATCGTGAATCAGTAGGACTTGTAGGTGGAAATGGGGCTTAGGCGACGGCTTGGTGGTCAAAGATAAACATGAAGGCTCTATGCAACCAAAGCGAGCGAAAACAACCCAAACCAAAACAGCCACTTAGAAAAGAATGGGGCACACGCCCCCAGACTTAGCTTGAAATCCGGGTGTGAACACGGCTGAACCCGACCAAATTCAATAAAGAGGATGGGGATCGAAATCTCAAAGCAATTCTTTCATATATATATATATATATATATATATATATATATATATATATATATATATATATATTCTATTGCGCGAATCAACTTTTTATTTTCGTAAAATGTTGTTTTCTTTTCTGCGCTAGCAATCCCCAAACGAAGCAATCAAAACGGGAATAAAATCAGCACCCCCAAAAACAATGTCCACTAATCACAACCTCGGCAAAACAGGAAATACAAATCAGCTCAAGCATTGGATTGCGAATGTGGGTTTAGCTTCAGGACTTGGTGAAAGTGAGTGGAGCTGGATCAAAGGAAGGGTAGGCACAAATTTGGCATCCAATGGTTAACAGGTAGGAATGGCTAAACAAGGCTCAAACTAGCCAAAAAGAAGGCCTACGTCATGCTCACGCTTAACTAATCATGCACCAATGCTTCGAGAGTAGCTTAGGGCAAGTTCTTAGCCACCAAGAAAGATGATCCTTCCCCCCGACTCGAGCAATACGAGTCTAGTGGCGGCTACACACATTCCTACACTATCGTTTGATTATCCCAGATTCAGATTTTGAGCAGTACAAACAATATTTAATGTGCAGAAAAGAATAAATCTACGAGCAAAAAGAAAAATTAGTTCTATCCTAACTCTACACAAACCATGAGTATTCGATTAGGAGCACTGCATGAGTTTCGAACTACTCAATCCTGAAATCCTAAGCCAGTACCACTATTTTAATGTTTACACAAAAGTAACAAATTTAACTCGGGTTGTGCGCGTGGGTAAGAGCGCACTCGTGTGGGTGATTCAGTGTGTGCAACAAAAAGCAAGAAATAAGTAAACAAGAAACTGGAATGCAACAGAAAGTACGGTGTAGTGACCACAGGCATACTCCCCCCAGACTTAAAGTTGACAACGAGTAAAAATAAGCATTCCAAATAGGATAAATAGCTAGGGTAGGTAGTACCTATGCTCAAAATTGAACATACCAGTCGGGCAATGAGATGTCCAAGTGCGGCCAAGTTGTCGCGCCTCAAATATTCCTGCACCTGCGATTAAAGGATGCCAGCCAAACAAAATATGGACAGATATATATATATGAAGAAATAAACAGAACTCAAAACACAGCATAAGACCAAACGGTCCAACTTGGGTTGTCTCCCGAAAGCCCTTTTGTTTACCGTCCTTAAGGTGGACCAAATACCTGTATTAGCAGTTCAAATAGAGAGTTCTTGGCAGTAGCAAAAGGAAACAAAATTAAAAATAGAGCAACCAGCATTCAACAAGTAGCGAGAAAGAGGATGGAAAGAGGAAAGAGGATGGCACAATCAGCTATACGCAGATTTATGGTAAGTCTCTCCGGTGGGATGCGAGAGAACAGCAGAGTGTCTTTTTGCATTCGGGGTAGGCATTGTCCTATTACTGCGAGTGCACTCTTTCGCGCGCCGGAAGGCAGCGTAGCGCTCTTCGCGTAAACGCTTGGCCTCTTTCAGTTTCTCCACCGTGGGAGACTTCCAATGAAGGTAGGCTGTGGGGTTTCCTTGTGTCGTGGTTGGTGGCGGCCTATCCGGCACCGTGACGGCAACCGGATCTACCCAAGTTACAGATCGTTTAACAGAATTATACAAATTATTCTCCAAGGATTTCTCCTGAATAAAACTTAGTTCGCCATGCTCAACAATAGAGTTGGCTGGCAGTAGAAAGGCAGTCGTGGCTTTGGTGCAATTGATCCCTTCGTGGACCAGTAGCTCTTGCTTCTCATCGACTTCCTGAGGGAGTCCGTTCTTTGGCGTCTCCTCCAGATGTGCTTCCAATGCGGGGAGACCTGAATCCAGCTTGACATCTGTGACACTCAGAGAATTGTTATTTGGGATGGAAGAAAAATGTATGGATGTTTTATCGAGGGTGGACTCTTCGTTTGGCCAAGTGACACGGCCTTTGGAAAAGTCAAGGGATGCGCCACTGGCTGTTAGGAATGGGACTCCTAATATAGGAATGGAGTTATTGTCCTGTGGTCCCAAAACCTGAAAGTCAGTGGTGATACTGGTGTCGTTAACCTCAATCTCAACGTCCCGCACACCGCCCTCCGTGTCAACCAGATTGCCATTAGCTAAGATAAGCGATTTCCGATTTTCAATGTCAACTTGTAACTGCATCTTTGCAGCATCTTGCAAAGTGAGTATGTTGCTGGACGCCCCGGAATCGCATAATGCTGGAGTGTCGATGTTATTGATTTTACAATTAATGACAAGTTCGTTGCGGTTTCCCGAAGTGTCCTCCCCAAGGCGCTTTCCCTGTTCATGGGGGTTCTTTTCGGTGTTGCTCGGTAAGGTGCCTTGGGTGCGCTCGGAAACCACTTGAGCCAATTGGCCCAATTGTGCCTCCAGTTTGCGCATCGAGGCGGCCTGATTTGTCATGTTGGTCTGGGAAATCTCAACAAACTTCTCGAACATCTCTTCCAAAGAATTTTTCTTAACGATGGGGGGCCCTTGGGAATAATTCGGTTGAGACGGCCACGGTTGGCTACCGGAAGCATACGCATCGTTTTGATGCTGCCCCGGTTGCCATCTTTGGCCAGATGTGTTAGGATTCCAAGAAAAGTTGGGGTGATTTCTCACCCCCGGGTTGTAAGTATTCCCGTAAGGCACTCCCCTGTTTTGATTGGCAACAAAATTAACGGATTCATTCAAAAACAAAGATTCGTCTTGTACCTCAACTCCTAAGCATTCGAAGCTGTGATGATCGGTGCTTCCGCACCCTTGACATGAGATTGCCATCACTAGGGCGGCAGGAGCAGGCTTGGGGATATCCAAGGCAAACACTCCACTGGTGCTTCGTGGGATGTTTCTTCCAGCGGTCCAGTAAGCACTGTGGGTTGCGGTGTCTTGTAAGACTTTCAGAGCATCATCTGGAGCAAGATTCATGATGGTTCCTCCGGAGGCAGCATCGATCATGGCTCGGTGGTGGGGATCAATAGCAAAGTAGAAACTTTCGACGAGATTCCACGTTTGGAATCCATAATTAGGGCACTTCCTCAGCAGCTCATTAAAACGCTCACAAACTTCGGCTAAACTTTCTTGATCGGCTTGCCGGAAGTTGGCTATTGCGCGCCTCACGCTCACGATCCGATCCACCGGATGGAACTTAGCTACAAATTTTGTAGTCAAAGCCTCCCAGGTGGGGGCTGTTCCAGGTGGAAGGGAGTGAAGCCATGTCTTGGCTTTGTCCCTTAATGAAAAAGGGAAGAGGCGGAGCTTGACTGTTTCATCTGGGATTCTAGCGTAGCGGAACGTGGCGCAGATTTCGGAGAATTCTGTAAGGTGAAGATGGGCGTCTTCAGTGGCCATTCCGGAGAACTGAGCGTAGTTCCGAATAATATTCAGAATAGCTGGTTCAATCTCGAACTGAGGATTGGTGATAGCAGGTCCGAAACCGGGGTATATACTCCCGACAGTGGGTGTAGTATAATCCCGCAAGGTGCGGACCTGGGGAGGATTCACTTCATTTTCGTCGTCATTTCTGTCGACATGAGGTATCCCTCCAACTCGGTTGCCTGCATCAATATTCAGCTGGTCTCCCATTGGGGCAAAAATGATGGCCGCGGCGCGTCTTCGTGCTAAGAGAGTACGTTTGATCTCTGGGTCGTAGGTGACAAAATCTCTTGTAGCTCGGCCTTGCATTCACTGTGGCAAATACTACACACTAGAAGGAAACAGCAGTCAAAACAAAACAATACTAACTCTTATAACAATATTGGAAGTCATCTGAAGTCGTTCTGCAGTTGCACTCCCCGGCAACGGCGCCAAAAACTTGATGCGTGTAATTCGGCAAGCGCACCGGTCGCACAAGTAATAAAGTTTTGGGAATAAATCCCCAAGTGTCGGTCTCTTGAGGAATGCAATTAGCGTAGAACGGCAACAGTACCGAGAATATCGTTATGAGAGTTAAAAATAGAACAAAAAGGAAATAGCGGACTAGGGAGATTGTGGATGTTTGATCTACTGAACTAGTAAAAGCTATGCGGGTCGACGGCACCGCTTCGCAAGGTGAAGTGGGTTTGTCGGCCGCTATGCCGAACTTCAGTTGGACGAGTGGAAGGGAAGCTAATGGTTTGCAGCATTCTTGTGTGGATTGCAATCGGACAAGGCACAGGAATGAAGTGGATGTGGGGTAAGCGAGCCGCATTCACAGACAGAACTCACAAGCATAAGAAGAGACTAACATTCCATTATCTATAAAGTAAACTTGATGTTCAGGGATGGAAATGTTCATTACACTGCTCAAAACATTCATAACACAGAGGAAGGGGAAGAGGAGTAAACCAAAAGAGAATGAAGATCCACCGCGGGTCGTGGCCGGAGTAGCGAGTTGTCAATCCGCTTCCGGGCTCAGTCCAAGGAGGCTTCCGGTACCAACGATCTGTCACCTCGAAGGCCTTTAAGTCCGTTCTCTAGGTTATCTACTTCACCAACTCTGCAGGAAAGCTTGGAGTTGAAGTCATCAATGGCCGAGGGCTTCGCCGGAGTGTTGAAAAGCTTCGGAGTAGTTGGAAATGGCTTCCCGACGAAGGTGGAAGTGATGGAGCAGCTGGAGAAGTGAAAAGGCGATTCTCGCGCACTCTCCGATCGCAGCAAATGACAGGCATTGACCTAAAACGCGGAGCAGGGCCTTATATACGGAGGCAGTAGAAGCAGTGTGCACGATCAGTGGCGCACGACCAGTGGTCGTGCGCACTGTAGGTCGATGATCGTGCGACTTTTCCAAATAAACCTGCAACCTGGACAAGAAGCATCAGCATATAAGCGCACGAGCAGTGGCGCACGACCAGTGGTCGTGCGCACTATGGCCAGTGCTCGTGCGATTACCGAGACAGGGTTATGAAAAAGGGGGTGTAATGCGCACGAACAGTGGCGCACGACCAGTTGTCGTGCGCAGACCAGTGGTCGTGCGCAGTAAGTCCAGTGGTCGTGCGCAGTATTCCTGCATCGTCGGAGTCTCCCGAGCAGTTCCAGAGCACGCACACGACCACTGTACCAGCAGAAGGGGTAGAAAGGCCACCAGAACATGCACACCACATCCCCGAGATAGGGCTAAAGAATAAAAACAAAATGGAAAGATAGAAAGCACACAGAAGCGGGCCTACAGTGCACTTAATTGTGAAATAGGTACATAAGCACAAATAAGCAATAAAGGCTCTCAAGTGTAGTGCTAAGACGATAAAACTAGCCCAGATGAGTCCAAAAATCAGTGTAAAATGTGGACTCATCACAGCTACATACTCAGACTCAGCTGTGGAGATTGCCACACTAGTCTGCTTCTTATAGCTCCATGACACCAATCTCCCTCCTAGAAATTGACAGGTGCCAGTTGTGCTTTTTCTATCTTCTTTTTATCCTGCAAAGTCTGCATCTGAATATCCAGTCAGTAGAAAATCTCAATCCTTAGGGTACCAAAGACCTAGATTTGGTGTGCCCTTAAGATATCTCAAAATCCTCTTAATAGCAGTATAATGAGATTCTTTTGGCCAGGATTGGTACCTAGCACAGACACATGTAGCATACATGATATCAGGTCTACGAGCAGTCAGATATAGGAGGGATCCAACTATCCCTCTATACAAAGACTCATCTACAGGTTTTCCTGCATCATCTTTGCTTAGAGACATACTTGTCCCCATTGGAGTTCTCATGGTAGTGGATGACTACATACCATACTTCTTAATTAACTCCTGGGTGAACTAAGACTGAGATATGGACAGACCATCATCAATATGTCTTACTTGGAGTCCCAAGAAGAACTTAAGTTCTCCCATGCTGCTCATCTCAAACTTCCCTTGCATAAGTTTAGCAAACTTCCTACAAAGGTTGTTTTCAGTAGAACCAAATATTATGTCATCAATATATATCTGGACTAGAATTATCTTCCCTTTGGATTCCCTAAGGAATAGAGTTTTGTCTATTTTGCCCCTTGAGAATTTGTTCTCAATGATAAAAGTAGACAAGGTTTCATACCAAGCCCTAGGGGCTTATTTCAAACCATATAGGGCTTTCCTAAGCCTATACACATAATTAGGATAGAGTAGATCAATAAAACCTGATGGTTGTTCTACATAGACTTCCTCCTTTAAGTCTCCATTCAGGAATGCTGACTTAATATTCATTTGGAACACTTTGAAACCCTGATAAGCTGCATAGGCTAGGAATAGCCTGATTGCTTCCAACTTTGCCACATGGGCAAATGTTTGATCAAAGTCTATGCCCTCTTCCTACCTGTATCATTTGGCAACCAACCTTGCCTTGTTCTTAATTATGATCCCACTCTCATCTAGCTTGTTCCTGAAGATCCACTTAGTCCCTATGACATTGTGGTTTTTTGGTTTAGGAACTAACTCCCAGACCTTGCATCTCCTGAATTGATTCAATTCCTCCTGTATAGCATCAATCTAGTGTGGGTCTTGTATAGCTTCTTCAAATCTTTTAGGTTCATGTTAAGACAAGAAGCTTGGGCATAGTACAGTGTTCAAGCTCCTGCTTTTAGTTTGAACCCCTTGTCTAGGATCACCAATAATCTGGTGTACAGGATGATCCTTTAAATGTCTAACTGCTGGAGGAAGTCTGTGTTGGAACACCCTATTACTAATTTGGGTCAGGATCACTATGTCTCTTAGAAACCTGTTTTGACCTCATTGTATAGATCTAAAGGTCAAGTAGAATTGAGTCTAAGGGTTATTACTTCGGTTTGGAAGCTGCCCTCAAGACCCAGGTTTTTCAGTTTGGAAACTAAGTCATTTCGTCGAGCTCAGTACGACGAATCGTCGAACTCCATTCGACGATCGCTGAGCTCAACTTCTTCAAATCGTCGAACTCCATTCGACGATCTTCGAGCTCAGTTCGACGATCTTGACTCCAGTTTGATTCTCTATCTCTGAGCTCAGTTCGACGATAGTTGAGTTCAGATCGACGATCTCTATTTCTGTCAAAGTCCAAATCTTTGAGCTCAGATCGACGATAGTGGAGCTCAGTTCGACGTTTTTCTAAAGAGTTAAATGTTTTTCAAAATTCAAATTCAGACAGTTGAAGAATTATTATCAGTATTTAATTCAGAAGATCTTGTAGCTGTTTTCATTTAATCTGGAGCAAGTGTCAAGGAATTATCAAGGAATGTTTTATTGGACTTTCCTCCAGAAGACAAAAGCAATTAAGGAAGTAATTAATGATAGGCTAATGGCTATCTTGACAGTGGATCATTTCTATTCAGACATCAGAAGAAATAAAAGATAATTTTTCTTCTACTTCTAAAATATCAATCTAGTAGAGAACAGGAAGAAGAACAAGAAGAGACACATATTCTGCAATATTCATTCTCTACAAAACTTCTTTTGCAACAACATCTTTCTCAACACCAACTATTACACAAGAAAAAGATAGAGAGTTATAGACATTCTCTGTCTCAAGAGTCATACAAGAATACACATTCAAAGGCGATCAACAAAACTGAAATCTTCAGATCTCTTGTGATTCAAGTGTTCAAGGCCATCAACATTCAAGACTCCAGACACCTCACATTTCAGCTGTTGCTGAAATCATCATTTGCTGGAGATCAATTTTCTGAAGGCATATCACCCTATTACAAAGCTTTAATTCCTGAAGAACTACAGATCTCAGGGGGAGCTTTGACAACATCAATATCCACATAGTCTTCTCAGCTGCTTTGAGAAAGAGAAGACTTCCATCACTCTCTCATCCCCACCTCTGTAAAGGGTTTTTCAAACTCCCTTCAAAAGTTTGTGTGGTTTTTGAGCACCTTATCAAAAGCTCATTGGTGGAAAGACACCTGATCAAAAAATCTGGTTTGGTTTTTGAGCACCTTATCAAGAGCTCATTGGTGCCCAGGACACCTGATCAACTCATCCTGCAGTGGATTTCTACCTAGGGTGGTAGAAGAGTGGATATACCCAGATTGGTTGGGGAACCACTATAGCTCCTTGTATCTTCTAGTTGCTTGTCTTTATTTTTGTTTCTGGCTGTGGCTTGTGCTTAGTTTCTTTTGTAGTTTGTGATTATTCTGTGCTTAGATTTACTATTTGCTTCCCTATTTACATTAGAATACAACAACTGTTGTAAAGGTTTTTAGCAAGCACCATACTCTATTCACCCCCCCCCCCCTCTAGAGTATATCAGATCTAACTCACACTTTCAATTAGTATCAGAGGGAGGTTGGTTAAACATACCACACCTTGGTGGTTGCACAGGCTAACACCTGAACCCAAAGATTCCTATTGTTAGATCTACTTATTGAAGATTTTGTTATTAGAATTATTTCTTCACAAATCATGGCCCAAAACAAAGATTATGCTAGCACCAGACCTCCAGTGTGCAATCTATCCAAGTTTGCACTTTGGAAGGTAAGGATTAGACTTTATATGAATTTTATTGATGAGGACATTTTTAATTCTGTTTTGACAGTTTGTCCAAGACCTCCAGAGAACACAAGTACAAATGTTGTTCCACCTCCCTCAGGAATAGATGCAGAGATCAAGAAGTGGAAGGTAGCAGATGCAAAGGCTATGAACATCTTAGCCCAGACTATGTCTGATGACATTTTCCAAAAGGTAGCTGAATGCAACTCAGCAAAGGAGATCTGGGACAAGCTATCTGAAATAGTCTCAGGATCAGCTGATGAATGAAAGGACAGGAGATCCCACCTCATATCCCAATATGAGAATTTCAAGAAAGGAGAAGCTGAGTCAGTAGCTGAAATGTATAACAGACTCAGTCTCATAGTCAATGAGCTGAAAACCTTGGACAAGGAGATCTCATTGACTGAGCGAAATAACAAAATCCTAATGTGCTTCCCAAGCACTTGGGACTCAAGGATCTGGCCAATCAAGGATGCTAGAAGTCTGAATGAGATTACAACAGAATCTTTTTTGGGCAAGCTCAAGTCTTATGAGTTGCTTATTAAGAACAGAGAAGAAGAGCAGAAGGCTGCCTCACCAGCCACAAGAAAGGAAAAGATAATAGCTTTCAAAGCCACTGAAGATCAGCCTGAAGACAAGGTCACAGGCAATGATGAGCTGCTTAGTCTACTGGCTAAAAGATTCTACAAGATGGCCAGAAAGGACTTCAGGAAGAGATCATATAAATAGCATGACAAGCCAAGGTATGATAAGTCAAATAATAAAGAAATTGTTTGCTTTGGTTGCAGGAAACCAGGGCACATTATGTCTGACTGTCAAGAGAACAAAAACAAGGACAGAAAGGATAAGAGAGAAAGAAGAAAAGATAAGGACTTCAAGAAGAACAGCAATGACAAACCCTCCTCTAGCAAGAACAAACACACAAGGAAGGGATTTGTTGCTGAATCTTGGAGTGACACAGAAGAAGAGTCAGAAGCTTCATCCAGCTCAAGTGATGATGAAGATGATGCTGAAGAGAAGGAGTTCTGCATGATGGCAATCAATGCCTCTCAACATAATTCAGATGCATAAGAGTCAGAGTCAGACTCAGAGACTCAACTTGAAGAGGACCAGGTAATTAGTTCTTTTGACTTCAATTCTGAGGACTTTAAGTATGAATTTAAAGCACTGTGCTTAGACTTATTAAAATCTGAGAAGGAAATTATCTCTCTCAGAAATCAATTGTCTGAACACAGTTCCTTAAAATAAGAAAACCTCAAACTCTCTGAGGAGTTGGAGTGCTGTAGGGAGCAGATAGCTTCACTGAAAAGTGAGCTATCAGAGGACAAAAAGCTTGAAGAATCCCGTAATGGGAGAAGCATCAAGCTAATGGACATCACAAGCACAGTGAACTCCAGACTCAATAGTACACTGGGCTTGGGTGCTTCATCCAGCCAACCTATAGTACTAACAATCCCAATTAAGTTTATCTCTGATAAAGGGAAGGGAGTTGTAGAGGTAGATAGGAAGAATTCTGATCTACCTAAGAAAACCAAGTTCCAGCAGAAATCGTCGAACGGAGCTCGACGATCGCCGAACGCAGATCGACGATCTCAGGCAAAATCGTCGAACTCAGGTCGACGATCTCTAGTTCTTGAACTCTGCCACAGTCGACCGTCGAACGGAGCTCGACGATCTGACCCAAGATCGTCGAACGCAGCTCAACGATCGTCGAACAGAGATCAGAGTTTTGGAAATTCTTTCAAGGGTAAATCAAAATCCAATCCTAGGGTCCTTCATCCCAAAGATTTAACCCTTATACTGAATGGATAATACATCTAAGGAGATATCATCCTGAAGGTTATAAGAGTCAACCAGGGATGTCATTTATTTCTGAATTTAAAGGTTATCAACCTAGTCCCAAGGTAAACTGGGTCAAAAATAAGTGAATTATTTTATGTGCAGGTGAAGACCTATCCAACATCAAAACAGTAATGGTATTTGGATAGTGGGTTCTCCAAGCACATGATAGGAAACAAGGACAACCTCACATCCTTTAAAGCCAAGCTTGGACCCAAAGTCATATTTGGTGATTCAAACTTTGGACTGACAAAAGGATATGGTGCAGTTCAAATTGGCACAGTCACATTCAAGAAGGTAGTCTATGTGGAAGGACTGAAGCATAATTTGATCAGTATCAGTCAGCTATGTGATGAAGGCTACCAGGTGAATTTCAGCAAGGCCTTATACAAGATCAAGTCAGAGGACAACACAACTGTGTTGACAGGTAAAAGGAAATGTAACATCTACTTAGTAGATTTTCTTTCAACAGATGTAGACATTTGTCTGTTTAATTCTGTTAGTAGACCTAATGTTCTATGGCATAAGAGACTAGGGCATATAAACCTTAGAACCATTGCTAGGCTATCCAAGGACAACCTTGTTAGAGGACTACCTTCTGGCCCCTACAAGAAGGAAGGACTCTGCAGGGCTTGTCAATTAGGAAAGCAAACTAAAAATAGTTTCAAGTCACTAAATAAGAGTGATTCACCTAGGATTTTGTATATGTTACACATGGATCTTTTTGGACTCATTACAGTACAAAGCTTAGGAGGGAAATCTTACACTTTAGTAGTTGTAGATGACTTCTCTAGATTCACATGGGTGTTCTTTCTGAGGAAGAAGTCTGATAACTTTAAGTGTTTGACAGAGTTTCTCAAATGCATACAGACTGAGTTCAATACTCACATTGCCCTGATCAGAAGTGATCATGGGACAGAGTTTGATTCTCTTCTTATGCAAGAGTTCTGTGAGAGTGAAGGGATCAGGCACACTTTCTCAGCTCCTAGAACTCCTCAACAAAATGGGGTAGCTGAAAGGAAAAATAGAACCCTTATTGAATCTGCCACTACATTATTGTCAGATGCTCACCTTCCTCTATCTTTTTGGGCAGAGGCTGTGAACACCTCCAACTATGTGCTGAATAGGAGTTTAATACATAAGACTAAAGGGCAAGACTCCCTATGAATTACTCAAAGGGAAGAAACTTAAAGTAGATTATTTTAGATTTTTGGTTGTATTTGCTATATACACAATAATGACAAGAAATATTTAGCAAAATTTCAAGCTAAAGCTGATGAAGGAGTTTTTCTGGGATACTCCATGATCAGTAAGGCTTATAGGGTTTACAATAAATCAACTCTTAAAATTGAAGAATCTGTTCACATATCTTTTGATGAAACTAACATGTCTTTCAAGGAGAAGAACACTTCTACCATAAAACCTTTGCAGGAACATTCTCTTGGTGAAGACTTGGACAGATTACAAATTACTCAAAAGGATGAAAGTAGTGAATATGAAGAAGACATTCAACATCATGAAGAGAAACTTCTTGAAGAGCCAGTTGTTGTACCACAAGAGGAAACAACAACACAGGTTGGTGAACAATCAACACCCCTGTTGATTTAGTAACATCAAGAGACCATCCAATTTCCCAAGTAATTGGAGACATCTCAGCTGGTGTGCAAACCAGAAATCAGGTCAACCAAAACCTGTTGCACACTTGCTTCCTATCTCAAATTGAACCTCAATCCATTCAAGATGCAGTGCAAGATCCACACTGGATCATTGCAATGCAAGAAGAGTTGCATCAATTTGAAAGGAACAAAGTTTGGGAACTAGTACCAAAGCCTAAGTATCACTCCATTGTTGGAACAAAGTGGGTGTTCAGAAACAAACTGGATGATCAAGGAGTAATTGTAAGGAACAAGGCAAGGCTAGTTGCTCAAGGGTACTCTCAAGAAGAAGGCATAGATTATGACCAGACTTTTGCACCAGTTGTAAGATTGGAGGCTATTAGAATCTTCTTAGCATATGCAACACACAAAGGCTTCAAAGTATACCAGATGGATGTAAAGAGTGTCTTTCTCAATGGAGACATCAAAGAAGAAGTCTATGTCAGACAACCTCCAGGTTTTATCTCTCCAACCCATCCTGATTATGTTTTTAAATTGAATAAAGCATTATATGGTCTCAAGCAAGCTCCTAGAGCATGGTATGAGACCCTAGCATGCTTTCTCCTGAAAAATGAATTTATAAGGGGTAGAGTAGACCAAACTCTTTTTATTAGAACCCATAAGTCATATACCCTACTAGTTCAGATCTATGTAGATGATATTATTTTCTGTTCTACTGATTCAAATTTGTGCAGAAGGTTTTCCAACCTAATGCATTCTAAATTTGAAATGAGTAGCATGGGTGAGCTATCCTTCTTTCTAGGATTGCAAGTCAAACAACATGCTGAAGGCATATTCATTTCTCAAACCAAGTATGCAAAAGAATTGGTTAAGAAATTTGGTATGTCTGAAGCATCTTGTATGAAAACACCTATGCCTACTAATGATGTATTGGATGCTGATGAACATGGGAAACCTGTTGATCAGACAACATATAGAGCAATGAGATGCTCTTTACTGTACCTTATAGCTAGTAGACCTGACATAATGTTTGCTACATGCATATGTGCTAGATTCCAAGTGAACCCTAGAGAGTCATGTTGGAGCATGCGTTCCGCGCTTCTTTATTAGAGAATAACAAATCCCGGATGTATTTGATCTTGGTATGTGTTTTAAATGTGCAGGGATAACAACATTTTTATGTACAAGAGAAAGGCTGAGCATGACATTGATGAAAAGGAAAACCGTGCTATCACTGGCGATAATGCTACCGCGGGCGATAGCATAACCAGTTCTTGCTGACATCAGCCTTAATCCGCATGTTGTCGCGCACGAAGTCACGGTTCAGCGCTATCGCGGGGCGATACCGATATCGCTGAGCGATATCCCACGATCGTCACGTTCTCCGCTCAGATCTGAAAATCAGCGCGACGTGTGCCACGTGTCAAGCAACGGAGAGTTATCACTATCGCGGGGCGTTAACGCTACCGCCAGCGATAGCATGAAGTGATATATACGGCCAAAACTTTCAGGGAAGAGTTGGATCGTGCAGAGCTTTGTTTTCCCAGAAAATTTATAGATCCTTCATCTCCATTTTTCAGACAAACTCCCTTGGTCCGTTGAAATCTCAGGAGCGAAGGAGATACGACCGTGCGTTCAAGATTGGAGATCTTCTCGTTGGTCCACCATCATCTTCAGAGCTCGTGATTTTGAGGGAGTTTTTAAGTTTTACTATTGTACTTTCATTTTCACTCTTTATCTTTGTAATTGGGAAGGGAAAATCACCACCTTGTGTGTGGTGTCTAAGTCCGTGTGTGGCTTAGGGGCAAATCACCACCTTGTGTGTGGTGTCTAGGTCCGTGTGTGGCTTAGGAGTAAATCGCAGCATTTTGTGCAGCGTCTAGATCATAGGTTTGATTTAGGGGGAGGCTAGTAGCCATATCTAGGGAGATATTGACTATAGCCTACCAGTTCTTGGGAGAAGGATCGGTGAAAAAGCTAAAAACTATTATCGTTGTAAGCCTTGATTTCAAGCTTTATTGGAATCATTTTACATATATATTTTGGAGAAATATAATCTTGTTTTTCATTTCATTGATCTGTCTCAAACATAGTATCTATATTTTATAAAAAGTTCAAAAAATTTTAAAGAGCCCTTATTCACCCCCCCCCCCCCTCTAAGGGCGCCACAAGATCCTACAAGTGGTATCAGAGCTGGTTATTTCTAATACGGTTTCACCACCAGGAATTATGGCGCAGCATGACCATGCTTTCTCTGAGGGGCAAGGAATTAGTAGACCTCCATTATTCACTGGATCTGACTATAATTACTGGAAAACTAGGATGAAGTGTTTTCTTATTTCTCTTGATATTGAAGTTTGGAATATGGATAGAGACTAATTATGCTCATCCCACTTATACAGTAGGCGATGTAGAAATGGAAAAACCAAAAGATAAATGGGATGATCAGGATAAGCTAAGGTGCAAAAATAATGCAAAAGCCATGAATGCATTATTTTGTGTATTAGATAGGACTGAATTTAATAGAATTTGTGCTTGAAATAATGCTTATGAGATTTGGAATTTACTTGAAGTAACTCATGAAGGTACCTCGCAGGTGAAGGACTCGAAGCTGTTTCAACTGGAATCGGAATTTGAAAAGTTTAGGATGGAAGTGGTTGAGGACGTAGACTCAATGTACACCAGATTCACCAAGATAGTGAATGACTCAAAAGTGCTTGGTAAAAATTTTTCAAATGGTGATTTGGTGAGAAAACTTCTTAGATCTCTCCCCCCTAAGTTTAATCCCAAAGTGACGGCTATTTCTGAATCTCATGATCTTAAATCTCTTAATATTGAAAGCCTGATTGGGAACTTGAAAACTCATGAAGTTGAATTGAAAATTCAACAACAAGAGTACATGGAGCCTAAGAAGAAGGGGTTGGCCCTAAGGTCTAAGAAATAGGAATATAGTAATTCTGAGGAGGAAGAAGAAGATGAGGAAAGTCTATTTGTTAGAAAATTTAAAAAAATTATGAGAAATCCGGAGAGGAGAAATACTTTTAAAAAAAATTTTAAGATGGAGACGTTTAGAAAGAAAAAACAAAAGGATGACGACGATGAGGAGGAAGAGAGACCCCCACCGGAGTGCTATCATTGCAGGAAGTTAGGACACATTCGAAGCAAGTGTCCAAAGTACTTGAAAGAACTTAAAGAAAAGAAGCACAAAGGGAAGAAGAAGGTCCTGAAAGCTGAAACATGGGATGATACTACTTCTGAGGGTGCAAGCAGTTCAAGCTCAAGCGAGGAGGAGGAGGCCAATATGTGCCTAATGGGAAAAAGCGTCACATCTGATGACGAGTGCAGTGTCCAAAGCGACACTGAGGTAACTCCTCCAACTTATGATGAATTATTTTCTGAATTTTTAAAGACTTGCAAATATCTTGAAAAATGCTTAAAAGATAATGATCTTCTTAAAACTGAAAATAAAGTTTTAATTAAAGAAAACAAAAAATTGTTAAATGAAAATAAGACTATTGGAAAAGAAAAAGTCTCTTGCCAAGAGTGTGATCACTTTATGGGAAGAATAAAAGAGCTTGAAGAATCTCTTTCCAAATCTCATTCAGAAATAAAAATTCTCACTAAAAAGAATGAGATTTTAGAGAGAGATCTGAAATCTTCTATTTCCAAAGTCCATGAAGGAAAGAAAGCTTTTGAACGTAGATGTGTAAATCTAGTATCCGAGAATAATGAAATGAGAAAGCAAATTCATGACTTAACACTAGCCATGAAAAAGTTTGGATTGGGCCAAAGATCACTGGATATGATCTTAGGTTACCAATGTCACGGATCTGGAAGATTTGGACTCAGATACACGACTGGTAACTATCGCCCGGCGATAGGTACTACCGCCGGCGATAGCGAGAAATCCAGAAAATCAAGTTTTAAAAATTATGATAATAATAAATTAACTGATACTACATTTTCTTACAGTAAAAGTCCAGAGAAGTTATATTCTTCTTGTTATATTACATGTGCCAAATGCAATAGATTTGGTCACACCACGGACTCGTGCTGGAAGAAAGGAAAAAGTAAAATTAAGCAAATCTGGATGCCTAAGGCCTCTACCTATACTATGGGTGGAACCACTTGGGTAGCCAGATCTTTACTCACATCCTCTTTCTAGGTATATTGGCAGGCTAAGGACAAAGAAGACGTGTGGTACTTGGACTCAGGTTGTTCAAAGCACATGACGGGCAATAAAGAGAAGTTTCTTAGCCTGGAGATGAAGAAAGGAGGAGTTGTTACATTTGGAGATAATGGAAAAGGAAAAATCATCGGCATCGGTGTTGTGGGTAACGAAAGTTTTTCAATTTCAAATGTTTTGTTCGTAGAAGGTTTAAAACATAATTTGATTTCTATTAGCCAACTATGTGATAAAGGTTTAAATGTTTTGTTTGAATCTTCTACAAATTTATGCAAAATTATTGATTCCAAAACAAATGAAATTGTTTTTACCGCCCCTAGATGTCATAACGTATATATGATTAAATTTTATGATTTTTCAAATTCTACTTTAAAATGTTTTTTATCAAAAAATGATGAGTTAGAATTATGGCATAGGCGACTTGGACATACTAGTGCAAAGTTAATTAAAAAACTTTCAAAAGATAAATTAATCAAAGGTTTACCATTGCTAGATGGGAATTTATCTTCATTATGTGAGCCTTGTCAAAAAGGAAAATTTACAAAATCATCTTTTAAAAGTAAAAATATTATTTCTACAACTAGGCCACTCCAATTAATTCATATGGATTTATTTGGGCCAATTACTATTTCTATCTTAGGAGGTAGAAAGTATACATTTGTATTGATTGATGATTATTCACGTTTTTGTTGGACTTTGTTTCTAACCTCCAAATCCGATGCGTTTTCAGAATTTTCTAAATTATGTTTGCGTATTCAAAATGAATTTGAGTTAAAAATTAAACGCATACGTTCGGATCATGGAGGGGAATTTGAAAATGAAAAGTTTATTTCTTTTTGTACGGAGTTAGGAATCAAACATGAATTTTCCGCTCCACGCACACCACAGCAAAATGGTGTAGTGGAGAGGAAAAATAGGACTCTTCATGAGCTAGCCCGTACGATGTTATCTGAATTTTCTTTACCAAAATCTTTTTGAGCTGAAGCGGTGAGTACTGCATGTTATGTAATTAATAGAGTAATGCTTCGCCCTATTTTAAAAGTAACTCCTTATGAATTAATTTTTAATAAAAAACCAAATGTTTCTTATTTCAAAGTTTTTGGTTGTAAATGTTTTATTTTAAATTCTAAAGATTCCTTAGGAAAATTTGATGAAAAATGTGATGAAGGAGTTTTCATTGGGTATTCTTCAACTAGTAAAGCTTATAGAATTTTTAATAAACGAACGAAAATAGTTGAAGAATCTATTCATGTTAGGTTTGATGAGTTTGTTTCATGTGTAGATAAGAAAACTACAGGAAAAGAAGATACACCCCTTCCTTTGATGGAAAATGATGATGAAGAACATGAAAGGAATGAAGAAGGAAAAGAAGAAGAAGAAAGAGAGAAACATGTCCCTCCAAGGGAATTGATATTTTCAAAGGATCATCCGAAGGAGCTTATTATTGGAGATCCACAAAAAGGGGTCAGTACTCGCTCCTCTTTACATGTTTTGTTTTCAAACCTTTGCTTTGTCTCTGAAATAGAACCAAAAGATGTTTCCACCGCTTTAAATGATGAATTTTGGTTTTTAGCAATGAATGAAGAACTTAATCAATTTGAACGTAATAAGGTTTGGAATCTTGTAGAAAGACTCAGAAATCATCCTGTAGTTGGAGTAAAGTGGATTTTTAAAAATAAATTGGATAGTGATTCTAGAATTGTTAGAAATAAATCCAGATTAGTTGCAAAAGGTTATGCACAAATTGAAGGGGTAGACTATGATGAAACTTTTGCACCCGTTGCTAGATTAGAAGTGGTTAGGATATTTCTTGCATTTGCTTGCTTTAAAATATTTAAATTATATCAAATGGATGTCAAAACTGCATTTTTAAATGGGTATATAAAAGAAGAGGTTTATGTAGAACAATCCCCTGGCTTTATTAATGAAAAATATCCAAATTATGTTTATAAATTAGATAAAGCACTTTATGGGTAAAAACAAGCGCCTCGTGCTTGGTATGATCGTTTAACTCAATACTTATTAAAGCACGATTATAAAATGGGAAGTGTCGATTCTACACTCTTCATTAAGCAAATTGATCATGATTTAGTTATTTTGCAAATTTATGTTGATGATATTATTTTTGGAGCCACTAATGAAGAGTTATGCAATGAAGTAGTTCAAATTATGAAAAATGAATTTGAAATGAGCATGGTAGGAGAACTTTCATATTTTCTAGGTTTTCAAATTACGCAAAAACATGATGGTATTTTTATTTGTCAATCCAAGTATATTCATGATATGTTAAAAAGATTTGGATTTGATAACCTTAAACATGCGAATACTCCTATGAGTGCTTCATTGAAATTGGGAAAAGATGAAAGTGGTATTTCAATTGACCAAACTCTTTATAGAAGTATGATTGGATCTTTATTATACTTAACTTCTTCTAGACTCGATATTATGTTCGTCGTTTGTTTATGTGCTAGGTTTCAAGCTAATCCAAAAGAATCACATTTAAAAGCGGTGAAACGTATTTTTAGATATCTTATAGGAACATCTAAACTAGGCTTATGGTATCCTCATAATGACTCTTTTATTTTACATGGATATTCTGATTCTGATTATGCAGGGTGTTCATTAGATCGAAAGAGCACAAGTGGCACTTGTCACTTTATCGGCCCAACACTTATTTCTTGGTCGAGTAGGAAACAGAATTCTGTTGCCCTCTCCACTACTGAGGCCGAATATATTGCACTTGGTAGTTGTTGTGCTCAAGCACTTTGGATGACACAAACACTAGAAGATTTTGGCGTATACCAAAATAATGTTGAATTAAAATGTGATAGCAAAAGTGCTATCGATTTAACGAACAATCCCGTATTACATTCTAGATCCAAACACATAGATGTTCGTCATCATTTTATTAGGGATCACATAAAGAAAGGACATATTAAAATAAATTTTATTGGAACTGATTCTCAAATAGCAGATATTTTCACAAAACCACTTAATGATTCACGCTTTTCAAGGTTAAGACTAGAACTTGGAATCTTAGAATTATAAATTAAAGTTAAGAACTGGCCAACACATAAACATAACATAAAACTGGGCAGCACATAGGATAACACTGAAAAAGAGAGCACAAACAACAGAACCACAAATTAATAGAGTCTTCACTATCACCATGCGACAGCACTATCGCCGGCGATATCCCAGATACAGTAAACCACAAAATATTACATCACTGATCATAAAAAGTCATTCATGTATGTTCTCTTCAACAGACATATTCACATCTTCATTGGAAGTCGGAGTTGGTTCTCTAGGCCTTCGCGTCCGCCTTATTGAATGTCGTGGAGGATCCTCGACTGGACTCCCCCATTCTCGTTCTTCTTCCGGAGTTGGCTTTAGTTTCAGCCCCTTTACCAGAAATTTCATGAATTTTCAAAAACCGGAATGACTACACCTTTGTTCCTCTTTCATCTCCTCCACAGTCTCTCTTAGATCCTCAATAGATTCACGCAAATAACCTCCTCTTTGGAGTGGTTGTCTTGATGATGAGGCAGCCCTAGGAGATGGACCTCTAGCTGGTTCTACGGTATGTATCGCCGGGATACAATCATTAATGTAGAACTCTTGATCTATCCAATCATATTTTTGATATACGATCCTTTGAATAACACTTCCTAAAGGAAGTGTATTCAGTTTCCTCCTAAGGGGATGCTTCATTTTATATGTATATCGTATGATGGATAACACAAAATCCACCACGTCAAACTTGACTCTCTATAATACATAATACGTCACTAAGCTCAATTGAGCCGTGATCTTCCTTGTGTCACCGGACTTCAACATAACCGTGTTTCTTAATATGTCTTGAATCACAAATGCATCGCGAGAGAGTGATGAAACGTCTTGAATCAAACTCCTATTTTCCTTTCCATGAAGGACTTGGTTCAATATACTCCAATCACGATCCTTACGGTAATTCTCCACTATATCAATAAAATGTTCCTCACAAGTGGCAAGACTATATTCTCGTCTTAAATCAGCATGAGTAATATCTATTTCAGCTCCTTGGATTAGAGACCTTACTCCTCCATTCAACTCCGTATATTTAGGGTCTTCCAAATTATTATAAAAATCCCTTACGAAGATGGAGCTAAAAGTGTTCGGTACAATGAGAGACATTATACCTGACTCCACAAGTAGTTCATAGATATGTGGTGGCAATGATTCATCCAAAAGTTTCGCAATACCAACTGACGCATTCTCAATCCCCAGGTATGTTTGATATGATGCATGTGGGTTGCGGCTGGTGCTTTTTCTTGCACGAGATGATGATGCCATTTCCTGAAACCATTGTGACAACATCGTGATTAACTCAAAAATTTAATTTAACCAGATTTTTTTTCTGTCGCCGGCGACAGTACAATCGCCGGGCGATAGTGTAAAAACTTCCCCTCTTTTGTAATTTTCGTGTAGATCTTCTCTAGTACATCAAGAAAAGTTACTAAAATTAAATCCTCTAGTAAATTCAGCAAGATCTACCACCTATAAGTCATTTTTTGTAAGGCTTTTGCATCAAAATGACATATGTGCTTCAAAAATTATTTCTTAACAAAATCTATGACCAAAATCAAATTTTTTTCCTAGATCTATCTCCTTTCATACTCTAGAGTGCAGATCTATATTTTTTTTGAAGTAAAACACCACCATAAAGAGGGATCTAAACCTTACCTTTTGGAGTTTCTTGAGGGTTTCCGCTGAAGAAGACGATGCCAAACAGCCCAGGGTCGGTCAAAGCAGGAAATGAGTCAGCCCCCTTCGGTTTTTCGCCTTTAATATCAAAAACCGCTATCGCCGCGCGGTAGCGCTACCGCTGGCGATAGTGCATTTTTCAGCCACACTTTCCAAAAAATTCTACCATTTTTTTTAAAAACATGTTTCTAATATTACCGTAAAGTTTTGGATGCTTATCAGAATACGATACCTAGTACCTGTGTGATTATTAATTTATCAGTTGTTTGGACATTGTTTTTTAACTTGTCGTGCTCTTGATATCTACCTGTATCGTTGATGACTGGAACTTGAATAGACTTGTTTCTGCATGCCTCTAAGTATGAGTAACATTTTATGCTTGATAATGTGCTCACACTGACACGAGCTGATAGTTACACATCCTTAAGTTTCTTCTTACATGCTATTGGTTTGCTTCAAAGATT
The DNA here is from genome assembly GCA_039583875.1 of Platanthera guangdongensis. NCBI lineage: Eukaryota > Viridiplantae > Streptophyta > Magnoliopsida > Asparagales > Orchidaceae > Platanthera > Platanthera guangdongensis. The sequence goes on along the minus strand of CM077160.1, from coordinate 11,764,329 downwards.
CGAATACATCGCTAACATTTTCATTTATGCCTCATTCAAATTGATTTTCAAAATTGATGGCCATTCTGGAACAATTTTTTTTATGGTTTGCAATACAAGTGAATTCGGAGTCCTAAGTCAAACTTTCTACATAAATAAAAATGAATGAAAAACAAAAACAAAAAAAATATACATATGACTAGGATACTCCAATCAAGCTCTACTCACCCTCCTGATAAGTCTTAATGAGCATTGTGAGTTTGAGCACCTTGACAAGGATTGTAAAGTGTCTTGTGCAAACAAACTTGGCCATTTTTTTAAAAAGAAAAATCTTTATGACATGAGGTTCTCTATGCAAAGATGTTAGCTTCTTGTATCCATATCTTGCAAACCTTCCTGTAACATTATTTCTTAAGGAATATGTATACTAAATCACTCTTCACATGTACACATCATTATCATTTATAAAATTTCTTCTCATGAGAATTGAACCGGTCATAGTTCTTCTCTTCCATTTCATCAATTTTCCTGTTTTCGATATCTTGACCTAACAATTTTCAATGTTTCAATTCAACTCTTAAATTAATTTTTTCCATAGCCTACATTTTTTTGATAAACTTCCAAATCTTAAGGTAACACTATTCCATGGTTTTTACTGTCTATATCATACTCCTCGTGCTTCTCCATTCTATTTATACTCACTCAGCTTCTTTCAGCTTCCGCATTTCCACCTTGTTTTTTTCCCCACCGTCTTTTGCTAATAACAAAAGGGGGAGATTAAGTACGAAATAAATTGAATAGTACATTTAGGGGGAGTAACTATTTCTTCTTTTACATAGGGGGCAAATATAGGGGGAGCAACTAGTCTTTATTATATGAGGAGTTTATTATAACTGTTTATTATAACTATTTATGCACTTTGATTCATAATGATTATTTGAATTGTTTCACATTCTCCTGATCTCACGCAATTTCTTTCTTAGTGGATTTGTTATTATCAAAAGGGGGAGATTGTTGGAGCATGCGTTCCGCGCTTCTTAGTTTGAGAATAACAAATCCCGGATGTATTTGATCTTGGGATGTGTTTTAAATGTGCAGGGATAACAGCATTTTTATGTACAAGAGAAAGGCTGAGCATGGCATTGATGAAAAGGAAAACCGCGCTATCACTGGCGATAACGCTACCGCGGGCGATAGCATAATCAGTTCCTGCTGACATCAGCCTTAATCCGCACGTTGTCGCGCACGAAGTCACGGTTCAGCGCTATCGCGGGGCGATACCGATATCGCTGAGCGATATCCCACGATCGTCACGTTCTCCTCTCAGATCTGAAAATCAGCGCGACGTGTGCCACGTGTCAAGCAACGGAGAGTTATCACTATCGCGGGGCGTTAACGCTACCGCCGGCGATAGCATGAAGTGATATATACGGCCAAAAATTTCAGGGAAGAGTTGGATCGTGCAGAGCTTTGTTTTCCCAGAGAATTTACAGAGCCTTCATCTCCGTTTTCCAGACGAACTCCCTTGGTCCGTTGAAATCTCAAGAGCGAAGGAGATACGACCGTGCGTTCAAGATTGGAGATCTTCTCGTTGGTCCACCATCATCTTCAGAGCTCGTGATTTTGAGGGAATTTTTAAGTTTTACTATTGTACTTTCATTTTCACTCTTTATCTTTGTAATTGGGAAGGGAAAATCACCACCTTGTGTGTGGTGTCTAAGTCTGTGTGTGGCTTAGGGGCAAATCACCACCTTGTGTGTGGTGTCTAGGTCCGTGTGTGGCTTAGGAGTAAATCGCAGCATTTTGTGCAGCGTCTAGATCATAGGTTTGATTTAGGGGGAGGCTAGTAGTCATATCTAGGGAGATATTGACTATAGCCTACCAGTTCTTGGGAGAAGGATCGGTGAAAAAGCTAAAAACTATTATCGTTGTAAGCCTTGATTTCAAGCTTTATTGGAATCACTTTACATATATATTTTGGAGAAATATAATCTTGTTTTCCATTTCATTGATCTGTCTCAAACATAGTATCTAGTTTCATATTTTATAAAAGTTCAAAAAATTTTAAAGAGCCCTTATTCACCCCCCCCCCCCTCTAAGAGCGCCACAAGATCCTACAAGTCACACCTAACATTAGTAAAAAGAATTCTCAGGTATGTTAAAAGTTGTCCAAATCTAGGTCTCTGGTATCCAAAAGATTTAGCATTTGACTTAACTGGATTTTCTGATGCTGATTATGCTAGATGCAGAATTGACAGGAAAAGCACCAGTGGAACTTGTCAGTTTCTTGGTGACAGACTTGTCTCTTGGTTTTGCAAGAAACAAACATCTGTGTCAACTTCAACTGCTGAAGCTGAATATATGTCTGCAGGTAGTTATTGTTCACAAATATTGTGGATTCAAAACCAACTCCTAGACTATGGCTACAACTTAGAGAAGTCAAAAATCTTTTTGTGATAATACCAGTGCTATTTCTATAGCTCAAAATTCAGTCCTCCATAGTAGGACAAAACACATAGAAATTAGGCATCACTTTTTAAGGGATAATGTTGAGAAGAATAAAATTGAACTTCAATATATCCCAACTGATTTGCAAAGGGGAGATATTTTCACCAAACCCTTAGATGAAAAGAAACACACCTTCTTCCTAAATCTGTTAGGAATGTTAGATGAAGGAAGTCTAAAATAAGTTCCAAGATTTTGAAACTCTAAAAATTGACCAAGACTAGGCAAACATCTTGATTTTTCTAGTGTCTAGAGTGTTTCTGGTCTTTGAACTGCGCTCGACGATTTTTCCCCCGATCGTCGAACGGAGATCGACGCTTTTCGAAATCGTCGACCAGAGTTCAGCGTTTCTCAGATAGTGCTCAACTATCTTTCTTCAGGTCAACGATCGTCGAACGACGCTCGATGATTTTATTTTCTGAACTATCGTCGAACGGAGCTCGACGCTCTCCAATATCGTCGAACGGAGATCGACGAAATTGAAGAGCTTTCAGATTCCTTTAGAAGCCCCGATCATCAAACTGAGTTCAACGATCTTTCCTTTTCTGCGTCGAACCCTAATATAAAATTCATTTTTCGACCGTCGTTCTCCTTTTGCGCTTTCAATCTCTCTGCAAATTTTCTCTTTCCCTCCAAACCTCTCTACACTTGGTCGTTTGGTTGTTTATTTTTTGCAGGAAACCATGGTCGTCTCTGTCGCAGTTCTGGCCGCCATGAAATTCGATGCAGGATTCGATATTGATATGGATTCTTTCAGCACCAGTGATCAAATCTTCCAAGACATTCTAGAATTGTTCAAGGAACAAAAGCTTGTTGCCATCATGTCCACCAGAATCAAGTTGCCTGTAGATGAAATCAAGGAGTGGGTGTATACTGCCCACAACCAAGACCAGAATACAGTTGTTGGATCAATTTCAGGAACCCAGGTACCTCTCACACCTGCTACCCTGACAGAAATTTTTGGATTAAATTCTGGAAGAGATTCTGTTGAAATGTCTGGAGAAGAATTTACTACTATGCTTGATAGAATGGATCATTCTAATGCAAACCCTAGCAAGCTGCTGAAAAAGAATTTATCTGTGGAATACAGATTTTTAGCTGATGTTGTGGGAAAAGTTCTGTTGGCCAAACATTCAGCCCATGATACCATCTGCAGGTATCAGCTGTGCTTGATGGGTGCCTTAGTGGATAAGAAACAATTAAACTGGGGAGAGATTTTCTATGATCTGATTAAGAAAAAGATAAATAAGAATTTTGTGAATTATGGAAGGATATTAGGGCTGTTTCTTCAAAACAGATGCACTGCCCTACTTGTCTCAAATGGGATGCACATCAGTGCCTCTAAGAGGCTCTCTTGTGCCCTCTTTGGCAATTAGGACAGACAAATAGTGAAGCCCAGCAGGCCCTCTGTAGCTGAAACTTCAGGCACAAGGACTGTTAAAGTCTCTTCCCCTCAAGTCTCTGCCCCTGCAGAAGACTTGCCTGCTGCTTCTCCTTCTCCACCTCTTATTTCATCTCCACCAGTCACCTCCACCATTCAAATTTCATCCACCAACATTATTTCCAGCCCATCTCCTACTTCAATTCCATCTCCAATCCCTACACTCACAGAAGAAATCTTCCACCCTCTGCATCACTACCCTCAACCAGATCTTGACACATCATCTCACATTCCATCATTAAATCTGATAGATGATTCCTTCATGGATGATTCACCTTCATACCCTCCTGATCTACCCCCTTCATCCACATCATATCAACAGCTACTGCAAGACATCATTGCTCAACCCTCCTTCACACCTTCTATTTCCATACCACTATCTTCCATTTCCACAATTCCCACATCTCAACCTTCACTTCTACCATCCACTAGCTCTCCTCCACCATCTCCAGTTGTTCCACCTTCAGTCTCTACCTCTGCTCAAATCCCTTTTGAGCATGTAGATATTCCAACATTATCAGACAGACTGTATGAGCTGATAGCTCCCAGGCTATCACTCTTGTTGGAGACCTCCTTGGCTCCACTTCTCCAGTCAGTTGCAGCCCTTTCTGCCAGGCTATCTTCTCTCATTCCTCAGGCAATCCCTTCCTCTGGGTGCCTTGATCCAGCTATCTCTGAATCTAGGCAGGGGGAGATGCCTCATGAAGGTGTTAGATTGCCTGCTGCTGCTGCTGCTATTACTTCAACTCAAGCTCAAGCTTCAACACCACCTCAGGTTGCAGTTTTCTCAGTGGACCTCAAGTCACTTTTATCAGAGTTTGATTATATATATTTCAGCTGTCTTCCAGAGAACACTGCAGTCCAGCAATCTGAAGACCTCTCCAAGGCCATTGTGCCCTTTTCAATCTGTGACACCAGTGTTATACATTCCTTTGTAAATTCAGTTTATGCTGATGTTTCTGTTGCTGCTGCCCCTACAGCTATTATTGATGATACTGCTGATGATTTAGTTTCTAAGGATATACATATGACAGAGGCATATGACTTTGAGCCTGCTGTCACTGTTGATGTTGCCCCTGCTGATGTTTTTGTATCTGAAAATGTTATCTCTGAATCTACTGCTGCCCAGTTACTGCAGTTACTACTGCTGCTGTATCTTCTGAGAGTGTTGCTCCTGCAAGTTCTGTATCTGTTGTGTCCACTGTTGCTTCTACAACTTCTTCTGCTAGTGTTGCTCTTATTTTTCCTTCTACTTCTGCTGCTACAATTGCTGTCATTGCTGTTTCTTCTGCTCTAACCCAACAACAGAAAGATTATCTGAAAATGATTGATGCTTTATATGATGAACAAAGCTCTGAAAATGATTAGTTCAGAACTGATTCTGATGATTCCTCAGCTACTATAGCAAGGAAAAGAAAAGCAAAAAGCAAGGCAATGAAAAGAGTCCCACCAGCTAAAGTCAAAGATACAAATGATATTCCCTACTATATTTTGCATGACTGCCCTATAACAGAACACTGGATGCAATATTCCAAGAATCAATTAAAGGCTATGAAAAAGAAAAGAAAATATGACAAAGGATCTTCTCAGTTCCATCATCCTCCTCCACCTCCTTCACCAGGTGCAGGTGCTAGTGGTAGCTCTGCATCTCAACCCTCTGCCAGAAGTCAAACCCCCTATCAGCCTCATGGAAGATCTCAACATAAGGCAAGCTAATCCAGAGACTATCAATCAAGGAGAGGAAGCTACAGAGGCAACCAAAGAGAACTTCAAGTTTATTCAAAAGGCTATTCCAGACAGCATCCATACTCAAGGGAAGGACAAGGTCCATCTGATACAACTTCAGGTCTTTTCCCTTATAAGCTCAAAGAATTAGTTCCTTCCAGAGCTCCTCCAGATAATCCCTCTAACAGATATGAGCCTCCAGTGCCTTATGAAGATCCAGAGAACAATCCAACTTCCTGGACAGCCAGGATTAAAGAGTTAGCTGCTCTGGACCAGATTAAGAAAGCCAGAGAGCAAGGCAAAGACACCTCCAACATTACTACTCTATTTGAACAAAGGAAAAAGGAACTAGAAAGATACTCCTCCAGCAAGTTCTTTGATTCTGAAAGCTACATGAAGCTGCATCCTGAAGTTGTAGTACCAAGGCCAAAACAACAAACATCTCTAGGTGCAGCTGATGATAGAAGATCAAAGAAGGAAGCTCTTAATCCAAATAGAGAAATTAAACTTATAAAGAGCAAGGAAAAGGAGTAACTCTATAAGGTGACAATATTTGCTATTTTATGATATGTCTGAGATATTATCTGTGTTTCTGCATTGTTTTGTTGTTATATTGTTGTTCTGTATGTTTATAATTTTCAAATTCCTGTAAATAGTAATCCTAACACAAATAGGGGGAGATTGTTGGAACACCCTATTACTAATTTGGGTCAGGATCACTATGTCTCTTAGAAACCTGTTTTGACCTCATTGTATAGATCTAAAGGTCAAGTAGAATTGAGTCTAAGGGTTAGTACTTAGGTTTGGAATTGCCCTCAAGACCCAGGTTTTTCAGTTTGGAAACTAAGTCATTTCGTCAAGCTCAGTACGACGAATCGTCGAACTCCATTCGACGATCGCTGAGCTCAACTTCTTCAAATCGTCGAACTCCATTCGACGATCTTCGAGCTCAGTTCGACGATCTTGACTCCAGTTTGATTCTCTATCTCTGAGCTCAGTTCGACGATAGTTGAGCTCAGATCGACGATCTCTGTTTCTGTCAAAGTCCAAATCTCTGAGCTCAGATCGACGATAGTGGAGCTCAGTTCGACGTTTTTTTGAAGAGTTAAATGTTTTTCAAAATTCAAATTCAGACAGTTGAAGAATTATTATCATCATTTAATTCAGAAGATCTTGTAGCCGTTTTCATTTAATCTGGAGCAAGTTTCAAGGAATTATCAAGGAATGTTTTATTGGACTTTCCTCCAGAAGACAAAATCAATTAAGGAAGTAAATAATGATAGGCTAATGGCTATCTTGACAGTGGATCATTTCTATTCAGACATCAGAAGAAATAAAAGATAATTTTTCTTCTACTTCTTAAATATCAGTCTAGTAGAGAACAGGAAGAAGAACAAGAAGAGACACATATTCTGCAATATTCATTCTCTGCAAAACTTCTTCTGCAACAACATCTTTCTCAACACCAACTGTTACATAAGAAAAGGATAGAGAGTTGTAGACATTCTCTGTCTCAAGAGTCATACAAGAACACACATTCAAAGGATATCAACAAAACTGAAATCTTCAGATCTCTTGTGATTCAAGTGTTCAAGGCTATCAACATTCAAGACTCCAGACACCTCACATTTCAGCTGTTGTTGAAATCATCATTTGCTGGAGATCAATTTTCTGAAGGCCTATCACCCTATTGCAAAGCTTCAATTCCTGAACAACTACAGATCTCAGGGGGAGCTTTGACAACATCAATATCCACATAGTCTTCTCAGCTGCTTTGAGAAAGAGAAGACTTCCATCACTCTCTCATCCCCACCTCTGTAAAGGGTTTTTCAAACTCCCTTCAAAAGTTTGTGTGTGATTTTTGAGCACCTTATCAAAAGCTCATTGGTGGCAAGACACCTGATCAAAAAATCTGGTTTTATTTTTGAGCACCTTATCAAAAGCTCATTGGTGCCCAGGACACCTGATCAACTCATCCTGCAGTGGATTCCTACCTAGGGTGGTAGAAGAGTGGATGTACCCAGATTGGTTGGGGAACCACTATAGCTCCTTGTGTCTTCTGGTTGCTTGTCTTTATTTTTGTTTCTGGCTGTGGCTTGTGCTTAGTTTCTTTTGTAGTTTGTGATTATTCTGTGCTTAGATTTACTATTTGCTTCCCTGTTCACATTAGAATACAATAACTATTGTAAAAGTTTTTAGCAAGCACCATACTCTATTCACCCCCCCCCCTCTAAAGTATATCAGATCTAACTCACACTTTTAGTCTGTCTACAGTTTGACTTTCTCCATTTTCTTCATTCTGATGTACTTCAATGTCTTCTTCATCTAGAGAGACTTGTTCTCCCCCTAGACAACAAGCATCTTTATCTTCATCCAGCATAGCAGTTTGATCTTCTTTGATAGTCAGTATGTCCATCTTCTCTTTTATACATGTAGAGCTACATGAACTACTAGGCAACTCACTGTTAATAAGTCTTGATTCATCAAATATAACATGAACAGACTCTTCTACAACTTGTGTAGTCAAGTTAAAGACTCTATATGCCTTACTATTGTTGTTGTTCCCAATAAATATCCCATCTTGAGATTTGGCGGCAAACTTTCTCAGGTAAGACTTGCCATTGTTAAGCACATAGCACTTGCAACCAAAGATCCTAAAATAGAATAAGTTTGGTTTTATGCCTTTCATAACCTCATAGGGTGTCTTTTTTTGGCTCTTACTGATGGAAGCCCTATTGAGCACATGACATGCAGTGTTTACTGCCTCAGTCCAGAAATATTCTGGGAGAGAAGTGTCACTCAATAGAGTTCTACCTGCCTCAATGAGAATTCTATTCTTTCTTTTAGCAATTCCATTTTGCTGAGGAGTTCTAGGTGAGGAGAATTCCTAATGAATCCCAAATTCTTCACACAACTTTGTCATATTTTCAGATTGAAATTTAGTTCTATGGTCACTTCTGATTTTGACCACTGAATTGTTTATTTCATTCTGAATTTGCTTAACAAAGTTATAGAAAGCAGTTGGGGTTTCAGAATTCTGCCTCAGAAAGAAAACCCATGAAAATCTAGAATAGTCATCTACAACCACAAATGTGTAGACTTTCCTACCTAGGCTCTGAATTGGCATTGGACCAAATAAATCCATATGCAAGAGGTATAAACACCTCACTGAGTCTTTGGTTTCTAGGCTATGAAAGGAGGATCTGGTCTGCTTGCCCTTTTGACATGTTGAGCATATTTCATCCTTAATGCACTTAACTTGAGGACCATTCCTCACTAACTCTTTATCAAAGAGTTGACCAATAGTCTTGTAATTAAGATGAGCTAGCCTCTTGTGTCATTTGACACAATGAGAGGCTTTCTCATCAGCTATAAGACAAATAAGAGAATCTTTATTCTCATTCACAAAGTTTAGGCAATACACATTTCCTTTCCTATAACCAGTCAACATGATCTTCTGATCACTTAACCTTTTAATATGACAACCATTCTTAATGAATGAAGTGTCATATCCAAGATCACTCAGTTGACTTATGCTTATCAAGTTATGCTTCAAACCCTTGACATAAGCCACTTGAGTGATAGTAATTGAGCTGTTAGAAATGTTATCAAAATCTTTGATGACTCATTTTTCAGAACCATCAAAGATTACTTTAGGTCCATTTAATATGGGTGAGTAGTCCTTCAGCAATCCTCTTGTTCCAGTCATATGTCTGGAACATCCACTATCCAAGTACCATAAAGGGGCATTGCAACTTGGACTTATCTGCAAAAAATAATTACTTAACCTTAGAACCCAAATTGTTATTGGGTCCTTGGTTCAGGTTAGACTGAAATTTAGCATAATTTGTAGCAGCCCTTCTTCCAGGTAAGCTGGCATTCATCCTGACACTAGTGTTGTGCCAACAGTCAATGGCAAAGTGTTCCACCTTGCCACAACACCAACACTCATATCTATTATATCTTTGTTTAGGTACAGTGTTTCTTTGCTTGAGTGTTGGAGACCTCTTGTCATTCAGAATGTCAGGCTTACCATGACCATGTGTGATATCATAATCATTTCTCTTGGTAGGCTGTTGCACTTTTCTTAGAGCAATAGGAGGATTGAAGACAAGTGGCTTAACTAGGGCTTTCTTTTTCCTTTTGGAATTAGCTGCCCTAGTATTTCCCTTAAAACCCAATCCTGTCTTACCCTTTTTGACACAAAGTCATTAATTAAGGGTAGGACAGATTTTGGCTTAGAGAAACTAGCCACTAGATCCTTTTCCTTCTGAAGTCTGACTTCCAGACTTTTGATTTGATCACTCTTGAATGTGATTGTTCCCATCTGAATAACAATTATGTTTTTCAGCTTGCCAATCTCATTCATCTTCTGATCCAGCAGCTTTTCTGAATCAGATGCAGCCAACTTAAGAGCTGCAATTTCCTTAACCTGAATTTTAGTCAGGTTTTTGCATCTCATAAATGCATGTGGCAAATCACCATATTCATCTATAAGTTGATGAATATCTCCTTCAGATTCAGATCCATCCACATCTTTTGATGCAGATGCTTCTGATTCTGAGCCAGTGTAATAATCAGAGTCTTCAGATAAACTTTTTACCATACTTGGACCAGGCTGATCCTAGCAGTGATCTTCATCAATCAGGGCCATCAGCCCTTTGCACTGATGATCTTCAGTTCCATTTATTGAGTCCAGTAATTGCAAGAACTCAGTTTCTTCTTCTGTTGCAAACAGACCAATATAAGCTTCAGCATCATATTCAGAATCTGAAGATGATGGATCTGTCCAGCTTTTCTCTTTCTTTGCTACCAAGGATTTCTCCTTCTTGTTCTTATACTGAGACTTCTTCTTATTTGCAGATTCCTTTCTTTTGTCTGGACAATCAGCTACTACATGTTCAGGTCTGTTGCAGCAATAGCACACAATCTTTGAAGTTGTTGATTTGCTAGGTTTTGACCTACTCTTGTCCTTTCTAGATGACTTTATTTTCTTATAATATTCATCCTTGGACTGAGAGGAGGATGACTTAGTTCTCCACTACTTCTTCTTCAAAAAATTTTGAAATTGCCTTGTGAAGACAGCAAAGTCCTCATCAAAATGATTGCTGTCTGAGGTGTGACTATCAGAACTTTTAGAGATCACTTTTGCTGCTTTCTTAGAAGGAGATGGAGACATCCTCCTATCCTTTCTTGTGTCTTCTGCCTTGAAGGCCACTGACTTTTCTCTATGGTCAACTTTAGTACTTTTCACTTCCTCCTTTCTGGCCATAAGTTGCATTTCATAAGAAAGCAATTTGCCAAATAATGTTGGAGGAGAGATTTCTGCCAATCTGGCCACTTCCCTGATGGCACAGATCTTGGTGTCCCAATCCATAGTCAAAGATTTAAGGAATTTATCATTCAACTCATATGTACTAAAGATCCTTCCATATGACATTAGTTCATTCACAATTCTGAAGAACTTCTTATAACACTCAGTGATGCTGTCTGATTTGTTTTGTCTGAAGCTCTCATATTCCTGATTAAGCATTGACTTTCTATCTTGCCTAACTTCTTCTGATCCCTCCATGTAGACTATCAATGTGTCCCACATCTCCTTGGAGGTTTTACAGTGAATCAGATTTTGAAATGTTGAGTCATCTATGGCACTCACTATAATATTCTGAGCTCTCTTGTCCATAGTAGCCAAGATAATCTCTTCCTTAGTCATTTCTGAAAAGTCTTTTGGTGTCCTCTGATTAGCATCAAGAACTGAGACTTTCATTGGAATATAAGGCCCTTCCTTAACAGTTATATATATTCTTGGATCAGATACTTCCATAAACAATCTGACCCTTTCTTTCCATATTCCAAAGATTTCTTTCCTGTAGATGGGCAACTTCATGGAACCAAGTTCCTTATGATTTTCTCCTGAACCCATCTTTTCTAATTTATTCTGCCACACAGATCTTAATCAGACTGTTAAGTCTATCTTTGAGCATCCTCCCTCTGATATCACTTGAAAGAATTGGTTTCAAGATCACCTAAACACCTAGAGGGAGGGTGAATAGGTGCAATTCCTTTTTACTCTAAGGCAAACTATTAATTCAGATAATCACAAAGAATCAATCAGATCTACAACTACCACATCACAGAAATCACAAAATCACACACAATTACAGATGACACAGTTTTATAGTGGTTCCCCAAATGATGGGTACATCCACTTTCCCCCTTCGCCTATCTAGCAGTGTGCTAGATTCGGCCTAACTTCTTCCTTCCTTCTCAGATCAACAGATCTTACATCTTAGAACCCAGTCAAGGTTCCTACACCTCAGAGTGAGTCCACACTCCTACAACTCAGGCAATTAAGCCCTACCTCAGCCTACACCCAGGCCTACAACTCATAGAATCAAATCTCCTACCTCAGGCACACAGCCCTACCTCAGCCTTCCCAAGGCCTACAACTCAGTGATGAAAATCTCCTACCTCAGTCACTCAGCCCTACCTCAGCCTTTATAAACTAGGCTTAAAACTCAGATCAATAATGATCTTACAGAACAAAAATATAAATTGTGTTTTATCTTCCACCCAAGTTGAGAGAGAATAGGTAGAAAACTTTTCTTGATCAGTTCTTAAAGAATCTGATTACCCAGAAATCAACCTGTCTTTGGCTTTCTTCAAAGCTTCTTGAATCTGAACACAATAAGGTTGAATTTCTTGAAGATGATCTTCAATCAGCTTCCTTCTTAAATCTAGAAATCAATCTGAATTTTTCTTTGCAGATAGTTCAGGATCTGCTCTTAAGAGACTAGTTGATGATAGTCTCTTTCTTCACTTGAATTGTTGGAGCTCTCTCTCTATAAATTCTTCTGAAGAACATTTGAAATTCTTCACTTAGATCCACTTGAAAATCTCTGAATGGATTTTCTTGTGTATATTGGATCTTCTATTGTAATTGTGTGTTGAGTACTTCGTCTTCTTTTTCCGTCTGTTGTTACTCTCAGTTGATAGAATCTGTCTTTATGTAGACTTCATCCAAGGTTACCGGCTAATCTGGTTGCTAACCAACTTCTGATAGATCTGACAGTTGCAGTAGACCGGTTGGTTATGACAGCTGTCAAGTCTCCAGTCACTTCTTGAAACTTTGTCTCTGGCAGCAAAGTGTTGAATCTGAACTTCACATGTGTCGACACAAGTAGACTAAATGTCGATACAATCCTTGGTGGTGTCGACACAGCTCTCATGATGTCGACATTGCTACTCGGCATAGCTTCTATAAGAATGTGTCGACACAAGTCCTGTGTGTCGACACAGTCACTTCTTGTCTTGGCACAATTAACTTTGAAGAAAGCTGATGTGCGAGTTGACACAAGTCCTTTGTGTCGACATGGTTGATGTCGACTAAACTTTCTGTATGTCGACAAAAGTCCTGTGTGTCGACACAGTTGATGCAGTCTGAACTTTCTGTGTGTCGACACAAGTCCTGTGTGTCGACACAATTTCTTCTGGTGTCGACACAGCTTTTCCATGTGTCGACACAATCGACTCCAGATGTCGACACAGCTTTTCTCAAGTGTCGACACAAGTCTTCACATGTGTCGACACAGCTTCTTCTGGTGTCGACTCATGGACTTAGAAACCTTTCCTGCAAATTCTTGACCTGCACATGTAAACTCAAAACAACATCAAATACACCTTGATGTATATCACTGAGTTGGGTGAGGCTTCTCCAAATCTGGTACACATTTTCCAATGTACCCAACAACAACGATAAGAAAACTATTGCGGACCACCGTCACTGCGTCTCTTTGGTGGGTTACTCATGAGAGTAATACGAAAGATGGATGAGCTAATGAGGGTTGCGATCACATCTTCGCAACGCACACTTCTAGCCATCGCTAGAATGGCACAATCACAACTTGAACAAGAGAAAATCTGAAGTTCCATAACAATATCCAAAACTAAATTATATCAACACTTAGACATGCTGAAATATTCAAGCTATCAATGTTCTTACACATCATTCCAACTCCCGAATATGCAGAAAAAGAAATACTACAAGTGAAGGGGAAGAGAAACAACCAAACGCACCAAGGTTTTCCGAGATTCACGGCCGGAGTCAAGGGTTGTCGGGCCTTGTTCGGGCTAGGTCAACGGATGATGTCCGGGGTCCAGAAGGGTTGTCACTTCCTTCCAATAACTCGTCTTCTTCGTGAATAATCGCTGGGCCGGATCTATTCGGAGAACTCCACAGATGCAGTAACCTATGAGCTTGAAACGGAGCTTGGAGCTTGAAGATGACAATGATGGCCGGAGATGAAGCTTTTGCAAGCTCTTGGAGGAGAAATGGTGTTCGGATAAACTCTCCAAGGAGGAGAGAGAAAAAGGTGGCTGGAGGGAAGATTTCCCCACTCAAAGGAGCAAAAAAAGGCGGCTGGGTCGGACTGGATCAGAATCCTCTTGAAGAAGAAGAAATCTGCGCTATAAATAGAAGCAGGTCAGAAAAATAGGCACGCACGGTTTGGGGCACGACCGTGCGCAAACCGTGCGATATTAACTTTCACAACAAGCCTGCGGAAGGAGAGGCATTGACTCATGTGTTTCCTTCGCGCACGGACGATTCCACCCGTGCCTGAAGGAAATCGCATGGGTAGCGACAGAAAGTTGGAATGCCGGGATAAACAGGAGAATCGTGTGTTTTACTCGTGCATGAACGCTTCCGCCCGTGCGTGAACAAATCACACGATTAACCACAGAAAGAAACAAACTAGAAAGCTACGGGAAAATCGTGCGTTTCCATCGCGCACGGTTACGATGAAACCATGCGTCAACCGTGCGTGAGGATCGTTGAACTCAGCTCGACGAAATTCGTCGAGCTCAACTCGATGTTCTTCCAGGTGAACAAAACTCACGATCGGGCTCAAAACCGTGTACGAATAAAATGCACGACCGTGCGTTTTCCTCAAAACAGAATGCCTACCTTGGGGAAAATGCACCACCTGCACAACAAAACCAAAACTGGAGCACAAGCTCCGAGCAACAAATATACAGCAAAGATAACAGGAGGAAAGAGCCATGAGGAGAATCACATGCTTACCCTTAATAACAGAATGCGCAAATGCACACCCTTTGGCCAAAACAGTGCACAAAATAGTCAAGTGAATATCTAAACAAAAATACAACTTTTCCTATTGAAACAGTAGTGCACATGCAAGATAATAAGCCCAGATGAGTCTGAAAAACCCTATAAATATCGGACTCATCACACCATCATACATAAACATTTGCTCGTCCCAAGCAGTTCATCTCTCCGTGAACTAGAAAATAGCTAGCTGGCTTAGTAATTTCGAAATACAGTAATGCGAGAAATCGAAAACAGCATGGGCATAAAAAATATAATAGATATAATTTTTAATTATGCTACGAAGTTTATAAATTTCGACCAAGTGTAAATAACTATTGTAACTACTCAAAAATAGAATTCTGGAGAATCGTTCAGTCATGCATAGGAAGAAAGTAGGCAGGCCACTAAGTTGAGTATTGCCAAAGACCGGGGCTCGGGAAAATCTCCAAAGGAATCCACCAATGTCGGTAACCATATGCTCGCCCGTTCACACTCTCTCCACGACACTAGTTTGACTCAAGCACGAATCCGTAGGACTTGGAGTATAATATAGGCTTAGGAGAAGGCGGGGTATACAAAGG
Organism: Platanthera guangdongensis; assembly: GCA_039583875.1. Lineage (NCBI taxonomy): Eukaryota > Viridiplantae > Streptophyta > Magnoliopsida > Asparagales > Orchidaceae > Platanthera > Platanthera guangdongensis. The sequence continues at coordinate 11,748,989 of CM077160.1, read as the reverse complement.
CAAACAAGACAGACACGCACACCCAAAATGAGATCGCCCGAAAACACTCACTGCTAAACTCAACGAACAAACGCGTGTGGCGCATCACCAGACTTGGACTTTTGACGGTGCGTGCACGCCCAAAACGAACACAATGCAACAAAATTTCCATCTGAACAACAATATTTTTTCTTTTTTTCTTCTTTTATTCCACATTGGGAATTTTCATTTCATTTACTATTATATATTTTTTTTCTTTTCTTCCCTTTTTATCCAAAAAGGCAAAACAAGCCGAAAAAAATGGCAACACCACAAGCTGCACAAACATCAACATAACTTCCCACACATAACAGATACAAACTACAATAAAACAAGCTAACCTAGCAACCACATTCGGATGTAAGAGTAGGAAAGGCTATATGGCTTTGGTAGCGAGGCGTAGGGATGTCAAAGGAAGGGACAGGCACAATAGAGATAACAACGGATAGATGTCGGGAATGGTACAAGGCTCAAACTAGACAAAGTGACGGCCTACATCACGCGCACACTTGACTAACCATGTACCCAAGCTTCGAGAGTAGCAGGGGCAAGTTCTTAGCCACCGAGAAAGACAACCCTTCCTCCCGACTCGAACAATACGAGGCTAGTGGCGGGTACACACATTCCTACACTACTGTTCGATTGCTCCAGATTCCACAGTTTTGAGTAGTACAAACATTATTTACAAATGCAGAAAAGCATAAATCTATGAGCATAAAGAAAAATTAAATTTATACTATTTCTACACACCATGAGTACTCGACTAGGAGCACTACACGAGTTTCACACTACTCTATCCTAAAATCCTAAGTAAGCTCCACTATCTTAAAGTTAACACAAAATAAATAAATTAAATTTGAATCGAGCGCGTGCTTAAGTGCACGCTCATGCGGTGTAGGTGCACAATGCTGTCATGATAAAATAAAAACTGAAAATGAAAATACTCTCGTGGTATGCAAGTGCATGTGCAAAGGTAACTCGCGAAACTTTCCCCCACCAGATTTATACTAAACAATCTATCCATGATTTGTAATAAAAAAAGAAAAATAAAAGTTGAGGGAAGAGGTTACCCCATGCCCAGCAAATGAGCATACCAAAAGATTGGCGTTAATTTCAGCAGACAGTCCACGACCCAAACGAACTCCACCTGCATAAGAGAATATCTCCAACCACGCATACTATAAGCATATAATAACAGCAGCAAAATTGAGCAAATTAAAAGAGGCAAAATTGGGTTGTCTCCCATAAGCCGTTTTCTTTACTGTCCTTAAGGTGGATCAAATAGCTGTATTAACAGTTATATAAATATCGTTCAGGGAATAAGTTTAAAACATAATGATAAAGGTCTACAAATACATACAGCAGTAAGCAGTAAATGAAACTAGAAAAAGCAGCAAAGGAAAACCCCGGAGATCCTTCACTCCTCAGCTGAACGCTGACTTGTGATAGATCCCCCAGTCACGTGAGATGAGGGCGAGGTGAAGGCTTTAGGGCCCAGGGAAGACGAGTCTCCCCTGCTCCTAACCTTATCCTTCTCAACGCCAGCAGGCAAAATTCGGTGCCTTGCGCAGGAGCAGCTCCTTTCATTTCAGATCCACAGAAGTGGATCGCCAATGTGGTATGATCACATCCACCAATTCAGCAACAAGTTCATCTTTCGCATCTGGGGGAATCCTTTTCTCACCCGCAGCGGGTGAAAGATCAGCCCAAGTCACCTGTTTAATAGTTTTACAAACTTTGTTAGAACAAATAGAAGATTTCAATTCAGTTTTCTGCACGCTATCAACGGGCATGCTCAGCTCATGTTTCTTCTCAACAGAATCTTGTTTCATGTCAAGTGACTCTATCTCTCTCTCTCCCTCAGCCACCGTCAGCTGTTCTATCACTTTCTTAACCTTCTCTTGCTCCTTTAGTAGAAGACCTATCTCAGCAACACTAGATACATCATTAGATAATGAATCATTTAATTGCAAAAATTCTCCATGTTCATTTGAACTAATATGGAGTGGTGAAGATGGTAGAGTCAGATTTACCTTAGGAGCCAAAGTGACACCACTCGCATTAAATTGCAAGGTAGCTTCACTGGCTTTCGAGAATGGGACCCCAAGGATGGGTTTTGACGTATTTCCCAAGGGCCCTAACACCTGAAATCGGTGACTACAGTAGCCCCATTCATAATTACTTCCACATCCTTAATCTCACCATTGGTCTTAACTACCGATCCATCAACTAGCACTAGGGATTTCTAGACATCAGATTCGATAATTAAATTCAGCTTTTCAACATCTTGCAAAGCAAGAATGTTACAGGATGATCCAGAATCGCATAATGTTATCGCCACTACCGTATTAATCTCACATTTAACGTCCACTTCATTTTTCTCACACTCTCCCGCATCCCCAGCACTCTTCCCTTGCTCATGGGGATTTTTCTCCGTATCACTTGGGAGGGTGCCGCGAGTACGCTCGGAGAACACTTCAGACAATTGCCCCAGCTGTGTCTCCAAGTTCCTCATCGACGCAGTTTGAGTGGCCATATTTGATTGGGCCATCTCAACAAACTTCTCCATCATTTCTTCCAGTGCACTTTTGCGTGTACCTTGCACGTTCGGATTATAACCTGTATGCGGCGTTCGCGGCTGGCTACTAGAGGCTTGAGCATCAAATTGATGTTGGCCTCCCTGCCATCTTTGACTGGGAGCATTCTGATTCCATGAGAAATTAGGATGATTTCTCATATTGGGGTTATAAACATTATTAAAAGGAACAGTGTGATTTTGACTATTTATAAAATTCACATTTTCATCAGACATTACACCTAACGGCTCAGCAATGCTTTCTCCAGCGGTGCACTCATAGGCATGATGGCCTGGGTTACCACAACCCTGACAAGATAAGTCCATATACAAAGCTGGAGGAGGGGTTGATCTGGTCAACATATTCCTTCCATCTAAAGTGTGATGGCTCGCCTCCTATTGCTGCACCATAGCATTAACTTCAATCAAAGTCCTCGCCCCTTGATGCGTTTATGGCAATTGTACCGGTCGTTGTCAAGTAATAAAGTTGAGGAGTTGAATCTCCGGATATTGATCTCTCGAGGAGTGCAAGTAGGGAGTGTGATTTCGCTATTGAAAAGGTGATTGCAAGCGTTAACGTAAACAAAGGGGGTTTTGGTTTGGATTCCTAAGTTAACAACAATAAGAAAACTATTACGGGTCGCCTTCACCGCATCTCTTTGGTGGATTACTCAAGAGAGTAATACAGAAGATGGATGAGCTAATGAGGGTCGCAATCACCTCTTCGCATCGCACGCTTCTAGCAATCTCTAGAATGGCACAATCACAACTTGAACAAGAGAAAATCTGAAGTTCAACAACTATTTCCAGAACTAAAATAGATCAACACTTAGATATGCTGAAATATTCAAGCTATCATGTTCTTACACATCAATCCAGCACCCAAATATGCAAAAAAAGAAATACTACATGTAATGGGGAAGAGAAACAACCAAGCGCACGAAGTCTCCCCGTGATTCACAGCCGGATTCAAAGGTTGTCGGGCCTTGTCCGAACTCGGTCTACAGTTGACGTTCGGGAACCAAAAAGGGTTGTAAATTCCTTCAAATATCCCATCTTCTTCGTGAAAAATCGCTGGCTAGTTCTATCTAGAGAACTTCATGGATGCAGCATCCTTTGAGCTTGACATGGAGCTTGGAGATGACAGCGGTGGCCAGAGATGAAGAAGTTGCTAGCTCTTGGATTAGAAATGGTGGCCAGATCAACTCTCCAAGGAGGAGAGAGAAATAAAGGCTAGGGGAAGTTTCCCTATTTAAAAGAGCAACAAATGGCGGCTGGGTCGGAATGGATCGGAACTCCCCCCTGTAGAAGAAGAAATCTATGCTTTAAATAGAAGCAGGTCAGAAAAATAGGCACGCACGGTTTAGCACACGACCGTGCGCAAACCGTGCGATATTAACTTTCACAACAAGCCTGCTGAAGGAGAGGTGTTAACCCGTCCATTTTACTCGCGCACGGACGATTCCGCCCATACGTGAAGGAAATCGCATAGGTATCGACAGAAAGCTGGATTGTAGGGACAAATAGGAGAACCATGTGTTTTACTCGCGCACGAGCGCTTCCGCCCATGCGAGAACAAATCGCACGATTAACCACAGAATGAACAAACTAGAAAGCTACAGGAAAATCATGTGTTTCCTTCGTGCACGGTTACGATGAAACCGTGCATCAACCATGCGTGAGGAACGTCGAACTCAGCTCGATGAAATTTGTCGAGCTCAACTCGACGTTCTTCTAGCTGAGCAAAACGCACGATCGGGCTCAAACCGTGCGCGAATAAAACACACGATCGTGCGTTTTCCACAAAACAGAATTCCTGCCTTGGGGAAAACGCACCACCTGCACAACAAAACCAATACTGAAGCACCAGCTCCCAGCAACAAATATACAACAAATATAACAGCAGGAAGGATCCATGGGGAGCACCATGTGCTTACCCCCAACAACAAAATGCACAAATGCACACCCTTGAGCCAAAATAGTGCACAAAATGGTCAAGTGAATATACAAACAAAAATATAACCTTTTCAATTGAAAAAGTAGTGCGCATGCAAGATAATAAGCCCAGATGAGTCCGAAAACCCCTATAAATATCGGACTCATCACACCTCTAGGGGTATTTCTCTCGGCGGTACAATAAGTGCTATGGGAGGCGGTATCTCGAAGTAGCCTCAATGCCTCCTCCGGAGATAAGTTCATTATCGTGCCACCAGCAGCTGCGTCGATCATTGCCCCGAAATTAGGCTCAATACCAAAATAAAATATTTCAACTAGATTCCACGGCTCACAGCCGTGCTCTGGGCATCAACGCTGCAGTTTCGAGAATCTCTCCTAGGCCTCGGATTGTGTCTCATGGTCTAGATGTCGGAAGGTTGCAATATCCCTCTGAGCATTCACTATCTTATCCACCGGGTGGAACTTTGCCAATAATATAGAGGACAATGCCTCCCAAGTAGTAGCGGTCCCTGGAACAATGGTATGTAGCCAGGTCTTTGCCTTGTCCCTCAGTGAGAACGGGAACAACCACAGCTTCACAACGTCGTCAGAAACTCCAACATACCGGAATGTGCCACAAATCTTCGAGAACTCCGCCAGATGGAGCTGCGGGTCCTCACTCGGCAATCCCAAGAACTGTGTATTATTCCTGATCATATTCAGGATGGCGGGTTTTATCTCAAAGTGGTTGTTTACGATGGCCGTCCAGAAGCTAGGGTAAACACTTCCTGCAGTCGGGGTTGTGAAATCACGCATTGTCCTAATGTGGGGTTGGACCACCTCTTGGCCAGCAACAACCCGTTCTCCTTGGCCATTTCCTCTTAGGCCATTATTCTCCATTTTTTCTTCAACAGCAGCAGCACGTAGGTGAGCTCGCCTCGCACGTGCAATTTCTAGCTCAACCACAAGATCTTCAACCCTTTCACCTGAGTTAGGATCTGTCATACATCATAAAAAAAATTCTTTCAAAAATACCAACAGCACTTGCAAACTTTTTTCAAAAGAAAAATACACACAACTGTTGCACTCCCCGACAACGGCGCCAAAAACTTGATGCGTTCACGGCAAGTGTACCGGTCACTGTCAAGTAATAAAGTTGAGGAGTTGAATCCCCGGATATCGATCTCTCGAGGAGTGCAAGTGGGGAGTGTGATTTCGCTATTGAAAAGGTGATTGCAAGTGTTAACATAAACAAAGGGGGTTTTGGTTTGGATTCCTAAGTTAACAACGATAAGAAAACTATTGTTGGTCGCTGTCACTGCGTCTCTTTGGTGGATTACTCAAGAGAGTAATACGGGAGATGGATGAGCTAATGACGGTCTCGATCATCTCTTCGCAACGCATGTTTCTAGCAATCGCTAGAACGACACAATCACAACTTGAACAAGAGAAAATGTGAAGTTCCACAACAATATCCAGAACTAAAATATATCAACACTTAGACATGCTGAAATATTCAAGCTATCAATATTCTTACACATCATTCCAACTCCCGAATATGCAGAAAAAGAAATACTACAAGTGAAGGGGAAGAGAAACAACCTAACGCACGAAGGCTTTCCGAGATTCACGGCCGGAGTCAAGGGTTGTCGGGCCTTATACAGGCTCGGTTTACGGATGATGTCCGGGGTCCAGAAGGGCTGTCACTTCCTTCCAATAACCCATCTTCTTTGTGAATAATCGCTGGGCCGGATCTATCCAGAGAAATCCACAAATACAGAAACCTATGAGCTTGAAACGGAGCTTGGAGCTTGAAGATGACAATGATGGTCAGAGATGAAGCTTTTGCAAGCTCTTGGAGGAGAAATGGTGGCCGGATCAACTCTCCAAGGAGGAGAGAGAAAAAGGTGGCTGGAGGGAAGATTTTCCCACTTAGAGGAGCAGAAAAAATGCGGCTGGGTCAGACTGGATCGGAATCCTCTAGAAGAAGAAGAAATCTGTGCTTTAAATAAAAGCAGGTCAGAAAAATAGGCATGCACGGTTTGGCTCACGATCGTGCGCAAACCGTGCGATATTAACTTTCACAACAAGCCTACGGAAGGAGAAGAGTTGACCCGTGCGTTCCCTTCGCGCACGGACGATTCCGCCCGTACGTGAAGGAAATCGCATGGGTAGCGACAGAAAGCTGGAATGCAGGGACAAACAAAAGAACCGTGTGTTTTACTCGCGCACGAGTGCTTCCGCCCATGCGTGAACAAATCGCATGATTAACCACATAAAGGAACAAACTAGAAAGCTACAGGAAAACTGTGTGTTTCCTTCGCGCACGGTTATCATGAAACTGTGCGTCAACCGTGCGTGAGGATCGTCGAACTCAGCTCGACGAAATTCGTCGAGCTCAACTTGACATTCCTCCAGCTGAATAAAACGCACGATCGGGCTCAAACCGTGCGCGAATAAAACACACGACCGTGGGTTTTTCCTCAAAAAAGAATTCCTGTCTTGGGGAAAATGCACCACCTGCACAACAAAACCAAAACTGGAGCATAAGCTCCCAGCAACAAATATACAGCAAAGATAATAGCAGGAAAGATCCATAGGGAGCACCATGTGCTTACCCCCAACAACAGAATGCGCAAATGCACAACCTTGGGCCAAAATAGTGCACAAAATGGTCAAGTGAATATCTAAACAAAAATATAACTTTTCCAATTGAAAAAGTAGTGCACATGCATGATAATAAGCCCAGATGAGTTCTAAAAACCCTATAAATATCAGACTCATCAGTGACGAATATATTGCTCTGGAAACGATTTCCGGCGACATACAAAAACGATAGAAGGTCGGCGACGAGATTGACTTTCACGACCTAGGTGGAACTATTCTGTAGGGAGGAAGAAGAAGAAGTCGACTCGCTCGATTGAGGTCAGAAGAAAATCACATAAAAAATTCGGTTTACTATTTACATCATAAATATACAGTAGACCAAAACTTCTGATACCTATAGATCACTCCGAACTGGACTTAAAGGAAATAAACCGGATGAAATGGAATTCGTCGAGTATACATGTCGATATTCGACGAATAAAAAGTTATTCGTTGATATAACACGAATATACTCGACGGATCGAGGCAGGGCAAACAGTCCAAGCAACAAGGCGATAAATGATGAATCAAGGTCTAGCTCATCGAATCTGTCATGAGGATACTCTACGAACCAAGTCTAATTCGTCGAGATAACATTATGATATTTGACGAATTCAAACAGACTCATTGAGATGTCACGACTATAATCGTCGAATTCAAGACTATTCATCGAAACCTTAAGACTATACTCGACGAATTTCCCTTGGATTCTTCTGACCACTTACTCATATTCACAATATAGGTCCCAGAATAAAAATCCTTTATATCTAAAACGTCATAGGCTTGTTGCTTCACACATATCACATATGTGTAAGGCCAACACAAAACTTTTCAACTTCTCCAATGCTCTTATGTGAGACCCCATAGGCTCATATTGTGTTGGCAGTGAGTCTACAAGTTTGATCACTTCCAGATCACCATGGTAATACAAACAACTTGATGGGGGCATTCTCATCCAGAGACGGGGCAATGACTAAAAGGATAGAGGGCGTCGAGCACTCGATGTGAGTGAGAAGAATAGTAGATCTCTGACTTCTTTCTTGAAGTCCTCGAATATTCTAAGGGTGGCCAGGGGAGGGGGAGGCGGCAAGTCAACTTCAGCTCCTTGTCCTTCACCTCCAATCATTGAACTCACTAAGGATTTTTTGTACTAGTCACATTTCATGCTCACCGCACCAAAATGTTTAAACTGGAAACCGATTTCTGTGGAGTTCGGACCCTAAGAAGGGGTGACCGCACACTTACTTCAATTGATGAGCTCACTCAACCAGAAACTTTGGATTTGAGAATGACCCATGGCTACAGCACGAAGGTCCCACCACACACCCGAAACATCTTAGAGCGCTTCCCTTCCTTAGCAAATGCTGCTCTAAGGGCGCCTCAGAAAGCGCTACAAATCCAGAAATAAGAAGCTTGCCCTTTGAGGTACCCTTGTGAGTCTATTTATAGATTTCTGAGTCTGGCCTGCAAATAACATAACTCCGCCTTTTTGTTTTACTATACGCAACCCAAGGTGGGTCTGCCAACAGCAAAACTCTACTGTTTGGAGAGGCTACTGGCAGACCAAATCACATTAAATACACGCTATTAGCACCCCACATATGAGGGAGCGCACGATCCAGCTCGTCAGTCCCCTAGATAGGTGCGGCCCGGACTTCGCCACTCGTCTGCCTCTTAGGTAAATGCGAGCCAAGTTCCTGTGGCTCGCTCGCCTCCTAAACGGAGGTGGTCTAACTACCCGCGGCTCGGCTGCCTTCTAGGCAGATGCGAGACAGTTGCCCCAGCTTGACCACTTGCTAGGCGGATGTGGGCCAGCTAACCTGGTTCACCCGCTTGTTAGGAGGATGTGGGTCGGCTTCCCCGGCTCGCCCGCCTCCCGGATAGATGCATGCTGACTGCCCCCAGCTCGCCCGTCTGCTAGGCGGGTGTGAACCGGCTAGCTCATCTGGCCTAGGGCTTCTGATCCCATGACCTATCTCGAGGGCTCCGCTGTGCCTTGTTGGGTCCACTCGGCAAACACGAGGTTGTACATCTGGTAGATAATGAGAAAGAGTCTCTTTATGTTTAATGACACAAGATACTTGCTCATATTAACTACAAAACATTGAACAAACTATTTTCTACAAACTTATTTAGAGATAGTCCTAATCTTAAATGTAATAAAGAGGTCTCATGTCATGCATGTCAAATAGGTAAGCAAACTAGGGCCACCTTTAAGAGCACTGGCTTCAAAGACTCTGTAAGATGTCTTTATATGTTGCATATGAATCAATTTGGTCTTATGCCCATTCAGAGTTTAGGAGTAAAGTTATGCTCCTTTGTGATTATAGATGATCACTATATATTTACATGAGTATTATTCCTTAAGAACAAATCAGATACCCTGGATGTCTATGACTTTTCTCAAGTCCATCTAGAATGAACTAGACTGTACTGTGGTTAAATTAAGAAGTGACCATGACACAAAGTTTCAATTTGAAGCTATGACAAATTTTTCTCAAAAGAACAGTTTCTCCAAGGAGTTCTCCTCTCCCAGAACTGTACAACAAAATGGAGTTGCTGAGAGAAAGAACAGAACCTTAAGAAAGGCCGGCAGAATATTGCTTAGTTTTTCCTCACTGCAGAGTATTTCTAGGCTAAAGCAATCAATACAACTTGTTATGTTTTGAACAAGACCTCTATCAACAAGTCCCATAGGAAAACTCCCTATGAACTTCTGAAGGACCGAAAAATAAATATTTAATATTTCAGGATCTTTTGTTGCAAATATTACATTTTAAATAATGGTAGATCTAGTTGACTAAGATTGTTGGAAGTGTTATGAGGGTATTCTTGTTGGCTACAACTCACATATCAAAGTCTATAGAGTATTCAACAAGAATATCCATGTTGTAGCAGAATCTATGCATGTTGTTTTTGATGAGACTAGCCTTATATATAAGGGCAGGTCTAGTGCTACTGACATTGCAAGTACAAAACAAAAATTGCAAGAGCTGTCTATCCAAGACAAGCCAAACTCAAGCAAAATCTCTCTCCTGATGAAGATTTTAGTGGAGACATTCAACCAACTAAAGAATATCAGCTTGTTGAAGATGCAGTAGCTACTGCTAGAACACAACTAGATATTAACAGGCTCTTTGCAGCAACCAGACACATAATAAATCACCCCAGTAATCTCATTATTGGTGATGCCACTCAAGGAGTCACCACCAGGAGCAGAATCCACAATAAAGCTATATTCCTGAGCTTCCTGTCTCAAGTGGAGCCCAAAAAGTTTGAAGAAGCTAGAAAGGATCCTTTCTAGATCAATGCAATGTAAGAAGAGCTACACCAATTTAAGAGATGCAAGGTTTAGAAGCTGGTCCCAAAACCACAAGGACATAACATTATTGACGTCAAATGGATCTTTAGAAACAAATTGTATGAGAATGGTGTGATAGTGAAGTACAAAGCAAGGCTGGTATCCAAAGGGTATATGAAAGAGGAGGGCATAGACTTTGACTAGATATTTGACCCTGTTGTAGGACTAGAGGCAATAAGGATGTTCCTTGTCTATGCTGCATACAAAGGCTTCAAGGTCTACCAAATGGATGCCAAATAAATATTCTTGAATGGTAATATCAAGCAAGAGGTATATGTGTAGCAACCCTCAGGTTTTGTACATCCAACCCTCTCTAATCATGTTTATTTACTTAGAAAAGCCTTGTATGGGTTAATGCATGCCCCTAGGGCTTTGTATGAAACCATGTCTACCTTATTAAAAATAAGTTCTTATGGGGAAAAGATAAATAACACATTATTTCTAAGGGAATCTAAGGGCAAGTGTCTCTTAGTCCAAATATATGTTGATGATATTATATTTGGGTCTATTGATGATAACCTTTGCAAGAGGTTTGTCAACCTTATATAAGGGGAGTTTGAGATGAGCAGTATAGGAGAGCTAAAGAACTTTTTTAGGTCTCCAAGTGAAATAATCTGATAAGGAAATTTTCATCTCCCAGACAAAGTACACTGGAAAACTAATTTGGAATTTTGGGATAGAGTAAGCCTCTACCATGAAAACTCTCATGGGATCAAATATATCCCTGGATAAGGATGAGAAAGGAAAACCTTTTGATGAATCCATGTACAAGTGTATCATTGGGTCTCTACTTTACTTGACTGCTCGTAGACCAGATATTATGTATGTCACATGTGTTTGTGCTAGGTACCATGCATGCCCTAAGGAATCTCATTACTCAACTTCAAAGAGAATGTTGAGATATCTCAAGGGTAGCCAACAAATTGGCCTATGGTACCCTAGGAATAATAATTTTAAATTAATTGTCTATTCAGATGCAGACTTTGTAGGTTGTAAAGAGGATTAAATAGCACCTCTAGAACATGCTAGTTCCTTGGGAGAATGTTGATCTCATGAAGCAGCAAGAAGCAAACTAGTGTGGAAATTTTTACATCTGAGTCAGAATACATTTCAACAGGGAGTTGATGTGCACAACTTTTATGGATTCAATATCAATTGCAGGATTACAACCTCCAGGTAAGTAACACTCCTATGTTTTGTGATTCATCTAGTTGAATCTCTATAGCTAATAATCATGTGTTACACAACGAGACTAATCATATAGAGATTATATATCATTTTATTAGAGAGCATGTTGGGAAAAAAGATATATGCCTTAAGTTTATCCCCACAGACAAACAAGTGGCTGATATCTTTACGAAGCCACTGGATAAGGCTAAGTTTAATTCTGTTAAGATATATGCTTAATTCAAAATAATTTTATTTGCATTCTATTCAAACTCTTTAGATAGTATTCAATCTTTCCTATGTTATCTGCATTTTATTACTAACTCTATATGCATTATTAGAAAATTGCTAGATAGTATACTCTGGTAGTATGTTAGGTTGTGTTAACCATGATGTAGGTACAATTTAGTATGAGTCAATTGACTCAATTTCAAGAGTTATTCTGTCATTTTGATTGATAGAAAGGCCTAGAAGGGTAGAGGTGTTGTGATGAGTCACTCTCAGCGATACCGTTGAGATCATTGAGAAGATGCTCAATAATACCATCATCTGGAATACAGAAGATGCTCAACGATACTGTCGTGACAGGCTTAATTCTTAATTTTAAATCATGTTCAACTGTTAGATCATTTATACATGATCACCCGATGTGCGATATATATATATATATATATATATATATATATATATATATATATATATATATATATATATATATATATATATATATAAGCCAAGGGTTTAGTTAAGTACATAATATATCTAACCCTGGAAGACTGTCGACATTGTTCCATCTTTCTCTACGTTCTCAACGACCAAGTATTCAGTCCAATGGTGCCAAAGCCGGTGAAAACCTTGTATGAAGGATATGAGATAGTAAGATTTGGATTCAAGGATGATCCAAAAGAGACCAAAGAAATAATAAGAATGTTGGAAGCCATAGGTTTAGAATTTCTTCTATTTGAACCAAGCTCGATACTGAAGGAAGAGATATTAGAATTCTACTCCCATACCAAGGTTTATTCATCAGGAAATTCTATTAAAAGTAAGATAGGGGATGTAAAGGTTAAGATTATTCCTCAAAGGATTATACAGTCATTACACCTTCCTTCTACTAACATAGAAGAAGACCAAGATAATTCATCAAAAGAAATAGTAGATGCATTGGACTGATGTGAGTTTAATAGTGAGAAATATGGATCTCTAGAGAGAAATCATTTTAACCAAAGAGGTAAAATCCTTGCTGATATCATTGAGAAGGCCATTCTTTGCAAAACTGGATCCCATGATAGAATATCCAAGCCCATGTTTGAATTGGTTACAAGGGTCATTCTTTAGAAGAAAACTAACTTGGCATCAGTGATTTTCCAGAAACTTCTGAGTAGTATTCAAGTACCTTCCCTATATAGAATTCATTCCTTATACCTTATTAATGCTTATCCAGAGCACTTCAACAAGAAACAAGGAGTGAAGATTCATTACATGAAAAGAATGTATATAAAGACATTGGAAAGATATACTAGAGTGTTGACCAAAAGTCAAATTGAGAAGAAGGGGCAAAGCAAAAGGAAATGATAGAAAGTGGTTGTGGAAGACGATTTTGATTCTGATTCAGGGACCAAAGATATTGGTGACCAAGAGGGTAGTGAACGTATTCAAAACCTCAATCTGTCAACTTCCAGTGGAGATAAAAAAAATCTACAGAACATTAATATTCAAGTGAATCTTGATGAACCTGGTACCAGTTCACCTCTGAAAGTGGTTGCTACTGTTGAGGGGGAGTCAACTATTTTAGAGAAGTCAAGTGCCCTAGCTGAGGGGGAGTTGGCTGAAGAAGAGAAAATTGATTCTTTGGAAGATTTCCTATGTGGGAATGATGATTGCAGTGAGGGGGAGCCTCAATTTGAGGTCCCTGCTCTAGGAAAAAGTTTCCCAATATCCTTAATGGTTGAGACAACAACTCATACTGAGTTGACTGATAAAGAGGACATGTGGATAAGTTTGGAACAAGTTGTTGTTGAAGTGCCACCTCAAGTAACACACACTCAACCATCCACCAATACTTTAGATAGTTCTTTCCACACATCCATGAACACTCTACTGGATGAGCAAGTATCAACTTTGAAGTCATACATAAATGAGTTAGTTAAGAATATGAAAGCTGAAATTCAGTCAGAAATTCAAAAAGTTAAAGCAGATATTATGGAATATCTGGACTTCCTGAAGGGTGACACATCTCACATGAATGCTCAAATCACCAAGTAGTTTGATAAAACAGCTAGCACTGTGCACCAGAATGTTAAGATTCTAACCTCAATGGATGATAGCCTGAGGCTGACTACATAAGTATTACTAGTGTAAAGAATTATGTTAGCCAAACGATGAGATTATCAGATAAGTTGTAGATCATATTGACGAATGTGTGTATTCCACTCAACTTCAGGCTATGCAGATAGCTGAAGAATCAAGATATGTTCTTTTGGAAGATAATGAGAACATATTTCAGATATTGTCAAGCAGGTTTAAGACAAAAATCCCTCATCTGGATAATAAAATTTTTGAAAAATCCAAAAATGGGGAGAAGATCAATACTGAGCAAGCCCTAAGGGTCCTTCAAGGCATAAGGATTACTCTTAACCTATCCCTGCTGGATAAAAGAAGACCTTCAAATTTTGATTTTTCAATCTTTGAAAGAGTTGCACGGGATATACAAATTGCAAAGAGAAGGAAGAGAGAAGGGATTATGCTACATGAAGAATTCATGGCCCAGAGGAGAGCTGAACAATCAAAAGATCAAGATTATGAGTATTAGAGTGATGATTCCAAAAAATCATCATCAATGCTTGGATCAATCATGGTCAAATACTAAAAAATATTGACAGTATATATCCTAGTAAGGAATGGATAAAGCATATAGAAAGGAAGTCTTTAAAAGAAAGGACTTACAAAAAAATATGGTAAGGAGGAATAATCCAAAGAGTATACTCTCTAAGTACCTTCCCACGCCCTTCTTTTACTTTAAGAGAAAAGAGAATAAGGCCAAGAATGCTGAGAAAAAGTCAGCTGAACAAGGTGAAAGTTCTAAAGCTTATGCACTCAAGAGGTAAGGTCCCAATTTTGATGATGTGATTAGCCATTTAATTGACAAGCATCCAAACCCATGAAGAAAGTGAAGAACAGCTATAAATTTTAGAATTGTTGTTATGGATTGATATTTGTAACTAAACTTATGTTGTGTATTTAGACCCTATGTCTACAATTTGTATTATTTATATATATATATATATATATATATATATATATATATATATATATATATATATATATATATATATATATCTGTGTTTGTGTGTTGGATCCCTAGTTGGATTTGGGCTAGGTTCACTAAATTAGGATGCTTGACCCAACATGTATAGCTCGGGTCATATATGTGTCCTAGAGTCTAGGCCATGTCCTTAGAGTCAACACTGTATGGACCAGCCATCAACAGACTGCAAAAGACTCAAGACTTAGAGAAATTTCAAAGACTCAGAAAATGAGTTCGACGTTCGTCGAACTCAGGTCGACAAAAGTCGTGCTCAGCTCGACGAACTCAGAGAAAATTCTCGGAGCTGCGCTCGACGAACTTGACTCTCAGGTTGACGATTTGCAGATAGTATACTTCAACATGCCAAGTCCAGAATTACTTCTCTTAACTCCAGTCGACGAACTTAGTTCTCAGGTCGACGATTGCTAGGTATTCTACTTCAACATATTATTCCAGAAACACCCAAGTATTCTAAGTCTAGAATCATTCTTCAGTCGATGAATTCACCTTCTCAGCTCTGCGTACTTAGACCACATTCTTGACAAGATTTATCAAGTAGCAGTTAGAAGTTCTCAGCTCGACGAAACTAGTTCTCAGATCGACGAACCCAGTTCTCAGGTCGATGAATCCAGTTCTCAGGTCGACGATTTCTGGACACGTTACTTCCAACACTCTTAAATCCAAGAAATATGGAATTCTATTATTCAGTCGACGAAGTTATATTCTCAGCTCGACGAACTTGATACACAGAATTGGCAAGGTTCTAGAGAAAGCAGTTATGTTCTCAGGTCGACGATCTTGGATCTCAACTCGACGAACAACTATTATCTGGTCGACGAACTTGACTTCTCAGCTCGACGAACTCTGGACACAGATCGACGAATTCTATTCTCTACTCAACGATTTCTGTGAAGTTCCAGACTTAAAAATTTCCCTCCCTCTGTCCCTTTTCTATTGCAATAATTGAGTAATCAATGTTAAACATTATCTGAATATTACTGTTAGAAGCAAGCATTGATTACGGTCTTCATCAGGATTATTACTTGCCGCTTTCCAATGGGACAGTTGGGGAAATCAATTCATGCAAATATTCTCCAGGCTGTCAGCATTGAATGAAGGAATTCAAAATTTAGATGAAAGATTTCATGGAAAATATAAAAAGGATTTTTCCTCTTTCTTCCACAAACATACACAGATAGCAATAGGGATTTTCCACCTTCTTCTCAGGAGAACACGCAGAGCAAAATAATGTGACAGCAATCACACAGTAACAGAGAACAAGAAGCTCTAGCCTTTGACCATAGAAAGCACAGCAAGCTGAAGAAGAAGAAGAACACACATTCAAGATCAAGAGTCTTCTTCCTTCTACATTCCAGGACTCTTCAAAGGATAACAAATACTTTATCTGTCAAGAAGTTACTAAACATCATCTGGTCAAGGCTGAAATATTGAAGACCTATCACTCTGTAGCAAATCTCCAAACTTCTTGAACCAATCAATATCTTAGGGGGAGATCTTTGCTAAAATCAAGATCCACTAAAGTCTTCTCAGTTGTATTTGATAAAGAGAAGATAAAATCACTCTCTCATCCCCCACTATATAAAGGGTTCTTTAACTCCCTTCAAAAGTTATTCCTGTTTGCAAGTCACCTGATCAAAAGACTTGAGAATTGGTTTTTGAGCACCTGATCAAAAGCTCATTGGTGGCAGTCACCTGATCAAAAACCTGAGTGGATTCCTACCAGGGTGTTAGAAGAGTGGATGTACCAATGTTGGGGAACCACTATAAAATTCTTGTGTTGTCTGGTTGCACCTTTTTCTTTTATTCTTGTTATGGCTGTGATAGTTAGATTTTGTTGTGCTTGTGGTAGTTAGTGCCTGTGATAGATTATGTTATTTTATGACTAAGTTTTTAATTACAGCAAAAGTTTTTAAGAATTCAAGATAATCTATTCACCCCCCCCCCCCCAGAGTATTTCAGATCTAACCCTCACTTTTAATTGGTATTAGAGCAAGGTTCATTTGGTTATACAAGCTAACCCTTGAACCAAAAGATCCTGAGTAAGATCTGAGTTTTATTTCTATTAGATATATATATTCACAGCATGGTACAGAACAAAGATTATGCAAGTACCAGACCTCTAGTGTGCAACCTAAATAGGTTTGTCATCTAAAAGGCAAGAATAAGATTATATATGAATTCTATTGATGAGGACATTTACAACTCTATCTTTACAGGTCCTCCTCAAGCAACTGCCCCTAGATCTATAGCAGCTTTAAGCACTAATGTAGTTCCACTACCTGAGTGGACTGAAGCATAGAATAAATCCAAGGTTGTTGATGCCAAGGCCATGAACATTCTGGCCCAAACAATATCAGATGACATTTTTCAAAAAGTGGCAGAATGCACATCAGCTAAGGCCATTTGGGACTCTCTCAACCAAATGGTGGCTGGATCAGCTGATGAGAGAAAAGATAGAAGATCCAATCTCATATCCCAATATGAGAACATCAAGAAAGATGAAGCAGAATCCGTTGCAGATATGTACAACAGGATGAGCTCAATCATCAATTAGCTGAAGACCCTGGATAAGAACATCACCCTCACTGAGGTGAATGACAAAATCCTTATGTGCTTCCCAAGCACATGGGATTCAAGGATCTAGCCAATCAAGTAGGCTAGAAGCTTAAATGAGATTTCCACTGAATCTCTTTTGGGAAAGCTCAAGTCCTATGAGCAGCTCATTAAATCCAGAGAAGCAGCAGAGCAAAGGATACCTCCACCAGCCAGGAAGGAACACAACATGGCATTCAAGGCTGTTGTAGAATCTGAAGCCTCAATATTGAATGAAGAATTAATGGGTCTCCTAGCCAAAAGATTTTACAAGATGGCAAGGAAGGACTTTAGAAGAAATTCATCCAGGTAGGATGACAAGACAAGGTATGACAAAACCCCTACTAAAGAGGTGGTTTTCTTTGGTTGTAGGAAACCTGGACACTTTATCTCAGAATGTCCAGAGAATCAGAAGAAAGAGAAAAGAAGAGAGAAGGATACAAGAAGACAACAGAGTTCAAGACCTTCTTCCAGCAAATATAAAAAGAAGGAGAAAGGCTTTGTAGCTGAAAGCTGGAGTGCAACTGAGGATGAATCCACATCATCAAGTTCCAGTGAAGAAGAAAAAGTGGCAAGGGCCAAAGAAGTTTGCCTCATGGCCAATGATGCCTCTAGAAGTCAGTCAGATGAAGAAGATGCATCTGACAATGAAGAATCTTCTGAATCAGAAGCTGATCAGGTATTATTAACTTTTGATTATAGCTATAACAGTTTTAAATCTGAATTCAAAATCATGTGTATTGATTTAATAAACTCAGAGAAAAAAATCAAAGCACTTAGGGAAAAATTATCTAATCAAGAAACTATGATCTCTGAAAATACTAGGTTAAAGGATGAACTAAATCTAGCCAATGAACAAATTATCTCTTTGAAAGCACAGCTATGTGAGACCAAACAACTTGAGAAATCTCTCAATGGGAGAAGCCTTAAGCTGATGGACATTACAAGCACAGTCAATGCCGGACTAAATGGAAAACTGGGCTTGGGTGCTTCATCAAGTTTACCTCCCCCCCCCCCATTCTTAAAAAGAATATTTTATCAACCCCTATTAAATTTGTTTCTGCTAAGGGCAAAGAAATAATAACCAGTAAACAAATCACGGAAGAAATGCCCAACTTTAAAAATCACAAAAGCAGAAACCAGAAAACCCTAGGTAAAAACAAAGTTCAATAAATTTTGTCAAACACAGATCGACGAAATGTGGAAAGTTCGTCGAACTCAAGTTAATAAACTCTAAACGCAAATTTATATAATAATTATTCATCTTACTGCGATCAATGAACTCTGTATGGTTCGTCGAGCAGAGATCGACGAACTTGGGGCACAGAAAATGACTGTGTTCATTCTCTGAGCAGAGATCGACGATCTCATCCAATTTCATCGAACTCTGGTCGACGAACTCACAACTATTCGTCGAACCCAGAAAGACTTAATAAAAATTATAACCATAACAGCAACCCTAATCAAACTAGGAAACCATTTAACCTACTTGCTGATTGGGTAATTCCACCTAGAAGATTTCACCCATTAGGATATAAATCACAACCTGAATTCTCTGTGATTTCAAGTTTTTCTTATCAGCAAAACAAAGGACCCAAGGTAACCTGGGTCAAGAACAATTAATTATTTTCTCTGCAGGTGAAGAGCTGTCCAGTTGAAAATAAACTATGGTATCTGGACAGTGGATGCTCTAAGCACATGACTGGCAGCAAGGACAACTTACACAATTACAAGTCCAAGCTGGGACCATAGGTAATCTTTGGTGATTAAAAGTGTGGCCAGTCTGAAGGCTATGGAAAAGTAAGGATTGGAGCAGTCACATTCAAGAAGGTGACTTATGTAAAAGGACTCAAGCATAACCTCATCTCTATCAGCCAATTATGTGATGAAGGTTATCAGATACACTTTAACTCTACATCCTGTATTATTTCTAATAAAGAAAAATAAAAAGTTTTAATTGGAAATAGACAAGGAAACATATACTCAGTTGATTTTCTTTCTGCCAATTCAGATATTTGTCTGCTTAATATTATTTGCAATCAAAATGAATTATGGCACAAAGGACTAGGACATGTAAACATGAAAAATATTTCTAGGCTATCTAAATATAGCCTTGTAAGAGGCTTACCTTCTGGTCCCTTCAAGAAGGAAGGCCTCTGCAGGGCTTGTCAACTAGGCAAGCAAACTAAAACTAGGTTTAAATCAATTAATAAAAGTGATTCACCTAGGATCTTGTACTTATTACACATGGATCTCTTTGGACTCATTGTTGTATAAAGCCTAGGAGAGAAATCCTATACTCTAGTCGATGTAGATGACTTCTCAAGATTCACTTGGGTGTTCTTTCTGAGATCTAAGTCAGATACCTTTAAAGTTCTTACAGATTTTCTCAGGACCATACAGATTGAGTACTCTACTCATGTTGCATTGATCAGAAGTGATCATGGTACAGAGTTTGAGTCTCTTCTTATACATGAGTTCTATGAGAAGGAAGGTATCAGGCACTACTTCTCAGCTCCTAGAACTCCCCAACAAAATGGGGTAGCTGAAAGAAAGAATAGAACCATGATTGAAGTTGCATGCATATTACTTGCAGATACTTAGATGCCACTATCCTTTTTGGCAGCGGCTGTAAGCACAGCAAATTATGTACTAAACAGAAGTTTGATGCATAAACTAAAGAATAGGACTCCCTATGAATTACTTAAAGGGAAGAAACCCAAAATCACTTATTTTAAATTATTTGGATGTGTATGTTATATGCATAATAACAACAATAAATATATTAGAAAGTTTGAAGCTTAGGCTGAAGAGGAAATTTTTCTAGGATATTCCCAAGTAAGCAAAGCTTATAGGGTGTTTAACAAATCTACTTTAAAAATTGAGGAATCAATTCATGTTACCTTTGATGAAACTAACATGTCTTATAGGGAGAAAGAGATTTTTACCAGTAATACTTTGCAGGTACCTCACTTGTGTGAGAAAATGGGTGAATTAAACCTTCCACAAGAAGTTATAGCACCCTCTCCTCCACAAGCTATTGAAGACATTAAAGATGAAACTTTGGAAGAGGCTGAACTTCATTCAACAGCAAACATAATTCCACAAGAGGAATTAAATCCAAATGCTGTTGTTGAACCAACTCCACTCACTGATCTTGTCACACTAAGGGATCACCCTAGATCCCAAGTGATTGGAGACATAACAGTAGGTGTACATACAAGACATCAACTCAACCAAGATGTGATGCATGCCTATTTTCTCTCTCAAGTTGAACCTCAATCCATAAAAGATGTTGAGCAAGATCCCCACTAGATCATTGCAATGCAAGAGGAACTCAACTAGTTTGAGAGATATAGAGTTTGAGATTTGGTTCCAAGACCCAAAGAGTACTCAGTCATTGGAACCAAATGGGTATATAGAAACAAGCTTGATGCCCATGATGCAATTGTGAGGAACAAGGCTAGGCTTGTTGCTCAAAGATATAGGCAAGAACAAGGCATATATTATGATCAAACCTTTGCACCAGTTGCAAGGTTAGAAGCAATCAGAATCTTCCTTGCCTATGCTACCTACAAGAAGTTCAAGGTATATCAGATGGATGTAAAGAGTGCTTTTCTGAATGGAGTACTGAAAAAAGAGATTTATGTTGAACAACCTCCAGGTTTTATCTCTCCAACCCATCCCTCTTATGTATTTAAATTGCATAAAGCCCTATATGGTCTAAAGCAAGCTCCAAGAGCTTGGTATGAGACCTTAGCTAGTTTTTTGATAGTTTATAAATTCACTAGAGGCATAGTAGATAAAACCTTATTCACTAGACATCATAAGGATCAAACCTTGTTAGTACAAATATATGTGGATGACATTATATTTGGGTCTACTAATTCCAAACTATGCAAGAGGTTCTCTGACCTCATGCATTCAAAGTTTG
The DNA here is from genome assembly GCA_039583875.1 of Platanthera guangdongensis. Lineage (NCBI taxonomy): Eukaryota > Viridiplantae > Streptophyta > Magnoliopsida > Asparagales > Orchidaceae > Platanthera > Platanthera guangdongensis. The sequence goes on along the minus strand of CM077160.1, from coordinate 11,727,433 downwards.
AAATGAGTAGCATGGGTGAGCTCTCCTACTTCCTTGGTCTCCAAGTGAAGCAGCTACCTGATGGTATCTTCATCTTCCAGACTAAATATGCTAAAGAGCTTATTAAGAAGTTTGGGATGGCTGATGCCTTAGTAAAGAAAACACCTATGACAACTAATGTTGTAATAGATTTTGATCCACATGGGAAACCTGTGTACCAGAAGTTATATAGGGGCATTGTTGGGTACCTATTATATCTTATAGCTAGCTGACTTGATATAATGTTTGCAACATGCCTTTGTACTAGGTTCCAAGTGAACCCTAAAGGATCTCACCTAATTTTCTTAAAAAGAATTTTGAGATATATAAAGATTTGTCCTAGTCTAGGCCTTTGGTATCCTACTAAGTCGGAATTTGAATTAACTAGATACTCAGATATTGACTTTGTTGGATGCAGGGTAGACAGTAAAAGTACCTCAGGAACTTGCCAGATCCTAGGTATGAGATTAGTGTCTTGGTTCTTCAAGAAACAATCATCTGTGTCTACATCAACTGTTGACGCAGAATACATTGCAGCTGGCAGTTGTTGTTCACAGATGTTATGGATTCAGAATCAACTCTTGGACTATGGTTTCAACTTAAATAATTCAACTATATTATGTGATAACACAAGTGCTATATTCATAGCCCAGAGTCCAGTCAATCACAGTATGACTAAGCATATAGACATTAGACATCATTTCATTAGAGTGTGTGTAGACAAAAACAAAATCAAACTTGTTTATATCTACATTGATTTACAGAGAGCTGATATTTTCACCAAACCCTTGGATGAAAGAAATCACTTGTTCTTTATAAATCAGCTGGGCATGATCAATGGAGAAGCTTTGATCTAACTTCTGTCTACACTCGATGAATTTTTCAAAGTTCGTCGAATGGAGTCCGACGAATTGGGAAAAGTTCTTGAGATATTCGTCAATCGGAGATCGACGAACACTCTGTGAGTGAAGTTGTTTTCGTCGATCGGAGATCGACGAATCTTCTTTAGAAAACTTTCGTCGAACGGAGCTCGATGAAATTTCTTCAAATCTTCAGACTGAGCTCGACGAATTGTTTACCTCCAAATTATTTCGTCGACCTCAGATCGAAGAATTTTTTTATTTTTCGTGGAACGGAGTTTGTCGATTCATATTCCGGAAAATCTTATATCTAAGTTTTCTTCGACCTTCGTCCAGCACTTTCAATTCCTTTGCAATTGATCTTCGCTTTTCTCTTGCAGGTGAACTAATGGAGATTCCTGCAGGAAATCATGCAGCGATGAAATTCGACACTGGATTTGATGTCGATTTTGATTCCTTCCAACATTCAAACCCAATCTTCCTGGACATCCTGCAACTCCTTGAAGGACAGCAGTTGAAGAATCTGTTGTCCACCAGGATCAAGATATCTGGCGCTGAGATCAGAGAGTGGGTCTATACTTCTTCCACCATAGATGAGAACTCTATGACTGGCACAATCTCTAGTAATGCTATTTCACTTACCCCCTCCGTTCTAACTGAAATTTTTGGATTAACTAATGGTGAAGAAGCGTTAGAAGTTGATACTGAGGAATATGATGCGATGCTGAGTATGATGGGGTATACTGGAGAAACCCCAAATAACTTGCTGAAGAAACACCTGTCTGCTGAGTTCAAATTTCTTGCAGATATTAAGGGGAAAGTGTTGTAAGACAAGCACACTGCCCATGATTACATAACCAGGCACCAATTCCTGATAATGTGTGTTGTGATAAACAAGAGGAAGGTAAACTGAGCTTAGATCATGTTTGATCTGATTAAGAAAAAGAATACAAAGAAAGAGGTTTGTTTTGGAAGAATATTTGGAATCTTTCTGAAGGAGAAGGCTGCTGAATCACTGGTCTCCCCGACCATATTCATCAATGCCTCCAAGAGGCTCACCTGTGCCCTCTTTGGCAAGTGGGAGAGGACCATCACTAAGCCCTCCAAGGCTCCATCCTCTTCCTCCAGGCCTTCTAAAAGCACAAGGGCAGTAATAGCCTCTCCCTCACCCTCAGAAGCAGCTCCCTCCTCCTCCAACATTCCTTCTCTTCAACAACAACATAAACAACAAGAACAACCAGTTCATATTCCTACTCCAGCTCCATATCCTGCAAATTCTCCACAAATAAATATCACTGAAATTCCCTCCTCCCCCATTCAAGAATCCCATCAACCCTCTCCTTCTCAATCACCACAACCATCCCCACCTCAATCCCACCTTCCACGTCATTTAACTATCATAAATCCTGACACCTTTATCTCCTCCCACACATTCAATCTTGTGATTCCCCCATCATCCCCACATCAAGGACCTATCCCCACACCACAAATTCCACCCTCTACAACAGCTCCTACCTCTGTCCCCTTCCATTTCCTAGTCCAAACAGACCTTCCATCTTCTGCACCTTACTACACACATACAGACACATCTAGTGCATTTTTTGTTTGCTCCAATTATGGTCATCACAATCCCTACTCCTCCACTGCCCCAGAATCTCTCTATTTAAACTTCTCTGATATTGCTAAATATTTACTTGCATTCATCCCTCCCACTCTTCAAATTCTCTTAAAAAAGGCTCTAGCTCCTCTCACTGCTTTCATCCAAACTCTATCTTCCAAAGTTGCTGCTCTATCTCCTGTCCCTTTTTTTGAGGGACTAGCTCAAGGACCCTCTACAGCCAGTCAGGGGGAGATGCTTCATGATGAAGAAGCTCAAGTAACAGCAGCAGCAGCAGAGTTAGAGTTTGAAGTAGCAACAGCAACAGCAAAAGAAGCAGCAGAAGCAGAAGCAGTAGCAGAGTTTGATTCTTTTATGACTGATTCTTCTAAAGATATACCAGATCCTTCTACAATCATAGACTTAATAAAATCAGATACTTAGATGGATGAGCCTATTTTGGCTGAAATAGATACTGCGGGTGATTATATTATAAATCCCACAGTAGATCTATTAAATTTATTGAGTATTTTTGATATAGCTTATTTGAATAATCTGCCAGCAGACAGCATCAAGCCATCTTTGGCTATAGTCCCCTACACCTCTCCCATAAGCCCCAAGGTTGCCAAGCAACTAAAGGCTAGTTTTGTTATAACAGAGGTTCCAGCTACAGAGATTCCAGCCATTTCATCTCCACCACAAGCTGTTTCCCCCATTATCTCATCTCCTCCTACCCCAGTTTTTGTTATGGATGATTCACCCATGCCTGATCTTGATGCATTGATCATGGCTGACATTGAAGAAGAAAATAAGACAGTTGCTGAAAGCACTGTTATGTATAGCCCTCCTGCTCAAGTTCCAGTTCCTCCTCCAGCTCCTCCTCCATCTTATTCCCAGGCAGAGAAACCTTTAATTTCTGTTGAGACTCTAAAAGAAATAAATGCACTGTATGATAATCCTCAGGATTCTTCTGATGATAATGAGGATGATGATGAAGAGGACTCTGATGATGAGCCCAAGAAAAAGAAAGTGTCTAAGAAGTGGAAAGCTCCTCCACCTCCTGCCCCAAAACCAAATCCAGCAAATGACACTCCTTATTATATACTCCAGAAGATTACACCTTACAAGGGCATGCCAGCATGGATGTGGCTGTCCAAAAACCAGCAAAAAGAAAGGAAGAAAAGTAGGAGATATTCATCTCCTCCTCAGAGATTCAGAAAGGATCCTCCTCCTCCTCCACCTGCTGGTGGTGCTTCAAGTTCATCAACTCAGAGGACTACCCAGTTTAAAACCTATCAAAGACAGCAGGGTAGGTCCTCATCTTCAAGAAGCAACCAGCAAAGGCATTATTCATCTGGTAAGCAACAGCATCAACAACTTCAACAGCAACAATTCATTGAACATCAAAAGGTTGAAAGCCCTAAGAACCTACTTCCCCTCCTGTACCATTTGAAGATCCTGAGATAGCTACAACTGCTAGGATGGCCAAGTTCTAGGAATTGGTTGGCCTATCCATGATTAATAAAGCAAAAGCTGAAGGGAAGCATCCATCTGAATATACTACAATGTCCAAGTACAGAAAGGAAGAGCTTAACAGGTTTGCTAAGGCTATTAGATTTTTTAATGTTGATGATTATATGAAGTTACATACTGAAGTTATAGTTCCAATAGCCACCTCCCTAAATATCAGTGGTGCTGCTGACATGACCATGACAAAGACACAAGCAACTAATCTAAACATGGAGATTAAGTTTACTCAGCCATGTGAGAAAGCCAAAGAGGAGAAGCACAAGAAACAAAGGAGGAAGAAATAAAATATGAACTATTTTCATTCTTTCTGTTACTCAAAAAACTGATTATTTATGTCTTAATACAAAGCTTTTTATGTGTATATATATCTGCTACATATGTTAAAATTCCTGCCAGATATATCTTTTATTACTTTGATTATTAATTCAAGCCTATAATTAGTGACCTTACCCAAATAGGGGGAGATTGTTGGATCCCTAGTTGGATTTGGGCTAAGTTCACTAAATTAGGATGCTTGACCCAACATGTATAGATAGTGTCATGTATGTTTTCTAGAGTCTAGGCCATGTCCTTAGAGTCAACACTGTATGGACCAGCCATCAACAGACTGCAAAAGACTCAAGACTTAGAGAAATTTCAAAGACTTAGAAAATTAGTTCGACGTTCGTCGAACTCAGGTCGATGAAAGTCGTACTCAGCTCGACGAACTAAGAGAAAATTCTCGGAGCTGAGCTCGACAAACTTGACTCTCAGGTCGACGATTTCCAGATAGTATACTTCAACATGCCAAGTCCAGAATTACTTCTCTTAACTCTAGTCGACGAACTTAGTTCCCAGGTCGACGATTGCTGGGTATTCTACTTCAACATCTTATTCCAGAAACACTCAAGTATTCTAAGTCAAGAATCATTCTTCAGTCGATGAATTCACCTTCTCAGCTCGACGAACTTAGACCACATTCTTGGCAAGATTTATCAAGTAGCAGTTAGAAGTTCTCAGCTCGACGAAACTAGTTCTCAGATCGACGAACCCAGTTCTCAAGTCGACGAACCCAGTTCTCAGGTCAACGATTTCTAGACACGTTACTCCCAACACTCTTAAGTCCAAGAAATATGGAATTCTATTATTCAGTCGACGAAGTTATATTCTCAGCTCGACGAACTTGATACACAGAATTAGCAAGGTTCCAGAGAAAGCAGTTCTGTTCTCAGGTCGACGATCTTTGATCTTAGCTCGACGAACAACTATTATCAGGTCGACGAACTTGACTTCTCAGCTCGACGAACTCTGGACACAGATCGACGAATTCTGTTCCCTGCTCAACGATTTCTGTGAAGTTCCAGACTTAAAAATTTTCCTCCCTCTGTCCCTTTTCCATTGCAATAATTCCTGAGTAATCAATAATAAATATTATCTGAATATTACCATTAGAAGCAAGCATTGATTACGGCCTTCATCAGGATTATTACTTGCTGCTTTCCAATAGGATAGTTGGGGAAATCAATCAATGCAAATATTCTCCAGGCCGTCAGCATTGAATGAAGGAATTCAAAATTCAGATGGAAGATTTCATGAAAAATATAAAAATGATTTTTCCTCTTTCTTCCACAGATATACACATATAGCAATAGGGATTTTCCACCTTCTTCTCAGGAGAACACGCAGAGCAAAATAGTATGACAGCAATCACACAGTAACATAGAACAAGAAGCCCTAGCCCTTGACCAGAGAAAGCACAGCAAGCTGAAGAAGAAGAACACACATTCAAGATCAAGAGTCTTCTTCCTTCTACATTCCAGAACTCTTCAGAGGACAACAAACACTTTATCTATCAAGAAGTTCCTGAAATATAATAGTTGTCAACCTAAATCACCTAGAGGGGGTGAATAGGTGAGTTGTGCATCTTTTATGGAATAAAAAAAATCTCAGAATAAAGCACAAATCTATCTACCAAATTATCACAGACGAGACAAGATTTATAGTGGTTCTCCGATCTTGGGTACATCCACTTTCCCTCACCGATCTAGCAATATACTAGGCTCGGCTGCTCCACTATCTTGGATTGAAAATCAATCCTACCCTCAGAACAAAGTTCCTACAATCTCAATCCAAACAACTGGATCTACAACTCGGAAGGCAAAACTTCCTACAAACTCGGAGTTGAAAACTCCTACACTCGGAGAAAACTTCTCCTACAAGAATGAAAATTGTTTTAGAAAATACAAACAATGATTTCTCTGTCAGATCTGCAAGCAAGCAACCAGGATCTTCTTCTTGTACGCTTTGCGGAACTTTCAGAAAGATGAAGAAAATCTCGGCAACAGATCTGGATTCTTCTTTGTCTTACACAATCGGGAAGAGGATGAGCACTTAAGAAGCGATCTCGATCTGTAAAACTTCTTCAGTCTGATTCCTCTAAAAATCGAAACCCTTGCCGGAGAAAAATAGCGGCGGCGGCGGCTTTCTTTCCGTGAAGAGAGAGACGGGAAATAGCGACTTGGAGAGAGAAACGGCTGCAGAAATTTCTCAATAATTTTTTATCTTGAAAGCATGTTGTCGTTAGGGTTTGTCGATTAGACAGGACCTTATATAAGATTTTGAATAACGGTCATAATCAGTCTTAATGATATACACGTGGACCAATCATGTCACGGGATTTTAAAATCTGTCAATTATGTACTTAGAAGAATTTCGGAGAAAAGGTGGTGATATACACGAGTAGGTATATAACTACTCGAGTAAGTAAAGGACTACTCGAGTAAGTAAAGGAATGTTACTCGGGTATATAATTCATGACTACTCGAGTAGGTTGAAGACAACTACTCGAGTACATATAATCAACTACTCGAGTACTTAGAAGATCTACTCGAGTATATAAAAAAGTTTCACGGGAAGTGGAGTTGAACTACTCAAGTACAAGTTGTACTACTCGAGTAGGTGAGAAAAACTACTCGAGTGGTTTGACGAACTACTCGAGTGAAAGGACTTAGAAAAATTTCTGAACACTGGAAAATAAGCTACTCGAGTAGTCTGACTGAACTACTCGAGAGGATACAATCTACTCGAGTATATGGAAAAGACTTACTCGAGTAAATGACAGAATATATTTAGGAGAAGAGAAATTTAGTTTACTCGAGTATGAGGCTTGAACTACCGAGTAGTAAGTGAACTACTCGAGTATATAACTTATACTACTCGAGTATATAGAAAATTTACTCTTGAGATAGAAAACAGTTACACGAGTCAGAATCTATAACCACTCGAGTATATATATACTCACTCGAGTGTTTTACTTAGAAAAACTTGGAGTGTGAAATCTGTGCAACTCGAGTAAGAAAAATGATCTACTCGAGTAGTTAAGTAAGCTACTCGAGTATGTGACAGTCTACTCGAGTATATGGAATTAACTTCATGAGAGGGAGATTTACTTACTCGAGTATAAGAATTTTGACTCGAGTATAAAGCAAGTAATTCACTCGAGTAGTTAATGACCTACACGAGTAGAATACTTAGAAAAATTTTCAAGGTGGAAGTTCTTTCTTCTTAGGTAAAATCAACATTCAACTCTATTCTCATAGTCCAAGTGCTTGAATATGAAGTGTATCCCAATAGAGAGGCTACACATAGGTCAACACTTTGGATCATACAAAGAGGGATTACATTGCATGGTCCTGTGTTTGGTGACCCATTGTAGACTGACATTGTTCTACACTTCCCATTGGAATCCTGCAACCACATAACTCAAACAAAGCATCCAATACAACTTAATTCATCTTAGTTCCAGGGTGACTTCATCAAATCTGGGTTAATGTGGATATAATACCAACAATCTCCCCCTATTTGTTGAAGTCAGAACCTTTACACTAAGGTGAATTGTAGACATAAAAAGTGCTAAGTAGAAAAATGTGTTCAAGTAAGCAAGAAACTATGAAAAAGATAATGAGAGCAAAAACCTAGAATTATATAAATAAGAATATCCAAAATTATCAATTCTACAGTCATTCATTTCACACTCTCAAAAGTCCTTGAAATTCAGCCTTGATGTTGTTGTCTGTCCAATTTCTCTTGTTGTCTCCTTTGGTAGCTGAATGGCTTAGGATAATATCTGGGAGGACTAGAAGGAGCAGCAGGATTATTCCTTCCATACTCTCTATCATAAATTCTTCTCTTGGTCATGGATTTCTCATATAATTCCCATTCTTGGAAGCTATAGTGCAGGTTCCAGTTCTCATCAAAGTCCATTACTAGTTTTAGAGTATCCAGAATCAAGGATTTGGAAGTGGGAGACCAGACTTTAGCATAAACAGCAGCAGATCGTTTTTCAGCAGCAGGAACAGGAATTGATCTACTAGCAGAAGGACCTTCACCATATTTTCTCTTCTTTTTGGAGGTATGGATCTCTGGAGGAGCATGAAGGAAAATATCAGCAGGATCTTCTTCCCAGCCTTGAGCATATGACTCTGGAGGAGCAACTGAGTCTCCAGGCCTTGGAGAGAAAGAAGGTTGCAGAGGAGCAGCTGGGGCAGAGGCATCTGTAGTTAGAGGATTCAAGTGATGTGGAATGATATTTGGGTCTACAGCAAATTCAGGTAGGTTTTGATTATGCATCCAGATAGCAGTGTCATAAGTATGGACTTGATACTCTGTATCTGGGCTAACACATCAGCATGAATCTTTTGCACATGAGCTTCCAAAATATCTTTCTTCAAAGCAGTAGATTTTTTTAGATGTTCTTTGACTAATTCCTCCCCCTTTCTGATTTCAACAGATAATTTCTCTATGACAGTTTCTTTGAATAAACCAACTTCTTCACAGATCTTCATCTTGTTGGCTTCATTTCTCTTGTCAAGTTCTATTTGATTACTTGCAAGGGTGACACCTTGTTCCATAACTTCTCCAACACTAGTTATAGTGTGGTCTAGGGCTTTTCCACCAAGTTGAAACAAGTACTTGAGCTTGTCAGTATTATGCTGGATTTCAGCAAATCCTCTGCTCATCTCAGTCTTGAGAGCAGTTATTTTGGCAGTGACAGCAGCTAGAGAAGTGTCAAAGTGATTCTTTTGGTCTTGCAGCAGGATGGATATCTGAGATAGCAAATCTGATGAGGCAGTAGCAGTAGTTGAAGGAGCAGCAGATGGGGTTGGAAGAGTAGGAGCAATCCAGGGGGGTATCTCTGTAATGAGGACTGAGCTTTGGGCTCTAGAGGTAGGAATCAGACCAGCCCCTTCATCAAGTACAGTGTGGATGGAGAAATTCAGATTCCTGAGAGGAGCCTCAGCAGGTTCTGGAGACTGTTCAGTAGAGAGGAGAATTGTTTCTACCTGTTCTTGAGGATCAATAGGAGATTGTAGAGGAGATTGTACTGGAGATTGTGCTGATGGTTGAAATGGAAGTGCTTCTGAGGTTAGCTCATCTATCATGGCATTAATTTCAGCTTCAGAGGAGAGCAGATCTTCTTGAGGTTGCTGATCTGAGGGTGGTGTAGGTAGAGTTTTAGGTAGGGAAGAGGTAGATGGAGCAGGAGAAGAGGGGAATCCATGTGGAGATGAAGGTAATCTGTGAGAAAGAGATGGAGTAGGCTCCCCCTGACTTGGTGCACCAGAGGAGCTGGCCACATGATGAGGAGAGGGAGATGTAGTCCTGTCCTCGAAAGCTGGAACTTCTGAAATCTTAGCAACTTGAGCAGTATTCTTCAGTTTTAATTCCCATCTCTGAATGGACTGAATTGAGACCTTCTTCATGTGGTGAAGAGGGGTCCCTTTGGAGAAGTTGAACAGCTGAGGATTTAACTTATGGAGGAGAGAGATGATCCTGGCAAAATTGGGGGCTTTGACACTGTCCTTGATTTTGTCTAGAATCACCAACCCAAATTGGAACTATTTACGGCAGACTATAGCTTGCATAATATCAAAGAAGTACAGAGGAATATCTCTTATAGAATTAGTCTTGCAAAGCAAGATTTTTCCGATGACATCAACAAGAAATTTTCCCTCTGCATTCATATCTGAGCGTTTGATGTACTGAGTTTCAGCCGGAATACCACGGAATAGGCATGTTCTGGCAGAATCGTCTGCATCTAGGTCATCTTCTTTGTCCACTATCGGTAATCTGACAAGTTGAGATATGATAGTCTTGGTGAGTTTGATTTTCATACCTTTCACTTTGGATTTCAGAATTTGTCCATTTTGTTTGACCTTGAGGTTCTTGAAGAATTCTGCTACTTCAGGGAAAAGGATTTGGCACGGTTCTTGCAAGATGAAAGATATCCCTGCGGTGTCTAGTAGAATCAACAAATTGTGGAAATCATCCGAAAGTTCTGCAATCCCTGCGACAACTAGTTCTGATCCCACGCCGATCTTGGAGGAGGCGGCCATCATTCTTGCTTGTCGGGAAGAGAGGAAGATGATGCGGCTCTGCAACTTCTTGAAGGAAGATGAAACGGCAGTCGGGCACACGAGAGAGTGAAATGATTTCGTGTAGAGAGATTTTCGGAAATTTGTATTCATAAACCTTAGGTTTAAGTCTAGATAATCGATTAGGAAATAACTTAAACCATAAAAAAGGCGGCATATGCCTTGGTTGGCGTATAAGAAAATTTTAAAACCAAGGAGGTTGATGACTAGTTTTAGTCATCCTTTTTAGGGGTAATTTAGTATTCAAAAAGCCTAATTTTATTTATATTTTATGATTGTTATTTAATGTTTTAATGTTTCTTTACAATATTTTAATTCCTAGTGTTATTAGAGTTTTGATATAAAAATCTATATAGTCTTATTATATGTATTATGTTATTATATGTTATGTCATGTTATGTATAATAATTATAGTTAATGATATGTCTTAATATTTTAATTTTAATGTTGTAATGTTTTTTTTATTATTGTGTTTTAAAATCTTGTTTTAATTTTGTTATTTTATGTAGACTAATCCATGATTGTATTGTCTCTTTTTCTTTTGTAGGTTCAAGCCCACCTAGCCTCCTACCCGCCCACTTATCATGCAGCCCTCTTCATTGGTGCAGCCCCTACATGCAGCCCACAACATGGTGCAGCCCCTACATGCAGCCCACAACATGGTGCAGCCCCTACATGCAGCCCACAACATGGTGCAGCCCCTACATGCAGCCCTTAAAGATTGGAGCAGCCCTTCAACATCCATAAAGCCCACATGATGCAGCCCTCTTTATGTAGCAGCTCGGCCCTCTCCTTGGTGCAGCCCGGCCACCCATTTACTTCAAAAATGCAGCCCACTTCAAAGATAAATGCAGCCCAAGCTCCTCTTCAAGCCCAAAACCGAGCCCATGCATCCAACCACCTTTGCATGGCTCCCCTTTTCATGCATGGCCGGCCACCTCATGCCCTCTCTCCCCTCCTCATTAATTTCCACATGCATGAATCCCCCTTTTCATACTTGGCCGCCCACATTCCTTCCCCTTCTTTTATTTCTTGTTTTTATTATTCTACATTCAACCCCTCTCTCTCTCTCTTTCTTTATTTCTTATTCATTCCCCTTTTTAATTTTATATTTTTCAAATCATTCCCTTAAAGTCCATGCATTGAACCTACCTCTTTCTCCCCACCTAATTAAATGTCATGCATGAACATTCTTCCTACACATGGCCGGCCACCCCCCTTAGCCTCCTCCTCTTCATTTCTTTCTAGATCCTTCTCCCTCTCCTATAAAAGCCACCCCATCCCTCAAGCCAAGGGGAGAGAAAAATTTTGAGAAGAAAAGTTTCAAGTTGAATGTGAGTTGGAGAGTAGAGAGTGGAGAGTATTTGTGAGTTGATTTTAGTTTTATTATTGTATTAGTTTTCTTTTCAATTAGTGCAAATTTTCTTTATAGCATAATCTTGTCCATTTTTATTTTGTGTACTCCTTTTTTGCAAGTAATGAAAATATTTCTCTCTTCTCTTTATTTTGTTGTTTCCTTTTGCAATATGCATAGCTAATTCCCTCTTAGCATTTGATCATGAGGATCCATGATTTGAAATGAGAATTATTTTTATTTCATAGTTTTATTTTTGCGTAATTCTACTCGGTCCTTCTTTGAATAATTATTGTGTCGACTCCGTATTTCCGGTATACGGTAGTAGGCTTATGATCTCATATTCGAGTAGCCGAGAGGCTCGTGGATGTGAAAGATCACTCAAAGAAGGAAGGAGTTGAACGCAACCCTAGAGATAGGACGACGTAAATCCTCCGGATTGGAGTCAAATCCAATAGTGCGGATCATCTCGATAATGCAACTTTAGGCTTCTTTGGTTTGTAAAGAGATTTCGATCAAAGAGTCTATAAGTTAGGAGACTTAATGCTCTAGCGAGATTTTGTCTTATTTTCGGATCCGTCACGGCCGAGTTGGATTTGCAAATTTAAAACTATGCCCTTTTATTTTCTCGTTTCATTTCATGGTGAATCAATGATCGAATGCTAGCCTTTTTTATATAAGTTTTTGTCTCGCAATTTATCGTTCATTTTACTTTTATAAGAATTCTCAAAATCCCATTAGTTTTCCGATAGGATAATAGTTAGAGCGTGAGTAGAAGTAATTGACAGCCCCGTGTTTAAATACGACCTTGGTACTACGATTCGACAGGTACGCTTGTCTGTTCGGGTTTTGGCCCACCAAGTTTTTGGCGCCGTTGCCGGGGAACTTTCTTCGTCAATATTTTGAAAATGCTTGCGCTATTACTTCTCCAAAAATCAAAAAAAATTATAATTTATATATTTAAATTTTTTATAATCAACCCACCTCATTTTAATTTCTACCCCACCTAAAATCTCTCGAAAAGGGTAAGGGGCTTTAAGCGCCACCATTTTACCTAGTACCGGGCGAACCCTTCACCGGGTAGTCCTCGGGAAGTTCGAGAGCCAAGCCATCTAAAAAAATCTTTTTTTTCAAAAAACAAAACTAAAAAAAAAATTCATTTCTTTTCCTTTTTTTCTTTCTTTTCCAAGCTTTCATTCTCATCTTCCCTCGTTTTTTTATTAGTGCATGACCCGAGCGAATCCGTCGCTACTTGTTGATTTGGACCCAGAAATCGAACGCTCCTTTCGGAGACAACTACGATTCGGGGCTTCCACTTCTCAAACAGCGGTTGAGGATTCCTTCGGGGATTGTAATTATTCTGAAATGGGAGATCCCAACCCAGGAATGGCTCAGCAAAGGACTATGTCCGATTATGCTCGACCCAACCTGGAGGGGACTGAAACAAGTATTGTTCGACCTGCAATTGCGAACAATAACTTCGAGCTTAAGCCTAGCATCATACAAATGGTGCAGCAATATGTACAGTTCGACGGATTACAAGATGAAGATCCGAACTTGCATATTGCTAATTTTCTTGAAATCTGTGACACCTTTAAAATTAATGGTGTCTCAGATGATGCTATAAGGCTAAGACTCTTCCCCTTCTCCTTAAGAACTAAGGCCAAACAGTGGTTGAGTTCTCTTCCAAGAGGCTCAATCACTACTTGGAACATTTTAACTGAAAAATTTCTTGCTAGATATTTCCCTCCCGCCAAAACTGCTAAGTTAAGAAATGATATCACCTCTTATTCTCAAATTACTTCTGAGACCCTCTATGACACTTGGGAGAGGTTCAAAGAACTTTTGAGAAGATGCCCTCATCATGCTCTGCCTGTATGGTTACAGGTTCAGACATTTTACAATGGGCTAAATCAAGAAACAAAGCAAATGATAGATGTCGCTTCCGCTGGTTCTATAGAACGCAAAACTCCGGAAGCCGCTCTTGAGCTTATCGAGGACATGGCGATGAACACTTATCAGTGGAATTCGTCCAGGTCTCGCCCATCTAAACCTGCAGGTATCTATGAAGTGGATTCGGTTTCGCAACTGGCGCTACAAGTGGAAATGTTAAACAAGAAGATTTCGGAGATGACTGCTTCCTCCGCCGCTAAGGTATATGAAAATGTGAATGCTGCTGCTGCCGAGCAGGTGGATTATCTGGGGAACATACCCAGGCCTGCTCAAAATAATTCTGCAAACAATTTTTCTGCTTTTCCGAATTTTTCTTCTCCGCCTGGTTTTTCTTCTTCTTCTAATTCTTATCACCCCGGATGGCGTAACCATCCAAATTTCTCGTGGAGTAATAACGCTAACGCCATACGCCCACCGCACGATTTTACACCACCACCACCTCCGCAACAAAATTTTCAAAAACCTTCCCCTTTGGAAGAGATCCTCGCTAAATATATAAGCTCGAACGATGCCACTATTAGAAATTTAACAGGATCAATGAAAAACTTAGAAAATCAAGTCGGCCAACTCGCTAAGGCCTTTTCCGAGAGACCACCTGGAACTCTTCCCTCGAACACTGAGCCTAACCCAAGGGAACACGCAAATGCAATTTCCCTTCGGAGCGGTAAAGTTGTTAACGAGCCCACCACAAGGGAAGAGCCAAAGGTGATTGTCCCTCCTGTTGTGGAAGCAATTACCCTACGGAAAATGATAAAACAAATTTTGAAAATGAAAAATCTACTTTAGATAAAGAAAAAGATGTTTCTATTTTTTCTAATGATGACGTTCAAAATGATGCTCCACTTATCATAAAGGAATTTCCGCCACCCCCTTATCCGGCCCGACTTAGGAAAGAAAAAACTAGATGATCAATACCAACGCTTCCTTGAAATGTTCAAACAAATTCATATTAATTTACCATTTCATGAAGCGATTAGTCAAATGCCTAAGTACGCCAAATATCTCAAAGATTTATTAACGAACAAAATGAAATTAGAAAATTTATCGCATGTAACGTTAAATGAAGAATGCTCGGCGGTCGTTAAAAACTCTAATCTTCCTAAAAAGATAAACGATCCGGGTAGTTTTTCCATTCCGTGCGTTTTTGGTGATCTATTCGTTAAACATGCGTTAGCGGATCTAGGGCGAGCATAAATTTGATGCCCTTTTCTTTATTCAAAAAGCTAGGATTAGGCACTCTTAGCCCTACAAGAATGAGTATCCAGTTAGCCGATAGGTCTATCAAGTATCCACTAGGTATCGTTGAGGACGTGCTAGTAAAGGTCGACAAATTCATCTTCCCGGTGGATTTTGTCATTCTTGATATTGAAGAGGACGTCGAGGTTCCTCTTATCCTTGGACGACCATTTCTAGCCACCTCTCGAGCGGTTATAGACGTTAGTAACGGAAAGTTGTTTTTGCGTGTGGGAGATGATGAGGTCACATTTTCAATTAATCAATCAATGAAAAATTCCTTACAAAATGATGACTCATGCTTCTTTATTGATGTTTTAAATGAAGATTCTTCCCTTTCCCTTTCCAACATCTCTTCAAATGAATTTTCCTCTTCTTTTTCTGAAATTTCTTCACATGATTTTGAAAACACGGTTATGTCCGCAAAAAACAAATTTTGAAAATGATTCTGTCTTTGGTAGAAGCAAGTATGAAAGTCTTATTTTTGAAAAAGAAAAGAATTTGAAAAACTCTTATAATGAGCCACCCCATCTTGATTTAAAACAACTCCCTGATCATCTAAAATATGCCTTTCTTGAAAAAAATTCTAAGTTGCCCGTTATAATCTCGGCCTATTTATCTCAATCTGAAAATGATCAGTTGATCGAAGTACTACAAAAGTATCGCCGAGCTATAGCGTGGCAAATTTGTGATATTCCTGGCATAAGCCCCTCCTTCTGCACACACAAAATATTTTTTGACAATAATCCTAAGGGTGTAGTTCAACCACAACGTCGTCTTAATCCAAATATGAAAGAGGTTGTGAAGGAAGAGGTGCTTAAGTTATTAGATGCGGGGATAATTTATCCGATTTCCGATAGTCAGTGGGTGAGTCCGGTACAGGTTGTTCCTAAGAAGGGAGGGATTACGGTAGTACCAAATGAAAATAACGACTTAATTCCAACTAGGACGATAACGGGATGGAGAATGTGCATCGATTACCGTAAGCTAAACGATGCCACTCGAAAAGATCACTTCCCCCTCCCTTTTATCGATCAAATTCTAGAACGGTTGTCCGGGCACAATTTTTATTGCTTCCTCGACGGTCTCTCGGGATACTTTCAAATCCCTATCGCACCCGAGGACCAAGAGAAGACGACATTCACCTGCCCCTTCGGAACTTTTGCTTATCGTAGAATGCCTTTCGGACTATGCAACGCACCCGCCACCTTTCAGCGGTGTATGCTTGCCATTTTTGATAAATATGTAGAGAATATTATGGAAATCTTTATGGACGATTTTTCTGTTTTTGGCGACTCCTTTAATTTATGTTTAGAAAATTTGGAAAAAGTTTTACAACGCTGCGAAGAAACGAATCTAGTTTTAAATTGGGAGAAGTGCCACTTTATGGTACGCGAAGGTTTAGTCCTTGGCCACAACATTTCCGCTAGGGGAATTGAAGTGGACAAGGCAAAAATTGAAGTAATTGAAAAGTTACCGCCGCCTACAAATATTAAAGCAATTAGAAGTTTTTTAGGGCATGCGGGTTTTTATCGACGATTCATTAAAAACTTTTCAAAAATTACTAAGCCTCTCACCCACCTTCTCGAAAAAGACACTCCTTTCGTTTTTGATGAATCATGCCTCGCGGCATTTGAATTAATTAAATCTAAACTTATAAATGCTCCTATTTTGATCGCCCCAGTTTGGGATTTACCTTTCGAAATCATGTGTGATGCGAGTAATCATGCGGTAGGTGCGGTTTTAGGTCAACGAATCGCTAAGAACTTTCATCCGATTTTCTACGCTAGTAAAACTCTCACTTCTGCGCAAGAAAATTACACCACGACGGAGAAAGAACTCTTAGCGGTTATTTTTGCTTTTGATAAATTCCGACCGTATGTTACTCTTTCTAAGGTTATTGTTTTCACGGATCATTCCGCTCTGAAGTACCTCCTTTCTAAACCGGATGCCAAGCCGTGTCTTATCCGTTGGATCCTCTTACTTCAAGAATTCGACTTGGAGATTCGGGATAAGAAAGGAGCGGAAAACTTAGTAGCTGATCATCTCTCTCATCTTGAAAATCCCAATCTAGATCTTTTAAATGAAACTTTTATTAATGATTCTTTTCCGGATGAGCGTCTTTTTACTATTTCTTTATCTCCTACCCCCTGGTTTGTCGATCTGGCCAATTATCTTGTGGCTCGGGTCCTTCCAAAAGAATACTCCACTCACCAAAAGAAGAAATTCTTTTCGGAGTTGAAGTATTATTTTTGGGAAGACCCATTTCTATTTCGCATTTGTGCGGACCAGGTGGTAAGGAGATGTGTTTCACGGGAAGAGGGTCACCAAATTTTAAAACATGTTCATGAAGGTCCAACTGGCGGGCACTATCAAGCTAACCGCACCGCACACAAAGTGCTTAGTGCTGGCTTTTACTGGCCAAGCATATTTAAAGATGCACAAATCTTTGTGGGCGGGTGCGATCGATGCCAGCGGACTGGAAATCTCTCACATAAAAATGAAATGGAACAAAACTACTTTCTCGAATGCGAAGTTTTTGATCTATGGGGCATAGACTTTGTCGGCCCATTTCCCTCCAGCTTAGGAAATAAATATATTCTAGTCGCAGTCGATTATGTTTCTAGGTGGGCAGAGGCCCAAGCTCTACCAAATAATGATGCTCGCGTTGTTGTCAATTTTTTAAAAAAATTATTTTCTCGCTTTGGTTTTCCTCGAGCAATCGTTAGTGATAGGGGAAGTCATTTTTGCAACGCTCAACTCACTAAGGCTTTAGCCAAATATGGCGTTACGCATAAATTATCCACCGCTTATCACCCCCAAACTAACGGTCAGGTCGAGGTAGTCAATCGCGAACTTAAACGAATTTTGGAAAAAAAACGTTTCTACTTCTCGTAAGGATTGGTCTTTAAAATTGGACGATGCTCTGTGGGCCTATCGAACAGCGTACAAGACCGCCATCGGTTGTACTCCTTTCCGATTAGTCTATGGAAAATCGTGTCATCTTCCGGTAGAAGTAGAACACCATGCGTACTGGGCGTTAAAATTTTTCAATTTCGATCCGCACTCGGTCGGCGAGTATAAAAAAAACAAACTAAATGAGCTTGACGAGTGGCGAGCGTATGCATATGAAAATAATAAAATTTATAAAGAACGCACGAAATTGTATCACGATAAGAACCTGCGCCACCCTAAAACTTTTAAACCAGGCGATCAAGTTCTTCTTTTTAATTCGCGTTTACGTCTCTTCCCGGGAAAGCTTAAATCTAGATGGTCCGGACCGTTCACGGTCAAGGATATTTTTCCTTACGGCACTGTGCTACTTTCACACCCCGATAAGGGGGACTTTAAAGTTAATGGTCATAGACTTAAACTCTATTTCTCTAATGATTCTGTGACTCCTGCCAAGGAGAATCTTCTTTTTGATTCTTAGTTCTCTTATTTTCTGATGGACATTTTATTTTTGGACTTATTATTATTATTCTGCAACTCTTTTATTCGGACTTTAAATGTTGTAATAAAAAACCATTATCGGGCATCTGCCCATGGACTCTTTCTATTTTTTTGCTTTTATTTTGCTATTCCTACCGGAGGCCAATCAAGTCCATGTTCGTGGTCGCCGCTCCGCCGTTGCTGATATCAGATGGATCAAGTCATACCTGCTGACGATCAAGTACTCTAAAAAGCAAGCATGGGGGAGCGATATCTGCCTTCATCTCACGAACCCGGGGAAGTCCTGTTCTTATTTATTTACTTTTCCTGCATTTTTCTTTTTCTCTTCTTCTCAGTCCCCTTCTCTTTTTCTTTATGTTTTCTTCATTGAGGGCAATGAAGGATTTAAGCATGGGGGGGTCTAGTTTCTTTTGGGTTCTTCTTCTTTCAAAAAAAATTATGTTTTATATTAGTATAGTATTTTATGTTATCAAAATCTAAAATCCAAAAAAAATTATAAAATATAAAACCCAAAAAAAATTAGAAAAACAAAAATCAAAAAATTGTGCTAAAATCTATTTGAAAAACAAAACCTAAAATTATTTTCTATCTTTATTTTTATGTTTCTTCTAGTGATGTGTAGGCCCGTGCGGTTTTTGTAGTTCTATGTAGAATCCTTTGAAAATATTTTCTAAACTTATCATTTTAGCATAGTTTAGTTCTACTAGTTTCTTTTTCTTAAGTATAGGCATCCGTTTTTTACGTTATAAGTAGCAATTTGTAGTTATGTCTTTTTATTCGGTTAGTTGCTTACGAATGGTTGCTAGGTATCATTAGATCTTTTTCATTTGCGAGGTAGTCTTTCTTGGTGTCTAGAACTTGTACCAAGCTACTCTCGAAGCATTTGCGTCGTTTTTACGTTCTTTAGAAATGATTTAGGCCACCATTTGAATAGTTTGAGCTTTTCTTGCCCACCAAAAACAAAACCCTTGCAAAACAATTTTGGGCCTTTTCTTTTTTTCCTTGTTTTAGCTCCACCTTTCATTTCATTATATTCACCAAAGCCAAAAATCTTTCCTATTTTTGCACTATAAATTTGAGCTTAAAAATTATTTTTTTGTGGGAAGGGTATTATTTTTGAAATGAATAGGAAATTCTCAAGCTCATTTTTGAAGCTTTCTTATCAAATGTTATTCAAAAGAAAAAAAATTGAGAAAGAAAAAAAAAATATCATTACAAAATCAAAAAAAAAATGAATGCAAAAAGTTTATGTTTGGCCAAGTTTATATAAGAAAAAAAAATTTCATGGCCTTTTTGTTGTAGTTTCATATTGGAGAAATGACATACTCATTACTTCTCATTTTTTTTATTATGCCTTATTTTATTTTTGAGCTCACCTTGGTTTAGTGCCTAAAACTTTCATGTTTATCTTTGATTCCACTTCCTAATCATTTACCTAAGCCAAGTTTTAATGCCTAGTAGAAGTCCTAATGATCTTAGAACTTAATTTCGCGTAGTGGAGAAAGTGTGAACGTACAAGCCTATGGCCACCATCATTGATGGATTTCTTTGGAGGTTATCTTGGAGTGTCTTAGGGTTAATGTTTATCTAGCAACCTAGTAGTTTGTTAATGCGCCGTTTATTTAGAACCTCTACTTTTTGTTGTCCTTATTTTCATTTATTTTGGATGCCTTGTTTTTAAGATTTAGAAATGTGTAGATTTTTCTTATGTTCTAATGATATTTTTAGGTCTCCACTTTCAAGTTTTCTACTGTGCACTTCTCACCCCACTAGTTGTTAACATAGGAATTAGGATAGTTTAATTTTTCATGTTTTGTTTTTCTTAATTATGAAACCTAAATTAGCTTTATTTATTTTCTATTTCCTACCCTAGTTTTTATTTCTATTTGCTTGAGGGCAAGCAAATGTCTAAGCATGGGGGAATTTGATGACTAGTTTTAGTCATCCTTTTTAGGGGTAATTTAGTATTCAAAAAGCCTAATTTTATTTATATTTTATGATTGTTATTTAATGTTTTAATGTTTCTTTACAATATTTTAATTCCTAGTGTTATTAGAGTTTTGATATAAAAATCTATATAGTCTTATTATATGTATTATGTTATTATATGTTATGTCATGTTATGTATAATAATTATAGTTAATGATATGTCTTAATATTTTAATTTTAATGTTGTAATGTTTTTTTTATTATTGTGTTTTAAAATCTTGTTTTAATTTTGTTATTTTATGTAGACTAATCCATGATTGTATTGTCTCTTTTTCTTTTGTAGGTTCAAGCCCACCTAGCCTCCTACCCGCCCACTTATCATGCAGCCCTCTTCATTGGTGCAGCCCCTACATGCAGCCCACAACATGGTGCAGCCCCTACATGCAGCCCACAACATGGTGCAGCCCCTACATGCAGCCCTTAAAGATTGGAGCAGCCCTTCAACATCCATAAAGCCCACATGATGCAGCCCTCTTTATGTAGCAGCCCGGCCCTCTCCTTGGTGCAGCCCGGCCACCCATTTACTTCAAAAATGCAGCCCACTTCAAAGATAAATGCAGCCCAAGCTCCTCTTCAAGCCCAAAACCGAGCCCATGCATCCAACCACCTTTGCATGGCTCCCCTTTTCATGCATGGCCGGCCACCTCATGCCCTCTCTCCCCTCCTCATTAATTTCCACATGCATGAATCCCCCTTTTCATACTTGGCCGGCCACATTCCTTCCCCTTCTTTTATTTCTTGTTTTTATTATTCTACATTCAACCCCTCTCTCTCTCTTTCTTTATTTCTTATTCATTCCCCTTTTTTATTTTATATTTTCCAAATCATTCCCTTAAAGTCCATGCATTGAACTTACCTCTTTCTCCCCACCTAATTAAATGTCATGCATGAACATTCTTCCTACACATGGCCGGCCACCCCCCTTAGCCTCCTCCTCTTCATTTCTTTCTAGATCCTTCTCCCTCTCCTATAAAAGCCACCCCATCCCTCAAGCCAAGGGAGAGAAAAAATTTTGAGAAGAAAAGTTTCAAGTTGAATGTGAGTTGGAGAGTAGAGAGTGGAGAGTATTTGTGAGTTGATTTTAGTTTTATTATTGTATTAGTTTTCTTTTCAATTAGTGCAAATTTTCTTTATAGCATAATCTTGTCCATTTTTATTTTGTGTACTCCTTTTTTGCAAGTAATGAAAATATTTCTCTCTTCTCTTTATTTTGTTGTTTCCTTTTGCAATATGCATAGCTAATTCCCTCTTAGCATTTGATCATGAGGATCCATGATTTGAAATGAGAATTATTTTTATTTCATAGTTTTATTTTTGCATAATTCTACTCGGTCCTTCTTTGAATAATTATTGTGTCGACTCCGTATTTCCGGTATACGGTAGTAGGCTTATGATCTCATATTCGAGTAGCCGAGAGGCTCGTGGATGTGAAAGATCACTCAAAGAAGGAAGGAGTTGAACGCAACCCTAGAGATAGGACGACGTAAATCCTCCGGATTGGAGTCAAATCCAATAGTGCGGATCATCTCGATAATGCAACTTTAGGCTTCTTTGGTTTGTAAAGAGATTTCGATCAAAGAGTCTATAAGTTAGGAGACTTAATGCTCTAGCGAGATTTTGTCTTATTTTCGGATCCGTCACGGCCGAGTTGGATTTGCAAATTTAAAACTATGCCCTTTTATTTTCTCGTTTCATTTCATGGTGAATCAACGATCGAATGCTAGCCTTTTTTATATAAGTTTTCGTCTCGCAATTTATCGTTCATTTTACTTTTATAAGAATTCTCAAAATCCCATTAGTTTTCCGGTAGGATAATAGTTAGAGCGTGAGTAGAAGTAATTGACAGCCCCGTGTTTAAATACGACCTTGGTACTACGATTCGACAGGTACGCTTGCCTGTTCGGGTTTTGGCCCACCAGAGGCACATACACGAGAGATAAAAGATGTACTCGAGTAGATCGGGAGTTACTCGAGTAGGTCAAGTCTATCTCGAGTCAGAAAGAGAAAAAATTTTTTGAAATGCCAAATTTTGACTAACCCTTTAATTTTCTTTGCTTTCTTGAAATCCAAACTTCTTTAATCTTCTTTGTTGTGCATCCCAAGTTCCGTTTTGAAGAATGAGAACTTGGTCTCGTCGAATGGCTTCGTGAAAATATCTGCAACTTGCCTGTCTGTGGAGACATATTGGAGATCTATGTCCCCATGCTTTGCATGCTCCCGGATGAAATGATACCTTAGCTCGATATGCTTTGTCCGGCTGTGCGAGACTGGATTGTTGGCTATTGCAATTGCGCTGGAAGAGTCGCAAAACAATGGGACATTCTTTAACTTCATGTTGTAATCCTCAAATTGATTCTTTATCTAGAGTAACTGTGCACAACAACAGCCTGCAGAGATGTACTCTGACTCGGTCGTTGAGATTGCGACACAGTTCTGCTTCTTACTACTCTAGGAGATTAGCCTTCTTCCAAAGAATTGGCAAGTCCCGGAGGTGCTTTTCCTGTCATCTTTGCTTCCTGCAAAATCTGCATCTGAAAAACTAATTAGTTCGTTGTCATTACTTCTTAGGTACCATAAACCAAGATTTGATGTACCTTTAAGGTATCTCAAAATCTGTTTTGCAGCAGCGTAGTGAGATTCCTTAGAGTTTCCTTGAAATCTAGCACAGACACATATTGAAAATATTATGTCGGGTCTACTGGAAGTAAGCTAGAGCAAGGATCCAATTATGCTTCTGTACTTGGTTTCATCAAAAGGTTTTCCTTTTTCACCCTTGTCCAGAGACATAGTTGAGCCCATTGGAGTCCTCATAGAGGTTGCGTTCTTCATTCCGAATTTCTTAATCAGCTCTTTGGTGAACTTGGTCTGTGAGATGAAAATTCCATCTTCAGATTGTTTCACCTAAAGCCCTAAGAAATACTTCAGCTCGCTCATACTAGTCATTTCAAACTTCTCTTGCATAAGTTTTGAGAACTTTTTGCAGAGGTTGTCGTATGTAGAGCCAAAAATAATGTCATCGACATAGATTTACACAAGCAAAATCTTGCCTTTAATTTCCCTAAGAAATAATGTCTTGTCTATCTTTCCCCTTGTAAACTTGTTCTCAAGTAGAAAGCTAGACAGTATCTCATACCAAGCTCTCGGAGCTTGTTTCAGACCATATAGGGCCTTGTGCAGGAAATAGACATAATCAGAAAAGTTAGGATCAACGAAACCTGGAGGTTGTTCCACATACACTTCCTCCATTATGTTACCATTTAGGAAGGTAGACTTCACGTACATCTGATAGACAGTGAAGCCTTTGAATGCAGCATATGCTAGGAACAACCTGATAGCCTCCAGCCTTGCCACTGGAGTATACGTCTGGTCGAAGTCGATTCCTTCTTCTTGACGATAGCCTTTAGCGACAAGTCTGGCCTTGTTCTTTATGATCGTTCCGTCTTCGTCCATCTTGTTCATGTAGACCCATTTTGTTCTAATGACGTTCTTTCCTTTGGGTCTTGGAACAAGTTCCCATACATTACAGTGCTTGAACTGATTTAGTTCTTCTTCCATAGCCAGTATCCACGATGCGTCCGAGTTTGATTCCTCAAACTTCTTCGGTTCAACCTGTGAGAGAAAACTCAAATATAAATTCTCATTAGTTGTACCTCTTCGAGTTCTGACACCCTCCCGGGGATCTCCTATGATCTGGTCCATGGGGTGATCCTTCAGATGTCTGAGCTCTAAAGTTCTTGCATCTGGATTATCTTCAATCACTGGAGTGACTTCTTCAACTTGGACGATCTCTTCATTTTGATCATCTACCTCCCCAAATGTGGTTGGAGTGGTGATCTTGAAGAATTTTTCATCTTTTTCCTCATTGGGCTCTTTCAGGTTGATTTCATCTAGCTTTGCACCTACATCGTCAATGAGCACACTAGACGGATTGCTTTGCAGCAAGCTCGTCTCATCAAATACAACATGTATCGATTCTTCTACCACCAGGGTTTTTCTATTAAATATTCTATATGCCTTACTATGGCTACTATAACCTACTAAAATACCTTCAAAACTCTTTTCGCTGATCTTGGTGGTATGATACTTACCATTGTTAAGTACGAAGCATTTACGGCCAAAGATTCTAAAGTATGAGATGGTTGGCTTCCTGCCCTTTAGAAGTTCGTAAGGTGTCTTATCGTGGTTTTTGTTTATGAGTGCTCGATTTTGCACGTGGCATGCAGTGTTGACGGCTTCAGCCCAGAAGTACTCCGGAAGTGAAGCATCTCTCAACATTGTCATGTAGGCCTCTATTAGCGTTCTATTCCTTCTCTCGGCCACTTCATTTTGTTATGGAGTATGAGGAGAGGAAAACTCATGAAATATACCTAAGCTTTTACAGAATTCTGTCATAGCCCCAGATTTGAACTCTGTTCCGTTGTCACTTCTGATTTTGACTATGTAGCAGTTGTGTTCATTCTGGATTTGTCCGACAAAATTAGTAAAGATCTCGAAGGTATCTGACTTGTGTTTCAGAAAGAACACCCATGCAAAGCGCGAGTAGTCATCAACAATTACTAGCGTATAATCCTTACCTCCCAAACTTCTAATTTGCAGTGGACCAAACAAGTCCATTTGCAATAGATGGAGACATCTATTAGAGTCTTTGCCAATAATGCTTTTAAAGGTAGCCCTTGTTTGCTTGCCTTTTACACATGCATGACAAGGTCTATCTTTGACGTACTTGACATTTGGGGCGTCACGTACTAAGTTCATTGAAAATAATTTGTTTATAGTTTTGGAATTAATATGTGCTAGTCTCTTGTGCCATTGGTCACCAAGAGACGCACTATATTTTGCTAAAAAGCACACTGGTGTAGAGGAATCTATACAAATGAAATTTAAACAGAAAATATTCCTGCTTCGAGTGCCGGATATAATCGTTTCCATATTGTCAACGGATTTTATCAGGCACTTATCAGCATGGAATTCAACTATGTATTCTTTATCACAGAGTTGGCTTATGCTTATGAGATTGTGTTCCAATCCTTCAACATAAGCCACATCCGAGAAGGATATATTGTCGTTAGTAATCATACCATAGCCTCTTGTAATTCTGCGGTCTGAACCTCCAAAGATGACCTTTGGTCAGTTCACAACTGGAGTAAAGTTCTGAATAAGGCTTCTAGTCCCGATCATATGTCGAGAGCATCCGCTGTCCAAATACCATATTGGCGTTTTATTGGCATTTGGACATACCTGCAATCATAATCAATTTGCCTTAGGAACTCAAACACGTTTGAGTCCTTGGTCTCGGGTTAGAGTACTCCCCCTATGAGTGTTAACATTATGAGCGGTCTTTCTCATATTGCTGACATGAGGAGTTGCAGCGTTTCTGGGATTGAACCAGCAATCAATGGTGAAATGAACAACCTTGCCACAGCACCAACAGTCAAATCTGTTGTACATTTGCCTCATGATCTCATGCTTGACCTTTTGGAGTTTTGGTCTAGTAGGGTCAGCATTCTTGAAGGAAGAAGCTTCGTGATAATGACAATCACATGTCTTCTTCTCCTTAGGAGGCCTTTCCACAATGGGCTTTGGCTTTGGTGCCTTCTTGAAGTTATGCCCATGATTGAAAGGGTAATAGCCCTGAAGAATAACATCTTCATAAGGTGCCTTAAAGACACTTTCGCCAAAGTTTCTGGGTCGAGTCCATCCTTGATAACGGGACTTTGGCTCTACATAGGTAGGCCTGGCAAAGTGCCTGTAGTATGAGTCAAAATCAAACTCATTTAATGGAAAGATGACTTTCTTGAATGTAGTCTGATCTTGAGGGGTTTTCCCCTTCTCTTTGGCTAAGGTCTTTTTTGCGGCCTTATTTTTTTGTTGGGCCTTATTTCTCCTAGAGGATTTGCTAGGAGCTTCTTCATGGCCTAGCCCAGCTCCCTTGGCCTTTGCTGAGAATTCAGCAACAAATGGAAGAACTGTCTTGGGCTTCAAGAAACTTTCAACAAGTTTCTTTTCAGCGAGAAGTTGTTCCTCCAGTTCCTTGATGATTTTCTCTTTGAGGTCAAGGTGCTCAAGAGCCTTGTTATATTCTTCAATAGCATTATTGAAGTTTTCTTCGAGCGATTCAGTCATTGCGACTTTCTCTCTCAAGATGCTCTCTTCGGCTTTTAGAGATTTGATCTCTTTAGCCTGAGTCTTCATGACTCGACGACATTTGTCATAATCCATGATTAACTCCTTGTACTGGGCCATTAGTTCTGACTCATCGTCAGAGGAGCTATCCTCACAATCATGTTCAGAGATTTCAGAATCTGAAAGTGGGGTATGAGAGTTTACCTTCCCAGTGAACTGGGGCTCTTGATCATCATTTGTTTGAGCCATAAGCCCAAAATAAGCTTCTTCTTCTTCACTCGACTCAGATGAGTCGGAGTCACTAAGAGTCTTGCTCTTTTTGGCAATCAAGCTCTTCTCTTTCCTCTTTTTGTTGTACGAGGATTTCTTTTCTTCTCTTCTACCACCCTCCTGCTTCTTATGAGGGCTGCCGACGATGACGTGTCCTGGCTTATTACAACAATAGCAAATAATGTCAGTCGAAACATATTTGTTCTGTTTAAAGGAATACCTGTCATGGCTACTTGAGCCTTTTCTTTGCCGATCACCATCGTATCGTGATCTTCTATAGGAGGTATCCTTGCCTTTCCATTGCTTCTTCTTATTCAAGAATTTCTTGAACTGACGTGAGAGCAGTGAGAACTCTCCTTCTGATAGCTCAGAGCCTGAGGTACTTGGCTCTGAAGTTTCGTTTTCTTCACTAATTTCTGGAGCTGGAGCAGGGGAGTCAGCCTTTGTCTTTCTAGCGGTGTCTACCTTTAGAGCAACAGACTTTTCTTTGAGAGCAGACCTGCTCTTCTCTTCTTCAGCTTTCCTGGTGTTGAGTTGAAGCTCATATGACATAAGCTTCCCGAAGAGATTTTGTGGGTCCGTCTCAGCCAGCATCCTAAACTCCCTGATGGCACAGACCTTGTTGTCCCATTCTTTGGTCAGGTATCTCAGGAACTTGTCATTTCATTCTCCGTTAGTGAATACTTTGCCATAGACTCTTAGGTCATTCACTATCTTGAAAAAGTTCTCAAAGGTATCAGCAATGGTCTCTTTGCTTCCCTGTCGGAAGGCTTCATACTTCTGATTGAGAAGGGATATCCGATCATCCCTCACTTCTTCTGTACCTTCCATCAAGGTAACCAAGGACTGCCACATCTCCTTTGCAGATTGGTAGTGGATTAAGTTCTGCAGCATTGAGTCATCAACTGCACTTGCTATAATGTTTTTAGCTTTCTTGTCTAGTGAGACAAGTGCAATCTCATCCTTGTCTAAATCCATCAGCTTCTTTGGAATCTTCTTGGTAGGATCTATAATGGATATAGTCATAAGGATATAAGGACCTTCTTCAACTATCATGAAGATCCTCGGATCCACAGCCACCATGAAGAATTTAATTCTTTCTTTACACATGGGAAAGTTGTTCTTGTTGCATAGGGGAAGCTTGGCAAAATCATTTGCCTTGTCCATGGTAGATAGATCTCAAATGACAACTATTCAAGGATCTGATCAAGGTGTTAACCTTTTAACGATCAACCTCGCTCTGATACCAATTGAAAGATAATATTTGTCAACCTAAATCACCTAGAGGGGGTGAATAGGTGAGTTGTGCATCTTTTGCGGAATAAAACAAATCTCAGAACAAAGCACAAATCTATCTACCAAATTATCACAGACAAGACAAGATTTATAGTGGTTCCCCGATCTTGGGTACATCCACTTTCCCTCACCGATCTAGAAATATACTAGGCTCGGCTACTCCACTATCTCGGATTGAAAATCAATCCTACCCTCGGAACAAAGTTCCTACAATCTCAATCCAACCAACTAGATCTACAACTCGGAAGGCAAAACTTCCTACAAACTCGGAGTTGAAAACTCCTACACTCGGAGAAAACTTCTCCTACAAGAATGAAAATTGTTTTAGAAAATACAAACAATAATTTCTCTGTCAGATCTGCAAGCAAGCAACCAGGATCTTCTTCTTGTAAGCTTTGCGGCACTTTCAGAAAGATGAAGAAAATCTCGGCAACAGATCTGGATTCTTCTTTGTCTTACACGATCGGGAAGAGGATGAGCACTTAAGAAATGATCTCGATCTGTAAAACTTCTTCAGTCTGATTCCTCTGAAAATCGAAACCCTTACCGGAGTAAAACAGCGGCGGCAGCGGCTTTCTTTCCGTGAAGAGAGAGAGGAAACAGCGACTTGGAGAGAGAAATGGCAGCAGAAATTTCTCAATAATTTTTGATCTTGAAAGTTTGTTGTTGTTAGGGTTTGTCTATTAGACAGGACCTTATATAAGATTTTGAATAACAGTCATAATCAGTCTTAATGACATACACGTGGACCAATCATGTCACGGGATTTGAAAATCTGTCAATTATGGACTTAGAAGAATTTCGGAGAAAAGGTGGTGATATACACGAGTATGTATATAATTACTCGAGTAGGTAAAGGACTACTCGAGTAAGTAAAGGAATGTTACTCGGGTATATAATTCATGACTACTCGAGTAGGTTGAAGACAACTACTCGAGTACATATAATCAACTACTCGAGTACTTAGAAGATCTACTCGAGTATACAGAAAAGTTTCACGGGAAGTGGAGTTGAACTACTCGAGTACAAGTTGTACTACTCGAGTAGGTGAGAAAAACTACTCGAGTGGTTTGACGAACTACTCGAGTGAAAGGACTTAGAAAAATTTCTGAACACTGTAAAATGAGCTACTCGAGTAGTCAGACTAAACTACTCGAGAGGATACAATCTACTCGAGTATATGGAAAAGACTTACTCGAGTAAATGACAGAATATATTTAGGAGAAGAGAAATTTAGTTTACCCGAGTATGAGGCTTGAACTACTCGAGTAGTAAGTGAACTACTCGAGTATATAACTTATACTACTCGAGTATATAGAAAATTTACTCTTGAGATAGAAAACAGTTACACGAGTCAGAATCTATAACCACTCGAGTATATATATACTCACTCGAGTGTTTTACTTAGAAAAACTTAGAGAGTGAAATCTGTGCAACTCGAGTAAGAAGAATGATCTACTCGAGTTGTTAAGTAAGCTACTCGAGTATGTGACAGTCTACTCGAGTATATGGACTTAACTTCACGAGTGGGAGATTTACTTACTCGAGTATAAGAATTTTGACTCGAGTATAAAGCAAGTAATTCACTCGAGTAGTTAATGAACTACACGAGTAGAATACTTAGAAAAATTTTCAAGGTGGAAGTTCTTTCTTCTTAGGTAAAATCAGCATTCAACTCTATTCTCATAGTCCAAGTGCTTGAATATGAAGTGTATCCCAATAGAGAGGCTACACATGGGTTAACACTTTGGATCATATAATGAGGGATTACATTGCATTGTCCTGTGTTTGGTGACCCATTGTAGACTGACATTGGTCTACACTTCCCATTGGAATCCTGCAACCACATAACTCAAACAAAGCATCAAATACAACTTAATTCATCTTAGTTCCAGGGTGACTTCATCAAATCTGGGTTAATGTGGATATAGTACCCAACAGTTCCTAAACATCATTTGGTCAAGGCTGAAATATTGAATACCTATCACCCTGCAGCAAAGCTCCAAACTTCCTGAACCAATCAATATCTCAGTGGGAGCTCTTTGCTAAAATCAAGATCCACTAAAGTCTTCTCAGTTATATCTAAGAAAGAGAAGACAAAATCACTCTCTCATCCCCCACTGTATAAAGGGTTCTTTAACTCCCTTCAAAAGTTATTCCTGGTTGCAAGTCACCTGATCAAAAGACTTGAGGATTGGTATTTGAGCATCTGATCAAAAGCTCATTGGTGGCAGTCACCTGATCAAAAACCTGAGTGGATTCGTACCAGGGTGGTAGAAGAGTGGATGTACCCAGGTTGGGTAACCACTATAAAATTCTTATATTGTCTGGTTGCACCTTTTTCTTTTGTTCTTGTTGTGGCTGTGATAGTTAGGTTTTGCTGTGCTTGTGGTAGTTAGTGTCTGTGATAGATTATGTTATTTTAGGACTAAGTTTTTTAATTACAGCAAAAGTTTTTAAGAATTCAAGATACTCTATTCACCCCCTCTAGAGTATTTCAGATCTAACCCTCACTTTCAATATATATATATATATATATATATATATATATATATATATATATATATATATATATAGGTTGGTTTAGCTAAATGTTGTTATTATTTAATTTATGATTCATTGTTAGTTATCTGTGATAACATGTTTTCATTATTATATTATAATTTCTTTTGTTAATACACCTTAGCATTGATAAGTGTTTCGGCTTCTTCAAATATGGGGAAACTGTTAGAGATATTTTCCTCAATATTTCAAGATTTGAAGAAGCAACACTTACCATGTTATGTGCATACTGTATTTGATGACATGTTTATTTCATTATCATATAGGTTATATTGTGTTGTCTTTAAAACATGTTTAGAACAAAGACGAGATCAATATGTATGGTTTTTTACCATGATGTTGATATCAGTACTTGATTCTCTACCATACCAGTGAAATCGACATATGGTTCTCCACAGTACCATTGAGATCATGGTGCACTTCAAGTCGATATCGTGGAGAAGATGCAGAAAAGAGCAATTCTCAGCAACATGGTCTATATTGTTGAGAATGAAGATTTTGATCAATGACATCATGCAGAGGGGATTAAATATTACCGTTGAGACAGTACAGATTGGTGGGATTAAAAACTGGCACAGGAGGATAAAGAATTGACAGAGTATTTTATTCTCATCCATACCTCTGACGAGGAGGAGTTGGCCGAGGTAATGGCCATGAGAGAAGAGGAAGAAGCTGAGGAATTTCTTGTCCCTGAGGAGGGGGACGTCGGGAAATGGGAGGAGCAGTCTAGGTTGGAGGCTGCGGAAGAGGTGGTGGAGATGTAGGTTCTCACCCTTAGAGGCAGGGTGGAGAAGATTCGCATCAGCGGGGGGCTGACCTTGGAGGCTCAGGGCAGGATGCTGGCATGCATCCAAAAGAATGTGGACATCTTCGCATGGAGTGCAGCAGAGATGTAGGGGATTGACGCGGATGTGGCTTGTCATCGCCTCAACTTGGACCCAAGAGCTCTCCCCATCCAACAGAAGAAGAGGTCCAGGACGGACAAGCTGGCCGAGCCCATCAGGGAGGAGGTGGCCAAACTCCTCAAGGCCGACTTTGTATCCGAAATACAATACCTCGGCTGAGTCTCCAATACTGTGATGGTTAAAAAAGGAGATGGCCGGTGGCGTATGTGTGTTGATTTTTCTTTGCTTAATAAATCATACCCTAAGGACTATTATCTCTTGCCTCGGATCGACGCTCTGGTTGACTCAGCCGTTGGTTTTCCTATAATGAACTTATTAGATGCATTTTTAGGTTATCACCAGATTAGGATGGACCCCCCGGAAATCAAAGATGTATCATTCATCACGAGGGATGGGTGCTACTGCTACAAAATGATGCCCTTTGGGCTAAAGAATGCAGGGACGACTTACTAGAAGATTATTGACATGGTATTCCGGAACAGAGGGGGAGAAACTTCGAGGTGTATGTAGATGACCTCATGATCAAGAGTCAAGACGAGGACTCTCACCTCTAGAACCTAGAGGAAACCTTCACCACCCTACGTAAATATAAGATGCTGCTAAACCCCCTGAAGTGCGTTTTCGGGGCCAGCATGGGGAAGTTCTTGGGGCATCTCCTCATCCCCACAGGGGTCGAGCCAAATCTTGACAAGGTTAAAGCCATCATGGAGCTGGGTTCGTCGTGGAATGCTAAAGAGGTGCAGCGGTTGACAGGAAAGCTAGCAGGATTTAGCAGGTTCCTCTCCCAGGCTGGGGTGAAATGCTCCCCATTCTTCAAGACATTGAGGGGCAGGGTCAGAAGTTTGAGTGGACAAAGGAGTGCGAGGAGGCATTCCAGGCCCTGAAGTGGCAGTTGACCTAGGCTCTGCTACTCCAAGGGCCGAAGGAAGGGGAAGAACTTTATTTGTATCTCGGGGTCAGAGCGGAGGCCTTGAGCTTCATCCTGGTTTGTGAAGAGGAGAAGAGGCAGCTCCTCATATACTATGTGAGTCAGGTTCTGAGGAAGGCCGAGCTTCGATACCCCATCTTGGAAAAGCTGGCCTTTGCTCTGGTCATCTCAGCCCGGAGGCTCCGGCCCTACTTCCAGGCACATTTCATCCGAGTGGTGACTGACCATCCCCTCCATAATATCTTTGAGGAGGTGGAGCATTCAGGCAGGCTAGCTAAGTTGTTGGGGAACTGAGTGAGTTCGAAATCTCCTTTATCCCCCACCTCTCGATCAAGGCCCAAGCAATGGCTGACTTTTTGGCTGACTACGTGGTCGAGGTGGTGGAGGAGAACCTTACTCAACCAACTTCGTGGAAGGTGAAGGTATTCGGAGCTTCGGGGAGACATTCCCTGGGGGTGGGGGTAATCTTGGAAAGCTCACAAGGGATGAGAATTAAGCGAACATTGGCGGTGCACTTCCCCATCACTAACAACGAGGCCGAGTATGAGGCCGTAATAGCAGGGCTCCGCCTGGCTAGGGAGCTGGGGGTGCACGATGTAGAGGTCCTCACTTACTCCATGGTGGTAGCTTCCTAGATCAATGGGGAGTTCGAGGCAAGAGAGCCTACCCTCCGGCTATACTTAGCAAAAGTGAAGTGTGTCATCAGCACGTTTCAGACCTTCTCCATACAACATGTTCCTAGAGAGGAGAACGAGTAGGTCGATCAGCTGGCGAAGCACGGTCCCCAGGTAGGGGGTACCATCACTAATCTATTCCTCCCTTCCATCGAAGAGGGGGAGCTGATGGAGGTGGATCAACACCCCTCATGGATGGATCCGTTCATGACTTTCCTCTCCACAGGAGAGTATCCGGAGGGGATGGACAAGAAGAAGTTCAGATACAAGTCAGCATATTATCTCCTCTAGGACGGGCAGTTGTATCGGAAGACTCTCTCGGGAATGCTGGTACGCTGTGTGGCCGAGAGGGAAGTGCAGAGGATCTTGGAAGAAGTCCACTCCGGAGAGTGTGGGAGACACTCAGGGAGCCGGTCCCTGGAAGGGAGGATTATCAGGCAAGGATACTTCTGGCCTACCCTGGGGCACGATGCTGCGGAATTCACAAAGAGGTGCCACAAATACCAGTTGTTTGCCCCCCTCCAACTACAACCGGCTCAGCGCATCAAGAGCATCACGACCCCCTGGCCCTTTGCGATTTTGGGAATGGACTTTGTTGGACCGTTCCCCCAGGCCAGCGGGCAGAGGAGGTTCCTGTTGGTGATGATAGATTATTTTTCCAAATGGCTAGAGGTGAAGGCGCTGGCCAAGGTGACCTCCCAAGTCATCAGAAATTTTGTTTGGGGGGAGATCATCTGTCGTCATGGTCTACCCCATGTTATTATCACGGACAACAGGCCTTAGTTTGCTAGTGCGAAATTCATCAGCTTCTGCGAGCAGCTTGGAATTGACCTCAAATTTGCCTCGGTCCACCATCCCAGGAGCAACGGGCAGTTGGAGGTGGCAAACAAGATTATTGTGAATCTCCTGAAGAATAAGGTTGAAAACCTGAAGGGGAGTTGGGTGGAGTAGCTTCCCTCGGTCCTTTGGTCCCTGAAGACCACCCCCAACAAAGCCACAGGGGAGATCCCCTTCAAGCTCTCCCATGGATGTGAGGCGGTACTCCCCATAGATTTTGAAGTCCAGACGTCTCAGGAGATCACGCCGCAGGAAGGCAGAGAGGAATGGTCGGCTAAAAATGGGGAGGAACTGCGGCTCTCCCTTGACATGGTAGAGGAGCTATGTGACCTCTCCGCCATCTGACAGGAAGAGGTGAAGAGGAGAATGACTAAGTACTTTGACAAGCATGTCAGGATCAAGCAATTTGTGGAAGGAGACTTGGTCTTGAAGAAGGTAGATGCAGTGGGAAGATCAGCAGCCGCGGGAAAGATCAACCACAACTGGGAGGGCCCATACATTGTAAAAGAGGCCTTGAAATCCGGAGAGTATCACCTCCGGAATGTGGAGGCGTGGCCCTGAGTCTCACCTACAGTGGTGATGACTTGAAGCGCTTTTATCCGTAAAACATGTAAGTGGTGCCTTTTTTTCTTAACGAAGATTTTTCATATGCCAAGTCTTGCAATGATCCACATGAGTAGGTAAAGATTCCGCTCAATAGACCCCGAGCCGATCCCGCTGTCAGGCTCTCACCTACCTGGCAGGGCTGGATGTCACTCGATGGTGTCTCCCCGGACCCCGAGCAGATCTCGCTGTCAGGATCTCACCTAGCTAGCAGGGCTGGATGTCACTCGATGATGTCAACTCAAACCCTGAGTAGATCCCGCTGCCAGTCTTTCATCTAGCCGGCAGGGTTGGATGTCACTCAATGGTGTCTACCCGGACCCCGAGCAGATCCTGCTGCCAGGCTCTCACCTAGCTGGCAGGGCTGGATGTCACTCGATGGCGTCAACTCAGACCCCGAGCAGATCCCGTTGCCAAGCTCTCACCTAGATGGCAGGGCTGGATGTCACTCTATGGCGTCTACTCAGACCTCAAGCAAATCCCGCTGCCAGGATCTCACCTAGCTGGCAGGGCTGGATGTCACTCGATGGCGTCTACTTAACCCCCAAGCAGATCCTGCTACCAGGCTCTTACCTAGCTGGCAGGGTTGGATGCCACTCGATGTTGTCTACCTGGACACCGAGCAGATCCCGCTGTCAGGCTCTCACTCAGCTAGCAGGGCTGGATGTCACTCGTTGGTGTCTACCCGGACCTCGAGCACATCCCGCTATCAGGCTCTCACCTAGTTGGGAGGGCTGGATCTCACTTGATGGCATCAACTCAGACCCCGAGCAGATCCTGATGTCAGGCTCTCACCTAGCTAGCATGGATGGATGTCACTCGATGGTGTCTACTCAGACCCCGAGCAGATCCCTCTATCAGGCTCTTACCTAGCTGGCAGTGTTGGATGTCACTCGATGGTGTCTACCCGGACCCCAAGTAGATCCCGCTGTCAGGCTCTCACCTAGCTGGCAGGGCTGGATGTCACTCGAGGGCGTCAACTCAGACCCCGAGCAGATCCCGCTGCCAGGCTCTCACCTAGTTGGCAGGCTAGATGTCACTCGAGGGCGTCAACTAATACACCGAGCAGATCTCGTTGTTAGGCTCTCACTTAGCTGGCAGGGTTGGATGTCCCTCGATGACATCTACTCAGACCCCAAGTAGATCTCATTTTCAGGCTCTCACCTAGCTGGCAAGGCTGGATGTCACTCTATGGTGTCTACTTAGACCCTGAGCAGATCCAGCTATCAGGATCTCACCTAGCTGGCAGGGCTGAATGTCACTCGATGGTGTCTACCCAGACCCTGAGCAGATCCCGCTGCTAGGCTCTCACCTAGCTGGCAAGGCTGGATGTCACTCGAGGGCGTCAACTCATACCCCAAGCAGATCCCGCTGTCAGGCTCTCACCTAGCTGGCAGGGCTGGATGCCACTCGAGGGCATCAACTTAGACCCCGAGTTGATCTAGCTGCCAGGATCCCAGCTAGCTGGCACGGCTGGATGTCACTCGATGGCGTTTACTCAGTCCTCAAGCAGATCCCACTGTCAAGCTCTTACCTAGCTAGCAGGACTGGATGTTACTCGATGGTGTCTAATCAGACCCTGAGCAAATCCCGCTGTCAGGATCTCACCTAGCTAATAGGGTTGAATGTCACTCGATGGCCTCTACTCAGACCCCAAGCAGATCCCGTTGTCATGCTCTCACCTAGCTGACAGGGCTGGATGTCACTCGATGGTGTCTACCTGAACCCCGTGTAGATCCCGCTGTCAGGCTCCCACCTAGCTTGCAGGGATGGATGTCACTCGATGGTGTCTACCCAGAGCCCGAGCAGTTCCCACTGTCAGGCTCTCACCTAGCTGGCAGCGTTGGATGACACTCATAGTGGTTTACTCCGGCTTCCCACTGGATTGCAAGACAGGTCTTGTCGAACAAAGCGATGTTAGAGGTTGGGGGCCCAGGCATCCGAATGACCGAGGAAGAAGTCCCAAAGTTGACGAAATGGGTTCAACACAATCGACCAGCACCCAAGATAATGGCCAAGGCGGCGAGAACCCAAGCCGCGTAGCATGAGGGTCAGCTCGCACGGAACTCGGCGGCCCGGTTGCGAGCTGAGTAGGCTCGCCTCTTCTAGCGAGCATGCAACATGGAGGATCTAGACTAAGGAGACGGGTCGCCACTCGCGGGTCGGTTACCTAAGCCCCCTATGCTTCCTAAGCTAAGTCCTTGAGGGGCGTGTGATCTCACTAACAAAACGCGGAATGAGGAACTGTGGTCGGGAGAATAAAAACAAGCTGCGAGTACGAAAAAGGAAAAATCCACATTGTACAGAAGCATCACAAGCAGCGGTAACATATATATATGCGAGAGGCGAGTAAAGAAGAGTTCCTTGATGGACAGAAATACAAGATCAGGACTCAGCCCGCGCTTACATTGTAACAAAAGAATATAAGAGGCGAGGCGTGGGAATTCGGCGAGGTGAGCTCCCAGGCAACAAGCCTTAGAGAGGCTGATAGGACTTATCTCTCGGCTTAGGAACCGGCGGGAACAACGTCGGTACCACGTCGCTCGTGGAAAGGCTTGTGCCCTCACTCTTGATGAGATCGGCCCGCCGAAGAGTCTGGAGGGTGTATTTCGCCGCGCAGACAGCGTTCTTCTGCATCATTTCCTCCAGCTCGTACTCGGTATAGTGCACGAGCTGACAGCCGCTGCTGGAGGGCGGCGGGAGAGCAGCTACGGCCTCCAGCTCTTGCACTCGTGCCTGCAGTGCTTCTTTTTCGTCCTTCAAAATGGCGACGGCGGCATCGGCTGCGTCCGCCCTCTCTCTCTCTGTCGCTCCGCCTCCTCCTGGGCGAGGCGGCGAGCTTCCTCCTTCTCATCCACCAGCCTCTTGAGCGAGGGGGCGTTCTTCTCCATTTGGGTGCACTGTCGGTCGACCATGTGGGCCAGCTCCAGGATGCGGAGCTGAGCTCGAGCACTCTCTTGGATCAGCACTCGCATGGCTTCCTCATCGTAGATGGCGGCGTTCTCCTGCGAGTAGAGGCCGAACGAGAAGTTGTAGGCCTCCCCGCTGATGATTTCCTGCTCAAGCCAGCTCGGCAGCAGGGTGGAGATGATCGTCTGGTTTGACTCCTTGTCTCATAGCAGGAGGGGGATGTCGAGCTCATCCAGGCACTTCTCGTTGTAGTCAAAGTTGCGGTGCCCTCTCGACACCGGCTTCATGGCGAGCCGCGTCTCTTCTTGCAGTCCAGAGGTGCCAGCCACCTCCCTAGGGGCGCCACTGGCCGGAGTAGTAGCGGGGGAGGGGTCCTTGGCCGGCTAGGCCACGGGGGCATTGCCTTTTCTTTTGACCATGGTAGATGCATCTCCCGTGGCCTTAACCTTCTTGGGCGGCGGCGGTGTAGGTTGTTCGCAGCTGGGCCGCTTCTGGGGGTCAGATGTAGGGGTCTCGCGGTGTGCGGCAGCTACGTCTTCAGTGTCGGCGAGCTCGCTGGAAGCGAGTCACGCGCTCTCGTAAGGAGGGCGTAGGGGGATGTCGTGCTCACCTGCAAAAAGAAAGTTAAAATAGAAAATTTATCAAAGTAGAAAGTAGAAGCGCGAGTAACTCACCTTCCCCTAGTGGGACGGGGGAATGGTTGTCCAGATTCCGGTGCAGGAAGGCAACCTCAAAGTTCTTCCCGGTGAAGAACCCGCACAGCTCCGCTTCATGGCCCCCCAGACTAGGGGCGGTAGCTCGCCTCGCTAAGCTGTACCAGCGAGAAGGGGACATTGTCGAAGTACCCCCTGACGAACACAAATTTCTTGAGCAAATTATGGCGCTTATTAACGGTCTCCTGCACCTTGATGTGGTCGCTGGAGAAATAAGCGGTCCCGTCATTGTTCGCACGGAAAGAGAACAGCTCGTGGAAGACTGCGAGGCTGAACTCAACCTGCTCTTCCTGTAGGAAGCAGGCTGTTGGATCCCTAGAAAGATTTGGGCTAGGTTCACTAAGTTAGGATCATATGACCCACAATGTATAGCCAGGGTCATAGTTGTGTTAAAGAGTCTAGGCCAAGTCCTTAGAGTCAACATCACATGGACTAGCTATCAACGAGACTGCCAGAGACTCAAGACTTAGAAGATTTCAAGACTCTGTAAAGTGAGTTCGACGTTCGTCGAACTCAGGTCGACAATTGTCGTGCTCAGTTCGACGATCTCAGATTTAATTCTCTGAGCTGAGCTCGATGAACTACATTCTCTGGTCGATGAATCTTTGGACTACTACAGCATTCTGTCAAGACTATGTTCTCTAGTCTCAGGTCGACGAACTTAGTTCTCTATCCGACGAAAACTTGGATTATCTACTTCAACAACTTAGAACCAGAAGACTTGTGTCGACACTCAGAGTATATGTCTACACCAACTGAGTCAACACTAGAAGCACTTGTGTCGACACACAGATCATCAGTTGACACTTTTGGAAAGGTTGTGTCGACACCACACAGAAGACTTGTGTTGACACACAGGATATCAGCCGACACCACCTGTGTCGACACCAGGAGTAATTATGTCGACATACAGATCATCAGTCGACATTTTGGAAAAGTTATGTCGACACCACACAGAAGACTTGTGTTGACACACAGGATATCAGTCGACACCACCTGTGTTGACACCAGGAGTAATTGTGTCGACATACAGAATATTTGACAACTCCAGAAACTCAACTCGATGAAATCAAATCTTAGGTCGATGAATTCTGGAGACTTTAACTTTCATTTCAGATACAACTGTGAATATTCTAAGTCCAGAATAGTTGTTGAACTCCAGTCGACGAACACAGTTATCAGCTCGACGAATTCTGTCATCAGTTCGACGATTCCAGACTTAGCATTTATTCCTTCTATCCTTAGTCTATGGCAATAATTTCTGAATGATTAATGATAAAATATTCTCTGAATATTTCCGTTGGACGGTACATTAATCACGGCTTTCATTAGAATTATTGTTTTCCATTTTTCCAAGGGACAGTTGGGGAAAGAAATCAATGCAGTTTATTTTCAAGGACCACCAGCATTGATTTCCGCAAGAAGGATTCAAATTTCGAAAGGAAATTCCCTCAGGAAATATAAAAGAGATTGTTTCTCTCTTTCCTGATAGGATACAGAAAGATAGGAAGATAGAAAGAAAGAAAGCAAGTAAGAACAATCAGAGTACCAGAGCAATTATAGAGACACAATATACACAGACACAAAGATTTTCAGTCAGTCTGTCTTCAACAGTTTTTATGCTTCTTTCACAAAAGCTATGATACAAAAAGAAGATCTGCTATCAGAAGAAGAAGAACAATCATATAAAATCAAGAGTCTTCTTACTTCAACACTCCAGGACTTCCAAGGACAACAACTATCAAATCTGTCAAGAAGATCCTGCAGATAAAGGCTAAAAGCTTGAAGGTATATCACCGTGCAGCAAGGCTTCCATATTTTCCTGAACCATTCAATATCTCAGGGGGAGCCATTTGCTACCATCAATAATCCACAAGTATTCTCTCTGATTGTTGATAGAGAAGACATAATCAACTCTCTCACCCCCACTATGTAAAGGGTTGTCATCTCCCTTCAAAAGTGATTCTTGGTTACAAGTCACCTGATCAAAAGACTTAGGGATTTGGTTTTTGAGCACCTGATCAAAAGCTCATTGGTGTTAGGCACCTGATCAAAAACCTGAGTGGATTCCTACCAGGGTGGTAGAAGAGTGGATGTACCCAGGTTGGGGAACCACTATAAATTTCTTGTGTCGCCTGGTTGCCCTCTTTCTTTTGTTTTCTTACTGTGGCTGTGGTAGTTAGTTTCTGTGCCTTTATTTTTTGATTTA
Organism: Platanthera guangdongensis; assembly: GCA_039583875.1. Taxonomy (NCBI): domain Eukaryota; kingdom Viridiplantae; phylum Streptophyta; class Magnoliopsida; order Asparagales; family Orchidaceae; genus Platanthera; species Platanthera guangdongensis. Next base: position 11,687,003 of record CM077160.1, on the reverse strand, counting down.
TTTACTACTGCACTTAGACTAATCTGCATTATCCACTAGAGAATTTTATAAAACTCTAAATACTCTATTCACACCCCCCCCCCCCCCCTCTAGAGTATTCCTGATCTAACTACTCACTTTCAATTGGTATCAGAGCAGGTTCCTTTGGTTGTACAAGCTAATCCTTGAACCAAAGATCCTTTGTTAGATCTAAATTTTATTTTTATTTCCACATTAGATTCATATACACAGCCATGGCACAAAACAAGGACTATGCAAGCACCAGACCTCTAGTTTGCAACCTAAACAGGTTTGCCATCTGGAAGGCAAGAATTAAATTATACATGAACTCTATTGATGAGGATATATACAACTCTATTTTGACAGGTCCCCCTCAAGCTTCAACTTCTGCAACATCTACAAGCACTACTACAGTTCCACCACCTGAGTGGACTGAAGCCCAGAAGAAGGCAAAGATAGCTGATGCCAAGGCTATGAACATACTGGCACAGACTATGTCAGATGATATTTTTTAAAAGGTGGTTGAATGCACCTCAGCCAAAGCCATCTGGGATTCACTAAATCAGATGGTGGCTGGTTCAGATGATGAGAGAAAGTATAGGAGATCCAACCTCATATCCTTATATGAGAACTTCAAGAAAGAAGAAGCTGAATCAGTATCTGATATGTATAACAGGTTAAGCTCAATCATCAATGAGCTAAAAACCTTGGACAAGGACATCACCCTCACAGAGGTGAATGACAAGATCCTAATGTGCTTTCCAAGCTCATGAGATTCAAGGATCTGGCCCTTCAAGGAGGCCAGAAGTCTAAATGAGAAATCTATAGAATCTCTATTAGGCAAGTTAAAGTCTTATGAACAACTGATCAAGTCCAGGGAGGTAGTAGAGCAAAGGACACCTCCACCAGCTAAAAAAGAGCAAAGTATAGCTTTCAAGGTTGTTGAGGAGACAGAGACATCAACATCAAATGAAGAGCTCATGAGTCTATTTGCCAGAAGATTCTACAAGATGGCAAGAAAGGACTTCAGAAGAAAGTCATCTAGGCAAGATGACAAACCCAGGTATGATAAAACACTAACTAAAAAAGTGGTGTGTTTTGGGTGCAGGAAACCTGGGCACTTCCTCTCTGAGTGTCCAGAGAACTAGAAGAAAGAGAAGAGAAGAGAGAAAGACACCAGGAAACAGCACACCAGCAAACCTTCTTCCAGCAAATACAAGAGGAAGGAAAAGGGTCTTGTGGCTGAAACCTGAAGTGAAACTGAAGATGAATCAACATCTTTCAGCTCCAGTGAAGATGAGGAAGAAGCAAGGGCTAAGGAGGTTTGCCTCATGGTAATTGATGCTTCCAGGAGCAATTTAGAAGAAGAGGAATCAGATAATGAAGAAACTTCAGATTCAGAAGCTGATAAGGTACTATCTTCTTTTGATTACACTTCAGATTCTTTTAAAATTGAATTTAAATCAATGTGTATAGACTTAATAAATTCAGAAAAAGAGAATAAAACCCTTAGGAAAAAATTAGGAAATTTAGAAAACATTAACTCTGAAAATAATAGGTTAAAAGATGAATTATACGTAGCTAATGAGCAAATAACATTGTTAAGAACTGAGCTTTGTGAGGCTAAACAACTTGAGGAAACTCTTAATGGAAGAAGCCTCAAGCTGATGTACATCACAAGCACTGTGAATGCCAGACTTAATGGCAAGCTAGGCTATGGTGCTTAATCAGATTTGCCCCCCATTCTTAGGAAGAACATCTTAACAACCCCCATAAAATTTATCACTGCTAAGGGTAAAGAAAAAGTAATCAATAAACAAACAACAGAAAATGTTTCTAAATCAATAGGTCAGAAAACCAACAACCTGAAAACCATAGGTAATAAGGTTCAGTAGAATTCGTCGAACTTAGATCGACAAAATGCAGCCAGTTCGTCGAACCCCACTCGACGAACTCTGAACGCAAACTATAGTTATAGTTATTCGTCTAACTGCGATCGATGAACTCTGTATGGTTCGTCGAGCAGAGGTCGACGAACAAGGGGCATAGAAAATGAATATATTCATTCTCTGGGCAGAGATCGACGATCTCAACCCCATTCGTCGAACTCGGGTCGACGAACTCACAGAAATTCGTCGAACCCAGAAAGACTTAACCAAAACTTTAATTATAACAGAAACTTAAATAATTCCAGGAAATCCTTTAATCCACTAGTTGATTGGGTCATACCACGTAGGAGATATCACCCTCTAGATTATAAATCCCAACCAGAATATTTTGTGATTTCCAGCTTTTCATACCAGGAAAACAAAGGACCCAAGGTAACCTGGGTCAAGAACATTTAACTGTTTTTCATTACAGGTAAAGAGTTGTCCAAGTGTGAATAAAACCTGGTACTTGGACAGTGGTTGCTCCAAACATATGACAGGCAGTAAGGACATTCTATCCAACTATAAGTCCAAGCTGGGGCCAAAGGTCATCTTTGGTGACTCCAAATGTGGCCAGTCAGAAGGTTTTGGAGAAGTGAAGATTGGAGCTGTCACATTCAAGAAAGTGGCATATGTCAGAGGACTGAAGCATAACTTCATCTCCATAAGTCAATTATGTGATGAAGGTTATCAGGTACATTTTAGTTCATCTTCATGTATTATTTCTAATAAGGAAAATCAAACAGTTTTAATTGGAAATAGACAAGGCAATATATATTTAGTTGTTTTTTTATCTGACAATTCTGATATCTGTTTACTTATCTTAATTAGTAACCAGAATGATTTATGGCATAAAAGATTAGGTCATGTAAACCTAAAAAACATTGCTAGGCTATCTAAAGACAACCTTGTCAGAGGTCTACCTTCTGGTCCCTACAAGAAGGAAGGTCTTTGTAGGGCTTGTCAATTAGGCAAGCAAACTAAATCTAGTTTCAAATCCATTAATAAAAGTGATTCACCTAGGATTTTGTATTTGCTATACATGGATCTATTTGGACCCATTGTTGTACAAAGCCTAAGAGGGAAATCCTACACTTTGGTTATTGTAGATGACTTCTCCAGGTTCACTTGGGTATACTTTCTGAGATCTAAGTCAGATACCTTATAGGTTCTTACAGATTTTATCAGGACCATACAGATTGAGTTATCCACTCATGTTGCATTGATCAGAAGTGATCATGGTACAGAGTTTGAGTCTCTTCTTATGCATGAGTTCTGTGAGAAGGAAGGTATCAGGCATTGCTTCTCAGCTCCTAGCACTCCCCAACAAAATGGGGTAGCTGAAAGGAACAATAGGACACTCATTGAAGCTACAGGTACATTACTTGCAGATGCTTACATGCCACTATCCTTTTGGGCAGAGGCTGTGAACACTGCAAACTATTTCCTGAACAGAAGCTTGATACATAAGCTAAAGAATAGGACTCCCTATGAATTACTAAAAGGGAAGAAACCTAAAATAAACTATTTTAAAGTCTTTGGTTGTATATGTTATATTCACACAAACAACAAATGATATATCAGAAAGTTTGAGGCAAAGGCTGAAGAGGAAATTTTTCTAGGATATTCCCAAGTAAGCAAAGCTTGTAGGGTTTATAACAAATCAACTTTAAAAATTGAGGAGTCTATCCATGTTACTTTTAATGAAGCTAACATGTCTTGCAAGGAGAAAGAAATTTCTACCAGAAGCAACTTGCAGGTACATCACTTGTGTGAGAGTTTGGATGGACTAAACCTTACCCAAGAGGTTCCAACTCATCCTTCTCCACAAGTCATTGAAGAAAGTGAAAATGAAGGCATTGAAGGGAGTGATATTCCCCCAATAGCAAACATAATTCCACATGAGGAATTAATTTCAAATGTTGTTGTAGAACCAACTCCACCAGCTGATCTTGTCACACTTAGGGATCACCCTAAATCTCAAGTTATTGGAGATATATCAGCAGGTGTACAGATAAGGCATCAACTCAACCAAGATTTGATACATGCATGTTTTCTCTCTCAGATTGAACCTCTATCCATCCATGATGTAGAGCAAGATCCTCATTGGATCATTGCAATGCAGGAGGAATTAAATTAGTTTGAGAGATGTAGAGTTTGGGATTTGATTCCAAGGCTCAAGACTACCCAATCATTGGAACCAAATGGGTCTACAAAAACAAGCTGGATGCACAAGGAGTAATAGTGAGGAATAAAGCCAGGCTTGTTGCACAAGGATATAGGCAAGAAGAATGAATAGATTATGACCAGACCTTTGCACCTGTTGCAAGGTTGGAAGCAATCAGAATACTCCTTGCCTATGTAGCTTACAAGAAATTCAAGGTCTATCAAATGGATGTGAAAAGTGCATTCTTGAATGGAGTACTCAAGGAAGAGGTGTATGTTGAACAACCTCCAGGTTTTGTTTCTCCAACTCAACCCTCTTATATTTATAAATTGCATAAAGCTCTCTATAGTCTAAAGCAAGCTCCAAGAGCTTGGTATGAGACTCTAGCCAGCTTTCTGTTAGAGCATAAATTCATTAGAGGCATTGTAGATTGAACACTTTTCACTAGACATCATAAGGATCAAATATTGTTAGTATAAATATATGTGGATGAAATAATATTTGGGTCTACTGATTAAAAATTATGCAAGAGATTCTCTGATCTCATGCATTCTAAATTTGAAATGAGTAGCATGGGTGAGCTTTCCTACTTCCTTGGTCTCCAAGTGAAGTAGCTCCATGATGGCATCTTCATCTTCCAAGCTAAGTATGCTAAAGAGCTTATCAAAAAGTTTGGGATAGATGATGCCTCAGCAAAGAAGACACCTATGGTTGTACAACCCCGTGTTCGTTGAGCGGATCTAGCCCCGCGACCCGCACCCAAGCAGCGAGCAGACATGCGGCAGGGGGCTGGTCCGCTCCCGCTCATTTCAGGCGAGCGAGCCGGGCGAGACGGCTCCCCTACTCTCCCGCTCGCTCAGAGAATCGCCGACCAAAGCGGGGGGTGCCCTTCGTCGCACCAGTACTAGCGGATGGGCTCGGCAACCCGTGACCTGCGAGCTGGTCGGAGGGTCGCGATGGCCACCAGCCCGCCCCCTACACGCGACCTGGTCGCCTGTCCGCCCCGGCAGAGGACTAGCGGGTCGCGGCGGTACGGCTCACGTTCGCCCAGGAAGAATAGGCGGGCCGCTGGAGCCAGGTCGCGCCCGCCTCCCGCGGAGGGGAATTGCAGGCGAGCTGACTCCCCATGGGTGCGAATAGCCTCTCAGAACAGCGGAGCCACGCTGTTGGCAGACCAGGTTGGACTGCGCATAGCTGTTCAAGACCACGGAGTTTGGCTGTTAGCAGACCCAACCCAAGGCTTTTTGGTATTTTCAGGTCAGTTCTTCTGGTTATTGGCAGCTCAGATTCCAAAAAACTATAAATAAGACCCAAGGGGTATCTCAGAAGGCACGCTTTGAGTGCCTCCCTGCTCCTGTTTTCAAGTGCTTTCTTAGGGTACCTTAGCTTGGCTTCTGGCTAAGGAGGGGAAACGCTCAGAGATCTTCCGGGTTTGTGGTGGGACCTCCCTGCCGAGCCCTTGGGTCAGTTTCTTCTTGCCTTCTTTGTTGTTTTTCTTGCAGGAGCAAAGTAGGCGCGAGACCACCCCTTCCCCAAGGGTCGAACTCCACAAGAGGCTGGATTCCGGTTTCAACATTTTGGTGCGGTGAGCGTGGAGAGTGGTCCGCGCAGAAAAGCTTCGGCGAGCTCAATGATGGGAGGACAAGGATCTGACAGGCAGAACTTGCCCCCCCCCCCCCCCGCCTCTCGCAACGGTGGGGATGTTGGAAGACTTCAGGAACGAGGTGCTGGGCCTCGTCAAGTTCGCACTCGGCGCGCGGGCCGAGTGCTCGACTCCGGCAGCCCAGATCGTGGCAGCCCCCTCTTTGGGCGAGGACGCTCCCGGCCGGCGAGCTGGGAAGGAAGTGGCAGAGGAAGGCCGAGGGTGCGAGCTCCCGGGGCGCGAGCTCTTCCCCGGCTCGGTAGGCCGAGGCAGGTTCGGCGAGTTGGGCTCGCGAGACTCGCCGGCTCGCACAGTGGGAGGAGGCAGTCCTTTCAGCGAGCTGGTCTCCTCAGCTCCAGTCCCAGATGGGTTCATGGAACCCGAGATGTCTTACTACACCGGGAAGGGAGACCCGGTCCAGCATGTCCAATGGTTCGAGGATGTGGTCTCCATCCGTCAGATGTCGGACGGATTCAAATGCCGACTCTTTGCTATCACCCTCCGGGAGAAGGCAAGGGAGTGGTTCCACCAGCTCCCGGCCAGCTCCATCTACTGCTTCGAGGACCTGCACCGAGGGTTCATGCTGAGATTCACCACCTCGAAGAAGAGGAAGAAGGAGTCCGAGTCTTTGTTCCACATTAAGCAGTGGGTGAACGAGACGTTGGGAAGCTATGTGGACCGATTCCAGGAGGAAGTTACTCAAGTCTAGGAGATGTCGGGCCATAGTCTGATGATGGCTTTTACCCTAGGCCTGCAGCAGGGTTTCTTCCGAATGGAGCTGAAGAGAGTTCCCCCTCTCTCCTACGAGGAGTTGATGGAGAGGGCGGCGAGAGAGGTTGACGGGGAGGCGTCGAACCCGGAGTTTGCAAGAAAGCTGGCCAGGTGGGCCACGGAGGAAGAGAAAGAGTCGAGAGGAGGAAAGGCACAGGAGGAGAGAAGAGGAGAGCCTAGGCAGAGGGAGCAAAGGCAGCTCCAGTGGCAGCAGCAGCCGAGGTGGGGGCACCAGGAGCCCGACCGTCGGCTGGGCTGGAGACCTGAATGGCAGGGGCAAGGGCCACCGAGAGGATACTACGGAAGGGGTCACCACCAGGGAAGGCAAGATCAGTTCCACCCTCCGGGCTGGAGGCAGGGCCAGAGGCCCCGGCTCCCCGATCAGGAGGAGGCCATGGCCATAGCCTTGGGAGCAAGGAGGGGGATCATGAGGAGGAGGAGAAGGGAGGTCAGGGTGGAGCTGCCCTATTGCGACTTCCATCAGGAAGAGGGGCACGCATCGGCCACGTGCCCGGAATTCTTGGAGATGAGAGGGAATAGGGAGCGGCTGCAGCAGGCGCGGAAAGAAGTGAGGATCGAGGAGGTCCTGCCTCGGGCGGAGGAGGATCGTTGCGAATACCGGGTGGATGTCGGGACCCGAGGAGGGATCGGAGTGATCCACGGGGGAGTGGGGATCGAGGCTTCCCGCAAGGCAAGTCTCCACACCGTGTACCGACGGAGCGTCGCCTCTACGTCCCAGACCCCGCCACCGGAGGAGAGGATCACCTTCTCTAGGAGTGATATGCCAGACCACGAGGATCTGTTCTGTGATGCGCTGATCATCAAGGCCGCCATCGAGAATTTCACTGTCTCTCGGATCCTCATGGACAACGGGAGCTCCGTCAATGTCGTCTTCAAAAAGGCGATTTGACGCGATGAAAGTGGAGGCTAAGAGGGTGCTGGCCTCAGACGGGCCCTTGTTCGGGTTCTCAGGAGAGAGGAAGGAGGTGGAGGGAGGAGTAGGCCTCCATGTCACCTTGGGGGGCAGTCCCGAAACTGCAAGTTCGTCATTGTGGACGCCCCCAGCAGCTACAGCGCCATCTTCGGGAGGCCTCTTATCAGCGCCTTCTGCTGCGTCTGATCGCGCAAAACTATATCCGCAAATGACAACGGCAAGTGTACCGTATCGGGAGTGGTATAGGTTTATAAAAACCAAGGTCGTATTAGACTCGGGGTGATCGAGTAATCCTACTTTGAAAATCGTTATTATTTTATCAATAGAAAATTGAGTTAAGGTTGCGAAAAGTAAAAGCTAGAAATGTTAACGGAATTAAAACAATGGTTTTATGATTAGTACCCGATCTTGAGTCACCTTGGAATTATAAAATTATGAAATGAAAATAACAATGCAATTCTCTTGTTGAAGAGGCTTTGACCGTGGAGGTTCCCGAAGCATGAACACCACTCTTTCGAGGATTAGGTTCAACTAAACTTAGGTGTATCGACCGAACTTTCGTTCTCAAATCGTATCGCCTAAGACTTGCTTTAGGTAGCGAACCTCGCTATTAGATTTTAGTCCAATTCGGAAGAGTTACGTCGTCCTCTCTCGAGGGTTGCGTTCTACTCTTTTTACCGATGAGTGATCGATTCGCCTTACGAGCCTCTCGGCCAACTAAAGAGCGAAAACTGTTTTGAAAACTATATAAAATATATAGCCTCAATGAATTGATCAACGGTAAATCGTAAGCGTTCAACAAATTGAGAAGCACAAAATTAAAATCATCGCAGAAATTATCTCATCCTCGGATCGTCTCGATCGAGCACTATAGAGAATTAGCCGCTCATGGAGGTGGAGAAATCATGATTATAAAATTGCGACATGACGAGAGAAGAACGAAAAAAATTGTTGAGAAACAAAAATATAACGTTCGAGTGATAAACTTGAAATAGGGACAATATTTTAAATGAAGACGGAATTTATATTTTATTGATGGCGAAATTACAAGACATAAAATTGCAAGGTTACAAGATGGCAAAATTCTATGTTGAACGAAACGAGACGTACAAGATTATAAAATAACAATAAAATAAAGACAAACAATGACAGCTTATGAGCGATCCTAGATGAATTTCTCCAATCGAGCAATCTAATCACTTGTTCAAATTGAAGGAATGAATTTCCTGTTAAAAATTTTTCTTCCCCCCATGCTCTCCTCAAATGCCCATATTTATAGAAGCACACGGCTGAATTTATTAATTCTGTCATTACTGTTCATGCTACAGTAACGGCAGAATTAAATAAATTCAGCCGTTTCTCTCTCCCGGGTGAAACGGCAACAGTGGGCGGGCGCTCCGGCGGGATATCTGTAGAGGTGGACTGGATCGCTGACGTGGAGGAGTGGTTGTTTGCTGGATCGATGACGTGGAAGAGATGCTGGATTGTTGGAGCTGTCCGAGCATGGTGGTGGAGTTGAGGTGGCTGCCAAGCTTCCTATTATGGAGTTGCTGGAGGTGGCCGGAAGTTGCCTGGGCTACATTCGAGCTGCTGTTAGGAGGAGGAAGTCATTGTTGGAGCTGGATGCTTGGCCGGAGTTTGGAGTTGGGAGGAGCTGGAGGTTGCTGTTTGTGGAAGGTGGCAGTGCATGTTGGAGGTGCGCGGTGGTGGCGCTGCTGAAGGTGGCCGGAGCTGGTGCTTGCCGAGGTGGCGCTGGAGGTGTTGGCCGGAGCGGCTTAGATGGGACTCGGGCTGTATGAAGGTGGTGCTTCTAGAGCTGTTGGCCGGAGGAGTGAACTTGCTGGCGGCCGGGTTGAGGGGATGCAGGCGGTATTATATATATATATATATACATATATATATATACATATACATATATATATATATATACATATACATATATATATATACATATATATATATATATGAACATAGTTTGTATTGGTGCCAGAGGAGCTCGGGTTGCATGCATGGAGGGTCATCGAGAGTTCCTTCATGCAAGGTAGTGGCGTTGAATATATTTGGTCGAGCTCTATGTTGTTAAGTTGGGCTCGATTACGAACTCTTGAACGCAACATCGGGATTTTGTACGTAAATTCCTACGAGACCTGCCGTAATCCTACAAAATAGAGAATATTAGTGTTAGACCTCAAAATATTATTTTTCTACGAAATATTTTATAAAAATCACGAACACATATCAATATTTAGAATGTCTAATTAAGATAAAAGTCATATATGATGAATAAATTACTAGTCATCAAACACCTCCATACTTACTCGTTGCTCGTCCCGAGCAAACCATTTTTCATAAGAGTAAGAAGATTTATTGCTAGATAAAATTTTGAAAGTTAGAGAGTAAAATGCGAAGTTTTATGCTGGTATGTGTAGATATTTTAGTAGAGAGACGTTCTTGGCATAAATACTAATTTGTGAGATAATTAAAATGTGTTTCAATAATTTATTATTACTTTTAAAAAGAGTCGATGGTTAAATCACAAGTTATGTGAAGGGAGAAAATAGTGTGATCGTTGAGATTTAAATTACTAGATTCTGACGCTCGGGGTGACCTTCATAGAAGTCCTTAAGCTTGTTTGCTTGCATCTTTTCCACTACATTTTATACTTAATCAACTATATGGATCTTTAGGACCTAAATAGGATGTACATACGGCTTGAGTTTAAGAGAAAGGTGAACAATGATGAGCATGTATGTGTATTTCACTTAAACAACGAGTTTTGAGCTAAAATTTTCTTCTTCTTATTTTCATCATAATTGGGATCATTCCAAGCATGAATACACATACTTAGGCCGCATATCATTATGAGAATTTGATTTTCATAGTTGGGATCATTCCAAGTATGCGTATACATACCTAGGCCACATGTCACTATGAAATTTTAGCTTTTTAAGAATAAACACCATTTTTTTCTTCATAGTTGGGATCATTCCAAGTATGCGTATGCATACCTAGGCCGCATATCACTATGAAAATTTTGCTTTTTTTTAATAAATACCCATTTTTCAATATTTTAGCTCAAAATTTGAGTGTACAGTTTGGTTGGGCTTTTTAGTTTTGGTGGCGAAATGGTGGAGGTGGGTCAAATAAAGGTACAAGGCTCAAATTTGTGTGAACAATGGTAGTAATTTGGGGTTGGGTGCAAAAGCTCAAACTATCCAAAGAGAGGCCTAAATCATTTCCATAGAATTTAATTATTATAAAATGCAAACGTTTCAAAGATAGCTAAGGACAAGTTCTAGACATCAAAAAAAGGACACCCTTCCATTCGAGTCGAGTAAAATAGCTTTCTAACGATCTTCTACACACTCCCTTAAACTACTTTTGGATTAAACTAGATTCAAATTAGAAGTAAAATAAATTCTTTCTACACAAATTAACAAATCATAAGTTTAGTTTTATGCCAAGAATTTAATTCTACATCAATTCTACTCAAACACATGCATTTTACTAGAAACACTACATGAGTCAATAATTTTACTCAAAAGTTTCAGAAAATTATTCAAGCACAAAAAATTCTTAGTCCTCATGAAAAATTAAGTCTACTTTAGAATTTTACAATTGAGTAAACTAGGAAAGTGTTGATAGACTAAGCGAAAAGATTTATTCATACATTTTTTTTAAGTACTAAACATTTTTTTAGAAAAAAAATGCAAGAAATACGACTAGATTAATTTTTAAAACAACCTAAGTTAAAAATTAGAACTTATGTTACCCCTCCATACTTAAAGATAAACATTGTCCCCAATGTTTAAAACTAAGTATGAATATTTTAAATTTATTTTAAAAGGAAAGCAAAATAAATTAAATGTTATAAGAAAACTTCTCTGATTATTTGTCGGGGTAGCCGCTTTATAACATCGACCCAAAACCTGCAAAAGTTGTTAGGAAAGAAAACAAGAAAAAAAATAGAAATGAAAAGGGATAACTATGGGGTGCCTCCCACAAGCGCTTTGTTTACCGTCGCGTAGCTTGACTAAATGACGATTTTAAATGTTTGGAAGATTTAGAGATTCAATTTTTCCGGTTGAGGAGTCGCCGGGGTGATATAGTTTTAATAGGTGTCTGTTAACTTTGAATGAGCCGTTTTCTGGATGTTCAATTAGCACGGTCCCATATGGCCAAACCTCTTTCACGACAAAGGGGCCGGACCATCGGGACTTTAATTTTCCCGGAAAAAGCCGAAGTCTAGAATTAAAAAGAAGAACTAGATCTCCCGGTAAAAAAGATTTTGGATTTTTAATATTTTTATCGTGATAAAACTTAGTTCTCTCCTTATAGAATTTGTTATTTTCATAGGCGTTTGCACGACATTCATCTAATTCATTTAATTGAAATTTTCTTTGTTCGGAGGCTAAGTTTAGATCTAAATTTAAAAATTTGAGCGCCCAATATGCGCGGTGTTCTAATTCCACCGGTAAATGACAAGCTTTTCCGTAAACTAATCGGTACGGTGTACAACCGATTGCGGTCTTGTACGACGTTCGATATGCCCATAAAGCATCGTCTAACTTAAGTGACCAATCCTTCCTATTAACAGAAACCGTTTTTTCTAAAATTCTCTTAAGTTCACGATTTACCACCTCCACTTGGCCATTTGCTTGTGGGTGATAGGCGGTAGAGAGTTTGTGGGTAACGCCATACTTGGCTAAAATTTTAGCAAGTTGGTCGTTACAGAAGTGGGTGCCCTTATCACTAATTAGTGCTCGTGGTGTGCCAAATCGTGAAAATAATTTTTTCAAAAAATTTACGACGACTCTCGCGTCGTTAGTCGGGAAAGCTTGTGCCTCTGCCCACCTTGACACGTAGTCGACCGCAACAAGAATGTACTTATTATTATGAGACGGTGGTAGTGGACCTACGAAATCTAACCCCCATAAATCAAAAATTTCACATTCTAAAAATATATTTTGGGGCATTTCGTCCCGGTTAGAAATGTTACCTGACCGTTGACAGTTATCGCATTTGCTTACAAACATTTGAGCGTCTTTAAACAAAGTGGGCCAATAGAAGCCCACCTCGAGCACCTTCCTAGCGGTCTGGTTTGCTTGATAAAGTCCACCGGTTGGTCCTTCGTGGCAGTGCCGCAAAATTTTGACACCTTCCTCGCCCGATACACACCTTCTTACCACTTGGTCCGCGCAAACACGAAATAAAAAGGGGTCTTCCCAAAAGTAATTTTTCAAGTCCGAAAAAAATTTCTTCTTTTGTTGACTTGAATAATTCTTTGGGAGGACCCGTGCCACTAAGTAATTGGCAAGATCCGCGTACCAAGGGGTGGAAGAAGTTATTACCTCATTCATGACGAGGAGGCGCTCTTCAGGGAATTTGTCATCTATTTCGGACTCCACTAGCGCTCCTGCAGCTGGATTCTCCAATCTTGAGAGGTGGTCGGCCGCCAAATTCTCCGCTCCCTTCTTATCTCGGATTTCCAAATCGAACTCTTGTAGAAGGAGAATCCATCTTAGTAATCGGGGCTTCGCGTCCCCTTTTTTCATTAAATACCTAAGAGCGGAGTGGTCAGTAAAAACAATAATTTTTGATAGCGTTATATAAGATCGAAATTTATCAAATGCAAAAACAATCGCCAAAAGTTCTTTCTCCGTCGTTGTATAATTAGCTTGGGCGGACGTGAGCGTTTTACTTGCGTAATAAATCGGGTGAAAATATTTATCCACCAGTTGGCCTAAAACAGCCCCTACAGCAAAATCGCTTGCGTCGCACATAATTTCAAACGGAAGAGACCAATTTGGCGCAATTAAAATAGGCGAGTTGATAAGTTCATTTTTAATTTTATTGAACGCTTTAGAACATTCTTCATCGAATATGAATGCGGTTTCTTTTTCTAAAAGATGTGTTAGCGGTTTTGTAATTTTTGAAAAATCTTTAATAAACCGCCTATAAAATCCTGCGTGTCCTAGAAAACTCCTAATAGATTTTTTGTTGGTAGGCGGGGGAAGTTTTTCTATGACCTCAATTTTGGCCCTATCGACCTCGATCCCTTTGCTAGAAATTTTATGTCCGAGGACTAAGCCTTCTCGGACCATAAAGTGACATTTTTCCCAATTGAGCGCCAAATTTGTGTCTTCGCAGCGTTGAAGAACACGATCAAGATTATTTAAACAATTTTCAAAGGAATCGCCAAAGACTGAAAAATCGTCCATAAAAACTTCCATGACATCCTCTACTAATTCGTTAAAAATTGCCAACATGCATCTTTGAAATGTAGCCGGCGCGTTGCAAAGACCAAACGGCATCCTCCGATAGGCGAAGGTGCCGAACGGACAAGTGAACGTGGTTTTCTCTTGGTCTTCGGGTGCAATTGGGATTTGAAAGTATCCCGAAAGACCATCAAGAAAACAATAGTGTGAGTGACCGGAAAGACGTTCTAAGATTTGGTCAATGAAGGGAAGCGGGAAGTGATCCTTACGAGTTGCATCATTTAATTTCCTATAATCGATGCAAACTCGCCAACCTGTAACAGTACGGGTTGGGATTAACTCATTATTTTCATTGGAAACTACTGTTATCCCGCCCCTCTTAGGCACGACTTGCACCGGGCTAACCCAAGTGCTATCCGAAATAGGATAAATAATTCCCGCGTCTAATAGTTTTATTATTTCGGCCTTAACAACGTCCTTCATATTTGGATTAAGGCGTCGTTGAGACTGAATAGTACCGCGAGAATTATTTTCTAAACTTATTTTATGCGTACAAAAAGATGGGCTAATCCCCTTAATATCAGAAATTTCTCACGCAATTGCATGACGATGCTTATTTAAAATTTTTGTTAATTCTGAAATTTCTGAATCGTTAAGCGCGGATGATATAATCACGGGCAATTTTGACTCTTTTTCTAAAAATAAATATTTTAAATGTTCCGGCAATTGCTTTAATTCTAAACTCGGCGGCTCCTCATAAGATGTTTTTACTTTAAAATTATTCAATTTTATTTCTTCAAATTTGAGCGGATGAGTTATTTCTTTTAAACAATATAAGTTTGCAATGTCCGGATTTTCAAATAAAGGAGAAATAATTTCAGAAGATGACGTTATTTCCTCTTCAAAATTTGTTTCTAAAGTAAAACAAGAGTCGTCATTAGAAAAAGTGTTTTTCATGGAAGAGTTGATACTAAAAGTAACTTCTTCATCCCCCACTCGTAGGAGAAGCTTTCCGTTACTTACGTCTATTATTGCCTTAGAGGTAGCAAGGAATGGACGACCGAGTATACGGGGTACTTCGACGTCTTCCTCGATGTCTAGAATGACAAAGTCTACCGGAAGATAAACTTGTCTACTTTAACTAAAACATCCTCTATGACTCCAATTGGATATTTAATAGACCGATCTGCTAGTTGGATGCTAATTTTTGTTGGGGTAGGATTGCCCAACCCAAGTTTTTTAAATAAAGAATATGGCATGAGGTTAATACTAGCGCCCAAATCAGACAAGGCGTGTTTTATTAATAAATTACCGAATAGGCATGGGATGGAAAACCGTCCCGGATCGTTAAGTTTTTCCGGCAATTTATTTAATACAACCGCCAAGCATTCTGCGTTTAAAGAAACACGCGAAATATCCTCAAGTTTCTTTTTATTAGAGAGTAATTCTTTGAGATATTTCGCGTATTTAGGCATATTAGAGATTGCTTCGCAGAATGGGACATTTATTTGAATTTGTTTTAAAATTTCAATAAATTTTTTGTATTGCTCCTCATTGCGCTCATTTTTAAATTTTGAAGGATAAGGCATTGAAGGTTTAAAATTATTGCGCGGAGCTGGAGTAGAAGATGGTAAAGTAGAAGAACTAACTTGCGGAGAAGTAAATTGCAGGGGTGAAGATGAAACATTTACCTCAGGTCCAGCCAAATTTGTAGAGGTTACCTCCTTTCCGCTGCGGAGGTTTATTACGTTGGCGCTCTCCCTTGGATTGGGCTCGGTGTTGCCCGGCAAAGTTCCTTGTTGGCGCTCGGAGACTAATTTGGCTAATTGCCCAATTTGATTTTCTAAATTTTTTATAGATCCGGTAAGATTCCGGATATTGGACTCATTTGAGGCTACATATTTAGTGAAGACTTCTTCAAGTGAAGAAGGCTTGTGTGATGGTGGTGGAGTGAATCCGGGAGGATTCACTTGCAGTGGACGTTGAGCATTATTGGGGTTGCTCCATGAAAAGTTTGGGTGATTCCGCAAACCCGGATTATAACTATTATTGAACGGAATATTATTATTCGGGTTATACGGAGGACGATAAGAGTTCCCCATATAATCAACTTGCTCATGAAAATTATTATTAAAATTATTATTATTATAAGCCCAATTGGTGGCGGAGGAAGCAGACATCTCCGCCACTTGCTTAGTGAGCCATTCCACTTGATGTGTTAAATTAGGGGTGGCCTCGACTTCAAAGAGTCCAGTCGGCTTGTTAGGGCGCGACCGTGGCGCATTCCACTGATAAGCATTCATGGTCATCTCCTCGAAAAGCTCTTGAGCGGCCTCGGGGGTTTTGTTATTAAGAGTTCCCCCTGCGGCTGCATCAATCATTTGCCTCGTTTGGATATTCAAACCATTGTAGAAAGTTTGAACTTGTTGCCACGTAGGAAGGGCATGATGAGGACATCTCCGCAAAAGTTCCTTGAAGCGCTCCCATGTGTCATAGAGAGACTCCGAGTCTATTTGCGTAAATGAGAGAATGTCCGTACGTAATTTAGCGGACTTGGCCGGAGGAAAATATTTCGTTAAAAATTTTTCCGTCATTTCGGCCCATGTAGTGATGGAACCTCTAGGAAGAGAACCCAATCACTGCTTGGCCTTAGTCCGCAAAGAAAATGGAAATAAATGCAAACGGATGGCGTCATCGGTGACACCATTTATTTTAAATGTATCGCAAATTTCCAAAAAATTAAGCAGATGTAAATTTGGATCTTCATCCGGTAAGCCATCGAATACAACTGATTGTTGTACCATCTGAATGATACTCGTTTTAATTTCAAAATTATTATTCGCTACTGCTGGGCGAATAATACTAGATTGTGTTCCCTCCAAATTCGGTCTCGCATAATAGGACATAGTCCGTAGCGGGGCCGCATTAAGGTTAGGAACTTCCATTATCCCCTCGTTAGTTTCTCTGATTGACTCTTCGCGAATTATTGGTAGATCACTAAATCGGAGACGTCGCCGAAAGGTGCGCTCGATTTCCGGATCAAAACCGAATTCAAAATTATTTGAAGAGTTTACTCGGGTCATAAACTAAAAAAAACGATAAAATTAATAACTATTTCTTTTTCAAATTATCGACCAATCTCCCCGGCAACGGCGCCAAAAACTTGATCGCGCAAAACTATATCCGCAAATGACAACGGCAAGTGTACCGTATCGGGAGTGGTATAGGTTTATAAAAACCAAGGTCGTATTAGACTCGGGGTGATCGAGTAATCCTACTTTGAAAATCGTTATTATTTTATCAATAGAAAATTGAGTTAAGGTTGCGAAAAGTAAAAGCTAGAAATGTTAACGGAATTAAAACAATGGTTTTATGATTAGTACCCGATCTTGAGTCACCTTGGAATTATAAAATTATGAAATGAAAATAACAATGCAATTCTCTTGTTGAAGAGGCTTTGACCGTGGAGGTTCCCGAAGCATGAACACCACTCTTTCGAGGATTAGGTTCAACTAAACTTAGGTGTATCGACCGAACTTTCGTTCTCAAATCGCATCGCCTAAGACTTGCTTTAGGTAGCGAACCTCGCTATTAGATTTTAGTCCAATTCTGAAGAGTTACGTCGTCCTCTCTCGAGGGTTGCGTTCTACTCTTTTTACCGATGAGTGATCGATTCGCCTTACGAGCCTCTCGGCCAACTAAAGAGCGAAAACTGTTTTGAAAACTATATAAAATATATAGCCTCAATGAATTGATCAACGGTAAATCGTAAGCGTTCAACAAATTGAGAAGCACAAAATTAAAATCATCGCAGAAATTATCTCATCCTCGGATCGTCTCGATCGAGCACTATAGGGAATTAGCCGCTCATGGAGGTGGAGAAATCATGATTATAAAATTGCGACATGACGAGAGAAGAACGAAAAAATTTGTTGAGAAACAAAAATATAACGTTCGAGTGATAAACTTGAAATAGGGACAATATTTTAAATGAAAACGGAATTTATATTTTATTGATGGCGAAATTACAAGACATAAAATTGCAAGGTTACAAGATGGCAAAATTCTATGTTGAACGAAACGAGACGTACAAGATTATAAAATAACAATAAAATAAAGACAAACAATGACAGCTTATGAGCGATCCTAGATGAATTTCTCCAATCGAGCAATCTAATCACTTGTTCAAATTGAAGGAATGAATTTCCTGTTAAAAATTTTTCTTCCCCCCATGCTCTCCTCAAATGCCCATATTTATAGAAGCACACGGCTGAATTTATTAATTCTGCCGTTACTGTTCATGCTACAGTAACGGCAAAATTAAATAAATTCAGCCGTTTCTCTCTCCCGGGTGAAACGGCAACAGTGGGCGGGCGCTCCGGCGGGATATCTGTAGAGGTGGACTGGATCGCTGACGTGGAGGAGTGGTTGTTTGCTGGATCGATGACGTGGAAGAGCTGCTGGATTGCTGGAGCTGTCCGAGCATGGTGGTGGAGTTGAGGTGGCTGCCAAGCTTCCTATTATGGAGTTGCTGGAGGTGGCCGGAAGTTGCCTGGGCTACATTCGAGCTGCTGTTAGGAGGAGGAAGTCACTGTTGGAGCTGGATGCTTGGCCGGAGTTTGGAGTTGGGAGGAGCTGGAGGTTGCTGTTTGTGGAAGGTGGCAGTGCATGTTGGAGGTGCGCGGTGGTGGCGCTGCTGAAGGTGGCCGGAGCTGGTGCTTGCCGAGGTGGCGCTGGAGGTGTTGGCCGGAGCGGCTTAGATGGGACTCGGGTTGTATGAAGGTGGTGCTTCTAGAGCTGTTGGCCGGAGGAGTGAACTTGCTGGCGGCCGGGTTGAGGGGATGCAGGCGGTATTATATATATATATATATATATATATATATATATATATATATATATATATATATATATATATATATATATATATATATATATACATATATATATATATACATATATATATATATATACATATATATACATATACATATATATATATACATATATACATATGTATATGTATATATATATATACATATACATATATATATATATACATATATACATATATATGAACATAGTTTGTATTGGTGCCAGAGGAGCTCGGGTTGCATGCATGGAGGGCCATCGAGAGTTCCTTCATGCAAGGTAGTGGCGTTGAATATATTTGGTCGAGCTCTATGTTGTTAAGTTGGGCTCGATTACGAACTCTTGAACGCAACATCGGATTTTGTACGTAAATTCCTACGAGACCTGTCGTAATCCTACAAAATAGAGAATATTAGTGTTAGACCTCAAAATATTATTTTTCTACGAAATATTTTATAAAAATCACGAACACATATCAATATTTAGAATGTCTAATTAAGATAAAAGCCATATATGATGAATAAATTACTAGTCATCAGCGTCCCCTCGTCTTTCCATCAGTATTTGAAGTTCAACGCTGAGGGGGTCTAGGTCAGGGTCAGGGGGGACCCAAAGGTGGCGCGGGAGTGTTATGTCACTGCGGTGAACACCATCTCCTGGCAGGAGGGAGCCGAAGAGATGGGGTGAAGGATGGAGGAGGTCGAGCAGGAAGCAGTAGGGGAGGAGCCGGAAGTGAAGGACCGCGCAGGAGAGGCGACAGGAGGAGATCTGGAGGAGGTGGCCGAAGTGAGGGGCGTGGGAGAAGAGATGGAGGTAGAGGTCCCCATTCCAGAGGAAGGGGATGCCGAAGGATGGGGGGAGCAATCCAGGCTGGAGGCAGTAGAGGAAGTGGTGGAGCTGGAGGTGCTCACCCGGGAAGGCAGTATGGAGAAGATCCGCGTTAGCGGAGGGCTGACCCCGTAGGACCAAGGCAGGATGCTGGAGTGCATCGAGAAGAACGTGGACATCTTCGCCTGGAACGCCGTGGAGATACCGGGGGTTGACGCAGATGTGGCTTGCCACCGCCTCAACCTGGACCCGGGAACACGCCCCGTTCAGCAGAAAAAGAGATCCACGGCAGACAAGCTGGCGGAGCCCATCAGGGAGGAGGTGGCAAAGCTTCTCAAGGCTGGCTTCGTGTCCGAGATTCAGTACCCCGGCTGGGTCTCCAACGTCGTGATGGTTAAAAAAGGAGACGGCCGATGGAGAATGTGTATCGATTTTTCCTTACTTAATAAAGCTTGTCCTAAGGACTGTTATCCTTTGCCTCGGATCGACGCGCTGGTTGACTCAGCCGTCGGCTTTTCTGTAATGAGTTTTTTAGATGCCTTTTCAGGTTATCATCAAATCAGGATGCACCCCCCAGACATCAAGGATGTCTCGTTCATCACAGGGGACGGATGCTACTGCTACAAGATGATGTCCTTCGGGCTGAAGAATGCTGGGGCAACCTACCAGAAAATGATGGATAGGGTCTTCAAGGAACAGAGGGGGAGGAACTTGGAGGTGTATGTGGATGACCTCATGATCAAAAGTCGGGATGTGGACTCCCACCTCCGAGACCTGGAGGAGACCTTCATCATCTTGCGCAAATACAAGATGCGGCTGAATCCACTAAAATGTGTCTTTGGGGCCAGCAGGGGAAAGTTCTTGGGGCACCTCCTCACCCCCCGCGGGGGTCGAGCCGAATCCAGATAAGGTCAGGGCCATCTTGGAGCTGGGGTCCCCGCGGAATGCTAAGGAGGTCCAACGGCTGACGGGGAAGCTAGCAGGGCTGAGTCGATTCCTTTCTCGGGCGGGGGAGAAGTGCTCCCCCTTCTTCAAAACGCTGAGGGGTGGTCAGAGGTTTGAATGGACCAAGGAGTGCGAGGAGGCGTTCCAGGCCCTCAAGGTGCAGTTGACACAGGCTCCGCTGCTCCAAGTACCGAACGAGGGGGAGGACCTATTCCTATATCTCGGGGTCGGGGAGGAGGCCCTGAGCTCGGTTTTGGTTCGTGAAGAGGGGAAGAGACAGCTCCCTGTTTATTACGTGAGCTGGGTCCTGAGGAAGGCCGAGCTTCGGTATCCAATTTTGGAGAAACTAGCCTTCGCACTGATCATCTCGGCTCGGAGGCTGCGACCTTACTTCCAAGCACACTCAATCCGGGTGGTGACCGACCATCCTCTCCGCAATATCTTCGAGGGGGTGGAGCATTCAGGCAGGCTGGATAAGTGGTCGGTGGAGCTGAGCGAGTTCGATGTCTCCTTTGTGCCGCGGCTCTCGATCAAAGCTCAGGCGATGGCCGACTTCCTGGCCGACTACGTGGTTGAAGTGGCGGAGGAAGAACTCACCCGCCTGACTCCTTGGAAGGTGAGGGTGGATGGTGCCTCGGGGAGGCATTCCCTAGGGGTAGGGGTGATCCTGGAAAGCCCTCAGGGGACTCGAATTGA
Organism: Platanthera guangdongensis; assembly: GCA_039583875.1. Lineage (NCBI taxonomy): Eukaryota > Viridiplantae > Streptophyta > Magnoliopsida > Asparagales > Orchidaceae > Platanthera > Platanthera guangdongensis. The sequence continues at coordinate 11,666,005 of CM077160.1, read as the reverse complement.
GCAGACGGTGGTGGTGCACTTTCCCATTACCAACAACCAGGCTGAGTACGAGGCCATGATAGCGGGGTTACGCCTGGCCAGGGAGCTGGGGGTGTCGGATGTGGAAGTCCTTACTGACTCCATGGTAGTAGCTTCCCAGATCAACGGGGAGTTCGAGGCAAGGGAGCCCACCTTGCGATCGTACTTGGCCCATGTGAAGGGGTTCATTGGCACTTTTCAAACTTTCGCCATCCGACACGTGCCCAGGGAAGAGAATGAACAAGCCGATCAGCTAGCGAAGCATGCTCCGCAGGTGGGGGCACCATCACCGACCTGTTCCGCCCCTCCATCGAAGAAGGAGAGCTTATGGAAATCGATCAACAAGCTTCGTGAATGGATCTTGTGGTGGTTTTCCTCTCCACGGGGAGGTATCCGGAGGGGGTAGATAAGAAGAAACTAAGGCACAAGTCAGCATATTACCTCCTCCAGGACGGGCAGCTATACAGGAAGACCCTCTCGGGGATGCTGGCCCGCTGTGTGACCGAGGGAGAAGCGCAAAGGATCTTGGAGGAAGTCCACTCCGGGGAGTGTGGGAGTCACTCCGGGAGTCGGACCCTGGAAGGGAGGATAGTCAGGCAAGGGTATTTCTGGCCCACCCTGGGCCGAGACGCTGTAGAGTTCGCAAGAAGATGTCATAAGTGTCAGTTGTTCACCCCTCTTCAGCTACAGCCGGCCCAACGAATCAGGAGTATCGCGGCCCTCTGGCCCTTCGCAATCTGTGGAATGGATTTGGTTGGACCATTTCCCCAAGCCAGCGGTCAGAGAAGGTTCCTCGTCGTGATGATTGACTACTTCTCCAAATGGATGGAGGTGAAGGCACTGGCCAAGGTGACCTCCCAGGCGATCAGGAACTTTGTTTGGGGGGAGATCATCTGTCGCCATGGGCTGCCCCAGGCCATCGTCACGGACAACGGGCCCCAGTTCGCCAGTGCCGAATTCACCAGCTTCTGCGAACAGCTTGGAATCGACCTTAGGTTCGCCTCGGTCCACCACCCCAGGAGCAATGGACAGGTAGAGGCCGCAAATAAGATCATCGTCAACCTCCTCAAGAAGAATGTGGAGAATTCGAGGGGAAGCTGGGTGGAACAGCTTCCCGCAGTTCTTTGGGCCCTGAGAACCACCCCCAACACGACTACGGGGGAGACCCCCTTCAAGCTCTCCCATGGGTGCGAGGCAGTGCTCCCCGTGGAATTTGAAGTCCAAACGTCGCGAGTCGTGGCAGCAAAAGAGGGTCGAGAAGAATGGCAAGCCGAGAATGAGGAGGAGCTGAGGCTCTCCCTCGACATGGTGGAAGAATTGAGGGATCTTTCGGCTGTCCGACAGGAGGAGGTAAAAAGAAGGATGGCCAAATACTTTGAAAAGCATGTCCGGATCAAGCAGTTCGTGGAAGGAGACTTGGTGCTGTAGAAGGTGGATGCGGCAGGGAGGTCGGCGTCCGTGGAGAAGCTCAATCCCAGCTGGGAGGGACCATTTATTGTAAAGGAAGCTCTAAAGTCAGGAGGCTATCGATTCCAAAATGTAGAGGGCGAGACCCTGAGTCGCACCTGGAGTGGTGACGACTTGAAGCGTTTTTTCCCCAAAAGCATGTAAGTGACACTTTCGTTATAGTAAATTTCTTCAACGCTCTAATACTGTCATAGCCAGCCCGCGTGGAGACATGGAATGTGTTTGGACCCCGAGAAGATCCCGCTGTCAGGCTCTCACCTAGCTGGCAGGGCCGGAAGTCACTCGGTGTCATCCTTGGCCTCGAGAAGATCCCGCTGTCAGGCTCTCACCTAGCTGACAGGGCCGGAAGTCACTCGATGGAATGTGTTTGGACCCCGAGAAGATCCCGCTGCCAGGCTCTCACCTAACTGGCAGGGCCGGAAGTCACTCGGTGTCATCCTTGGCCTCAATAAGATCCCGTTGTCAGGCTCTCACCTAGCTGACAGGGCCGGAAGTCACTCGATGGAATGTGTTTGGACCCCGAGAAGATCCCGCTGTCAGGCTCTCACCTAGCTGGCAGGGCCGGAAGTCACTCGGTGTCATCCTTGGCCTCGAGAAGATCCCGCTGTCAGGCTCTCACCTAGCTGACAGGGCCGGAAGTCACTCAATGGAACATGTTTGGACCCCGAGAAGATCCCGCTGCCAGGCTCTCACCTAGCTGGCAGGGCCGGAAGTCACTCGGTGTCATCCTTGGCCTCGAGAAGATCCCGCTGTCAGTCTCTCACCTAGCTGATAGGGCCGGAAGTCACTCGATGGAATGTGTTTGGACCTCGAGAAGATCCCGCTGCCAGGCTCTTACCTAGCTGGCAGGGCCGGAAGTCACTCGGTGTCATCCTTGGCCTCGAGAAGATCCCGCTGTCAGGCTCTCACCTAGCTGACAGGGCCGGAAGTCACTCGATGGAATGTGTTTGGACCCCGAGAAGATCCCGCTGCCAGGCTCTCACCTAGCTGGCAGGGCCGGAAGTCACTCGGTGTCATCCTTGGCCTCGAGAAGATCCCGTTGTCAGGCTCTCACCTAGCTGACAGGGTCGGAAGTCACTCGATGGAATGTGTTTGGACCCCGAGAAGATCTCGCTGCCAGGCTTTCACCTAGCTGGCAGGGCCGGAAGTCACTCGGTGTCATCCTTGGCCTCGAGAAGATCCCGCTGTCAGGATCTCACCTAGCTGACAGGGCCGGAAGTCACTCGATGGAATGTGTTTGGACCCCGAGAAGATCCCGCCGCCAGGCTCGAATCTAGCTGGCGGAAGGGGGGAGCCGCTCGACGGAGATTGACGAGCGGCTGGAGTCACGAAGATTAACCAAGAAGGGGCCTAACATAACCACCCAGCCCCAAGAAAGACGGCCGAACGGAGGCGAGAACCTAGGCGAGAATCCACAAGAGATTTGATAACTCAGGCGACGGACGAGCCGGCTCGCCTTGCTAGGTGGGCGAGTGGCCACCTCAGCGGGGCTGGGCCGCAGAGGCGGGTCGCCCCGCGGTAATAGCGAATATGCGAACGAAGCAGGCGAGGAAGCATTTATAAGAGCAATAATAAATGAAAATCACAAAGTCTAGGCGCGGCTCGCGCTTACACCTCAAAAAACAACTAAAAATACATGCGACATACATCTAACAAGCAGATGACAAAGAAGCGAAGGCGATGCGGGATCCCGGGCGGGGAGTCCTAGATGGGCTGGAAGGACTTATCCCCGGGATCCGGCACAGGGAGGAACAGCGCCGGCACCACGTCGCTCGCCGAGAGTTTCGCGGCCTCGCTCTTGAGGAGATCCGCACGTCGCAACATCTGCATCGTGTACTTCGCGGCGCTGGCGGCGTTTTTCTGCATCAACACTTCCAACTCGTGGTCAGAATGGTGCTCGAGAGGGCAGCCCCTGTTATCAGGCGGAGGGACTGCAGCGGCAGCCTCCAGCTCGCGCACCCGCGCCTCCAGCGCCGATTTGTCCTGACCAAGGGTGGCGATCTCGGCACCCATCCGGCTCGCCGTCGCCGCATCCTGGGCAAAGGAGAGAGAATCGTAAGGTGAATTCGCGAGAAGTGGCGGTTATTGAAGGTGAACACGTACCACCCCACCCAGGTACTGCGCGAGGGTCTCCTCCGCCGCATCGGCCCGTCTCCTCTGAAGATCCGCGTCCTCCTGAGCAAGCTTTCGGGCCTCCTCCCTCTCGTCCGCCAAATTCTTGAGGGAGGTGGCGTTCCGCTCTAGTTGGGTGCAGCGCCTCCCAACCATATGGGCTAGCTCCAGGCCGCGCAGCTGGGCCCGCGCGCTCTCGTGGACCAGTACTCGCGTCGCCTCTATGTCATAGATAGCGACGTCCTCTCGCGAGTAGAGGCCGAACGAGAAGTTGTAGGCCTCCCCGCCGATGGTGTCCTGCTCCTGCCAACTCGACAACAGGGTTGAGACCACCGCGCGATTCGAGTCCTTGTCCCATGACAGAAGTAGAATGCCAAGCTCGTCCAAATACTTCTCGCCGTAACCAAATTTGTGGTGCCCTCTCGGCACCTGCTTCGCAGCGGTTTGTGACCCGTCCGGCAGCGCAGAAGTGCCTGCCACCCCGCCGAGGGCGTCACTGGACGAGGAGACCATAGGGGGGGAACCCTCGGCCGGAAGAACTGCCAGGGCCTTGCCTTTCCTTTGGCCACCGGCGGGCTGCTGGTCCGTAGGCTTCGCCATCTTGGGCAGGGGAGCGAGCTGTCCGCCTCCCATCCGCTTCTTGGCAGGGACCGACGGGGCGTCGCGCTGAGCGGCGTCTGCGGCCTGGGCTCGGGCGAGGACCCCGGGGGCGATCCGAGCGCTCTCGTGAGGGAGATGAAGGGGAACGTCTCGCTCGCCTGCCAAGAGTAGGTGGTGATACAAAGAAGAGAAGGGTAAGGCAGAGTAGTAGCGAGTGACAAACCTCCCCCAGGCGGAACGTCGGCAAGGTCATCAAGATGGTGGCGCAAGTACGCGACCTCGAAGTTCTTCCCGGCGAAGAACCCGCACAGGTCGGCCTCGTGGCCCCCTAGGTTGGGCGGGCGGTAACTCGCCTCGCTGAGTTGCACCGGAGAGAAGGGAACGTTGCCGAAATCCTCTTTGACGAACAGGAACTTTTTGAGCCAGTTGTGACTCTTATTCACGGTCTCCCACACCTTGAGGTGGGCGCTGGAGAAATAGGCGGTCCCGTCCCGGTTCGCCCGGAAGGAGAATAGCTTCCGGAAAACTGCGAGACTGAACTCAACTCGCTCTTCCCGCAGAAAATAGGCGAACCCCACCATAACGGCTATGGAGTTCGGGGTCATCTGCCCCAGGACGACCCCGAAGTACTTCAGGACTTGGCGTACCTCGGGCCACAGGGGAAGCCGTAGACCCACCTCAAAGTGAGCCAGGGGTATGGTAAGCTCGTCCATGGATAGGTCATTGATCTTCTCTCCTTCCACGGGCCGTCTCGCCGAAAAGCCTGGCGGGACGTGGTCGCCGAGGGCATCTAGGTACTCGCGCTCTGAGATGACTGCGTGAAGAAAGTCGTGCTCCGAGAAGGTCCAGGCGCACTTGCTTCACCCGTCCGCATCGCCACTGTCGCCGCCCATCTCCACCGAATTGCCGCCGGACGAGCGAGACAGATCCAGAAGGCGAGCACGAGCCGTGCTTCACGGATAGCAGGAAGCGGGAGAGTGTTTTGAACCGGTGAGGGAATAAGAGCCGGCAAGACCTATTTATAGGGAGAAAGAAAGGGCGGGAAACTTCCCGCCAAATGAAGGGGTGCGTGCAGCAAACATCAGCCCGACGGTTTGACTTCTCGGCGCGCAACCGCACCACCAAGGTCGATCAGGCGCGGTTCTCGCTCGGCCGCATCCGCGCAGGACTTGAGCGGGCGAGTCTCGGCCCGCACCCGCCCGGGATTCCGCGCGAGTCGGGGAGACTCCCGGCTGGCGAGCCCCTCGGCTCGCCCCCGCCCCGATCGGCAGGACGGGTAGAGCAAATCCATTCCCTGACCTGCCCTCCCCCCTAGAGGGAGGGCGAGCAAAGTACGCGAGTACCCTCGAGCCCGCCCCGCGGAGAATAAAAGCTACTACATGGTAATTTCAACATACATCAGCAGCGAAAAATTAGGCCCATAGGCGGGCAAAGAGAGTTGCAAATCGTTACAGATACAGGATAACTTTGAAATAGTAGCGACCCGGCGATATCCCGCAGGAGGGGAGAAGGGAGGGTGGATCAGTACTGAATCCACTTCCACCTGCCCCGTCGTTGCGTTCCGGATCGCGGCGGCACGCGAGGATAGTGATAGTCGCGCACCGCCACCAGCTCCTGCTGGGCCAGGCCAACTTGCTCCGAGGTATTCCTTAGGCGCTCCTCGGCCCGCGTGATGTGCACACTAGGTGAAGTGACCTCGCCACCTTCTGCAGCACGCGGGGCCCCCTCCAGGGCCGCGAGTCGAGCCTCGGTGTCGGCCTTGTCTTGGTCGACCCTCTTCACGAGCTCCTGGAGCAGCAAAGTATGTTTTTGGAACAGCCGCGTCACCTGCCTCTTCATCCCCACCGCATCAGCCGGGTCGCCCAGGTAATCTGAAACACCCTCCATGTCAGGCAGAGGCGAGTACCCTTCGCTCATCTCCGTTTCGGAGGAGACCATGTTGTAGCCTACAAAAAGGGGCAATTCATAAGGAACAAGCGAGAACAAGGGCAAGCGCTAAGCACAAACTTACCAGGGGTTGGCACGTCGTCCGTACCAATAGAAGGGCGAGAGGAGCCCGGCCGACCCTGAAAAGGTTCCCCCTCGAGGGCCGCGAGAGATTTCCCTAGTCCGGGGGGAACTGGCGGACGAGGGGTGTTCGGGGGTGGACGGTCCAGACCTGAGGGACTACCAGCCCTCTCAGACGACAAGGGAGGGGGGCTATCCTCCCCCGGTCCTCCTCGTCCACACGAGGCGGTGCCTGCAAGACGAGGGGTCAGAGACGTAGCAACAAGCCGAGGAGGAAGGTCGCATACCTCAGGAGCGACCTCATCGCCAGCCGTTGAACTAGAACCCGGGAAGTTATTCGTCGGGGACCGCCTCACGATCTTCCCCTTCACCGGCCTGAAGAGAGGGTCGGGAGACCCGCGCTCTAACCAAGGGGCAGCCTCGAGGGCCTCCTCCCGAGTCTTCTGGCCCTCAGCCGCCAGGCGAGCTCGCACCTCTTCGCTGACCGGCATCAAGAAACTGCAGTCTGTTCAGGAAAAATGAGAGGGTCTGGGGAGCCCCCCCCCCCCCCCCCCCGGCTCAGCGGTATATTTATAGCCGAATAGTGGGGCCCCACCAGAAGATTCCCTGCCAGCTCAGCACAGTACTCGCCGAACACACGGGTTGGATGATTCTTTCCGAGCTTGTATCAAGCTCAAAAAGAGCGGGGATTGTGTACAACCCCGTGTTCGTCGAGCGGATCTAGCCCCGCGACCTGCACCCAAGCAGCGAGCAGACATGCGGCAGGGGGCTGGTCCGCTCCCGCTCATTTCAGGCGAGCGAGTCGGGCGAGACGGCTCCCCTACTCTCCCGCTCGCTCAGAGAATCGCCGATCAGAGCGGTGGGTGCCCTTCGTCGCACCAGTACTAGCGGATGGGCTCGGCAACCCGTGACCTGCAAGCTGGTCGGAGGGTCGCGATGGCCACCATCCCGCCCCCTACACGCGACCTGGTCGCCTGTCCGCCCCGGCAGAGGACTAGCGGGTCGCGGCGGTCCGGCTCGCGTTCTTCCAGGAAGAATAGGCGGGCCGCTGGAGCCAGGTCGGGCCCGCCTCCTGCGGAGGGGAATTGGAGACGAGCTGACTCCCCATGGGTGCGAATAGCCTCTCAAAACAGCGGAGCCACGCTGTTGGCAGACCAGGTTGGACTGCGCATAGCTGTTCAAGACAGCGGAGTTTGGCTGTTAGCAGACACAACCCAGGGCTTTTTGGTATTTTCAGGTCAGTTCTTCTGGTTATTGGCAGCTCAGATTCCAAAAAACTATAAATAAGACCCAAGCTGTACCTCAGAAGGCACGCTTTGAGTGCCTCCCTGCTCCTGTTTTCAAGTGCTTTCTGAGGGTACCTTAGCTCGGCTTCTGGCTAAGGAGGGGAAGAGCTCAGAGATCTTCCGGGTTTGTGGTGGGACCTCCTTGCCGAGCCCTTGGGTCAGTTTCTTCTTACCTTCTTTGTTGTTTTTCTTGCAGGAGCAAAGTAGGCGCGAGACCACCCCTTCCACAAAGGTCGAACTCCACAAGAGGCCGGATTCCGGTTTCAACAATGGCTACAAATGTTGTAATTGATTCAGATGCACGTGGTAAACCTGTAGATCAGAAGCTATATAGGGCCATTGTTGGATCCCTGTTATACCTTACAGCAAGCAGACCTGATATCATATTTGACACATGCCTTTGTGCTAGGTTCCAGGTGAACTCAAAAAAATCTCACCTTATTTTCTTAAAAAGAATTTTGAGATATATAAAGGGTTGTCCTAGTGTAGGCCTATGGTATCCATAGAATCAGAATTTGAGTTAACTGGATACTCAGATGCTGATTTTGCTGGATGCAGGGTGGATAGAAAAAGTACTTCGGGAACTTGCCAATTCCTGGGTATGAGATTAGTATCCTGGTTTTGTAAGAAACAAACATATGTATCTATCTCAACTGTTGAGGCAGAATACATTGCAGCAGGTAGCTGTTGTTCCCAGATGTTGTGGATACAAAATCAATTACTAGACTATAGTATCAACTTAAATAATCCAACTCTACTTTGTGATAACACAAGTGCTATAGCCATAGCACAGAATCCAGTCCATCATAGTAGGACAAAGCATATAGACATTAGGCATCATTTCATAAGAGAGTGTGTAGATAAAAACAAAATTAAGCTTGTATATATCTACACTGATTTACAAAGGGCTGATATATTCACCAAACCTCTAGATGAGAGAAATCATCTCTTCTTTATAAATCAGCTGGGAATGATCAATGGAGAAGACTTAGTTTAGTTTAAGTCTGCACTCGACGAATTTGCCAAAGGTCGTCAAACAGAGCTCGACGAACTATGGAAAGTTTGTGAGATATTCGTCGAACGCAGGACGACAAACTCTCTGTGAGTGAAGTTATTTTCGTCGGACGGAGATCGACGAATTCACTTCAGAAAACTTTCATCGAATGGAGCTCGACAAAATGTCTTCAAATATTCAGACAGAGCTCGACGAATTATTTGACTATTAATTATTTCGTAGATCTCAGGTCGAAGAATTTCTTAATTTTCTTGGAACGGAGTTTGTCGATTCATATTCTGGAAAACCTTATATCTAGGTTTTTCTTCAACCTCCGTCCCGCGCTTTCTGTTCTCTTACACTTGATCGTCGTTTGTCTCTCTTGCAAGTGATTCTAATGGCTATTCCAGCAGGTGCCCTAACCGGAATGAAGTTTGACACGGGCTTTGACGTCGACTTCGAATCCTTTCAACATTCAGATCCAATATTTCTGCATATACTGGAACTACTAGAGGAACAGAAACTGAAAATTTTGATGTCAACAAGGATAAAACTGTATGTAACTGAAATTAGAGAGTGGGTTTATACATCTACATTAGAGGAGAACCCTATGATCGGAACAATTACGGGTAACTCTGTATCTTTATCTCCCGTTGTACTTACCGAAATTTTTGGATTGGTTAATGGAGAAGCACAATTAGACATTGATTCTGAATAATATGACATGATGTTAAGTCTGATGGGTTATGCTGGAGAGAACCCAAATAAATTGTTAAATAAACACTTGTCTGCCAAATACAAATTTCTGGCAGATATTGTAGGAAAAGTTTTGCTGGGCAAGCATACTGCACATGACTACATTACCAGACACCAATTTATGGTTATGTGTGCAGTGATTAAAAGAAGGAAGTGGATTGCGCTCAAATCATATTTGATTTGATAAAGAAAAACAACAACAAGAAGGAAGTCTGTTTTGGATGGATCCTAGGGATCTTCTTAAAGGAAAATGCTGATGAATCACTGGTCTCACCGACCATATTCATAAATACCAGTAAAAGGCTAACATGTGCCTTATTTGGGAGGTGGGAGAGGACAATAGTCAAGCCCTCCAAGGCATCACCCTCTTCCACCACAGCTTCTGAAAGCATCAGGGCTGTAAGAGCCACTCCACACCCTGATGAATAGATCATTCCACCCTCATCATCTCTTCCAGCTATTCAACCTACACTTCCACAAACAGTCTAAACCATCTCTCCAACTCCACAACCACAACAACAACCTCTACTACAACAACAACAACACTCTACTCATGTTCCTACTCCACCTACATCTCCACAAATTGATCTTACAGAGATCCCATCTTCCACCCCTCAGGAAAACCAACCACCAACACCACCTGATTCCCTCCATGACACATCTATTCCAACACCACCTTCATCTCCTCTTCCACCTCACCTATCTTCTATTACAACTTTTGATTTTCTGACTTCCCCCCTCAATTCTCCTCCTCCTCAGGATATCAACATACAAGATGTCCCTCCTTCATCATCTCCAACATCTATCATTCCTCCACATGTTTCTACTCACACAACATCTGAAACATCCACTGCTCCAACATTGGACCCCTCCACCATATCTTCCATCATTGCTATCATCATACCCCTCCTAAAATCAATCATAGCAGAGGCCATTATACCTCTTGCTACCTCTATATCTAATCTATCTGCTCAACTTTCTACCTTCACTGCTGTCACCTCTTCATTCAGGGGCCTGGCTCCAGTATACACTGAAACCAGGCCGGGGGAGATGCTTAATGAAGAAGCTGCAGCAGCTCCAGTAGCAACAGCAGTTCAAGCACCAGCTCCAGTAACAGTAGAGGCAAGAGCACTACTAGCAGATACAGATTTAATTCCAGGGGATGCAGATTTTATTCCTGATGATAGCGATTTAATTGATTTGATTCATTTCATTGAGACTGACATGGACCTTGATGAGTCAGTCCCTGAAGAGACAGTTGCTGAAGACATTCTTTCTGTTTCTGAATTCATAATTAATCACACAATAAATTAAGTTGATTTATTGAAAAGTTTTGATACTGTCTTTCTGAATTATATTCCAGCAGTACCTTCTAAGCCATCCTTGGCTATTGTACCATATACTTCTCCAATCTCTCCAAAAGTTGCTAAGCAACTTAGAGATAGTTTTGTTATTTCAAAGACAGGTGTCATGCCATCTCCAGAAGAAGTTATTTATATTCCAACATTTGTAATGGATGACTCACCCATACCAAATCTGGATGATTTGATATTGGCTGATATAAAAGAAGAAAGTAAGGAAGTTGCTGAAAGCACTATCAGAACCAGTTCTCCAGTCTCTCCTATGGCTTCTTCTACTGGTCCTGTTGAAGTTTCTGCTCAAGCTCCTGAAAAGCCAATCATTTCTACTGAGGCCCTGAAAGCACTCAATGACATATATGATAACCCTCAGGGATCAGATAATGATAATGATGATTATGAGGATGTGGAAGATGATTCAGATGATGAACCTAAGAGGAAGCAAGTATCCAAGAAAAGAAAATCTCCTCCTCCTCCTGCTCCAAAGCCAAATCCAAACAATGACACTCCCTATTATATTCTCCAAAAGATAACTCCATACAAAGGGATGCCATCTTGGATGTGGTTATCTAAAAACCAGCAGAAGGAAAGGAAGAAAAGCAGAAGGTACTCTCCTCCACCAGTTTAGAAATATAGAAGAGATCCACCTCCTCCACCTCCTTCAGCTGCTGGTACTTCAAGCACATCTTCTCAAAGATCTGTCCCACTTTAAAAATATCATAGACACTAAGGGAGATCACATGAAAGCAGCCAGCACAAGCAATACTCTTCAGGAAAGCAACATCATCAGCAGCAACAACAGCAACAACATCAACAACAACAGTAACAATCCACTGAACATCAACTAGCTGAAGGCTCTAAAAGACCATCTTCTCCTCATGTTCCTTTTGAAGACCCTGAAACAGCTACTACTACTAGAATGGCCAGGTTCTAGGAAATTGTAGGACTTTCTATGATTAACAATGTCAAAGCTGAAGTAAAGGATCCTTCTGAATATTCAACAATGTCAAAGTACAGAAAAGAGGAACTTAAAAGATTTGATAAAGCAAACAAATTTTTCAATGTTGATGACTACATGAAGTTGCACCCGGAAGCAGTTGTCCCCAGAGCTACATCTTTGAAGATTATAGGGGCTGCTGACATGACCATGACAAAAGTGCAAGCTTCAGATCCCAAAAGAGAGATTGTGTTTACAAAGCCTGGAGAGAAGAGCAAGCAAGAAATGCCAAAGGAAAAGAAACAGAAGAAGTAAATTTTGTACTCTTTTGTTTTATAAAAATTATCTATAACTGCTCTATAATCTGAACAAAGCTTATGTATATATATATCTGTGGCATGTGTTATTGTCTCTGCCAGATATATGCTTTTTCTGCTTTGTTTATTTTTTCTATTTTGATTTGAGTTTGCAATTAGTGACCTCACCCAAATAGGGGGAGATTGTTGGATCCCTAGTAAGATTTGGGCTAGGTTCACTAAGTTAGAACCATATCACCCACAATGTATAGCCAGAGCCATAGTTGTGTCCTAGAGTCTAGGACAAGTCCTTAGAGTCAACATCACATGGACCAGCTATCAATAAGACTGCCAGAGACTCAAGATTTAGAAGATTTCAAGACTCTGTAAAGTGAGTTCGACGTTCGTCGAACTCAGGTCGACGATTGTCGTGCTCAGTTCGACGATCTCAAAGTTAATTCTATGAGCTGAGCTCGACGAACTACATTCTCTGGTCGACGAATCTTTGGACTACTACAGCATTCTGTCAAGACTATATTCTCTAGTCTCGGGTCGACGAACTTACTTCTCTGATCGATGAAAACTTAGATTATCTACTTCAACAACTTAGAACCAGAATACTTGTGTCGACACTCAGAGTATTTGTCGACACCAACTGAGTCGACACTAGAAGCACTTGTTTCGACACACAGATCATCAGTCGACACTTTTGGAAAGGTTGTGTCGATACCACACAGAAGACTTGTGTCGAAACACAGGATATCAGCTGACACTACCTGTGTCGACACCAGGAGTAATTGTGTCGACACACAGATCATCAGTCGACATTTTGGAAAAGTTGTGTTGACACCACACAGAAGACTTGTGTCGACACACAGGATATCAGTCGACACCACCTATGTTGACACCAGGAGTAATTATGTCGACACACAGAATATTTGACAACTCCAGAAACTCAGCTCGACGAAATCAAATCTTAGGTCGACGAATTCTGGAGACTTTAACTTTCATTTCAGATACAACTGTGAATATTCTAAGTCCAGAACAGTTGCTAAACTCCAGTCGACGAACACAGTTATCAGCTCGACGAATTCTGTCATCAGTTCGACGATTCCAGACTTATCATTTATTCCTTCTGTCCTTAGTCTATGGCAATAATTTCTGAATGATTAATGATAAAATATTCTCTGAATACTACCGTTGGACGGTACATTAATCACGGCTTTCATCAGAATTATTGTTTTCCATTTTTCCAAGGGACAGTTGGGGAAAGAAATCAATGCAGTTTATTTTCAAGGACCGCCAGCATTGATTGCCGCAAGAAGGATTTAAATTTCGAAAGGAAATTCCCTCAAGAAATATAAAAGAGATTGTTTCTCTCTTTCCTGATAACATACAGAAAGATAGGAAGATAGAAAGAAAGAAAGCAAGTAAGAACAATCAGAGTACCAGAGCAATTACAGAGACACAATATACACAGACACAAATATTTTCAATCAGTCTGTCTTCAACAGTTTCTCTGCTTCTTTCACAAAAGCTCTGATACAAAAAGAAGATCTGCTCTCAGAAGAAGAAGAACAATCAAACAAAATCAAGAGTCTTCTTACTTCAACACTCTAGGACTTCCAAGGACAACAACTATCAAATCTGTCAAGAAGATCCTGCAGATAAAGGCTAAAAGCTTGAAGGCCTATCACCCTGCAGCAAGGATTCCATATTTCCCTGAACCATTCAATATCTCAGGGGGAGCCATTTGCTATCATCAATAATCTACAAGTCTTTTCTCTGATTATTGACAGAGAATACATAATCAACTCTCTCACCCACACTGTGTAAAGGGTTGTCATCTCCCTTCAAAAGTGATTCTTGGTTACAAGTCACCTGATCAAAAGACTTGGGAATTTGGTTTTTGAGCACCTGATCAAAAGATCATTGGTGCCAGGCACCTGATCAAAAACCTGAGTGGATTCCTACCAGGGTGGTAGAAGAGTGGATGTACCCAGGTTGGGGAACCACTATAAATTTCTTGTGTCGTCTGGTTGCCCTCGTTCTTTTGTTTTCTTGTTGTGGCTGTGGTAGTTAGTTTCTGTGCTTTTATATTTTGATTTATTTACTACTGCACTTAGTCTAATCTGCATTATCCAGCAGAGAATTTTATAAAACTCTAAATACTCTATTCACCCCCCCCCCCTCTAGAGTCTTCCTGATCTAACTGCTCACTTTCACAGGCGAATCCGTCCATGACAGCTATGGAATTTGGAGTCATTTGGCCAAGGACGACCCCGAAATATTTTAGTATCTGGCAAACCTCCGGCCATAGTGGAAGCCGAAGGCCCGCCTCAAAGTGTGCCAAGGGAATGGCGAGCTGCCCTTCGGAGTGGTCATTTATCTTTTCCCCCTCTCCAGGTCGCCTCGCCACAAAACCTGGCGGGACGTAGTCGCCTATGGCGTTGAAGAATTCGCCTTCAGAAATGGCAGCGGGGGGAAAATCGTGCTCAGAAAAGGTCCAAGCACACTTATCCCGCCCATCTGCATCGTCGCTGCCACTGCCCATTTCGCAGATAGCTTGCTAAGCAAGGTGAGAAAGTTCTCGCAGGAGGCGAGCGAGTCGAGGGTCGCAGAAAGAAAGGGAGAAGGAGAAATCTTAAATGAGGTGGGTGAGAAAGGACCGGCAGGGCCTATTTTTAGAAAGAAAAAGGGCAGGAAAACATTCCGCTGGCAGGAAAAGTATGGATAGAAAAATTTCCCCTGATGTTTCGACTTCCCGGCTGGCAACAGCGCCACGAAGACCATTCGACAGTGGGTTGCGACCACCCTCGCCCGCATGAGATGTGGGCGGGCTGCTGCTCGCACTCGCCTGAAAAAGTAGGCAAATCGCGTGGGTTTGCAACGTTCGAGCTCATGGCTTGCTCCCGCCAAGATTAGACAGGCGGTCTGGGCGAGCTGATTCAACAATCTTGCTCCTGCTTGAAGAAGTGGTAGGCGAGCAGGGGAGCTTCAACCGCATTCTCCCTAGAGAACCAAACAGCAATACAATAAAAGCAACAGGAAACGAGCATTAAGCCCATTGGCGGGCGAGAGAAGTCTCAGATTATTACAAACATTAAAAATGTTCTTAGATAATCCTCCTAAGTGAGCTTGTCCAGGATACGGATGCGGTCCTGGCCCGACGATCCGTAGCGAGGAAGGGGTGGGTGGCTCATTATCGTATCCATTTCCACCCACCCCGCCCTCGAGTACCTGATCGGGGGGAGGGGACAGGTGAGCATAGTGATACTCACGAATTGCCACCAGCTCTTGCTGGACCAGGCCGACTTGCTCTGTGCCATGCCTGAGCTGCTCCTCGGCCCGCATTATGTGCAACCCTGGAGAAGTAACCCTGTCCCCGCCAGTTGGGCGCCTCGCTCCCTCCAGGACTGCAAGCCGCTCCTCCATTTCGGCCTTGTCCTTGTCGACCCTATTGAAGACCTCCTACAGTAGCAGCGTGTGCTTCTGGAACAACTGTGTCACCTATTTCTTCATCCCCATCGCGTCTGCTGGATCGCCAAGATACTCGGAGATGTGATCTATATCCAGCAGATGCTCTTTCTGATCTACCCCTTCTGCACTTGGTGCAGCGGGACAAGACGGTGGACGAGTATGTTCAGCAGTTAACTCGGTTGGGTCGTTATGCTAGAACAACCATGGCTGACGATGTGGAGAGGGACAACCTCTTCTACCATGGGCTGAGGGAGAATCTGAGACAATGCCTCAAATCTATGAAGAATGTTGGTTTTAATGAGCTGGTTGAGGCTACCAGAACGTTGGAGAGCGATTTGGAGCGATCCCAACGTCGAAAGGGTTTTGCGGCCAAGCAGGGAGAAGGAAAGTCTTCTCAATCTCAAGGAAGAACTGACAGGAGTAAGTGGAAGAAGAAGTCTCCTCCCTACAAGAATTGGGAGAAGGATAGTACGGCGTCAAGGGGGTCTCGCTTCAAGGTACCACGAACGTGCTATAAGTGTGGCAAACTGGGCAACTTAGCCCATTTCTGTACTGAGGGTAGCGCTGAGCAGGAGCCGAGACAAGAACAGTCGGTACGCTCCGGACCCAGTGTAGTGGAGAAAGGAAAGATGGCGGAGTCTAGCGCTTCTCGTTTCCAACCCGTGCAGCCAAGGGCGTATAACCTTGGGCAGCAGGAAGCAATCCGCCAACCCGATGTGGTGATAGGTGTGAAAGTTTGAGTTAATATTTTACTTTATACTTTCAAGATTGTTTATGTGTGTTGCCTATGTTTTAGGCTTTATGTTAGTTTCTGGATACCCCGCTAGGGTATTGTTTGATGCAAGAGCATCGCACTCCTTCCTTGCGGAAAGTTTTATTCGGAGAATTGGAGTTGAGCCATTCTCGGCGTACGCAGAGCTAGAGGTGCGCATGCTCAATGGGTCATCCATGACTACCGGGGTCAAGGGCCGCATTTGTTGGAGTCTGGACAGAGTTGACTTCACGTTGGTAGCAGCAGTTCTACCGTTGGTTGAGTTCGATTTAATATTGGGTATGGACTGGCTTGCAGAGCAGCGTGCCAGTATTGACTGCCTATCTAAGGTGGTGATCCTGAGAAGTGAATGTACAACCTCGTGTTCGCTGAGTGGGTCCACCAGGCAAGACGAGCGGACCAAGGTGACCTGCCCACGCCAGAACATCATACCAGCGAGATCAGAATGGTCAACCCGCTCCCTCCAAGGCCAAGCATGCAAGCTGCACGAGCTAGTTGGCCCGCTCTCGCCAAAGCCAGGCGCACGAGCTGCGCGAGCTGGCTGACCCGTCCCGTGTCCACCTGGAGTTCGTCGAGCTGAGGCGGGACTTCGCCAAACTGAGCTCAGGTGGAGCTCGGCGTTCGCCGAACGGAGCTCGGCGTTTGCCGAACGGAGCTCGGCGTTCGCCGAACGGAGCTCGGCGTTCGCCGAACGGAGCTCGGCGTTCGCCGAACGGAGCTCGGCGTTCGCCGAACGGAGCTCGGCGTTCGCCGACCGGAGCTCGGCGTTCTTCGAGCTGACCTTGTGAGTTAAAATCCTAGATTCGTCGAACAAAGCTAGGAGAACTCAAGCTTTCTAGAATTCTTTTAGTAGTAATAATCTCAGACCGCCCCGGGCAAGTGAAGGTATCAGAGGGCTACTCGCCCAGCTATTTTATGAGGCTTCATTTAGACTTTACCCCCACTGGCGCCCTCCTGGCTTTGGCATTGAGTGGCATTGCTCCACTTTACGCTCTCGTCGCCCTCCTGGCTTTGGAGTTGAGTGGTGTTGCTCCACTGGACGCTCTCGGCGCCCTCCTGGCTTTGATGTTGAGTGGTGTTGCTCCACTCGACGCTCTCGGCGCCCTCCTGGATTTGGCGTTGAGTGATGTTGCTCCACTCGCCCAGTCTCCTATGTGGTGTTTTTTTTTACCATTTTTCCCTTGCCAAGGGTGTGAATATCTTGATAGAACAACGCAGTTACGCTGTTAGCAGAACCAGTTGGGCTGCACATAGCTGTTCAAAACAACAGAGGTTGGCTATTAGCAGGATGTTTTCATAAATCTATAAATAAAACCTAAGGGGCACCTCAGAGAGCATGCTTATCAATTTTCAGATCTTCTTGCACTTTCTGAGGTAGCCTTAGCTCGACCATTGGCTAAGAAGGGGAAACACTCTAAGATCTTTCGGGTGTGTGGCGGGACCTGCACGCTGAGCCCTTGGGTCAGTTTCCATTTCTTTTTGCTGTTTGGCTTGCAGGAGAGAAGTAGGTGTGTGATCACCCCTTCCCCAAGGTTGAACTTCCACAAGAGACCTAGTTTTTGGTTTCAACAGTGAAGGGCAGGCAGAAGTTGCGTTTGAGGGTCTTAGTGGAGTGTCCTGCTCCTTGATTTCGTCCATGCAGTTGGTGCGGGCAGTTAACCAGAGATGAGTAGCTCTTTAGCATTGTTGGAGGTTCGCCTTTCCAGGTTGCAACATGACAATGTTATAGCTTTTGGGTCTAGGCATTTGAAGTCTCACGAGAGGAATTACCCCGTCCATGACTTGGAGTTGGTTACAGTAATTTTTGCATTAAAGTTGTGGTGGCATTATGTGTATGGTGCGAAGGTGGAGATCTTCACGGACCACAAAAGTCTGAAGTATCTTTTACACCAAAAGGACTTGAATATGCGGCAGCACAGATGGGTCGAGTTCCTTGGAGACTACAAAGTGGCGATTTAGTATACACCAGGAAAAGCCAATGTGGTGGAGGATGCCTTGAGTAGGAAATACTCTGGTCAAGGGGGTTGGATAAAAGCTCATGATGAGTGGTTGATGCGAGACTGTGAGACCCTTTACATTGACTGCATAGCAAGAGGAGAGTCAAGCATGGCTCCATTGAACTGGATCGAGTTGCAAAATGACTTATCTGATCATATTTGTGAAGCGACTAGTTTTAATGAAGAGTTTCAGCCATTCGTGGTGTAAGCTCAAAGGGGCGAGGGTAGCGTCTAGGAGATGATTGATGGGGTCTTGAGGAAGGACGGAAGGATATGTATACCGCAGTTCGGCAAGCACCGTGAGGAGTTGATGTTTGAGGCTCATTTTACGAAGTACTCCATTCACCTGAGCAGTACAAAGACGTACTTGGATATGAGGAAATCCTTTTGGTGGCCTGGTTTGAAGCATGATATAGCTTTGTACGTGAGTCAGTGCCAAACTTGTGCCTTAGTGAAGGCCGAGTGCCAAAAGCCGGGTGGGTTCCTGAAGCCTCTTTTGATCCCTAAATGGAAGTTTAATGACATCTTCATTGATTTTGTGCATGGCTTACCTCGATCGTAGCATGGTAACGACACGATTTGGGTGATCATGGATCGCTTGGCCAAAGTGACTCATTTCATACCAAATCGGAAAGAGGACAGCGTGGAGAAGCTGGTAGAGTTGTATATTCGCATCATTGTGCGACTACATGAGATTCCTAGGAGTATAGTCAGTGACCGCGATGGATGTTTCACGTCCAAAGACTGGAGATTGGTTCAGAAAAGTCTGGGCACGAAGCTTAAGTTCAGTACGGCGTTCCATCCTCAAACTGAAGGACAAACAGAAAGAACGAACTGTACAATGGAGGATATGCTAAGAATGTGTACTCTTGACTTTAGGAAGAAGTGAGAAGATCACCTCTTCATGGTAGAGTTCGTCTATAATAACAGTTATGAAGCGAGTATAAAGATGGCATCATAGGAAGCTTTGTATAGAAGGCAGTGTCGAACGCCAATGTCCTGAATAGATGCGGGAGACACCAAACTTTTAAGAAAAGAATAGGTGGTTGATGCATGCGAGTTGGAGCAAACCATTCAGGAGCGCATGAAGGTTGCCCAGGACCGGCATGCAAAGTATTTTAATGCTCGCCATAGGAGTGTGGAGTTTGCGGTAGGCGACTGTGTTTATCTCAAGATCTAGCCGTTCAAAGGCGTTTCGCGGATTTGATGACTCAAGAAGTTGAGTCCGAGGTTTTTGGGACCGTTCGAGGTTATAGAACGCATTGGAGAAGCAGCTTACGGTTGGCATTGTCTACAGAGCTGAGTGGATTACACGATGTTTTTCATGTCTCTGTCTTGAGGAAAGCCTTGGTGGAGGCTAGTGTGGTGATCGAACCGGCTACGGTGACGATAGAAGAGAACTTGAGGACAAAAGTTCGCCCGGTGGGCTTAGAGGATTCAGGAGTTCGGCAATTGCGGAACAAAGAGGTGAAACTCGTAAAGGTGCGTTGGGACAACTACAGGTGGGACGAGTTCTCTTGGGAGCGAGAACAAACCATGCGCGAAGAGTATCTCGAGTTGTTTGTATAATGTTGAGTGGAACAGTGTTAGATATGTTGCAACAGTATTTTGAGGCGTTGCAACATTTTTCTTGTTGTTTGCCTGAATGAAAATGAGTTGTGTAAAGTTGATGTAATAATGTTTAAATTTGTTGCAACAATTTTCTTGCTGTCTTCATGTATGAAGATTAATTTCGGGGACAAAATTTTTTGTAAGGGGGGAGGAGTTGTAACACCCCAAATTTGAGGAGCTAGAGTATTTCGACGAAAGTCGAACTGTGGCCGTTCGACAAAAGTCGAACTGTGGTCGTTCGACGATAGTCGAACTAAGAGATTTTCGTCGAGCGCAGTGCTGTTCGTCGAACTTAGGGATTTTCGTCGAGCGCGAGGTTGTTCGTCTAACTGAGGGTTGTTCGTCGAGCTTGGGTCTTTTTCGTCGAGCTTGGCCGATTGTCGGGCTCTTGGCTATTCGACAGGCTCTTGGTTGTTCGTCGAGCTCTCGGCTGTTCGTCGAGCGCAGGCCGATCAATGAAGCCTGAACAGCTCGACTAATTGCTGAGTTGCGGATTTCGCAGATTGAAATCTTAGCCGTTTGATTTAACATCAAAATTGATCATGGACCCTAGGATCATCGGCCCAAAGGGTTTTAGTAGGGTTGAACGGTTCTCTCCCTCACTTATTCTCATTTGGGAGTTAACTTAGGGTTTGAGAGAGAGAGAGAGAGTTCGGAGGAGGAAGAGAGGAGCTTTCTCCACCATTAACGGATCTTCAGGGCTCCGAGCGTCGTTCCGAGGCCAGATCCGTGAAAAGGATGCAAAGGCGCTCATTTTCATTCGTGCAAGACAAGGGTTTCATGACTAGAAAGAGGAGTCGAAGGGTAATGTCACTTCTGCTCTCGATTTTAGGATGCGTGCAAGGCATCTACGCTTTTCTTGTTTTCTTTCAACATTCTAAGTACCAGATATCTCAAGTGAGAGGGATTCGGGTTGTCATTGGTTCAAGAGGAGCCATAGGTCGATTGTGTCCGTCCCCAGCAAGATATTACATTAGAGATCCGCTCCGTTAGTGGATTAGGCATTGTGGGTGAAGCCGTTGTCGCGACCGTTAGTTCGACTCGGTGATGTTGCATTGCGAGCCTTAAGGGCTTTGTAGAAATTCGTTAGCGGCAAGATGTCGTCTGTGATGATGTTTTCCCCCTTTCTCATGTGAGTATGTGTGGCAGGAACCGGACTGAGTGGAAATTAGAGTACACGCGGGGGCACGAGGATGGTACGATATAAGTGTTGGAATATGGTGGGAAAGGCATGGGATTGTGATGTGCTAAGGCGTGGTTTGTCTCTGTGGTCGGCTGCCTAGCCCGTGACGTTGCAAAGTCATGTGTGGAGAGTGTCCCAGGAAGATAAGTCCCAGTCTCCTTCTGTGGAACTGACGAGAACACCAAGCTTTGGTCAAGCCCAGACAATCCTAGTTGGGTCTCCTTCGGTGGACTTGGTCCCAATTTTGGAGCCGGGCCTGGGTCGTCGCGAACGGGTGGGGTCTGGCAAGGGTTCTTATCATCGGTTTGTCTGTTTGAATGGCGGAACCCTGACGTGAGAAGTCAGAGTTTGCAGGCAAGCCCGGGGTTTGAGACCCATGAGCGGGTGGGGCCAAGACAAGATGTCTGTGTGGCGGCTTGTATGCCGTTTGAGGGGAAATTAGAGTACCCCTGTGTTTGCGGCTTGAATGTCGATGAGGAAATTGGAAGTACCTAATGTGATGATGGTTAGAAGCATACACTTTAGGGTGCCTTGGGTGAAACACAAGATTGCATTCATGCTGCATTGTAGTCCCCTTTTATTACATGCTGGACATAGAAATGTGTTTGTTGTATGAGACATCCAAACTTGTTTTATAGTTTTACATGTTATTATTTATTGCATACGAAGTGCTGACCTGCAGGGTGATGGAGTGCCCCGGGGTCCGCTAGGGATGGCCGGGAGGAGATGTGTTGGTTACACAGTTGAGGTCAGTCTTTACCCACCCACGTTATCACAAATTTTTACAGGGCAAGAATCACAAGCAGGAGCAAACTCGCTGGCCAAAAGGGCATAAGCCTCATGATGTGAACCTTTATTTGCTTATGTTTTGATGTTATGATATAATCCTTGAGCTGTATTCCGGCTTGCATACTGAGGTAGCCTAGAAGTGCTTTGCACATTGGTAGGATTGTTATTCAGCTTTGGACACTTGTTGTGTAAGGCCTTAAGGCCATTTTGATACTCCCGGTATGGTCGATAACTTTTAGTTTTGTTTGTTTGTTTCTGCTGGTTTATTCTGAGTTTTGAGTTGGGTAGATTTATATCATCTTTTAATGCTTAAGCTGTGTTATCTGTATGTTGTGGGGCCCCGGACGGACCCACATTATACGGTCATTACAGGGGAGGCTTTACACTCTGCGCCTTACCTGTTCACTTTTGAGGCCCTTTCTCCAACCGCTGTGTTTCAACATTTTCATCCTGCTTCTCAACATCCAATAGACCGACCCTCTTAACTGCGTCCTCTGTAACATCTTTGATAGTAACAACATCGGTCGCAAGATCATCCACAAGTTGTCTAAAGAAAATCCTCAGCAGGTGGAATCCACTCGTTCTCTTTTGCGCCAAGTTAATGACTTCAATTGGAAGCCTCAACGTCAAGATGCGTGTGCCTCTTCTTGGCAATCTCCTTATTGGATCCTTCTCCATTTCTTCTTTTTTTATCTAGAAGGAACCACAATCTCTGTCTCCTTGGGCGTTTCCTGTTCGCTCAGCTCCTTAGGTGTGGGCTCATCAGAAGAAGCATCATCCGTGATCTCATTCTCCACCTTCACCAAATACTCATTCAACATCTCAACGCCAAAGTCATACGGGGTAGTAGTGTTTTTCAAGTTTATTTGAGAGGTCGACGTATCTGTAACATTTACCTCTGGGAGACCTTTGGAGTTTTAGGGATAGCAATCTTAACTGTGGAACCACCCGCCCATTTTCATTTTTTCAAACAAAGCAGAGAAGCAAAGGCCCCCTAAATTCTTTGTCCTTTTCGAGCACCTCTGGCCCTTATCTATATTTGAGGGAAGGCTGCACAAACGGTTGAAGGCATTTAATACAGCATTAAATGTGCAGCCACCTGAGATACATGAAAAGTCAGATGGCGGGGGGTGAGAGGAGATTGCATGGTGGCGACGCGTGTTGTTGCTGAGAAGGGTCTGCACGGGCTATTGGCAAGTGCCCGCCGTAGCTTCATCGGGGATCAATTGAAGACAGTTCTGGGAGAGCGTGCGACCTCTGCCAAAGATTGTTGTGCCCACGGCTTCTTGGAAGGTGCTAGCGAGTATCTCAAAGTACCTACCCAACTGCTTTGTGATCAGAGTCGTCTGATGTTGTCTCCCGTTCCAGTCAGCCAGTTCAGGCAGTTACATATTATGTAACCAGACACTCACTTTTTAGCTTTTCATCAACAATGTAACCTCTCATCCCTGCCCGACTCTCATGTATTCCGGGCAGCAAAAAATTTAGAATCTGCCTGTTCAGACAAGTTCACGTTACTATAAATAGGAGGCGCGGTATCCAAAAAGGCACATTAGACATGAGCCAAAACCGTTTTGATGGTACAAACTCAATCCTCATCTCACACCGACATCCTGAGCTTTCTGTTGATTGATTGAGGCCACTCAGTTTTTGCCCAACATCTACGAATAATTAATTATATCAAAATCAAATTAAACGCTAAACAGTAATTATTCTGCATACCAAAATAACACCTTCCCTTGTAAGCAGTCGTATTGTGAATACATTTCAGAGCAGGAATAACCATTCCTCATAACACTAGTATTCAAAGGCAATGACCTGCCTATTTAAAGTCTCAGACAACAGCAATTTTACAAATCAACACCTTAAGAATGGAGAGATTGCTTTTTCCTCACTAAGCTTCATCTCTCAATCGCGATATAAGCTCATCCTGCACAAAATATACAAATTTGCATTATAAACTTTTAAAACCTTTTTCAATAATTTACCAGATGACCTAAGACCTATAAGTATAAATAGGGTCATTTACCGGGACCACCCCTCTAACTTTGCTAAATTACTGACAGCACCTCTCTTATTTTTGAAATTACAAAAACTCCCCTAAAGTTTTCATTTCATTACAAAAACCTCCCCTGAAGTTTTAATTTCATAACATCCATGCACAAAAAGACCCCCCTCGGTGTATAGTGTCCACGAAGGTATTTTTCTTCATGGTGTTAGGAAATGAGATCTATAATCCCCCAGGACAGTCAAAACCACAGAAAAAGACGTCAATATTTTACAACAAGAATATCAATATAACAATCAACGTCCGATACAGAAACGCCGCGGAGAAGCCGGACACGCTCGGTCCGCGGGAGAGAGGACAATCTTGACTGCAATCCGCTAGCACAGCGGACGCACAACGTTCACCGAACCTTCAACGTCGAGGTCCGACGTTCAACCGCCACCACCGGAGAAACAACGCCGACACCGGAGAGAAAACCTCCGTCGAGGTTAACTGCACACGCGCACGCCGTCGACGCCGCGCCTCTCCACTCCCTAGAATGTCCACTGCAACGCCGGCGAGAAACTCCACCAAGCCCGACGGCAACACCTCTCTCAACGAGCGCGAGAGAGAGGAGAGAGAGCGGGGGACGGCTTACTCCACACAAGCGGGGCTCTCCTACTGGCTGCAAAATCCTACTCCTATCAATAGGAAGCCACCACCTCCATGCCATCAAAGAAGAAAACGCACCTCATAAAAGCTGCGGTTACAGGAGCCAATAAAAGCTCTCCAAAATAGCTGGCCATGGCTGTTTACGGGAGGAGGTATGGAAGAGGCCAGCTGGACTCAGTTAAAACCTCCCCGAAAACTGCAGCGGTTTCTTTTTATTTATAACCGGGAGGGAGGTTTTAATAACATTAAAGGACTTAATGTTGAAAACGGTTCCGGATCCGGGTGGGATCCGGATCCGAACCAATAATGAAACCAACAATCACCATCTTGGTTCGGGATCCGGAACCACCACCTGCACGAAGCACTCCCTGCACATCATCATCGGCACCAGGCATCAACTGCGCGAAGCAACACTGCACATAACACAATCTGCACGAAGCACCAGTCTGCACAAAGCACCACCTCAAGAACCTGAGGTGTCAGCCGACCTGCTCCAGTCGACTCATCCCTGCTCGGCTCAACCTCTGAACGTCGTCGCAACCGGATCGCAAAAACTGACTCGTCGAACCCGAGTCCCTGTAAGGCGATCCACTGCACCACCACGACTATCACCTCTGTCGGCCGCAGAAATCATGGGCACACCACCTCGCATCGTGGTCCCCAACAGCCGGTACAAACTACCGTGCTGCAAAGCTTGCATGAGCACGGTGCGCCCTCGCCTCACCGTCAGAACTCCATCTCTCGCTGCAAAACTGCAACCACTGGAATCCAATCTGCCCAACGATATAAGATTCCTGCGCAGCTTAGGTACCAGATGTACCTGATCAAGTCTACGCATAGCTCCGTCATGCGTCCGTAAGTTCACTGTCTCAATCCCTGTGACCTTACATGCTGAGCCGTCACGCAGAAAGATCGACCCAGATGTCACCTCCAGTGAACTGAACATCGCCGCATCTGAGCAAATGTGCTGCGAAGCACCAGAATCCAAAATCCAGCTATCAGAGTCATTCTGACTCTCAGTGACGCAATAAAATCTGTCATCTCCTTCCAGGTCGAGTGTCACCATGCCCGCATCTTGGACATCCTTCGAAGTTCCAGAACTTCCTGCACGCTGCGGACAATTTCTCCTAATATGACCAACCTGTCTGCAGTGGTAACACGTCACTGCCTTCTTCGACGGCGACCGAGCTCGTGCACTGCTCGATCCTTTGTTAAAACTCCTCCCGCGTTCATGTTCTACCAAGATCTGGTCACCCCTAGGAGTGGGGTCCTTTAACATCTGACTGGATAACAGCGCCGACGTGACTTCTTCCAGCCCCACCGTATCCTTCTCATACAGGAGCGTAGTCACCATGTGCTTGAATGACGCTGGGAGCGAGGTAAGAAGCAAGAGGGCTTTGTCTTCTTCCTCTACCTTCGAGCCAACCACATGCAATTGGCTCAGAAGACCGTTGAACACATTGAAGTGTTCCTGCAGGTTGCCACCTTCCTGCATCTTCAGCGCATAGAGGCGCTGCTTCAGCAACAATCTTGTCGTCACGGATTTTGCCAAGTACAGTCGCTCCAGCTTGTCCCAAAGCTCGATTGACATCTCTTCAGTCCCGATGTTGAAGAGCACCTGGTCAGCAACACACATCCTGATTGTGCTCGTGGCTTTTTCATCAAGATCCTTCCATTCCTCATCTTTTACTGCCGTGGTTAATTTGTCGCGCCCCCGCAAGACTCGAATCAAACCTTGTTGAACCAACATATCCTTAACTCGAATCTGCCATAGACTAAAATTCTCACTGCCATCGAACTTCTCTACAAAAAATTTGTCCAAAATTGCGTTCTTCCCTGCCATGACTGTCCCCGACAAACTAGAAGACCTGATTTGTTTAAAGGTCGGATCTGAAAGAGTGGGAAGAGGACCTAGTCGTTCACCACCGCAGTCAAACCCTTCCTAGAACGTCCAATCACGGTCGTCTACCGAACCTGTCTCTGACACCACTTGTTAGGAAATGAGATCTATAATCCCCCAGGACAGTCAAAACCACAGAAAAAGGCGTCAATATTTTACAACAAGAATATCAATATAACAATCAACGTCTGATACACAACGCTGCGGAGAAGCCGGACACGCTCGGTCCGCGGGAGAGAGGACAATCTTGACTGCAATCCGCTAGCACAGCGGACGCACAAGGTTCACCGAACCTTTAACGTCGAGGTCCGACGTTCAACCGCCACCACCGGAGAAACAACGCCGACACCGGAGAGAAAACCTCCGTCAAGGCTAACTGCACACGTGCACGCCGTCGACGCCGCGCCTCTCCACTCCCTAGAATGTCCACTGCAATGCCGGCGAGAAACTACACCAAGCCCGACGGCAACACCTCTCTCAACGAGCGCGAGAGAGGGGAGGGAGAGAGAGGGGGTCGGCTTACTCCACACAGGCGGGGCTCTCCTACTGGCTGCAAAATCCTGCTCCTATAAATAGGAAGCCACCACCTCCATGCCATCAAAGAAGAAAACGTACCTCATAAAAGTTGCGGTTACAGGAGCCAATAAAAGCTCTCCAAAATAGCTGGTCATGGCTGTTTACGGGAAGAGGTATGGAAGAGGCCAGCTGGACTCAGTTAAAACCTCCCCGAAAACTGTAGCGGTTTCTTTTTATTTATAACCGGGAGGGAGGTTTTAATAACATTAAAGGACTTAATGTTGAAAACGGTTCCGGATCCGGGTGGGATCCGGATCCGAACCAATAATGAAACCAACACATGGATGCAATGAAATAAAAAGACCTGAGGAGGTTTTGTAATGAAATTAAAACCTAAGGGGAGTTTTTTGTAATTTCAAAAATAAGAGGGGTGCTCTCACTAATTATGCTAATTTACAAGTGAGGTTTGGGTAATTATATATATATATATAATGAAAACTTATTTATGAAAATATTAATCTGATAAACTATATACCTTCTTTCCTTTCGTTGACAGACCCCTCTCCTTGAGAAGTGCACGCAGCCTTTCGACAGTCATTGTCTGAAGCATTCTATCTGATAATCCTGAACTCGATCCCTCTGAGATAACCGAAAGGTAAAAAGAAATTTTGAAGAAAATATCTGAATATTGTCTGAAATCAGGAATCGAGCACGACAATGGAATATGGATGAGTATAAAAATGTAATTGTTCAAAATGATGAATGACTAATACATCTGCTACAAAATCCTCTGAAAATACAGATAACTTAATGGTGCATTATAAGTGGTGGGATAATTATATCTCCCAAATCTTTTAAAAAAATGGAAATTTTCAAGCCATAAAAAGATAACTGAAGGTTCCTACATCTCAAATTCTGTTAAATTTGGAATTATAATCTCCCCAAATAACTCCAATGAGTTGGAATATAATTGGATAAGAACCTTCATCCTTGAAGCAACAATTTATTCATATAAAGAAGAATATTGTAATAATTGTTCTAAAAATTATTATTATAAATCATTTATCAGAATTAATTTCTTAAAATCTTAATTTGTGGCTGAAGAAGTCACAGGGCCATTAATTTGGACAGAATTGAAGGTCTATATCCATTGGAATTGAACATCAATCTCAATTCTAAAGCCTCTTTACTATCCTACCAAACTATTTATCATTATAGTTAGAAAAAAGGAAATAATGAAGATTATAGTTCAAAATCCATGTCAGCCTCATGGCATAATGAAAGCTCAAAAGAAAAGAAGCTTCAATCATGATTAATGACTAAATTATGATATTAATAAATAATCTCATAAGAGAGTTAAAAACTAAAATATTTACACAATCAGAAAATGAAATGTTTTGTTACTGCACATAATGAGTGAAGATATAAATCTCAAAGAAACACCTCAACAAATGATTACAACAACACTGAAATCTTATCCCACTATAGTGGGGTCGGCTATGTGGATCTTTTGTCTCCATTGTGCCCTACCTTTAGTCATAATCTCACATATGCCGAAGTACATCATGTCTTTCCTTATAGTTTCATTCCAAATCATTATTGATCTACCGCTTCTTTGTTTAACACGCCTAGTGACAAAACTCTCCCAAAGCCAAACATGTGTCTCTAATGGTCTCCTTTGTACACGTCCAAACAATCTTAGTCGAGCTTCTCGCATCTTATC
The DNA here is from genome assembly GCA_039583875.1 of Platanthera guangdongensis. Classification (NCBI taxonomy): domain Eukaryota; kingdom Viridiplantae; phylum Streptophyta; class Magnoliopsida; order Asparagales; family Orchidaceae; genus Platanthera; species Platanthera guangdongensis. The sequence goes on along the minus strand of CM077160.1, from coordinate 11,637,544 downwards.
TGCAATTGGTGCGACTCCTATCCCTGATACATTAATTCCTAATTTTATCCAGTCTTGTGTGTCCACACATCCATATAAGCATTCTCATCTCCGGAACTCCAATTTTTTTGCTCATGTTCACAATTCACTGCCCAACACTCAGAATCACAGAGCATCGCCGGTCTAATTGCAATACGGTAAAATTTTCCTTAAGTTTTAATGGTACTTTACGATCACATAAGATCCCTAACACACCTCTGCACTTCAACCAACTTGGATTCCATGTATCACACCTTTATCAACACTTTCATCATTTTGAACTATCGATCTAAGATATTTAAAGCACTCACTGCGAGAAATATCTTGATCACCCAACTTAATAATGAAGTCAACCGCCCTTCTCGCACCGCTAAATTTAAGCTCCATATACTCCATCTTTGCTCTGCTCAAACTAAAACCCTTCTTTTCTAAAGTAACTCGTCAAGATTCAAGTTTTGTGTTTACACCCTGGCGCCTCTCATCGACCAAAACAATATCATCCGTAAACAATAAACACCAAGATATTGCTTGTTGGATATGTCCGGTGAGCTCATCTAAGGGTAAAGAGATTAGGGCTTAAAGCTGAACCTTAATGTAAGCCAACAGTGATGGAGAATTCATGTGTCAGTCTTCCAGATGTCCTCACCCTCGTCACTCACTGAATTTGTATACATATCTTTGATTATATCAATGCATGGTACATTTACATCTTTCTTTTCTAAGGCTCACCATAACATCTTTCTTGGAACTCTATCATAAGCCTTCTCAAGATCGATAAACAACATATGCAAATCTTGTTTTCTTTCTCGATAGTTATCAATGAGTCTTCTCAAGAAATGTATAACTTTCACGGTTGACCGCCCTAACATGAATCTAAATTGATTCTCCGAGACGTTAGTCTCTCGTCTTACTCTTCTTTTTATTAATCGATCACATAGTTTCATGGTATGACTCATTAATTTAATTCCTCTGTAATTAACCTAATTTTGAATATCTCTTTTGTTCTTATACAAAAGTAACAAGATCCTTTCTGTCCGTTAGTCTAGCATCCTTTTTGACTTCAATATCTTGTTGAAGAAACATGTAAGAAAGAAAATTCATTCTTTCCCTAGACATTGACATACTTCAATGGGTATATCGTCTGACCCAACCGTCTTTCCATTTTCATCTTCTTTAAAATATCATTTATCTCTGATACATGTGTTAGCGCAAGAAATGCACCTCCACAACTGCACACTAAAGGAGAGCTAGCGGGAAAGAGGAGACTGTGGATTGCCAGTTACTAACGGTTAAGCAAGAACAGAACCAGAGGGCCGCTAACAGTGGCAAAACCACACTTCGCCCGCCGCGGCAAAAGACACTCTCGTGGCGGGTTTCTATTGATTCAGAAAAAGAAATACAATGATTTAAAGAAGGCTAGCTGTTCGAGCAAAAAGCTGCAAAGGCACTAAATTTGAGGTCGCAACAAGCAACAAGCGAGCTCCTCCACTCAAGTTAGCGTGCTTTGAGAGTGTCACTCCCCTCTATTTATAGGCTCGGGGGTCTGCCCAACTGACGGAGCTAAGTTTACCGGGGCTGCCTGGGGTATAGGAGAACTGGGAAGGGGTGACGGGATACAAGGTGCGCAAATAAAAGAAAACACACGGACCGCGCGACTAGGCGGTGAATCTAAACTGCTTTTCCCCTGATCTCTACGTCTTTGTGATTAGGCGACTTGTGCGTCTAGCACAAGTCTAACCACATGGGATGGACTAAGCATAGAAGTGGCTGCGGGCTTCCAAGTAAACATGATCCCCGCACATTTTCAAATTTCAGAAAATTTCGAAAATTTAGACTTTAGTCGCGAGAACGAGACTGACTTGAACGCAAAAAAGTCTATAAAAGCACCTGAGTGCTCTGTAGTTTCCGGGAAATCTTCTAAGCCACGAGACATTATTTACCCCTTGCGGTTAAGTGTTAACATTTTGCAGATCGCGATATCTGGTCTCAAAATGGATATTATGTCCTCGTTCTTGAGCCGTGAAGAGAAAATCGTTGAGCGACCAAAGAAGAGGAAAGCAGTTATCCAGAAACCAGGTGCTCCAGGTCGCCGGGGATGCTGGAATGTCGACCTTTGCTCTGGTGGTTACTGAAACCAGCCTAAAACATGCTGAAATCGCGCAGCAGCCACCCAAAGAACTAGTGATTTCGGATGTCGCTCCCCTCTCCACGGTTAACCCGAAAGATCCGCCTTTTAATATCAACTACTCTCCCTCTGGTGAGATATTGCTCAAGGTGTCAGTGTTGGAGGAGAAGTGTTGGCTCCCAGAAACCGATGGTAGAGGAGAAACCAGGCGGCGATATGGTTAAAACTCCTTTGAATCTAATCATCGTAGATGAAGAATCAATTCGCAAAATGAGGAGCTGGTCACTGCGCTTAAAGAGAAGGGTAAGAAGTGTAAGGAACCAAAATTCGCGGAGGTGATGAGAAAAAAGTTAAAAAAAGTTAAAAAAGTTAAAAAGCCAGAATAGGAATGTATCTGCTAAGACAGATGCGTCTAGTTTCCAGTTTAGGCCACGAGACAAGGAAGTTCTTGAGCCCTTGGAAACTACAACCTCCAAAGCCGGTAGAACCACAAGCCATTTTTGCGATTAGTACGACCCTTAGCGAAATCTTAAAGCATATTGATTAACTGCAAAAGTAAGATGGGCTGTTGAATACTCCTGCGACTATGAACAATGTGGTGGATGACGATACCGATCTGTAGGTGCTAGAGGTAAGGGTTAGAGAACAGGTCTTTGCGGTCTCTAAAGGAGATGAGAAGAAGAAGCTAAGAGAGAAGATCGCTGCAGAGAAAACCGCACAACTAGAGGGTCAAGCTGCGGCGAACCAACAAATAGTAGTTGATCCCTCGTGATCTGGTAAGTTTAAGCATGTGTCTAGAATTATAAAGATATATAGATCTCAACTGCGGAAAAGACGGCCAGATGCGATCTTAAATCCTTCGGACGACGTCTTTCTATCTACTGCAAAGTTGAAAGCCAATAAAAAAGAGGTCGAGCAGTTTTGGAAAGAGCAGAACATGCGAATGGACCCCGAACAATCAAGACGTCCAACTTTTGATAGTTACCTAATCACAACTGTGGTTAGTCAAGGGGAAAGTTTGTGATTTCGCGATTTTGTTTTTCAGAATACTTTTAACTGCAATATTATCACTTTGAGATTGAGCCTGGCCGTGCTTGCTTTTTCCCACTGCTGCAGGTGGACCGAATCTTTCTCTGGAGTCGGGTGAATTTGTGTTGCCACTGCCAATACTGCCGCCAGACTTTGTGGCGAGTAGAGTGGACGACTCCAAACTGCTACTAGATTTCTGCGGTCAGCTTGAAGTTCAGTAAGGGATGCCGAGGAAGGAGCAGGAGGACGCACGAGCGAGAGAGGAGGCGCTGCGAGCTGTCCTGGAGAATGAAAGGAAAGAAATGCGAGCTGTCTTGGAGAATGAGAGGAAAGAGAGAAGAGCTGTCTTGGAGAATGGATAGGAGCAGGCGGCCTGACTCTTTGAACATTGAGAGATCTCAGTTGTCAAACCGTGCGGAAAGGGCGGAGCCTTCTAATCCCCAGCTGCTCGACCAGCTGAGCAGCTCGCGCGACCAGCAGAACAAGAGGTTCCGGCAAATCACGTGATCCCATGGGATCATGTGAATCACTAAACTTCTTGTATCCATCGGGCTCTCAACGCGTCTCCCTATCACATGTGGTAGCTACAAGGTACCCTTCTTCAAGTGGGGGCTATGTCACACTTTGGTAGGGACCCTACTGACCGCAGGGAATGAATCGAAACTGTTGTAATATTGTTTTGATTGTTGTGAATAATATGGCTATTTTGAATCCATTATGCTTATGGTTAGTTTTCTGTTTGCTGAATTCCTTGGATGTTGTGGCGATTTGGCTTGTTTGTTCGCGAGAATAGACCATTTTTGGTATCAGCCTTATATTGAATGATGTCTTGCGGCTTGCGCAATTATGCTTTCTTAATATAGTTAGTGCTTTTGTGTTTGGAGTTTCGTTGATAATGCAGGTTTAAGGTCGTACGGGTTGGCGAACAGTGGTCGCAGTCTGCTTTGTTATTTGCAGGCCACAAAGATCTATATATAGCGTTGACTTCCGTGATTTCAGCAGAAAATTTGAATGTGCCCGAAGCAGAAGTCTAAGCGGCTTGAAAATATGGTTGCCACGCGAGCCAATGCTGCTTCCGCTTTTCATTTTTCGGACCATAGAGAATGTCAAGTTTTGTGAGCAGAGCTCGATGGGTTTGTTGGGAAATATATGCAGATTTTGACCCTTGTCGCGGGAATTTCAAAGCGGGATGAAAGAATCAAAACCTCTTCTACGCATCAAATTGCAGTTCATATGGACCACTTCGACTGCGGTTTCCGTTTTCTTGCAATAGATGAGGTGATCATAGTCTTTGATCACTATGGAGTGGTGTCAGGCCAGCTGGCACCCAACTCTATAGCCATGATTTTCAGCTTCATTGCTTATCTGCAGGCTAAAAGAGTGAGGTTCTCCATGAACCTCTTTCGCAAATGTTTCTCGGTGCGGTCAATAACGGAGGTCGGCGGCACCATCTTTAAGAGAATTATGTACTTTCGATGCAGAGGGTTGAAGGTGTTGAACCTGTCGAACAAGGTACACAATTGGTATGAACGTTATTTGGTCTTTGAAGGGAACCTCGGTCTGCTCCCAACTAGTCGGCAAATCCGTGCGGAGAGCGAGTTCAAGTCCTGCGAGTTGGAAAAGATTGAGGAGGATATCTACAAGTTTCTTAAGGATGAGCGACTTGATGTCGATTACTACATCCCGTTACTTCCCTCACTAGAAGTAATTGCTCCTGAAGATGGTAAGTTTTTTGTGACTCAAATTATCTAACCGCATTAGCAGCGAATTAACGTATCTTATTCTACAGTTTTCCTGGGAGTGTCGTGAAGAAGCCGCAAACCCCAGGCGGCTTGACTCTCACGCAGCGAGAAAAGAGAAAGGAACTAGCAAGGAAGCGGCGAGGGGAGGGCGATGTGGCCGCAGATTCCTCTAAGGATTTCTTTCCCCTTAACGAGATAGGGAGTTATCTGAAGGATTTACATGGCAGGCCGACTATGCGGTGGAATCCCAGTAACAAGTGTGTCCAAGTATCAACCACTCTCCCTTATTGGGGGAGTGTGAAAGTTACTGGTCATGTCGCCGTTGTCGGAGCTGCTCTGTATGGCAAGAGCAACCTGAAGGCACTATAGAAAGTTCCCTCATAGGACTTGCAACGCTTAGCCACTCAGGTTAGTGCGAGGAGCTTTATGAGGAACCATTTTATGGGTTTTGCCTATAAAAGGTTATTGAAATACTACTCGCAACTAGAAGACCTAGTGGCACAAAAAAATGTCGAGATCGCGCCACCTAACCGTTATCCTTTTTTGTAGAAAATGCATGACCCGTCAAACCCAGTCTTCCAGGATGTTGTTTTTCCTCCTATGAAGAAAAGCATTGAAGGAGCCCTTGTACGCCTCAAAGAGCTTGGTGGCATGTCAGCAGGGTTTGAAGATTTTACCTTTCTAAATCTTTATCCCGGTCTCAAGAGGAGGGTGGCCTGCATGAACCGCGCGGCTAAAGGTAAAGGAAAAGTCGGCAAAGAGGAAGAGGAAGATGAGGAATAGATGGAAGAGGGAGAAGGAGAAGAGGAAGAGGTGGATGAGGATGACCATGGTCAGAATGAAGAAAAGAATAAAGATGCAGAGTCAGATACTGGCGGTCTGAAGTCACAGACCGCCGGAGACGCTTCCGAAGATAAGGTGAAGGATGGAAGCGACCAAAGTTTAGGAGGTGAATACTTTGGAGACAAGAGCAGTGAAAGTATTCATCCTCAAGTTCTGAGTCAGCGAGTAGTGATTATTCGAAAGACGTCGACATTGATGGGGTCGTTGATTCAGATGGATCCCCGGCATCTAAGAAGGCTAAATTGGATGATTAGAAATGGTTGATAGGTGTACTCTTTGTTCAGCCCGCGGCTGGCTTATTTTTGTTAGCCGCGTGGGTTACTAATGTAATTATGGAATGCTAATGAAAAAGAACAAAGTAATTTTACCTTCCCTTTCTCTTACAGCTTTTGTAATGAACTCATGAATCGTTAATGATGTCCGGAGCGGTTTACATTACTTGTTCGCATGCGGGTGAACTTTCCTTGACATCAAACCGTGCAGATTAATCCTTAGTTCTTTTAACAAGTCTAATAATCGAAGTCAAAGTCCGAATCTTCAGTAGACAAGATTGGGCCGCAAATTCCAATCTTGTCAACCGCTGCAAGATGTCAACTCTTTGAAGAATAATCCACTGATCATAATGAAGAAAATAAAATTTCGAGGTCGCAATCACGATTTTTTCATTCAAATGATCCCAGAAGGATAATCAGCCTATAATAATGAAGAAAGACAAACATTGAGGTAGTAGCTTGATCACCAATTATCATAAAATGAGAAATGAATCCAAACCGAATTTATTTAGCATGCTATTTGCAGAAGAATATCCAGTCGATAACAACGAAGACCAAACATTGAGGTTGTGGCTTGATCGTTGATAACTATCGTAAAATAAGTCTAAACCGCACTTGTAGGCGCACTAATTGCCAATTGTTTTTGTAGAGAATAAAATGCTCGTCAATCATGTAGTAATGATATCAACAGGAGGACCTTTAGCTGTCTGATGCAATTAGGAAAATGTTGGGATAAATCTATTACAAGAAACCCACCTCTATATATAGAGGTGAATACAATCATAGGCAACAAAATTAAAACACAGGATAATCTAACACTCCCCCTCAAGTTGGGCGTGTGATGTTAACCATGCCCAACTTGTCCACAATATTGTTAAATACGTTCACACTCAATCCTTTGGTGAGAATGTCAGCTAGCTGCCGGTCGGAGGGCACAAAAGGTGTGCACATGATTCCTCTCTCAATGTTCTCCTTGATAAAGTGTCGATCCACCTCAATGTGTTTAGTCCGGTCATGTTGCACAGGGTTTTGCGCAATACTGATGGCTGACTTATTATCACAATACAGTCGGATGGGTCCTGCTTCAATAAGACCAAGGTCACTCATCACAGAGCGAAGCCATAACCCTTCACAGACCCCGTGAGTCATAGCTCTAAACTCTGCCTCAGCACTAGATCTTGCCACAACTTGTTGCTTCTTACTCCTCCAAGTAACAAGATTACCTCCAACTAAGGTACAATATCCTGAGCTTGATCGCCTATCATCAACAGATCCTGCACAATCAGCGTCAGTATAGACTTCAATTTCCACATGACGAGTTTTAGGAGCATGCACGAACTGGAAAACGACGCTCACCGCATAAGAAATATCTGGACGAGTGTGGGACAGGTATATCAATCTCCCCACTAATCTTTGGTACTCAGAGATATTAGCAATTTCCTCTCCATCACCGCGCCTCAATCGGTGGTTTGCTTCAATCGGGGTGTCAGCTGGTCTACATCCACTCATCCTTACCTCTCAAGGAGATCTAAAGTGTATTTACGCTGGGAGATGAAAATCTCCTGCTTGGATCGAGCAAGTTCAATACCCAAGAAATACCTGAGTTTACACAAATATTTGACCTCAAATTCTCTAGCCAACTTCTGTTTCAACCTCTGGATTTCTTCGATATCATCTTCTATTATGACTATATCATCAACATACACAATAAGTGCAGTGAGCTTTCCAATCCTTCGTTTAATAAACAGAGTATGATCAGCATTGCATTGATGGAAACCAAAAAATAGCAAGGTCTTGAGAAACCGCCCAAACGACACTCTTGGAGAATGCTTCAGCCCATATAAAGTCATTCTCAATCAGCAGACTTTCCCTGCAGCACCTGTAGGAATGAGGCCTGTAGGAATAGACATGTAAACCTCCTCATCTAGATCACCGTGGAGGAAGACATTTTTCACATCAAGTTGCAAGAGCTCCCAGCCTTTGCAAGCAGCACAAGATAACAAGACCCTGATAGTATTCATCTTTGCCACCGGGGCAAACGTCTCCAGATAGTCAATACAAAGGGTTTGCGTATAACCCCTTGCCACCAACCTAGCTTTGCATCTTTCAACAATCCTTTGTGAGTTTTGTTTCACAGTGAACACCCATTTACACTCAACCGTCTTCTTTCCATAGGGAAGGGGAACCAAATCCCATGTATGGTTTTTCTCAACAGCATTCATTTCCTCAACCATCGCCTCACGCCACATAGAGACCTCCAGAGCCTGCAGCCATGATTAAGGTATGGAAGAAACATCAAGGGAAGAAACAAAGGCCTTCTAGGTAGTAGAAAGAGAATCATACGATACATAATGTGATAAAGGATGGAGAGTGCAAGACCGGATACCTTTCCTGAGGGAGATCGGTTGATCAGAAGGCCCTGAGTCAGGTTCTACTGACTGTCCAGGTCGCACAGTCGGATCTGGTGTGCTCGTCCGCTTTGTACGTCGGGTATAAACCTGCAAGCTCGGAGGAGGCCCAGGAGGAGGACGTATGTCCACTGGTAGAGGAGGCACAAGAGGAGAGCTCACTTCCACTGGTAGAGGAGGCACGGGAGGAGGACTCACTTCCACTGGCAGAGATAGAGGCTCCCCCTGAAGTGAGGAATACAGTAGTGGTATGGGCGGAGAACCGCGGGAAAGAGAAATGGGAGTATGCGAGGGAGAGGCATTCAAGACAAGATAATATACCTCGGATTCATGGAACGTAATGTCCATAGTGACAAATACTTTCTTGGTAGGAGGGTGGAAACATTTATACCCCGTTTGCGTTGGAGAGTAGTCAAATGAAACACATTTTAGTGCCAGAGGATCGAGTTTGGAAGCGCTGGGGTGGTAGATATGAACGAAGCAAACACATCCAAACACCCTAATGGGAAGCCGAGAGGGGCACCTGAAGAGTGTCAAGGGGTGTAGCATTCCCAAGAACACGAGTGGGCATACGATTGATGAGGTATGTCGCAGTAAGAATGACATCACCCCAGTAGAATTTTGGAAGATGCATAGTGGACAAAAGACAACGAGCGACTTCCAGGAGATGACGATTCTTCCGCTCAGGCACACCATTTTATGCGGGAGAATACGCGCAGGTAGTCTGGTGGAGGATACCACGATCAGACAGATATTGCTCAAACTACGAATCGATGTATTTGCGACATTATCACTACGAAGTATTTTAATTTCTGAGTGAAATTGAGTGGAGATCATGCAATGAAACCGTCAGAAAATCAAGAAAACATCATTTTTGTTACACATCAAATACAACCATGTAGTACGAGAGAAGCAATCAATTAAAGTAACAAACCACACACATCTAGAAATAGAAGACGTCGGGTAAGGACCCCAGATATCAGTATGAATAACAACAAAAGAAATAGAACTTGACAATGAAACATGTGTAAACGAGGTACGATGATGTTTGTTTAAGCTACATACATCACAAACAAAAGAGTCAAAGACAACAGTAGACATAGCAGGAAATAACAATTTCATAACAGAAACAGAAGGGTGTCCCAAGCGACAGTGCCAGGAGTACAAAGGATGGGCAGTGCTGGAATGAAGAGCCAGAGGAGACGTAGCCTGGCCGGATTTGAGCACATAGAATCCATTTACCATGCTACCAGAGCCAATCACCTTCCCCGTCATCAGGTCCTGAAAAACACAAGAAGACGGAAGAAATGTCACAGAGCAGTGCATGGAGTTAGTGAGATGACTAATGGAAAGAAGATTACGAGTAAAATTATGAACATGGAAGACAGAAGATAAGGTGAGGGAGGAGCAGGAGATGAAACCCTTGCCGGCAATGGGGAAAGGGAACCATCGGAAATGCTCACCTTATCACGGCCAGAAAAAGAAGTATAGGATATAAACCTGTAGAGGACCCAGTCATATGATCTGTGGCCCCAGAGTCAATAATCCACTGGGAAGAAGGATGAAAAGCAGCAAAGTGAGCACCTGGGAGACCCATGTGAGCGTAGGAGGAAGAGGCAGAAGGCTCTGTAAAAATGCCCCGCATCATGCGTCGAAGATCCAACATTTCATCCGCGGTAAACTGAAGGTCTGTAGTTTGTTCCTGCGTGAGGGCACCAGGGGGGGCAGAGTCATCAGAACTGGAATAACCAGGAGGGACCGCTGCAGTAAGATGAGCAGAACGTGGAGCAGCATTACGACCAGAGGACCGCCCAAAACCACGACCTCCACGAGGCGGAGCACCCCCTCTGGGGTTAGGAAACCCATGAAGCCGGAAGCAGGTATCCCGAGTGTGACTGTTCTTGCCACAATAATCACATAGCAGATGATCCTTATCAGAGCCTTTCAACCTGGAGTCCCGAGATGGACGAGTACCAAGAAGAGAGGGGGCAGTAGCCACCAAAGCTGACCCCTCAGGCATTGGGTCTGGAATAAGAGTCAGGCGACGATCGTATTCCTGCTGCACAATACTGTAGACCTCAGGAAGGGATGGTATCTGCGGTCGGCCCAAAATCTGAACACTGATCTGGTCGAAGTCGCGATGCAGTACATGAAGAAACTCAAATATACGATTGCGGTCATCCCGGGCCCGAACCATTGCCTCATCAATAGGGCTCACAAAGGTAAGAGGATCAAAGTGATCATATTCCTGATACAGCTGCGTGAACTCCAAGTAGTATGCAGACGGCGGACGGTGACCCTGCCGAAGTAACGAGATCTTTCAGCGCAACTGAAAAATCTGAGCAGCATTACCGCGGCGAGAGTAGGTAGACTCTGCGCGGCGCCAAATGTCGGCAGCATTGTCGAGGAATAGGTAGTTCCGGGCAATGGACTCCTGCATCGCGTTAGTAAGCCAGCACATGACCAAGGAGTTCTCTGACTCCCACTACGGCCATTCAGACGAATTCATGTCGGGCTCCTTCATTTTGCCAGTGACAGCCAAAGAGACGATGGTTTTTGAGCGTCAGAGTGATAGAGCGAGACCACGAGAGATAATTGGAGTCGTCAAGACGTATGGTAGTGATTTGGGGTGTATTATGATCATTGGTGCCACGAAAGAGGACCGTTGGGGTGGAGGCACCGGAAGAGAGAGCAACCCCAGAAGAGGGAGCGGGATATTCAGCATCTCCAGACATGATGGCTCAGGAATAGAAATCCAGAGACAACACAGGATTAGGGCATCAAAAAACCGGAGGGTAAAACGAAGAGATCCACTTCATTAGAACACCTAAAGCAAAAGACGGCGCCGGATAAAAAACTGGGCTCTCACGACTTAAGCATGTCGGCGCCGGATGGAGGGCAGGAGGGTTGGAGACCTGGCTGGAAGAAGAAGAAGAAGGAGAAGGATGAGGAGAAGAAGAAGAAGAAGAAGAAAAAGAACGGGATCGAGCGGGGAGCAGGATCGAGCGAACGCACGGCAGGCGGAGGCTAGGGCACGCGGAACACCGTGGCCTCTGATACAATGTTGAACCGGGTGAACATGTTTGGATAAATCTATTACAAGAAACCCAGCTCTATATATAGGGGTGAATACAATCATAGGCAACAAAATTAAAACAGAAAGGATAATCTAACAAGTTCCACGCTCATCGCACCATTAAAGCGAAGGAATTAGGATATCGAACATTAACCACGTATAAAGATGGTAGTAACAAGAACCTGACAGACAAATGCAATTAAATGTCAAAAGAACAAGGTCCACAACTCAGGATGATCAATCAGGCAGGTGCGCACAAAGCTGCATTGCTTTCCTCAAGAGATCATCACAGCTATAATCCCTTCAAGAAATATGCGACCTGTGTGATTGAAATATTCCTAACCGCCTATGGGGTCCACTGTACAACCCCGTAGCCGGGCGAGTGGGACCCTCCCCAAATATCAGTCCAGGGGCGTGTTATGGGCGATGAGTTGGTGCGACCCCGTTCGAAGACATGCGGGTCCTCGTGCGTGCGTGCGGAAGTTTTATGCGCATAGATTTATAATTTTTATATATATATATATATATATATATATATATATATATATATATATATATATTATATATATTATATTATAATATATATAATGTATTAGATATATGTAATATATAAGTTATAAGATAAAGAGCAAGGGGGAGGATAAGAGGGATCGGGCGGGGTACAACAAAGGGGAAAAAAGGGGAATAAAGAAGAAAATAAAAAGAGAAGGAGGGGGTCGGGGGGGAAAATAAGAAAAGCAGGGGAGAAATCGTGGGGGAAGAAAAAGAGAAAACCTAGTGTGGCCGATCTGGAGCCCAGCCGCCGCCGCCCTCTTCCCCTCTCCCGTCGCCGGCAAAGCACAGCCACAACCCCGGTCGCCTCTCTCTCCCTCGGCCTGGAGCAGCGGCCCGAGCGTTCTCCCTCTCCCTCTCTCTCTCCGGCCGCCTGGAGCAGCAGCCCGAGCGCCGCCTTTCTTCCCTCCGTCCAGGTCGCCGCCGGCAAGCAGCAACCCGAGCTCCCACCTCCTCTCTCTCGCCGCCGCCGCCGCATGTAGTGGCAACCCGAGCTCCCACCTCCTCTCTCTCGCCGTCGGCCTACAGTAGTGGCAGCCCGAGCCCCGCCTCCCTCTTTCTCTCCGACCACCGGAAACAGCAGCAACCGCGCGCCGCTCCTTTTTCCAGCCGCCTGGAGCACCCCGGCCCCATCCCTTTTTCTCGGCCTGGAGCAGGGCTCGGCTTGGAGCAGGGCTCGTCCTGGAGCAGGGCTCGGCCTGGAGCAGGTCTCGGCCTGGAGCAAGGCTCGGCCTGGAGCAAGGCTCGGCCTGGAGTGGAGATCGACCACCGACTCGGCCGCACGCAGCAGAATCGACCCGGAGCTCCTCTCCCGCCCCCGCCGCCAAGCACGCGACAAGGGTAATGATATTTCGACTTGGGCAGGTGAAGCCTTCAGTTTACATATTCGCATGAAAGCCCCTCTCCACCAACGGGTGGGGGGAAGTGAGCTTTCCAACGGGTTGACGTGTACGTCCCCGCAGTTAATTGCATTAGTGCCCGGAAGCGTGAGTACGGGTTTAGGCATGCTGTGTGAAGCCCATCCGAACGTGTGAGCCGGATTGGTGATGTTCTGGTGTTCTCGGAAAAGACTCCGAGGAAGTTGTTTATTTAGCCGCTTACAGGGAATGCGCTCCGTAGCCCCCAAAAAGGGGGTGTGCGCAATATGTTTGACCCGCTTATATTAGCCGACCGACGACTAGTTGGCCGCCGCTCGTCGAGATGTTGGCGTACAGGTGTTGCAGTACCAGGCGGGGAGTAGCGGGCTTAAGCCCAAGCTTGTGCCGGCCCTCGAAGGCCTTTTTATTTATATTGTCGGCCTGCATGCTGAGTATGGAATTTATATTCCTGTAATATTTTTTCATATCTGTGATGCTCTGTGAATATAGTTTACTCCTCCTGTCTTGGGCGAGCAGTGTGTTCGTGAACCGCTCCCCCCGTGTGGGCCCCGAGGTATAGATGCCGGGAAGCCCCCTGATGGTCTGTTGTCATCCTTTCAGAATAGCGGAGTTCCGCCGTTAGCGGCCCAATCGGGGCTGCGTAGAGTAGGGCTGCTGGGCGGTTTTGCGCCAATAGTAAGGCAGGCGGGGAACATTTTACATAGACCCGAGGTGGCACCTTTAGTTAAGGAGTGGATCTTAAGATCCTCCTCAGATGTCCCGGTCGGCCAAGAGAGCCCTCCGAAGGTGCCTTAGCTCAGCCCTTGGCTTGGGAGGGGAATAGTTTGTTAGTCTTCCGGGTATGCGGCGGGTCCTCCACGCTGAGACCTTGCGTCTGTCCCTTGTGTTCCTAGTCTTGTGCCTAGATCGTTTGCTTGAGGGTAGTAGGTGCGCGGTCACTCCTTCCCCAAGGGTCGAACTCCACAGGAGACCGGATTCCGGTTTCAACATTTTGGTGCGGTGAGCGTGGAGAGTGACCAGCATAGAAGAACTCAGGCGAACATCATGGCAATAGAAGTGGAACCCGGTGACGACCAGGGTCGTGCGCTGACACTTTGTGTGGAAGGTCTTCATACCCGGAGTCGGCCCATCATATAGACGTTGTTGGAATCCCATAACACTCGTGGTAGGATTTGCACCTATTTGAAGCGCTCTTTTCTTTAAGGTATGTAAGTGGTGCTCTGATTTTTAATAAGAGTTCTTTAAACACGCCAATACTATTGCAATGAGCTCGCATGAAGAAGTGGAGTGAATTTGGACCCCGAGCAGATCCCGCTGTCAGGCTCTCACCTAGTTGGCAGGGCTGGAAGTCACTCGGTGTCATCCTTGGGCCTCGAGCAGATCCCGTTGTCAGGCTCTCACCTAGCTGGCAGGGCTGGAAGTCACTCGATGGTGGTAGTAGTGGACCCCGAGCAGATCCTGCTGTCAGGCTCTCACCTAGCTGGCAGGGCTGGAAGTCACTCGGTGTCATCCTTGGGCTTCGAGCAGATCCCGCTGTCAGGCTCTCACCTAGCTGGCAGGACTGGAAGTCACTCGATGGTGGTAGTAGTGGACCCCGAGCAGATCCCGCTGTCAGGCTCTCACCTAGCTGGCAGGGCTGCAAGTCACTCGGTGTCATCCTTGGGCCTCGAGCAGATCCCGCTGTCAGGCTCTCACCTACCTGGCAGGGCTGGAAGTCACTCGATGGTGGTAGTAGTGGACCCCGAGCAGATCCCGCTGTCAGGCTCTCACCTAGCTGGCAGGGCTGGAAGTCACTCGGTGTCATCCTTGGGCCTCGAGCAGATCCCGCTGTCAGACTCTCACCTAGCTGGCAGGGCTGGAAGTCACTCGATGGTGGTAGTAGTGGACCCCGAGCAGATCCCGCTGTCAGGCTCTCACCTAGCTGGCAGGGCTGGAAGTCACTCGGTGTCGTCCTTGATCCTCGAGCAGATCCCGTCAAGCTCTCACCTAGCTGGCAGTGCTGAAAGTCACTCGATGGTGGTAGTAGTGGACCCCGAGCAGATCCCGCTGTCAGGCTCTCACCTAGCTGGCAGGGCTGTAAGTCACTCGGTGTCATCCTTGGGCCTCGAGCAGATCCCGATGTCAGGCTCTCACCTAGCTGGCAGGGCTGGAAGTTACTCGATGGTGGTAGTAGTGGACCCCGAGCAGATCCCGCTGTCAGGCTCTCACCTAGCTGGCAGGGCTGGAAGTCACTCGGTGTCATCCTTGGGCCTCGAGCAGATCCCGCTGTCAGGCTCTCACCTAGCTGGCAGGGCTGGAAGTCACTCGATGGTGGTAGTAGTGGACCCCGAGCAGATCCCGCTGTCAGACTCTCATTAGCTGGCAGGGCTGTAGGCACACCTGGGGGGAAAGGATTGGTTCTTGGAGGTTTTTGCAGGACCCCGAGTGATGCTCGGCCCCGGGTAGACTCGCTGTCAGGCTCCCACTAGCTAGCAGGGCTGTAGGCACACCTGTGGGGTAAGGGAGAGAGTTTGGAGTTTGGAGAGAGAGTTTGGATATTTTGCAAGACCCCGAGTGATGCTCGGCGCCGGGTAGACTCGCTGTCAGGCTCCCACTAGCTGGCAGGGCTGTAGGCACACCTGGGGGGTAAGGGAGAGAGTTTGGAGTTTGGAGAGAGAGTTTGGATATTTTGCAGGACCCCGAGTGATGCTCGGCCCCGGGTAGACTCGTTGTCAGGCTCCCACTAGCTGGCAGGGCTGTAGGCACACCTGGGGGGTAAGGGAGAGAGTTTGGAGTTTGGAAAGAGAGTTTGGATATTTTGCAGGACCCCGAGTGATGCTCGGCCCCGGGTAGACTCGCTGTCAGACTCCCACTAGTTGGCGGGGCTGAAGGCACACCTGGGGGGTAAGGGACCCCGAGTGCTGCTCGGCCCCGGGTGGACTCGCTGTCAGACTCTCATTAGCTGGCAGGGTTGTAGGCACACCTGGGGGGAAAGGATTAGCTCCGCGTGCACAATGAGATATAAAATATATGGCTTTGTTGTTTCACGATATCACGAGAAATTGTATACTTGTTGTAAGTAATGGTATAAGGGTAATTCGATAGCAGTGAGCCAAAGGGTATTGAGTGATTCAAAAGGTTCAGAAAGGTCATGGAGAGGTTGATCCTCCAAGCGCAGATTTCAGTTTCTCTCAAAATTTTTTTTGGGTCGGCTCCCACTCGCCGGATACGTTGAGTTGGATGATTCTTTCCGAGCTTGTGCCAAACTCGAAAAGAGCGGGGATTGTGTACAACCCCGTAGCCGGGCGAGTGGGACCCTCCCCAAATATCAGCCCAGGGGCGTGTTATGGGCGATGAGTTGGTGCGGCCCCGTTCGAAGACATGCGGGTCCTCGTGCGTGCGTGCGGAAGTTTTATGCGCATAGGTTTATAATTTATATATATATATATATATATATATATTATATATATTATATATATTATATTATAATATATATAATGTATTAGATATATGTAATATATAAGTTATAAGATAAAGAGCAAGGGGGAGGATAAGAGGGATCGGGCGGGGTACAGCAAAGGGGAAAAAAGGGGAATAAAGAAGAAAATAAAAAGATAAGGAGGGGGTCGGGGGGGAAAATAAGAGAAGCAGGGGAGAAATCGTGGGGGAAGAAAAAGAGAACCTAGTGTGGCCGATCTGGAGCCCAGCCGTCGCCGCCCTCTTCCCCTCTCCCGTCGCCGGCAAAGCACAGCCACAACCCCGGTCGCCTCTCTCTCCCTCGGTCTGGAGCAGCGGCCCGAGCGTTCTCCCTCTCCCTCTCTCTCTGGCCGCCTGGAGCAGCAGCCCGAGCGCCGCCTTTCTTCTCTCCGTCCAGGTCGCCGCCGGCAAGCAGCAACCCGAGCTCCCACCTCCTCTCTCTCGCCACCGCCGCCGCCTGTAGTGGCAACCTGAGCTCCCACCTCCTCTCTCTAGCCGTCGGCCTACAGTAGTGGCAGCCCGAGCCCCGCCTCCCTCTTTCTCTCCGACCACCGAAAACAGCAGCAACCGCGCGCCGCTCCTTCTTTTTCCAACCGCCTGGAGCACCCCGGCCCCCTCCCTTTTTCTCGGCCTGGAGCAGGGCTCGGCTTGGAGGAAGGCTCGGCCAGGAGCAAGGCTCGGCCTGGAGCAAGGCTCGGCCTGGAGCAAGGCTCGGCCTGGAGCAAGGCTCGGCCTGGAGCAAGGCTCGGCCTGGAGCAAGGCTCGGCCTGGAGCAAGGCTCGGCCTGGAGTGGAGATCGACCACCGACGCGGCCGCACGCAGCAGAATCGACCCGGAGCTCCTCTCCCGCCCCCGCCGCCAAGCACGCGACAAGGGTAACGATATTTCGACTTGGGCAGGTGAAGCCTTCCGTTTACATATTCGCATGAAAGCCCCTATCCACCAACGGGTGGGGGGAAGTGAGTTTTCCAACGGGTTGACGTGTACGTCCCCGCAGTTAATTGCATTAGTGCCCGGAAGCATGAGTACGGGTTTAGGCATGATGTGTGAAGCCCATCCGGACGTGTGAGCCGGATTGGTGATGTTCTGGGGTTCCCGGAGAAGACTCCGAGGAAGTTGTTTATTTAGCCGCTTGCAGGGAATGCGCTCCGTAGCCCCCAAAAAGGGGGTGTGCGCAATATGTTTGGCCCGCTTATATTAGCCGACCGACGACTAGTTGGCCGCCGCTCGTCGAGACGTTGGCGTACAGGTGTTGCAGTACCAGGCGGGGAGTAGCGGGCTTAAGCCCAAGCTTGTGCCGGCCCTCGAAGGCTTTTTTGTTTATATTGCCGGTCTGCGTGCTGAGTATGGAATTTATATTCCTGTAATATTTTTTCATATCTGTGATGCTCTGTGAATATAGTTTACTCCTGTCTTGGGCGAGCGGTGTGTTCGTGAACCGCTCCCCCCGTGTGGGCCCCGAGGTATAGATGCCGGGAAGCCCCCTGATGGCCTGTTGTCATCCTTTCAGAATAGCGGAGTTCCGCCGTTAGCGGCCCAATCGGGGCTGCGTAGAGTAGGGCTGCTGGGCGGTTTTGCGCCAATAGTAAGGCGGGCGGGGAACATTTTACATAGACCCGAGTTGGCACCTTTAGTTAAGGAGTGGATCTTGAGATCCTCCTCAGATGTCCCGGTCGGCCAAGAGAGCCCTCCGAAGGTGCCTTAGCTCAGCCCTTGGCTTGGGAGGGGAAGAGTTTGTTAGTCTTCCGGGTATGCGGGGGGTCCTCCACGCTGAGACATTGGGTCTGTCCCTTGTGTTTCTAGTCTTGTGCCTAGATCGTTTGCTTGAGGGTAGTAGGTGCGCGGTCACCCCTTCCCCAAGGGTCGAACTCCACAGGAGACCGGATTCCGGTTTCAACATCCACAGTGTAAGACGACCAATCGGGTAGGTGCGCCTAAAGCCGCATTGCTTTCTTCGAGAGGTCGTAAGAACTGTAGTTTCCCCATGGCGGTTTCTGCGGTCTGATGTTTCTAGCCGCTAGATTCCAGAAAAAGACTCGAGGGCCACAGACTAAAGCGACTGATTAGTCCAGTGCGCACAAGACATCATTGCTTTCCTCACGAGCTCATAGAAGCTGTAACTTCATCCCCATAATGCATGACAGTGTTGATCGATCACCTAGATTTCAACCGGATGCAAAGGTGTGTCAGATGTCGACGGGGATCCCCAAAAAGAGATGTATAGACTAAGATGATCGGTTGGGCAGGTGCGCTCAAGGCAACATTGTTTTCCTCAAGAGATCATCGGAGTTGCGACATCTTAGCGAGCGAGCTGGATTCCACTGCTCTCATGCTTGGGTTATAAACTAAGTTGATCAATCGGGCAGCTGTGCCTATGGTTGCATTGCTTTCCTCAAGGAAACAACGGAAATGTGGGTCCCCCTATAGGGACTGTTTGAGAGTGTCTAGGGGTGTTCGAGGGTCACAACCTCATAGGCTAAGATGATCAATCAGGAAGATGTGTGTACATCCGCATTGCTTTCCTCAAAAGTTCATCAAATCAGTAACAATACAACTATTGATGCATGACAGAGCTAACAGACACAACATCCCTTGATGAAGAGATGCGTTAGATGTCAGCAGGGATCCGACATCTTGAAGTCCTCCGCACGAGAATTGGAAAACTCCCACAACACAGTGTGAAATCTCCCCGCTACATGTGATCATCGTCGTGTTACGCTAATGACAACAATTTGATGAGGGTTCAAGCAGGATTCGACGATATCTCCCAAGTTCAGGGATCACTAACCACAGACTGCTTGAGATAGGATTGCTAGACAAGGAAGAGTGTCAGTATAGAGATCTCAAATGAAATTGCCACTGCATTAGTACAAGTATAAGGGGTTAAGAGAAGACATTGCTTAATAGTAAAACCGTTTTAGATCATCACCGCGCCATGTATGAGGTATGTATTCTCCATCATAAGTCTGTAGTCGATATGCTCCATTCTTCAAAACTTCCTTGATGATGAAAGGGCCAGCCCAGTTTGGGTTGAGCTTCCCAACTGAACCGGCCTTGACTGCAGCATCGACCTTTTTCAAGACCAAATCTCCAACAAGGAATTACTTGATCCTAACATTCTTATCAAAGTATCTTGTTATCCTTCTCTTGACTTCTTCCTGTCGGATAGTGGCCTCATCTTGGAGTTCCTCAATTAGATTTAGGCTGCACTTCATATCTTCATTATTGAGATCCATCCAATCTTCTCCTCCCTGTTTAGCGAGCATGACCCTTGGGCTATGCACCTCGAACTCAACCGCAATAAGAGCTTCTGACCCGTGGGAGAGCTTGAAAGGTGTCTCCCCGGTAGCTGAAGGTGTAGTTCTGACAGTTCAAAGAATCGAAGGAAGGTGTTCTACCCAATTTCATTTGAGGTTCTGAACTTTTTTCTTGAGGAGATTCAGAATTAACTTGTTTGTTGCCTCGACCTGACCATTACTCCTGGGATGATGTACTGAAGAGAATCACAACTCGATCCCGACTTGTCTGCAGAAGTTGATCATTTTGGGTTGTTGAACTAAGAACCATTGTCAGTAATGATGGTTATTTTTCATGCCAGCAAACGATCACTCCTCAGATAAAATTTTTGATGACTTGGGTGGTAATCTTGGTCGATGCTTTGGCCACAATCCACTTGCTGAAGTAGTCAATCATAACTATAATGAAGCGATGCTGCCGCTTGCAAGTGGGAAGGGACCGAGGAGATCCAATCCCCAAACTGCGAAGGGACACGGCGTTGATATGGACTTAAGTTGTTGAGCCGGCTGTAGCTGGAGAGGAGCGAATTTCTGACATTGCAGACACTTCTTGGCATAAGCTTCTGCATCCTTCCGTATCTGAGGCCAGAAATAACCTTGTCTGAGAATCCTCTTCTCCAAAATTCTCGCTCCTGAGAGACTGTCGAACTCACCGGAGTGAATCTCTTGAAGCACAACAAGAACTACCTCCTCCGAGACACACCTAGTCAGAGGCGAAAAAAAGGTCTTCCTGTAAAAAATTCCCGATATTAGATAGTAAAGGGTTGCCTTCAACCTGAATCTCTTCTTATCTTTTATTGATGTTTGATAATATCTTATCGAAAGGGATCCATTCAAGATGGGTTCTTATCGATTTGCAACACCTCCCTATCTTCTACTGATGGACATAAGAGCTCTGAAGTCGTCCCTCCTAACAAAAGACCAAACTTAGCCAACGCATCTGCTTATGAGTTTTTTGCTCTGGGGATATGTTGAATAGTGAAACTCTTGAACCTCCCAATTTCAATTTTGACAAAAGCAAAATATTTTTTAAGGATTGGCTCCCTAGTCTCGAAGTTGTCAAGCACTTGAGAGGCTATCACCAAAGAATCTGTTTTTACTAGTACATCTTCAATTCCCAACTCTTTAGCAAACCTCAAGCCAGCTATGAGTGTCTTGCCTGGTTATTGGTAGGCGGAAAGTAAAACTTCACTGCCTGCTCTAGACTCGCACCATTTGGGCTAATAAGGACAACTCCTTGGGGTTTTACTTCCGGAATTGGACAAGCTTCCACTGTGTCAACTAGAAAATCTGCTAGGACTTGTGCCTTGATCGCTATCCTTGGAACATAAGAAATGTCAAACTCACTAAGTTCGATAGCCCACTTGGCCAACCTCCTGAATGTTCGTGCTTCTCCAACACATTCTTCAAAGAATGATCAATCACCACTTGGATGGAATGAGCCTGGAAATACGGCCCGAGCCTCCGAGCTGAGACAATCAAAGCTAGGGACAACTTTTCCAAGATTAGATATCTTGATTCGGTGCTCTTCAGGATGCTACTGACATAGTAAACTGAAAACTACCTTTTTCCTTCTTCTATGAAAAGCACGGAACTGACCTCCTCTGCTCCCACTCTCAGAGAGACGACAAGGAATTCTCCCTCACGAGGGCTTTCAAGTAAGGGAGTCTATGTTAGCTGCTCTTTAGTTGTTCGAAAGCTACATCGCACTCCTTAGTCTAATCGAATTTCAAACTTCCTCGTTGGGTACGGAAGAAAGGAGTGCTCTTATCTCTTGACCTGGAGATAAATCTGCTCAAGCCTGTTAACCTTTCCCCTAACTGCTGAACTTCCTTAGGAGAATGAGGAGGTGGCATATCGAGAATCGCTTTCACTTTATCCGGACTAGGGGCCAAACTTTCATGAGTAAGGAGATGCCCAAGAAATTTTCCCCAACTCGCCCCAAAAACACATTTTAAAGGATTCATTTCATCTTAAACCTTCGTAGACTAGCGAATGTCTCCACGAGGTGGCTTAAGTGCGATGAGAAAAATTTACTTTTAATGAGCAGATCATCAACGTAGACTTCAAAAATATTCCCCTTTTGCTGCTTAAAAATGAAGTACATCATTTGTTGGTAAGTTGCATCAGCGTTCTGGAGCTCAAAAGACATTACGACATAACAGTAACACTCATAATTCATAACAAAGATGTGTGAGGCACATCAGACTTATGCATTTTAATCCGGTGATAACAGGAAAATGTATCTAAAAAAATCATAAAAGAATACACGACCGTGGAATCAACTAAAGCATCTATCTAAGGCAAGGGGTAATAATCTTTCGGGCACGCTTTATTAAGCTTGGTAAAATCAACACACATTCATCATTTTCCCCCGGCTTTCTTAACCATTACAAGATTTGAAATCCAATCAGGGTATTGAATTTCTCTAATGAACTAGACTATGAGGAGCTTGGCCACCTCCTCCCTGATCGGTTGGGTTCGTCGCCACCGGCCTTTTCTTCGGCTTAATTGGATGGAAGCCCGGGCTGATGTTAAGATGGTGGCAAGCAACATCTGCATCTACTCTGAGCATGTCCTCTGCTGACCAGGAGAAGGTATCTAGGTTCTTCAAGAGACACAAAATCAGTTGATCTTTCTCTTCTTCTGACAGCTCAGAATTGATGGAGAGCCTCTTCTCTCCATCTTCGGCGACCGGGACCTCTTGAGTCACCTAGAAAGGTTCTAGGTGAGCTCCCTCTTAAACCTCCTCTTCTGCCGGCTCTTCAGCAACTTCCAGATGATCGGAGACTTAAAGGACAGGTTAAGCCAGGATAACCTTTGGAGGGGGCACATGCTCGGACAAGTTGACCGTCCTGACATGGCATTCCCGGGCTAGTTTCGGATTATTCCTAACCTGGTATTGCTTTCCCTGAAGCGCAAACTTGATGGCCAAGTGGAAGGTGGAGACCACCGCCTGATACTAGTATAGGCCTTATGAAGATGGCATAGAAGCTGCTCGGGGAATCAACTACTATGAACTGAACGAGCTTTGTAATTCCACCAAGTGTCACTGAGAGTGTGACACTTCCCTCTACATTCGTTCTTTCACCGGAAAAATCATGCAGGGGTCCTTCGGTGGAAAGCAAGGGCTTTCTAGTCTTCAGGGCCTCGAAGGTGGGTTTGAAAAAGAGATTTGTTGAACTACCCATGTCCACAAGGATCTTATTCACCGTATAGTTCTCAATAACCGCCTTAATGACTATTGCATCATTAAAAGGAATTGATAGTCGGGGAGCTCGTCTTGGCCGAAAGTGATGACTCCCCTAGCAGGAATTGAAGAGGAGGTTACAAGTACCACCTACCGGAAGACTCTGGCAAGGTTTTCCTTTTGGGACGACTCAGGTCCAGCTCCTCCAAGAATATAGAAGAGGCGGTCGCGTTAATGCACACGTTTGCATAACTTACGTTTGCATAACCTCATCGTCCAGCTCCTCCGCTTCAACATGAACGGGGGGAGACTGAGGATAAGTTTCGACGGGAGCAGGAGGAGCTGAAAAAACTTGAGCTGGAGCAGGGGGAGCAAGCGAGTAGACTGCATAGCCCTCCTAGAAGTTCAGCACCCGGGATGGGCTTCCCTGGGCCACCTCCTGGAAGAAGTCCCAACGGGCAACGACCTCATGTTCATGAGGCCGCAGTGGAGCTGCGGCCTGAGCTGGAAAGAGAGGTGGAGCCCCCGCCTCTGGGATTGAAGCAACCTGAGGGATTGCAAGAACTGCGGCATACACGGTTAGCCGCTGGGTAAGGGCGGTAAGCGCTTGATTGATGGCTTTAAATTGTTGCGCGGATTCACGGCGAGACTGCTCGAGAGCCTCCCAAATCACTACATCACTTCGGTTGGAGCAATCCGGGGGCTGGGCGAACTAGGGTCTGTCATTATTGTCAGCAGACATAACTCACAATTCACAATCTGAAGGTCGCGTGTTCATTCTGTTAGCGCAAGAAATGTACCTCCACAACTGCACGCTAAAGGGGAGCTAGCGGGAAAGAGGAGACCGCGGATTGCCAGTTACTAACAACTAAGCAAGCACATAATCAAAGGGACGCTAACAACGACAACACCACACTTCGCCCGCCGCGGTAAAAGCCTTTCTTGTGGTGAGCTTTCTATTGATTTAGAAAAATAAATACATTGATTTAAAGAAGACTAGCCACACGAGTACAAAAACCGCAAAGGCCCTAAATTTGAGGCTGCAACAAGCAACAAGCGAGCTCCTGGACTCTAGTCAGCATGCTTTGAGAGTGTCGGTAACCCCTATTTATAGGCTCGGGGGCATGCCCGAACTGGCAGGACTAAGATTACTGGTTTCCCGGGGTACAGGAGAACCGGGGAGGGGTGATGGGATACAAGGTGCGCAAATAAAAGAAAACACACAGACCACGCGACTAGGCGGTGAGTCTGAACTGCCTTTACCCTAGTCTCTGCTTCTTTGCGATTAGGCGACCTGTGCGGCTAGCACAAGTCTAACCGCATGGGCTGGACTTAGCACAGACGTGGTTGCGGTCGTCCAGGTAAACAACTTGAATTTTATGATAAAATGTTATGTTTTTATACTCTTTTGAGTTCTTAACTCTTGCAAGTTCAATTCATTGTCTTTTGTTTAATTATAGAGTTAATAAAAGTATCATTTTCATCGCTATTTAATAATCGTATCATCCGTCAAAACTGTATCTGTTTTAACTTTTTTGCATTTAACTTAGCTTAACTCTTTTGTCTTTCTCTCTCTAGCTCGAACAAAATTATATATGACACGCTCTCTATCTTTGGTATCTAGTTGTTATAAAATTATTTATAAACTTGACTTCTTGTTTTACATACGACATATTTAGCTTCTTCTTGGGTGACATGAGTACTAAATGAAAATATTTTGTGATGAATTTAATTAAATCATAACATTTAGCAAGTATCCTTCTGGCCCCTAAAGTAAGTTTAGTTGTTGCAGGAACCTTCCCGGGTCTATATAAGAAGATGGCAAGAGAAAAAACCAGAAGTCGAGCAAGTATGATATGGAAAATTAGAAATTAAGCAATGTCAAGTGTATCAATAACTGTTATGGCTCGTACGCTGGCAGAAATGATAAAGACGATCAAGAGAAGCACCATTGAATAACAAAGTCCTATCGATTTGTATCTCAAACACTTCTTGGATATAAAGCTGTCAACCTTTCATGGTGGTCTAACAACAGTTGAAACTGAAGACTGGATCAAGAAAATAGAATCAACATTTCAGGTAATGAAGTGTGCGGAAGAACAAAAGGTTGATCTAGTAACATTTCTGTTGGACCGTGAAGTTAAGCGCTGGTGGGAAAGTTTGATGCTGGAACGATATGTTGATCGAGATATTGCAGATATCATTTGGAATGGATGAAAATAGAAACACTTCTTGGATCTTGAACTCCATGGATAGTGAACCAGATCGGATGGAAATATATCACACCACTGCCAAAGGCATTTGTAATGAGCTCCATTCCCTATACTATGAAAAGGATATCCTCCAATAATTATTTGATATTTTTATGGCTCTTCAGAATCACGACCCGTGTTTCGATGGTGACCTCACGCCTTTGTTGCCCAATCTAAGACTCTTGTGGAGGCCTGGATTCAGCACCAGCCACCAACGCCAGATCTTGTTGCTCAACGGGCTGAGAAAGAGGTTGTCAGTAATGCATTGATGATGGCCCATGCTCCCTCGCACTTCCATAGTGTCCGGGCGCATATTCTTTACTCTCCTACTATTCCATCACTGCCTAATGTTTTCTCCATATTATTGAAGGTGACGTCGCCACCTGAACTCGTGGCGTCCTCTCCTCTGATTCGCCTGCACCACTGTTTTTGACAACCATCCTCCACCTTCTCCTGCTCATGGAAGTTGCTGTCTCTTGAGGTGGTGGGCGTGATGATCGACCTCGCTCTAGAGGACACCACCCCCGCCTATGTACTTATTTTGGTCGGACCAATCACATAGAAGCCCTATGATTCATAAATATGGACTCCCACCGCCAGCTTCTTCTTTACAGCATGCCTCTCATACTGTTGATGGACATTCCTCCTCTCGTGTCGATATCGACACCTTACGTGAGGAACTCCGAAATCTTTGTGTCACGATCTCTCTCTTTACCAGCTCTGTTGCCTCCATCTCCAATGAAAGTACCTCATGTTTGTCTCATAAACAATGCCTTCTAAGTACTTGGACTCCCCATGTCCTAAACTCCTGGATGTCCCACCTTCAGGCGATCAGGCGTAGTCTTAAGTACTTGAAGAATGCTTCAGTACAAGGGATGGTGTACAAGACTTCTAATTATTTATCTCTCGTTGCATACTCGAAGTTGATTATGTTGGGTCCCTAGATGATCATCGATCCAATAATGATTATTGCACATACATTGGCGAAAATTTGGTTATTTGACGAAGCAAGAAGCAAATTGTGGTTACTCGCTCCTCTATTGAAGCAGAGTATCGTTTCATGGCTGCCGCTGTTTCTGAACTCACATGGCTAGAAAGTCTCCTTACTAATTTAGTAGTCAAACTTCCATTACCAGCCATACACTTTTGCAATAGCCATGTTGTTATCCATATTGCCAAAAATCTTGTGTTTCATGAGCGCACAAAACACATCGAAGTGAACTATTACTTTGTCCGAGAGAAGGTTCAACTTCAAAAATTTATTCTACGACATGTGTCAACAACATACCAAGGTTGAAATATTCTCACAAAGGTTTAAATATTGATAGTTTCTTTCCAAATTTGGCACATACGATTTGTATGTTTCATCTTGCAGGGGAGTGTTAGAGAAGACCCATGAATAAATGGTCATTAGGCCCTTTTCTCTCTTAGGATCCTTTAGTCCCACATCTTACATTCATTCTTAGCTCCTCCTTCCATCAATATAGGGAGCTCTCTTTGTAAATGTATTGAATATGAATATATATTAATATAAGGAGAATATTTTATTTATGCCTTCTCTTTTTCTCTAATCTCTAATTTCATACACAAATATATTATATTTTCAATATTATAAAGGCCCCATCATGGAAATAAATTTTTTTTTTATTTTTTTTCTCCAGGATTCTAATCAGAATAACACTAACAAAATTGACAGAATGCTTAAGGAATCACTAAAACACACCGACCTGTTATATCAACCAAGGAAAAGTAAGGAAAAGTAAGCATTGTATTTAGTCATTGCTTTAACTAGTAAACAAATGACAAGGAATACTTAAAAATGTCTAGCAAAATTAAAAACTGCAATCAAAATTCAAATTAATAGTACTTAATATCCAATCATTGTTTACGAGAAGTTAAGCCATTGCAGCATACCTTGCCTGTCACTGCCAGAAGCAGCAGCAATGTTGGTTCTTTTGGAAGTTCTTCCATCCAAAGGTCTTGCAGCAGATCTGGAAAGTACAGGAAAGTTGCAAATAGAAGTCGGTAAAAAGGATATTCTGATTGTTAGTAGTGTAACCATGGGAAGCGGAAGAAGAAATCTGCTTTAACTTAGATTTATGCAATGATTTTACAAAAAACAAAATTAAGTGGAACTGCGAACTATAATAATATCTATAAAGATGAATAAAGTACGATCTACTGAAAAACTGGAAAGTGGCATTACAAAGGGAGAAAAATTATGTCAGCTATTTGAAAATAACATGGTAGAAACAACAGTTGTTTTTACCAACCAACTAACATCTTGTAAACAAAAAATTGAGAAGTGAAAGACAAAAATAAGGACATATCAAGATCATACAAATCAAATCAATGATTGCTTCTCGCAAAAATCATTGAAATAAGTTTTTAAATTTATATGATGTTGGCATCTTTACTCTTTGCTATTTGAGATCTTGGTCCTTTGAGGGTTGAGACCTTGGCTTGCAAAGTTCGGATTAAAAAGATGGCCGGAGGTTAATAGCCCCCGAATTAACAGATATAGACATGAAGCGAACAAGAGAGAGTTCACGACTATTTTTCTATTATACAAGGTGCTCATGTTATATTGTGGACGTCCAACCGCATACCCAGGAGTGTAGAGGAACTCCTCCGGAACCAAGTGTTGTGTGAGTTCGGAGGAAGGCAGGCGAGGTCGTCAAATCCTCAAATGGGCGACTCTTTGCAAGGTGTAAACTGTCTTACACCCGTTACAATGGGTTCCAATTCATAGGTAAAGATAGGGGGTAGGAGGTCACCGAGATGAAGTCTACTGAGATGAAGTCTGTCGAATTGAAGGATGTCGAGTTGAAGGTTGTCAGCTGAAGGATGCCGACTTGAATGACGACAAGATAAATTCCGCCAAGCTGAATTCCGCCGAGCTAAATGCCGCCGAGTTTAATTTCGCCGAGCTGAATTACGGCGAGCTGAATTACGATGAGCTGGATTCCGCTGAGCAGAATGCTTGAGGCCGCCGATCTGGACTCGGTCCTAAGGTGTCTTCCTTATGCATTCCTGAGCTCGACGAATTATAAGTTATACAAAGACAGTGGAATAAAATTTGCTACTCCTCTGCTTCAAGTAGAGGGAAAACCTCATATTGCATCGATGACAGTGGTAAAATCTCACATAATAAATATGTTAGAAGATAGGATTAGAAAAAAATACAACAACAACACTCAAGTCTTTATCCCACTATAGTGGTGTCCCACTATAGTTAGAAGATAGGATTAGAAATAAATACAGTAAAAAAATATTAAATAAAAAATATCAGGTACTTATCAAAAAAATAGTGACTATAAAAAACATTAGCAATCATCACCAGCTTTATCTCAGCTATTTGGGGTTGTCGGTTTAAAAATCCTCATTTCAAATTGACACTATAGAGTGTTGTTTGAGGTGTTAAGACACATTCTTCAAAAATCATTGTGGACAACGTTTATCAAGTCTGCGTCTTTTCCTTCGTAATCCTTCAGCGATTAGTTTATCAACTCATATTATAAATCAAGCATGCCTCCCTCAAATGTTTCCGAGCAGTGTTCCTCGCTACAATCAGCGACTGCAATTCCACATAAATATAGAAGACAAATTGGTGGTTATTTCTTAAAAGTGTCTTTTCAAACAGTACAACAACAACACTCAAGCCTTTATCCCACTACAGTGGGGTAGACTATATGGAGCCTTTGTTGTTATTGTGCCCTATCTTTTGTCATAATCTCACTAATGCATAAGTACATCATGTCTTTCCTTATAGTTTCATTCCAAGTTTTTATTGGTCTACCCCTCCCTCGTTTAGCATGTCTAGTGACTAGACTCTCACAACGCCTAACAGGTGCCTCTAATGGTCTCCTTTGTACGTGTCCAAACCATCTTAGTCGAGCTTCTCACATCTTCTCTGCAATTGGTGCTACTCCTGTCTTATCCTTGATACATTCATTCCTAATTTTATCCAGTCTTGTGTGAGCACACATCCACCTAAGCATTCTCACCTCCGCAACTCCCATTTTTTGCTCATATACACAATTCACTGCCCAACACTCAAAACCATAGAGCATCGCGGGTCTAATTGCCGTACGATAAAACTTGCCCTTAAGTTTTAGTGGTACTTTACGATCACATAAGATCCATGACGCTCCTCTGCACTTCAACCAACCTGCTTGGATTCTATGTGTCACATCTTTTTCAAACAGTACAAAATAATAATCTCATAGTATTCTAATTAACATAGAGCAATGTTACCTGCAACCCATTTAGGCTATGTGCACACAATAAATTTAAATAATTTATTCTTTTTCTCCCTAAATCAAATCCCCTTATGCGCAAGCAGGCGTAACCTAACCTCCACGAACCTGTGCCCCTTCTCGGTACTCTAGCTTGACATCGTAAGTCCAGGACCGACGACGTTCGCCGCCTTCTTCCCAACGCCGTTCGTCTCCTTATTCTCTCGTCTGGATGCCGGGTCCATCGAAGTCACCTCATTCTTGGACTGGTCTCTCGCTCGCCATTTTCTTCCGATTTGACGGGACTGATTTTCGACGCGATTTATTTCTCGCACCCCACGTCATCGAAGCATTGTCAGTAATTTTCATTCCCTTCTTGATTTTTGGTTTCGCTTCTGGTTTCATGGTCGTGATTTGTTCTTGATTTTTGGCTTCTCTTTCTTCCTAGCTGAGCAAGGTGAAGCTCCAGCTTTTTTCGGTGATTTATGGATTTTCCTCCTCCTTAGAGGTCTAAAGCTAGAAATTGCAATAAGGAGCTTTTCTAGAGCTGGATTCAAATAAGGGTCATGATATATAAAATTGTCGTGCTCTTCGAAAAGTGGCCGGAATATTTTTTAAAGCAAGCAAATTGCATGAATATGTTACTTGAAATTTGATAATGGTTCTCCCTCTAGCAAAGACAATAATATAGTCGAAGAATACTACCCTCAGTAATAGAAATCCAATGAATAGAGATGATGCAACATGTTTAATTTCTTGTGGTTCTTATATCTCACATTTGTTCAGAGTTTCTTGTGCCACTTCTTTTTCGTTTCACAAATAACAACTGCAACAATGAACAAGCTTCAATCTATCTGCTTGGAGTACAGTTTTTCAAAGGAACAAGTATAGGAATTAATATTCAAAAGTGATCTAAACGCCAACCTATTCCAGTAACATCAATTATTACCAAGGTTTTTTGGTGGTTATCATCTACCTGAAACTCTCTTTCAATTCCTTTAGTACTTGAATTCTTCTCAAATGTCTGCAGGAACCAACTTTAAATGGAGATCGATGGGTTGTAGACCAACCATATAGTGGTCTCCTCGATCCAATCTTGTCGAGGACTTCATCCATTATATTACTTAAAGGCTCTCGCCAGTAACTACAAAACATCCTCGAATTACAGTATCGCAGGGGCCGTAAACCCATGATGAACACATCGTGCTAGAACTACTCGTTGAAGAAAAGGAAATAGAAAGACCTCCTGGCCGATAAGACTGACGACATATCTACCTATGGGAAGGGGAAGACAAAAGAGGTGGCGGGATCGAGGATGCCTCGATATGAATGCATTGAGTAGAAAGACTTCAATGCTTACGATAGTATCAAGGATGAAGGATGCGTGGAGGCAGACGACGTTGGCCGGCTCGGCTATATCAACAGTATCCATGGGGGAGCCGGTCTCGAATCTTCCAAGAAAGCAAGTATTTCCAGAAGAAGACGCCTCCAACTCCCTAGGAGGACCCTTCAGAGGGATAGTTACTTTTAAAGAAGATCTCCCTAAGACGGCAAATACCTTTTATGACGCGGTCATGATCAAGGTGGTTCTAGATAGCTACACAATGTGAAGGATCCTCATTGACACTGATAGCTCTGTCAATATACTTTTCAAGCCAGAGTTCGATGCCATGAATATGGGTAAGTCACTTAAGGCTTGTGGCGAGCCTTTATACGGCTTCTCAAGAAAAATGAAGGAGCTCGAGGGACGCGTCAAACTCTTTGTAACATTGTGTGGAGTAACCAGTCAGGAGCCTTTCCTGATGGTAGATGCACCTAGCAGCAACAACACTATCTTCGGGAGTCTTCTTCTGAACGAGTATCAGACCATAGTCATGTCCTATCATCATGTGGTCAAATTCCCCTGGGGTGAGGCAGTTTAAGATCGATAACAACCCCAAGACTGCTAGGGAATGCTAGATAATTCGGTCAATTCAGTCGACGAAGATGTGACCACTCCGGCCCATGAAGCATTAATACGAGAATATCTCTCTTATGAAGAGTACTCAGGAGTCTAAACGCAGCTTATGGAGCCTCCCACGAGTACCTTTACTTTATATTGCATTTTCATGTTCTTTTTTTAAGTATTTTCTTTCGAACAACAAATGCATACTTTGAGGATACTAACACTTTTTATATGGTATGAGATCTCTCAAATCATCGTCACGCGGAAAATAAATAGCTACTATCACTTACCTGTTCACCCCTTGACTCAGGATCTCTAGATCCGAGCAAGTACAGAACTCTAAGCAAATTTTAACTCTCTTCGGATAGTCATCGGAACTTACTTGAACCCCCTTGAATTGCGATCTCCGGATCCGATCACTTGTGTAGGTCTTAAAGTCTCTGATCCTCTCTATCAGCGTGAGTTCGCCACTTATCATTACTGCAATTCCAATACCATTGCCCTCGTTGGAGAATATCACGACTAGCATACATGGTAGACCTTGCTCACTTGATGATAAAAAGCTACATCATAAGTGAATGGATACTTATAGAATTATAAAAAAATTGAAACAAATTCCTATGAGATCGTCCTCCTGACACATATGGGTATTCATTAGGTATTCAATACGAAATATTTGACACTCTACTTCGAGCCTCTCGAGCATACGGACCCCCTACCATGAGCCACCTCGAGCACCCTCCCACTTACAACCTAACCTATACCCTGACCAACTTGGACGAGCACATACGGGTTTGTCAGCACCCTCTATGATTGCACAAGTTCCTCTTAATCCAACAGAAAAGAGCTGAGAACATTTCCGACATTATGACACATGAGTGCACCATCACCCCAGACAACCCATCTTGCTATTACCATGTGCACTGGAGTGGACGACCCACCTTTGATGACACTTGGTTCTTGGTGACAGAGTTTGATAGACATGCCTCTGATCTTCGATGTCAGTACGATCATTTCTATTCATCGAAGATGATGCTATTCAGTTGAGGGAGTTGATGGGTATTAGCCGCGGAATCGAAACCGGATTTTAGGCCACCACTCAACAGGGTCTGCATTTGTGTACTCACGCAGGAGGCGTTGGTCGGATCGCCAATTCAAGATCACAAGCGCGTCGAGAGCGTTGTTCCTACATTCTTATGTATTTTATTTTTTGGACATTATTTAATGTAATTTAGGCATCGGGCATAACAAACAATCATTATCATTCACGCTGGGTGTTGTAGCCCCCCTTGCTCTATAAACAAGGGGGAGGCCTACCAGTTTGAGGCATTGTTAGCTTTGTGAGCGAATCCAAGACCAACAATCAAATCGTGGTGCGACATACCGATTCATTTTTTAAGTTTTCCATTTTCCCCCTCTCCTATGCACCCCTCTATCGTTGAGCCACAGTAGAACCCCAACTTCAAACTTCCCTTCCTCCTTTCAGCCTTAACCGACCACGCCTTCCATAACCTAATCACAAAACCGCTACTCCTTTGTCGCTCGCCTCTACAAATCAAGAATCCCCTCCTCCATTGAAGTAAACGATCTCTCCAGATCCAGTGGCAAGTGCCATCTCCCTCCCCAGCCGCACACACCAAATTCCTACTCTCCTGATCTTGCCACTATTACAACTCTTTTGCAAGCCAATTGCAACCCATCTTTTACTTTTGTCGCAAACCACCAAGACAACCACCATCGCAGCCTCTGTAAAACTCCTTCCATGAACCAGGAACCCTCATTCTTCTCCAATTCATCCGCAAGCCCCACTCCACCATAGGCAGCCAGTCCTCCCTCCATCCGCACTCCAGTCGACGACCCTTCCTCTACCTCCAACCGCATCTTCCAACATATCCCCACCAGTGTCGCCACATCTCTCAGCCACCAGTCGCAACTCTCATTTCCTTATTCTTGCCGTCAAAGTCGCTTTGGAGTTGCTACAAACGCCCACTGACAGCTCACGCTGCTGAATCTCCATGCTTGTGATTTGTGAATGCCTAGTTTTGTGTCTTTATTTTAATTATTAAATTTGTGGATAAATAGTGCAAAGTTCTTGAAAATCATGATTATTTTATTTTTTTGTGTGTTTTCTTAGTTTCTATAATTCACATTTATTTATGTGTGGCTTGGAATCCTTCGTGCGAAGGAAGTCTTGTTTGCTTGTTTACCTGAAATTGTCGTGATTGTTGTGTGTACTGCTGAACTTATAAAATCTCTTTTGCTAAAATCTCATTCCGGATTAAAAACGCCATACACACATCATATAGTTTAGGTTTGTTTGAGCCAACAGACACCGCTCACATAGGCTTGCATTAGTGTCGACTGTCGACATGCAATCTCACAGCCTACCTTGCCTCACATGGACCAGCAAAACTTTATCAATTCTAAAAATAAACACATACCTTTAGAGAATAACATGAAATATACTGATTGATGGTCATGCTTTGTAGATAGTAATTTAGAAATGCAGGCTGATTTTTATTGCCAAAAGGAGAAAGCAATACAAATTAATTTAAATGCTGAACATCATGTCATTATCAATGATGCAGGACAATAGTTATTATACAGTGATGCTCGCTCAAAGATTAGGATAATCAGGTGTTTAATTTCTTCATGCAAATCCGCAAGAAGATAGAATAATTTGTTAGCAAAATACCCGAAAAATTAAAAAATCTATATTACACAACTTTCAGAGAAACATAGAGTATATATGTAGGGGGCGGGACATATGTGCAAATATACTACACATCTTATATAAAAACACCTGTTAGAGAGTAAGTTACTACCTTTTGCCTTTAGCCATCTCCGTTGAAGTTTTGGATTCAGCATCAATTCTGTGCTTGTTAATTTGCAGTGACCGAATCAATATGTTTGTGGCGTTTGTCTTTATCAATTGTTCCTCTAGAGTGTTAAAAATCACCAAGCATTTCAAAATCAAGACCATTACTAAAATAAAAATCTAATATCAGCACTGATCATATTGTTATACACAAATAGAAACAGGATAGCTGGCAATACATAATTTTTTGAGAAAAACAAAATTTAATAAAAAAATAAAGCATCAAATTGGAAAACTGAGACGATGCTTCATTTCCTAACAAAATGGAAATCATAATCTTAGATACACAAATGCAGACTATGAAACTTTTTCAGTCCAGGAACGACCTTATTTTAAAAACTCACACATGGGATCAAGTTCTAAGATAATTTCTTCCTTGGAAAACTAAGGTGATATTGACAGCACAGTCAGTCAAGCTTGGCTGATGTACGGATATTGTTAACAAAAATACATGCTTATTCCAATGGTAGTAGAAACGTTGCAATACTTAATAAACAAAAATGGAAAAATGAAAAATATGATATTCGCATTTGTTCCTGATTCATAGTGCCACTTTCTTTCCTGGCACAAATTACCACAGTATTAATATTAATGTCGAGTGCGTACTGGAATGAGTTTTTTTTTCTTATCATCGGAAGGCTACAGTTTCACCAGTAATTACCTCAACAATATTTCTATAAGAAAATATAATTTCAGTCAGTACTCTTTGCAACTTATTAAACCCTAATAACAATAGTTTTTAGAAATAAAAAGTAATGCTTAGGTTCCAAAAGTGGAAAAAATCTGCCACATATAAAGGCCAAACACTTGAATTATAGTTAACGCATGTATATGCTTAGATTTCAATGTCTACGTTTATCCTGTCATCCAGTCAGCAACATATGGCACGTGCATAACAGTATTATGTATGTTTCCTCTCACACTAAGAAGAGCACAAAGTTACATCTAGGAGACATCAGTAAAATTACATGTCACCTTGATATCAGGGGGTTGTCTTAATATGAGATGCACATTGAATGAGCATAAGCCTCCATAGTTAATTATCTTTCATTTGGAAAAGCAATCTCGATTAAGGAAGTTTGCTAGGCTTGTGGGTTTTTTTTCCTGCAGATGATCTATAATTTGTAACTTTGCCAGATTTTTTTCGTAAAGGTGAATCATGTCAAGATGCTATGATCCCATTGACGCAGGACAGTCCCATTAAGACTATGGTTAATTCCTAAATGCAGACACAATTCCGACGACTTTAACTTGCAATAATGAATCTTTACAAAAATTGATGCCGGATAAATCACAGAGATAAAGCTTTATAAAGGAAAACAATAGAAGTTGTATAAATGTGAGAGGGCGTGTAATTAAATTACACAATTGAATAAGGACATACAAAGCCAGAAAAGTTTGGAGACAAAGGTTACAAAAGAATATAAATAGAGTAGTGCAACAAACACTAATTTCCACATAAAATTGTGACCAAAATATAGAAACTTACAGAACTAGGAAAAAGAGGGCTTGGTGGGTCTCTGGCATGCCTTCTGGTGGCCAGAATAAGAGAATGGGGGCGGGATCTGGATTCCCGGGGAACCAAACTGTTCGTTTGAACTGCTGCAGGGTTGAATGAGGGATAAACAGAAGCCGTGAGGGGCTGGAGGTGGTTGTTTAGGGCTGCTGGAGACAGGAAGAGACTGTAGAGGGCTGGTGGAAGCGGTTTGAGGTGGCCGGAACTGACTGCGGAGGGCTGGTGGAAGCTGTTTGAGGTGGCCGGAACTCGGAAGCTGGCTGGACGTAGGGGCTGGAAGAGGGAGGCTGCAGTACGGGAACCCAGAATGGGTGCTAACAGTAGCAGGCTGCAGGGAAAGTGGCAGGATTTCAAGTGTAAACCGGTTGTTTGAGGTACAGGCCGAGGGTTGGGGAGGAAGTCATTAAAGTAGGGGGCGGGGATATGACAAGGGGAGCCTGGAATGGCAGGGGAGAGGCTTTGGCAGGGGTGTTAAAGGGCCTTTAGGGAAATTCTGGCAGCACACAGAAGATGAAATGCTGGGCAAAAGTGGAAGGAGGGTTTCAGTCCAGTTTCTGGGCTGAAATCAGATTACAGGGAGCTGTCAGTTGCATGGGTGAGATGATATTGAGGGTCTGGGAGGTTCGTCAGATAATTAGCGAGTAGGGCGTGATGGAGTTTGTTGTTTGGGAAGGGGAAAATGGGCATCTGGATGTAGAGTCCAACGTGGGGAAGCTTTGTTGGGAGGTAGCTGGTTGTAATAGGTGAGGAAATTATGGTCGGGAGGGCATTGTGGACTGTGGAGTGTTGGAATATGAGAGGTAATGAGAAATTTGTGGAGAGGTGGGGAAATGGAAGTGGTGGAGGAAATTTAGGAGAGGGGCCTAAATTTTAGAAGGTGTGGAGTTAGTGGAAGTAATTATGGTGGTTATGTGGTGGAGTGGTGGCCGGAAGGTGATTGTCGCAGGTGGTTTTCGGCGATCACCGGAAAACTAAAATTGAAGGGAATTTGCAGGGTTGTGGTGGAGGGATTTTAAGGAGGTGGTGGTGGCTTGAGGGAGGTCGTCGGAGGTGATTTTTGGCGGTCGTCAGAAAACACAGAGTGGAGGGAAATGGGAGGGTGTTGGTGGCCGGTTTTTGGAGGAGTATATAGAGAAGTTTTGAGGGTGGGAGAGGGTTGGTCGGCTCCTTTGGTTGAGGGGTGCTGGCCAAATGGAGAGGGGAGGGAAGAGATAACTTTCAAGCTTCAACACTTGGATTTTCCAGCTTCGACGTTGTGTAATCGGAAGGAGGATTCATTTCTTCACTCAATCTTACAATGTCCTCTAAATGAGCCTTCTATACCTATTTATAGACTAAAGGTACAACATGGAAGGTCATGATTCTCCGACCATAATGGTCCTCAAATACATGAAAATAAAAATAAAAAAATAGAAGAAAATAACTAAAATCCATGGATCGTCGATCCGCACAAAATGTGCAGCTCTGATCATCGTGAGGCATGTGTGTGTCGTGATCCTCATCAATTCCTATAACCTTGAAAACATTCATCTCTATGAATGAAGATGAGTGTGCTCTCGTCTGAAAGCAAGATGAATCCCCCTAGCTCTAATGGTGTCCGGAACTCATGGTCTGGGCTTAATGGTGCCACTGCTATAGAAGATGGAGATGGTACAGATGAAGCTGATGTTGATGATGGAACCGAGTATGGTAGTGTTGAACCTTGAGACGGTGTTGAAGGTGATGTTGCTACGATAGGAGAAGGTGTCGAAGGTGTTTGAGTCAAAGTAGAGGAAGTCATTGTTGAAGACAGTACTGGTGATGGTACTGTTGTTATCGTTGACGTTGAGAATGGTGATGATGTTGATGCTGGAAATCACATTGTTGAAGATAGCGCTGAAGATTATGTTGAGAATGGTACCAATGTCTGTGGATGATGATCCTTGTGTTGGAGAATATGGAATTACTGTGGAAGAAGTCGGATGATCAATCCGTGCCAAAGACTGGAGCTATAGTGTAGTAAGCAACTGGGGTTGTATTGAGGTAGCAGGTGAACGTTGGGATTGTAATGAGGTAGTAGGAAACAACTGAGGATGCAATGAAGTAGTAGAAAAAAAGATAGGGCTGTGGAGTTGCAGTGGCGTGAGGCGAAGGGTTCATGTAATTGTGTGCCCCGAAGAATGAAGTTAAATCTTCTATGTTGAATATGAGTGAAATTCTCATACTCTGCAGAATATCTTGTTTGTAAGCATTTATTTTTGCTAAGTTGTAAGGTAAAAAGAGATGGGGTGATGCTAGAGAAATTTTGCGCTAAGAGATTCAACTTTTTGATATCCAACATCGATAGAGAGTTGGCTGAGCAAAGTGCTCAGAATGCAGGGTGTAAAGGTAAGAGGTTTTGGAACTTTTAGAGTAAAAATACGCAAGATGTTCCCATGCTGCCTTCATAGTATCATCATAGCAAATGATAGGCAAACATACATCAGAAATGTTATTTGCAAGCCAGGTGCGAACAAGAGCATCATTGGCATCCCAATCCATCCCCACACATTTCCATGTTTTTTGAAACTTCGGAAATGTCTGCTTTAATCGTGGAGACTACGACATGCTTTTAATGCGGGAAATCTATAAATACAATTGAGGGGTCTAAATTTCTTAAGGCGCTTTCTACAACGGGACACTTTTATCCTCTTCCAGTTTAACTTCTTTAGACCGGAATGTCTGGCTCTAGAAGAATGTCTCTCATGTCTGTCTTTAGTGATGAGACCGAAAAACGATCTTCTCCGCGCGGTAAGAAGTCTGTTGCAAAGAAGATAGTCAAGCGAGAGACCAGTGAGGGCTCAAAGAATCCTGAAAGCATGAGAAACCTGAGGTGGTGGTGACCACATAGAAGCCAATCGCGGTCACCCGGCAGTCTCTGAAAATGTAGAGAATGTCGAGACTCCGTCTCCAGAACAGGTCATCTTCAACCTTCCTGCGGACTGCGGCGGTCATCAGTTTTTACATCGAGAAGTCTCTAACCGCATTGAAGGGGTCGAAGGATGACACGAAGAAGGTTGAAGATAGTCAATGTGTGAGCTCTCCAGTTCGCCTTGATGCGGGGGTTGTGAAAGACTTTGCTTTAAAGGTTAGCTAACACCTAGAGGGGAGGGGGGTGAATAGGTTTTAGGTCTCTTTTTGATTATCTAGACCTATACCTTATTTACTATGCTTGGTGATTTGTTAGATTAAGCTTTCAAGAACATCAACCAGACGACACAGATATTTTATAGTGGTTCCCCAGAGTTTGGGTACGTCCACTGTCCCTCTACGCCCTTCTAACAGTGTGTTAGACAAGGTTCTTCCCCCCAAACTCGGCTCCAAGGAGCTTACAACACGATCCTGCAGGACCACTCAGTCTTCTTCAAGAATTACAGCTCAGGCAATATGTCTTACCACTTAGATCCCAACTAGATCCTACCTCAGCCTTTATAACACAAGTCTACCACTCAGATTCTCAAAGGAATCATACACTCTCAGTCTTTATAGACCAGGCCTACAACTCAGATCCTAAAGGATCCTACAAAAAATAGAAAAGATGATTTGTAGTTTGACACCAGAGAGACTTCTGTGTCTGTCTTCCTGGGCAGAGCAGATTTCAACCCTATATTCTTCACATCAACAAGATGACAAGGTCCTCAGTACCGGGCGCTTGTGCTGGAAGTAGCTTGCAGAAATCTCTGTCTCTTCTCTTTCAGGAATCAGTCCCGACCTTGCTGTCGCACATGAATATCGCAGCAGCTATCACTTTTCTCTTTCGGGTTGACTGAACTAAACAGGACCTTCAGACTCGGCAGCAATGGCGAGGAAGAAGACTAAGTTCAACTGCAATTGCGAAATCAGAAAACCCTAATTGCTTGATGTCGACTCAGCCAATCTTTCCCTTTTATTGCTCGTCGATCAAGGGCTCTTTGCGTTGTGGGGCCCAGCCTTAATTGTAGATTTACCGCCTTCCATTTGCAAAATACGACAAAAGTTGGCCGTCGGCGCCATCAATGGCCTACTCCATCTTTCCCGCAACGAATTTGAATTGCGTTGACTTTATTGACTTTTACTAACTCATGCTGACGTCAGCCATCTGTGGACTTAGCTAAAATCAAACAACATTAGTATAGGCGTTGAGTGAGTAACCATCACGCAACGCCAAAACACTTAGACAAATTTTCTGTCACTAGGCATTGAGTGAGCAACTTCACTCAACGCCAAAATACTTAGACAGATTTTTTGTCACTAGGCGTTGAGTGAACAACCCCGTATTCGCAGAGTGGGGGTCCTCCCGGCAAGCGCAGGACCAGATAAGAGTTTTTAAGTTTTTGGTGTGGTTTGCACTCTTGGTGGCCAATTTAGGCTTGGCCCTTGGAATGTACTAGTAGGGGGAGGAGAAATCTGCCTCCCCCCTGGTGGCCCCTTTTTGGGAGGGCGGGTGCGGCAAGTTGGCGGACACCCGCTCCGGTCTGATAGGTGCGAGCCAGGAGCAGCGGGAACGGCCGGAGGCCGGGTTCTCCCCCTGCCCCGCGGCCTGGCGGGGCGGGACCGGCCGGAGGCCGGGTTCTCCCCCTGCCCCGCGGCCTGGCGGGGCGAGACCGGCCCGGGGCCGGGTTCTCGCCCTGCCCCGCAGCCTGGCGGGGCGAGACCGGCCCAGGGCCGGGTTGTCACCCTGCCCTGCGGCCTGGCGGGGCGAGACCGGCCCGGCGTCGGGTTCTCGCCCTGTCCTGCAGCCTGGCGGGGAGAGACCGGCCCGAGGCCGGGTTCTCGGTCTGCCCCGCAGCCTGGTGGGGCGAGAGCGGCCCGGGGCCTGGTTCTCGCCCAGCCCCGCGGCCTGGCGGGGCGAGACCGGCCCGGGGCCGGGGTCTCGCCCTGCCCCGCAGCCTGGCGGGGCGAGACCGGCCCGGGGCCGGGCTCTCGTCCTGCCCCGCAGTCTGGCGGGGCGAGACCGGCCCGGGGCCGGGCTCTCGTCCCTGCCCCGCGGCCTGGCGGGGCGAGACCGGCCGGGGGTCGGGCTCTCGCCCCTGCCCCGCGGCCTGGCGGGGCGAGAACGGCCGGAGGCCGGGGTCTCGCCCCTGCCCCCTGCTCCCCAGTTCTTCGGGGGTCACCTGCTCGTCTCGGGTGTCCGGGGAGGTGGGGGGTATGGCTCCTCCCGCTCTTGGACATCTTTTGACCATGCTTTTACCGTTATACCCTTGGGGTGGAATTACCTCTTTGCCCCCCGGTATGAGTGTTTTCTATTGGTCCAAGGCCTTTTTGTCATAAGGGGTATTTCTGACCTTTTGGTTCATGTGATTTGGAAAACTATAAATAGACCCTCAGGGGTGCCTTGGAAGGCATTGCATTTTCAGCCACAAAACCCCTTTGCTTTCTTCCTCCAAGGCACCTAGCTCAGCATTGGCTAGGGAGGGGGAGACTTCAAAGGTCTTCCGGGTGTGAGGTGGGACCTCCACGCTAGAGCCGAAGGTCTGTTCCTAGTTTCCCAAGTCTTTGGTCCGTGACGTTCCCCCGAGTGTAGTAGGTGTGAGGTCACCCCTCTTTTGGGACCCCGAACTCCACAGAGGTCAATTTTGGCTTCAACACTTTTGGTGCAGTGATCGTGGAGAGTGACCAGCACAGAAGATCTCGGGAGAGTGTCATGACTGGAGGTTAGGGAGGTAGTGATGATCACGGCGAGCTCCCCAGCCCAGGACCCTTTGTGGGGACGCAAGAGTTCCTGGCCTCCATCCAGGGCATCATGGAGATGCTGCGAAGCATTACTCCTCAGTGTGGCAGCTCCACCCCGACCCCCCAGGAGCTAGCTCCCCCCCCCCTCTCGACGAGATGACCCAAGCAGGGGGAGAAGGAAGTGCACCAGGAAGAAGGCCCAAGAAGGAGAGGATGGGAGATGGGGTCGAGTGAGACCTCACCGGCTGGGATTTCTCCAGCCCGGCGAGCGCCAGCCTCCCAGGCGAGCAGGTTGCGCGAGTTGAGGTGGCGAGACCACCCCTCAGGGGGCCACCTTTCAGCGAGTTGATCATCTCAGCTCCCGTTCCTGAGGGGTTCCGAGAGCCCGACATGGCTTACTATACTGGGAAGGATGACCCCGTCCAGCACCTGCAGTGGTTCGAGGATGCCGTCTCCATCAGGCCGATGACGGATGCCTTCAAGTGTCGCCTCTTTGCGAACACGTTGAAGGAGAAGGCAAGGGACTGGTTCCATCAACTCCCTCCAAGGTCGATCTATGGGTTCGAGGACTTGAGTCGGAGCTTTCAGCTTCGCTTCTCCACCTCCAAGAAGAGGAAGAAGAGCCCTGAGTCCATCTTCCTGATAAGGCAAGGGGCCGAGGATTCGCTGGCCCGTTACGTTGACAGGTTCCAAGAGGAGATCCTGGATGTCCGGGAGATGCCAGGGTATGCCCTCCAGATGACATTCACGGTGGGGTTGCACGAGGGGTTCTTCAAGATGAGCCTGACTCGAAAGGCCCCCCTTTCCTTTGAGGATCTGATGGAAAGGGCGGCAGAGGAGATAGCCATGGAGGCGGTCAACCCGGCATTTGTCAAGAAGTTGGCAAGGCTAACAGAGACAGAGTCAAAGGAGCAAGGTGGCTCAAGGCATCAGGAAGGAAGAAGAAGAGAGGAGCAGAGAGCTCAGGGGTTCCAGGGACAGGAGGGTCCGGAACCAGTCTGGAGGCAACAGGGAGGACCAGCCCAGGGTCCCGGAAGAGCTCTCATCCAGGGCAGAGGGAACCTTCATGGGGGCCAAGGGAGGTTCAACTTCCAGAGGCAAGCCCCAAGACATCTCTTACCCCCGCCGCAGCAAGCCTTGGCGATAGCAGCGGGAAGAGGTAACAGGAGAGAACGCCCAGCCCGCCGAAGGAGGGGAGGAGCGTTACTGTACTGTAACTTCCACCAGGTGGAGGGGCACGCCACGGCTACCTGCCCCGAGTTCCTGGAGGTGAGGGGGCGAGAGACCTTGCCCAGCCGCAGCCGCCGGTGCGGGTTGAGGAGGTTCTACCCAGAGAAGGGGGGGATGACGTGTGTGAGGACCGGGTCGACGTGGAAACCCGAGGAGGTATAGGAGTGATCCACGGTGAAGTGGGGATTGAAGCCACTCGGAAGGCAAGCCTCCATGTCATGTACCGACGGAGCGTCGCCTCAACATCCCAGACCCCGCCCCAGGAGGAGAAGATCACCTTCTCGGTAAAGGACATGCCGGATCATGAGGATCCGTTCTGCGATGTGCTGGTCATCCAGACGGCCATCGAGGGCTACACCGTCTCCCGGATCTTGGTTGACAACGGAAGCTCCGTCAACGTTATTTTCAAGAAGGCGTTTGACGAGATGAAGGTAGAGCCAAGGAGGGTGTTGGCCTCGGACGGACCCCTGTTCGGATTTTCAGGAGAGAGGAAGGAGGTGGAAGGTGGAGTAGGACTCCAAGTGAAATTGGGGGGGGGGATATCAAGGAACTGTCGGTTCGTCATTGTTGACGCACCAAGTAGCTACAACACAATCTTTGGAAGGCCCCTCATCAGCGCCTTCCATTGCGTGCCGTCATCGTTCCACCAGTGCCTCAAGTTTAGCTCAGGAGGGATCCAGGTCAGAGTCAAGGGAGATCCCAGGATGGTAAGGCAGTGCTATGTCACGGCCGTCAACACCATCTCTTGGTTGGCCAAGGCAGAGGAGATGGAGAGGATCATGAAGAGCCTGAACAAGATGGCGGTCTCCGAGGGGAAGGATGACGGCCACCATGCCCAGACCCCCTGAATAAGCCTCGCCCCGACGGATTCCTGTATTTTTCTTATGTTGTAGTGAGTCCAGCCCACGACCAGCTGAGTCGGGGGGATCATGTAACCCAAATGTTTCCCCGTTTGAGGATGTTGGATTTGGTAGAGTTCAAGTGACACACCTAGTTTCCCACCCCCGAGAGGATCTCCTCATCCAGGCTCTCACTAGTTGGATGGGTCGAATGTGCCTCGGGGAGAGCAAGCCCCACCCCCGAGAGGATGTCCTCATGCAGGCTCTCACTAGCTGGATGGGTCGAATGTGCCTCGGGGAGATCAAGCCCCACCCCCGAGAGGATCTCCTCATCCAGGATCTGACTAGTCGGATGGGTCGAATGTGCCTCGGGGAGATCAAGCCCCACCCCCGAGAGGATCTCGTCATCCAGGCTCTCACTAGCCGGATGGGTCGAATGTGTCTCGGAGAGAGCAAGCCCCACCCCCGAGAGGATCTCCTCATCCAGGCTCTCACTAGCTGGATGGGTCGAATGTGCCTCGGGGAGATCAAGCCCCACCCCCGAGAGGATCTCCTCATCCAGGCTCTCACTAGCCGGATGGGTCGAATGTGCCTCGGGGAGATCAAGCCCCACCCCCGAGAGGATCTCCTCATCCAGGCTCTCACTAGCTGGATGGGTCGAATGTGCCTCGGGGAGATCAAGTCCTACC
Organism: Platanthera guangdongensis; assembly: GCA_039583875.1. NCBI lineage: Eukaryota > Viridiplantae > Streptophyta > Magnoliopsida > Asparagales > Orchidaceae > Platanthera > Platanthera guangdongensis. The sequence goes on along the minus strand of CM077160.1, from coordinate 11,593,402 downwards.
CCTGAGAGGATCTCCTCATCCAGGGTCCTACTAGCTGGATGGGTCGAATGTGCCTCGGGGAGATCAAGTCCCACCCCCGAGAGGATCTCCTCATCCAGGCTCCCAATAGCTGGTTGGGACGAATGTGCCTCGGGAAGAGTAAGTTCCTCTGCTCTGATGACGGTCCCGCTGTCAAGCTCTCACTAGCTGGCAGGGCAGGCGTACCTCTCGTGGATGCCCAGTGTTTTTACCCGGAGGGGGTCTCGCCACCCAGGCTCCCATTACCTGGCATGGCAGGTTGACCCCTCCGGGAGGTTAAGTGTTTTTTACCCGGAGGGGGTCTCGCCTCCCAGGCTCCCATCAGCTAGCATGGCAGGTTGACCCATCCGGGAGGGTAAGTGTTTTTTACCCGGAGGGGGTCTCGCCACCCAGGCTCCAATCAGTTGGCATGGCAGGTTGACCCCTCCGGGAGGTTAAGTGTTTTCCACCCGGAGGGGGTCTCGCCACCCAGGCTCCCATCAGCTGGCATGGTAGGTTGACCCCTCCGGGAGGTTAAGTGTTTTTTACCCGGAGGGGGCCTCGCCACCCAGGATCCCCTCAGCTGGCATGGCAGGTTGACCCCTCTGGGAGGTTAAGTGTTTTTTACCCGGAGGGGGTCTCGCCCAGGCTCCCATTAGCTGGCTTGACAGGTTGACTCCTCGGGGAGGCCAAGTATTTCCGGCTCTAAGTATATCACTCAACGAATACGTTGGGTTGGATGTTTCTTTTCGAGCTTGTGTCAACCTCGAAAAGAGCGGGGATTGTGTACAACCCCGTATTCGCAGAGTGGGGGTCCTCCCGGCAGGCGCAGGACCAGATAAGAGTTTTTAAGCTTTTGCTGTTGTTTGCACTCTTGGTGGCCAATTTAGGTCTGACCCTTGGAATGTACTAGTAGGGGGAGGAGAAATTCGCCTCCCCCCCCGGTGGCCCCTTTTTGGGAGGTCGGGTTCTCCCCCTGCCCCGCGGCCTGGCGGGGCGGGAAAGGCCCGGGGCCGGGTTCTCGCCCTGCCCCGCAGCCTGGCGGGGCGAGACCGGCCCGAGGCCGGGTTCTCACCCTGCCCCGCGGCCTGGCGGGGCGAGACCGGCCCTGGGCCGGGTTCTCCCCCTGCCCAGCGGCCTGGCGGGGCGATACCGGCCCGGGGCCAGGTTCTCGCCCAGCCCCGCGGCCTGGCGGGGCGAGACCGGCCCGACGCCGGGTTCCCTCCATGCCCCGCAGCCTGGCGGGGCGAGACCGGCCCGGGGCCGGGTTCTCGCCTTGCCCCGCAGCCTAGCGGGGCACCGGCCTGGGGCGGGGTTCTCGCCTGCCCCGCAGCCTGGCGGGGCGAGACCGGCCTGGGGCGGGGTTCTCGCCCTGCCCCGCAGCCTGGCGGGGCGAGACCGGCCCGGGGCCGGGTTCTCGCCCTGCCCCACAGCCTAGCGGGGCGAGACCGGCCCGGGCCGAGCTCTCGCCCCTGCCCCGCGGCTTGGCGGGGCGCGACCGGCCGGGGGCCGGGCTCTCACCCCTGCCCCGCGGCCTGGCGGGGCGAGACCGGCCGGAGGCCGGGGTCTCGCCCCTGCCCCCTGCTCCCCAGTTCTTTGGGGGTCACCTGCTCGTCTCGGGTGCCCGGGGAGGTGGGGGGTATGGCTCCTCCCGCTCTTGGACCTCTTTTGACCATGCTTTTACCATTATACCCTTGGGGTGGAATTACCTCTTTGCCCCCCGGTGTGGGTATTTTCTATTGGTTCAAGGCCTTTCTGTCATAGGGGTATTTCTGACCTTTTGGTCCATGTGATTTGGAAAACTATAAATAGACTCTCAGGGATGCCTTGGAGGGCATTGCATTTTCAGCCACAAAACCCATTTGTTTTCTTCCTCCAAGGCACCTATCTCAGCATTGGCTAGGGAGGGGGGAACTTCAAAGTTCTTCCGGGTGTGAGGTGGGACCTCCACGCTAGAGCCGAAGGTCTGTTCCTAGTTTCCCAAATCTTTGGTCCATGACGTTCCTTTGAGTGTAGTAGGTGTGAGGTCACCCCTTTTTGGGACCCCGAACTCCACAGAGGTCAATTTTGGCTTCAACATTAGACAGATTTTTTGTCACTAGGCGTTGAGTGAGCAACCTTCACTCAATGCCAAAACACTTTGAATAATTTTTCTATCATTAAGCGTTGAGTGAGTGAGCTTCACTCAACGCCAAAACACTTGGTCAATCTTTTTGTCATTATGCGTTGAGTGAGTAAGCTTCAATCAATGTCAAAACACTTAGAAAGTTTTTTTATCCCTGGGCGTTGAGAGCATTGAGCCCACTCAACGCTTTTTGTCTTGACGTTGAGAGCGTTGAATTTGTCTTCATCACTCAATGCTTTCTGCATTAGCTAAACTTTCTGCTACCAGACGTTGAGAGCGTTTAGTGTGTCTTCATCACTCAACGCTTTTTTGCCTTAGTCAAACTTTCTATTACTAGGCGTTGAGTAAACCTTCATCACTCAACGTCATATTACTTAGATAGATTTTGTTACTTGACGTTGATTGAGTAAGCTTCACTCAACGCATTTGGACTTAGTCAATTTTTTGTGTCTGAAAGCACTGGCTCTGACTGGATGAGAATCAGTCAACACTTTTTATCACATGGCGTTAAGGGAGTAAGCTTCACTCAACGTCTGTGGACTTAGTCAAAATATTTACACAGATTTTTTGTGGCCTTGACTGACTGACCAATACTCAACGATTTTGATGTTATGACGTTGAGTGAGTGCACTTCACTCAACACCTGTGCACTTAGTCACATTTCAGCCAGTTTCTCCTTAGGCTTTGACTGTCTCAGCCTGTCTCAAAGCTTTTTGTTGTATGGAGTTGAGTGAGTATACAACACTCAACGTCTGTGGCCTTAGCCAAATTTTCAGCTTGCCAATTGTTAGGCTTAGACTAACCTAGCTATACTCAACGATTTTACTTACCTAGCGTTGAGTGAATATACTTCACTCAACGTCTGTGAACTTGGGCGATTTTCAGCCTATCCAGCATCTTCCCTTGCATCTGGCGTTGAGTGAGTTTGCTTCACTCAACGCCTGTGCACTTAATTGAATTCCTGCACCTGGCGTTGAGTGAGCTTGTTTTACTCAACGCCAGTGAACTTAGGCAAATTCTTGCATGTCCACCAGCTTGCTTCGTGTCCACCTGTCCGATCAGTGTAATAGGGACTGACTTGTATGCATAAGCTCAAACACACATCAAATACAACTAGTGTGTGTCATTGACTTGTTTGACTTCTTACAAATCTGGGTCATGTGCATCAATAGACCCAACAATCTCCCCTTATTTGAAGAAGTCAAAACACTTATTCAATTTGTTTACATTTCTTAGTCAATGACACACACAACATATGCAACAATATAATGTATTATTATAACAGAGCAGATCTTGAAAGGTTACCACTCTTTCTACCTGTTTGATGAGCATCACCTACTCCCCCTGTAGGTTATCATTTTTCCTACCTGTTTGGTAAGCATCACCTGATCCCCCTGTTTTGCTGCAAGTTGTGTGATACCACCTGAATGCTGCATGGGAGCATTTATTTCTCCCCATGAATTTGATACCACTTGATCAGAGCAGCATTTCTTTCTCCTCCTAGATTTGATACCACTTGATCAAGCTCTGATGCCATACTTGATGATGCTACACTTGATCAGTCTTTGAAGCTACTCGATATGTCACTTAATTTCTTTCTTCTCTCCCCATTTTTAACTTCTGAAGAATAGTCAGGGAAGAGCTGGCTTTTTTTGATGTGCTTCTCCCCCTATCTGATTTCAGTTGATACTCTTGGTACAACTACTAGCTACCTATTTAAATGAGGCAGATTCTGCTCCTGCAGCTACTGGACTTGCTCCGCCTCAATAGGAGCCACTTTTGTCATCACTTTACTGATGGTCACTTTGGTCTTCTTACTACTTAAGGTCTTCATCTCATGCAAGAAGAACACATCCTGCACCAAAAACTAAATCTATACGAAGTGACTGAAGCTAGACTAGTTTCAACATACTCAACTCAAACTTGAAGGTATTGAACTTTGTTTCATCTAGTGTCTTAGTAAAGATGTCAGTCATTTGCATGTCTGTGGGGACAAACTCAAGACTGATAACTTTCTTTTTCACATGCTCCCTAATAAAATAATATCTAATTTCTATATGCTTACTCCTGTTATGTGCGACAAGATTTATAGCATTAAAATAGCACTGGTATAATCGCAAAAAATAGGAGTACTACTTACCTTAAGGTCATAGTCCTGGAGCTGATGTTGAATCCACAGCAACGGAGCACAGCAGCTATCTGCTGAAATGTACTCTGACTCTGCAATTGACATAGCAACACTTGTTTTCTTCTTGTTGCTCCAAGATACTAGTCTTCCTCCTAAGAACTGATAGGTGCCTGTAGTGCTTTTCCTGTCCTTTTTGCATCCTACAAAATCTGCATCTGAATACCTTGTTAGTTCAAAATCCATATTTCTAGGGTACCATAGGCCAAGATCTAATGTGCCCTTAAGGTATCTCAAGATCCTCTTTACAGCAAAGTAATGAGATTCTTTAGGGCAGACCTAATACCTAACACATACACATGTAGCATATATGATGTCAGGCCTACTAGCTGTGAGGTATAGAAGGGACTCAATTATCCCTCTATACAAAGTTTCATTAACAGGTTTCCCTGCTTCATCTTTGTTTAAAGGCATATGTGACCACATGGGAGTTTTCATGGTGGAGGCATTCTTTATTTCATATTTCTTAATCAACTCCCTGGTGAACTTAGACTGTGATATGGATAAGTCATCATCAGTCTGTTTAACTTGAAGTCCCAAGAAAAACTTAAGCTCACTCATATTACTCATCTCAAACTTCTCTTGCATAAGTTTAGCAAACTTTCTGCAAATGTTGTCATCAGTAGATCCAAATATAATGTCATCAACATATATCTGCACTATGATGATCTTGCCCTTAGATTCCCTTAAGAATAAGGTCTTGTCTATTTTTCGCCTTGAGAATTTGTTCTCAAAGAGGAAACTAGACAAAGTCTCATACCATGCTCTAGGGGCTTGCTTCAGTACATATAGAGCTTTACTAAGCCTATAAATAAAGTCAGGAGAGTTAGAGTCAACAAAACCTGATGGTTGTTCTACATATACTTGTTATTTTAAGTCTCCATTTAAGAAAGTTGACTTCACATCCATATGATAGATTTGAATACTTGATAGGCAGCAAATGCAAGGAAGAGTCTTATTGCTTCCAATCTGCCTACTGGGGCAAATGTCTGGTCAAAAACTATCCCTTTTTCTTGCATGTATCTTTTAGCCAGCAGTCTAGCCTTGTTCTTAACAATAATGTCATTCTCATCTAACTTGTTCTTTTAGATCCATGTAGTTCCTATGACATTATGTCCCTTAGGTCTGTGAACCAGCTTCCAGACTTTATATCTCTTGAACTGATTTAGTTCTTCTTGCATTGCTCCAATCCAGAATTGATCTTTGATTGCCTCTTCAAACTTCTTGTGCTCTACTTGTGACAGGAAACTTGAGTGTTGTGTTGATACTCTTACTTCGGGTCAGTACTCTTTGGCTTGCCACACCAATGATTTGGTGTGCTGGATGATCTATTAGATGCCTTACAGCTGGAGGCAATCTGACTTCAGCTAGTTGTTCTTCATTATCTTTAGCTGGTTATTCTTCATCCTCAACTTGTGAGTCTTGAGCTACCTCTAAACAGCACACATCTTTTCTCTTATCTTGGACTACTGGAGCATCTTCCTTGATCACTGTTACCCCACTTGGTAGCGCATTTTGATTGGCCGAGCGGACCTAAGAAAGATCAAGCGCAAGCACGATCTGCATTGTGATCACGCAGTAACTCCACAAAGCTCAAAAGTGATCTCCGCGAAGATCACGCAAGATCCCCATGGAGATCGCACATGATCTACACTGACTACACAATTTCCGTGTTGATCACTATTGATCTTCGTGGAGTTCATACGCGGCGGCGTGAAATGTTTGACAAACCGGGGGGGAGAGGGGGGGGGCGGCCGTTCTGGCGGGAACGGGACGGCGGGAACATGTTTTGAAGCTTGTTGCGAGCTCCCTTTGAAAATGGCCGGCGTGAAAGGGTGTCTGTGCGGCGTTTTCTCGCTGACCGAGCGAGCAACGTTTCACCGTTCACGCCGATCGTTTCCTCTCTCCTCCCCGGCGTGCCACCGTGCTTGATTGTCAAACAGAACCTTAAGCCTCCCGCATTATTTTTTCCCCCCACCACGTGCCAGCATCGCAATAATCCTGGATGCAAATATCTCCCTGGAGTCAAGACAAGCTCCCCGAAGTCCCGCACGAAATCAACATGGAAGACGATCATCACAAAGCTTGCACTCTGTAGCCCTCTCTTTGCATGTTACCGTTTTAAATGAATTGATTTTGAAATGCACATAGCAAAATGTTCTACGCTTATAATTTTTTGACTGCACTTAAAATTGATACATATACAAAATTAATTTACACATAACAGTCGATATTTAAAATCTGCGATTAAAATTAATTGCACATATACAAAATGCAATGATAACGTACATGTTTTGGGAAGTGAAGGTGTGAATCGGTGCCTATAAAACTAACTTTAATTATATTTTACTTAATGTGGTCTCTAATGAAATGATAACTTACATTAATGTGTTTGGACTTAGAATGATGAACGGGATTATACGTTAAGTCAATTGCACTCTTGTTATCACATTTTAAGTCAATTGTTTCATGAATAATTTCAAAGTCTTCTAATATTTGTTTCATCTAAAGAGTCTGTGCACAACAACTATCTAGTGCAACGTACTCGGCCTCGGTGGTGGATAAGACAACAGAATTCTGTTTCCTACTTGACCACGAAATTAGTGAAGGGCCTAAAAAGTGACATGTGTCACTTGTGCTCTTACGGTCTAATGAACAGCCAACATAATCAGAATCAGAAAAGCCATGTAAAATAAAGGTATGATTGTGATGATACCACAAACCTAACTTGGATATGCCAATAAAATATCTAAAAATACGTTTAACCGCTTTTAAATGAGATTCTTTGAGATTAATCTGAAATCTAGCACATAAACATACGGCGAACATAATGTCAGGTCTAGATGCAGTCAAATATAGCATCGATCATATCATTCCTCTATATAATATTTGATCTATAGAAATTCCACTTTTATCCTTTCCTAATTTCAATTAGACACTCATGTGGGTATTTGCTTGTTTTAGATTTTCAAATCCAAATCTTTTTAAAACATCATGAATATATTTAGATTGACAAATAAAAATTTCATCATGCCTTTATGTATTTTGAAAACCAAGAAAATAAGTGAGTTCGTCTATCATGCTCATTTCAAATTCATTTTTCATAATTTCTATAACATTATCACACAATTTCTCATTAGTGGATCCAAAAATAATATCATCAACATATATTTGTAACACTATAAGGTCATCATGAACATGTTTAATAAATAGAGTACAATCAGCAATGCTCATTTTGTAATCATTTTTTAATAAATAAGCAGTCAATCTATTATATCATACTCAGGGTGATTGCTTTAAAGCATGAAGGGCTTTTTCTAATTTAAAAATATGATCAGGAAATTTAACATCAACAAAGTCTTAAGGTTGTTCTACATAAACTTCTTCCTTAATATACCCGTTAAGAAAAGTAGTTTTAACATCCAATTGAAATTGTTTAAACTTTTAAAGCTAGCAAATGTAAGAAATATTCTAACTGTTTCTAAACGTGCTATGTGTGCAAAGGTTTCATCAAAATCTATTTCTTCAATTTGTGAATAACATTTTGCTACAAGTCTAGCTTTATTTCTAGTGACCCTAGATTCACTATCCATTTTATTCTTAAAGATCCACTTAACACCTACAACAGGATGATTTGATGGTCTTTCTACTAATTTCCAAAGCTTATTACGTTCAAATTGATTAAGCTCGTCATTCATAGCTAAAACCAAGAATTATCATTTAAAGCAGTTTCAACATTTTTAGGTTAGTTATATATCAGAAATAAAGCACATATTTGAGAATAAATCATATAATGATGAACGAGTACTTACCCCTCTTGACGGTTCTCCAATAACCAAATCTTGTAGATGATCTTTTGAGAATCTTAGCACGCTTGCAGGTACATATTCTTGCACTTCTTCTTGTTCGTCTTTTTTTTCTTCTTCTTTGTCTCCAAGGATTTCATCATCATCCGACCTTTGTACGGGGAAGGGCTCTTCATCTTGACCTGTATTATTAGTTTCTACACAAGGAAAAAGCTCATCAAATTTAACATGCATAGATTGTTCAACTATTTTAGTCCTTTTATTGTAAATTCTATAAGCCTTACTAGTTGAAGAATAGTCAATAAAAATATTTTCATCACATTTTTCATTAAATTTGCCTAAATTATATTTAATGTTCAAAATGAAATATTTACAACCAAAAACTTTAAAATAAGACACATTCGGTTTTTTTTTAAAATATAATTTATAAAGTGTCAATTTCAAGAAGGGGCGAAGCATAACGCGATTAATAACATAACAAACAGTACTAATGGCTTCTGCCCAAAATGATCTAGCGGCTAAGGGAAGCACTGAACTGGGCTTTGAATAGCTAGCCACTATTCTCTTCTCCCTCTCTAGCAGCACTTTCAGGTTCATTATTCTATTTTCCTGGTACTCTATGGTACCTATCTGAATGAAGGAAATAGTTTTCAGCTCACTGATCTCTTTCATTTTCTGATCAAGCAGTGAAGCTGAATCAGCATGCTGGGAAGCAGCAAGCTGAAGGGAGGCAATTTCCTTAGCTTGCTTCTTAGCCAGCAGTTTGCTTTCCTTGAAAGCACTCAGAAGGATACCATATTTGTCAATTACAGAATTGACATCTTCTTCGGACTCAATCTCCTTCATCTCTTGATGAATAAGCTTCAAAATCTGGGCTGGTCTCACAGCCTGACTCAGAAGAAGACTTGGACAGAGAATTTACCTTTAGTTGACCAGGCTGTTCCTGGTTGGATTCTTCATTAGTCAGAGCCATCATTCCATGACCGCAGTTGTCTTCTTCTTCTTATTCCAGCATAACAGCAACTAGCCCAATGTAAGCTTCATCATTCTCTTCTCTTTATGACACTGAAGAGGAAGAGTCAGTCCATCTCTTCTGTTTCTTAGCAATGTAGGATTTCTCCTTCTTGCCTTTGTGCTGGTAGTCCTTATTCTCATCAGATTCCTTTCTTTTGACATGGCAGTCGGCTATTACATGTCTTGACTTGCTGCAACAATAGTAAACCACTTTAGATGAAACATGTTTGGTGGGTTTAGATCCATACCCATCCTCCTTAGATGATTTCTTCATGCCCTTGTAATAGTCTTCTTTGGGATAAGAGGAGGACTAGGGCCTGCTTCTCCAGTGTTTCTTCTTCATAAATTTCTGGAACTTCCTGCAGAAGGCGGAAAAGTCTTCATTAGACATATGACAGACTGATGTGTTGGTCTCTGATTTTAGTCAGATTCAACATCATCCTTGGTGGAAAAGGTGTCTTCCTTCTACTCCTTGTAGCTTCAGCTTTGAAGGTCACGAATTTTTCCTTGGTCACAGACTTGTTGTTTTTCTCCTTTTCCTCTCTTACAGTTAGCTGCATTTCATAGGACAGCAACTTTCCAAACAGTGTTGATGGTGGAGTGTCTGCTAGCTTGGCCACCTCTCTGATGGCACAGATCTTAGTATTCAAGTCTCTGGTTAGAGATCTAAGAAACTTGTAATTCAGTTCATAGGTGCTGAAGAGTCTGTCATATGTCCTCAGCTCATTGACAATACTGAAGAATCTCTCATAACACTCAGTTATGTTATCAGTATTGCTCTGCCTGAAGGCCTCATACTCTTGATTGAGCATGAACTTCATTTCGTCTCTTACTTCCTCTGTTCCCTCCACGTAGACCACCAAGGTGTCTCAGATCTCCTTAGAGGTCTTGCAGTATACAAGATTTTGGAAGGTGGAGTCATCTATTACACTAACTATGATATTTTGTGTCCTCTTGTCCATAGTGACAAGGATGACTTCATCATTTGTCATTTCAGAGTAGGTCTTGGGTGTCTGGATATTTGCATCCAGAGCTGACACTTTCATAGGAATGAAAGGTCTTTTCTTGAATGTGATAAAGATCCTACGGTCAGTTGCCTCCATGAACAGCCTAACCCTTTCCTTCTAGATGCAAAAACCTTCCATCTTGCAGATAGGAAATTTCATGGTCCTCAGCTCTTTATAGTTCACTCCTGAACCCATAAGGACAGATTTTCTTGTTGACCTTGGAGATCTACTCAGACTGTTGAGTGCTTAAAGAGTAACCTCCCTCTGATAGCACTTGAAGGATTTTGTTTTCAAGGTCAGCTAACACCTACAGGGGGGTGAATAGATTTTAGGTCTCTTTTTGATTATCTAGACCTATACCTTATTTACTGTGCATGGTGATTTGTTAGATTAAGCTTTCAAAAACATCAACAAGACGACACAGATATTTTATAGTGATTCCCCAGAGTTTGGGTATGTCCACTGTCCCTCTACGTCTTCTAACAGTGTGTCAGACAAGATTCTTCCCCCAAAACTCGGCTTCAAGGAGCTTACAACACAATCCCGCAGGACCACTCAGTCTTCTTCAAGACTTACAGCTCAGGCAATATGCTCTGCCACTCAGATCCCAACTGGATCCTACCTCGGCCTTATAACGCAGGCCTACCACTCAGATTCTCACAGGAATCCTACACTCTCAGCCTTTATAGATCAGACCTATAACCCAGATCCTAAAAGATCCTACAGAAAATAGAAAAGATGGTTTGTAGTTTGACACCAAAGAGACTTTTGTGTCTGTCTTCCTGGGCTGAGCAAATTCCAACCATATCTTCTACACAGCAACAATAGGACAAGGTCTTCAGTACTGGGCTGCTTATGCTGGAAGTAGCTTGCAGAAATCTCTGTCTCTTCTCTTTCAGGAATCATTCCTGACCTTCCTGTCGCAGATGAATATCGCAGCAGCTATCACTTTTCCCTTTCGGGTTGACTGAACTGAACAGGATTGCGTTGACTTTGTTGACTTTTGCTGACTCATGCTGACGTCAGCCATCTGTGGACTTAGCCAAAATCAAACAGCATTAGTATAGGCGTTGAGTGAGTAACCATCACTTAATGCCAAAACACTTAAACAGATTTTCTGTCAATAGGAGTTGAGTGAGCAACCTTCACTCAACGTCAAAATACTAAGACAGATTTTCTGTCACTAGGCGTTAAGTGAGCAACCTTCACTCAACGCCAAAACACGTAGAATAATTTTTCTGTCATTAGGATTTGAGTGAGTGTGCTTACTTCAACGCCAAAACACTTAGTCAATCTTTCTGTCATTAGGCTTTGAATAAATAAGCTTCACTCAATGCCAAAATACTTAGAAAATTTTTCTGTCTCCAGGCGTTGAGTCCACTCAACGCTTTTTGTCTTGGCGTTGAGAGCGTTGAGTGTGTCTTCATCACTCAACGCTTTTTGGTTTAGCCAAACTTTCTTTTACCCGACGTTGAGAGCGTTGAGCGTGTCTTCATCACTCTAATATTTTTTTGCCTTAGCCAAACTTCTTGTTACTATGCGTTGAGTGAGCCTTCATTACTCAACGTCATATTACTTAGACAGATTTTGTTACTTGGCGTTGAGTGAGTAGGTTTCACTCAACGCATTTGGACTTAGCCAATTTTCTATGTCTGAAAACACTGGCTCTGACTGGATGAGAATCAGTCAATGATTTTTATCACATGGCATTGAGTGAGTAAGCTTCACTCAACGTCTGTGGACTTAGTCAAATATTTACACAGATTTTTTGTGGCGTTGACTGACTGAGCAATACTCAACGATTTTGATGTTATGGCATTGAGTGAGTGGACTTCACGAAACGTCTGTGCATTTAGCCACATTTCAGTCAGTTTCTCCTTAGGCTTTGACTGCCTCAGCCTGTCTCACAGCATTTTGTTGTATGACGTTGAGTGGGTAGACTACACTCAACGTCTATGGCCTTAGCCACATTTTCAGCTAGACAATTATTAGACTTAGACTAACCTAGTTATACTCAACGATTTTACTTACCTGGCGTTGAGTGAATATACTTCACTCAACGCTTGTGGACTTGGGCGATTTCCAGCCTATCCAACATCTTCCCTTGCATCTAGCGTTGAGTAAGCTTGTTTCACTCAACGCCTGTGGACTTAACTGAATTCCTGCACCTGACGTTAAGTGAGCTTGTTTTACTCAACGTCTGTGGACTTAGACAAATTCCTGCATGTCCACCAGCTTGCTTGGTGTCCACCTGTCCAATCAGTGTAATAGGGACTGACCTGCATGCATAAACTCAAACAAACATCAAATACAACTAGTGTGATTGTCATTGACTTGTTTGACTTCTTACAAATCTGGGTCATGTGGATCAATGGACCCAACAGGTTGTCCGCAAGGAACTGAAGAAGATGTCACGTATAGCTGCCGAGAAGCTGAGGAATCAAGAGGCAGAGCTTGTCGCCGCAAAGAAGAAAAAGTGGAAAAGAATGGCTGCAGAGTCATCTTCGAAAGAGAGGAAGAAAAAGAGAAGTAAGAAAGAGTACTTTGCTGCAGAAGCAGGCGTGGTTAAGTTTGTTCCCGTCGTGAGGGAAGAAGGAGAAATCCGGGAGCCTCAGCGCTAAGAGGGCGGTCGGCACTCTGTGACCGTGGTCAGCCTTAATTCTGGAGATCTTGCAAAAGATCTTGAAGGATTCCTCGATGATGGTTCTGAGGGGGAGAAGGCGCTGAAGACCCCGTGGTTAACTCTGGCGTGACGGTGAAGAATGTTGAAGAGAAGGGAAGGCTCCGGCGAGTGGAGATAGAAAAAGTCGAGCTGGCCGACGAAGGAAATCCAAGTAGTTTTGCTGTTAACCAGACCGCACTGGAGAAAGCGGCGGTAGACCGAGTAAAGGCAGACGACGCCCTCAGCTGGCGCGGTCTCCAGATCCAGGCCTTCTTTTAAAATCCCTTTTGTAGCTTTTAAGCCTTTACGACCAGCTAAGCGGTAAAAATAGTGATCATATAACTTGATGGTATCATCCCGATTCAACATGATCTGAGGCGGAGGTGGAAAGAAGGCGAGCGGTTGCAGAAGGAAAAAATCAAGTTGATAGATTCTGATTGCCTAAGGCAACTTGCCCGCCTCTCTATGCCCGCGTTTACCACAGTTACAGAAGAAGTATAGGAGACCTTGCAAAATTGTGATCTCCCCTCTTTAGAAAGTATATTTGTTGTGCCTGCATGTTATTTGTATTGAACACAAACCTTATCTTACCGCATATTATGTTGCTTACTGCAAATGAGGCTATGTCGGTGCCCCAGTTGTCATCAATACTAAAGGAATATCTGAGTCCTATGAGGGAAGACATATGGATAATGCGGGAAAGAGAAAAAGCTCTTAAGGACCAGGTGAAGGTGTAAGCTAGAGCCTTTGAGAAGGAGAAGCAGGCCCTGGTTGACCGCATTCGCGTGCTGGAGAAGGGCGTCCACATGCTGGAGAATGAAGTCCAATATTATAGGAACAAGAATTTTTCTTTGACCGTGGATATCGAGAAGCTGAGGTGATCAGGGCCGGCGACGAAGGCGACCACAAAGGTTAACATTCTGGCATGGTGAACGGGTGGCTCCATCCATGGTGAACGGGTGGCTCCATCCATGGTGAACGGGTGGCTCCATCTGAAACTATGATTCCACTTGAACAAGTGGATAGAGATGTTTCGCAACTTCATCGGCCAACTCTTACAACTAACCGACATATTATCAATCAGATGTAGGAGGATGCAACACATATTGGAAGAGACTGCCCAGCTCACCATCCTTAGCCGCATCTAATATTCTTATTTCTTAAAAGGACTGGTAACATTTATTTGTTTTTGATTTCCTGCGAAAAATATTAACAGCATTTATGATATATGTTATTTGATATTTTTATTACCTTTATGATTCATGTGATGGATGTTGTTTGTGGTATGGGCGATTAGATGCGTAACTATGTTTGACTTGATTGTGTTTAACTGTTTTCTTGAAAAAATGAACTGAGATCGCGGGGTCTCCTAAGTAGCAGCACGGTTTGAATTGCTAGGGTTAGACCTTGAAAATATAAAAATAGCACAGACTTTAGAGTCAGGATAGAAAACGGGTAGATGCGACCGAAGCATAAGTCCCGACGGTTTGCAATAATGGTGTCTGCGCGAATAGATGTTGTCGAAGCTTTCTTAACTGTGGAGCATAAACCTTCTAAAGTTTCCAATTCAAAGATAAGATCTTTTGTCAGCACACAGAAGTGATAGCGCAGTTTCCACGAGAATATGAGGGAATCAATACTTTGGTTGAAAATTTGATCGCGATCGCTATAGATCATTTCGACTATGAGTTCAAGTTCTCGGTCCTCTAGGAGGTGGTAGAGATCTTCAACCACTATGGAGTAGTCCCTGGACAGTTGCCGCCAAACTCCACAGTTCTGATCTTCTCCTTCATGACATATCTGCGGACAGAGGGTGTCTGCTTCACAATGAACATGTTCTGAAACGTGATCCTTATGCGGTCACTGGAGGAAGGGAAGAAGGAAGAATTCAAAGGGTTGTTGTATTTCGGCTGCAGCCGCATGAAGATTATCAATCTGTCAAACAAGGTCCACAACTGAACCAAAAGATTCATGATCTTCGAGGGAGATCTGGGCGGTCTGCCCCTCTAGGCCCAAGGTCTTGATGACAGCAATTCAAGTCATCCAAGCTGTCGAAGATAGAACAGAAGATAGTATCTTTCATTGCTGACGAGCAGTTAGACATCCAATACTATCTACCGCTGTTACCTACGGTGGAAGGTGTAACACCTGAAGACAGTAAGTCGCATTCTGCGGTCTAAAGAAAATCTTAACCACAATAGTCGTGTATTTCATTAACAATGTTTTCTTTTTGATGCATCAGCAACCTTGAAGATTCCCTCAACAAACCGCAGAGACCGGAAGAGGAGGTCCTGAGTCCTGAATCAGCGGGAAGTGCGACAATGGGGGAAGGAAGAGAGGAAGGACATGGGCGATTACGAGGAAGTGAAGTCATCTCCTCTAATCGGCTCTGGCAACCAGCTGAAAGACCTTGTCGGTAAGTCATTGATGCGGTGGAACGACAAGAGAGAACAAGTTTCTGTGTCGGCTTCTTTCCCTTCCTGGAGGGGCGACAATGTTACTCGTCACACAGGTGCGGTCACAGCGGCTCTTTATGGAAGGAAGAACCTCCAAGAGATGAGGGACATTACGCCTGCGATGCTGCCCGTCGCGGTCACACATGCGCAAGCGAGAAGCACAGTGATGAGCCAATATATGGGTTGCGCACTCCGCCAGTCCTTGAAGGATAATGACAACCTTTACGTGGAGTAGGAGGTAATGAGTTAATTTGCGGCTTGGGCAGTTAACCTCAATTGAGACCGCGGGTACTAAAAACAGTTAGCTTCCTTTTGCAGAAAATCTACGATCCCAAGAACCCGAAGTTCAGGAAAGAGGTCTTCAAGCATTGCAAGGATACTTGTGAAGACGCTCTTGAATGGATGAGGGCTCATGAAGGCTTGAAGGAGGGGTTCGAAGGTGCTGGCTTCACGGTCATCTACCCCGGCCTCGTGAAGGTAGAGGTCGATGCAGCTAGCGTGGCCTCATAAGAGGGCGATGAAGACGACGAAGAAGATAAAGAAGATGAAGAGAAAGACGAGGAGCAAGAAGAAGGCGAGAAGCAAAGAGAAGACGAGATGGAAGAAAAAGAAGGTTAAGAAGAGGAAAGTGAGGAAGGAGAAGCAGTGGAAGAAGAAGAAGATGAAGGAGGAGAAGAACACTAAAAGTCCGGGATGGAGACTTCTGACGATAATTCTAAGTCTCCTTCCGGCTTGGCTTCCTCGGGGAGTTTAGCAGGAGAGATCGCGAACTCCAGCGAGAAGCCAGTAGAAGAACCAGTGGCTAAGCGAGCAAAGACCGGCGGTGATTAGATTTCGATAAAGAATGTATTTTGTTTTTTGAAAAGAGTACGGTCTTATTTTTGTTAACCACACACGCAAAAAATATTGTAACTTTCTTGAAAGTAAATGAAAAGAAACTTTTATCTTCCACGAGTCATCACCTTTACCGCTTCTTGTTGTAATTATGAGTTATGAAGCACGGGTACTGCAAAAAATGTCTTGTACATGTACCCGGTACTTTTATGGATACTGGTACGGCTCGGTACGGCCCGGTACTACAAAATATGTACCCGGTACTTTTATTGTTTTTTGGTACGGACCGGTACTTCCGGGTACTTCCCGGTTCGGCCCAATACAACCCGGTTCATTGCCCGATCCAAAAAAAATAGCGCCTATTCACGGAGCCTCCTTCTCGCTAGGGCAAATTATCGATCCGGTAGCGCGAGTATCCATCGTCTTCGACCTTGACAAACCCCAGACAGTGGGTCTTCCTCCCGACGACAGCGGATCTACGAATACCAGTCTCCTGTTTCGACGCCATCGACTTCTGCGAGCCCTGTCGTCCTCGACGGAACTTCAGGGCTCCATCGTTCTCAGTCCCAGAAGCTCGGTCGGCACCCACCCTCTTCCAGTGGCGCGACTCCACCATTCCAGGGCTCGTCGCCACTAGCAGGGCGCGTTTCAGTCCCCGGCGACCCATCCAGGTCATTTCCCACCGTTTTTAGCGGCTCGTCGACTGTCCGCTTCATAGGCCGCTCGAACCCGACCTTGGAGTTCCTATACCACTGCCAGTTACAACAAAACCTTCCCTCCCTACTATGGGACATTAGTGGAGATGCATTTGATTCTATGGAGGGTGAGAGAGGATAACGAGTACAAGAGCGGATACCTTTCTTAAGGGCAATGGGTGGATCAGAAGGCCCTGAGTCATGATCCAAGGACTGTTCTGGTGGCATAGTCGAAGCTTGTGTGTTGGTCCTCTTTGTACGCCAAGTATATACCTACAAGCGCGGAGAAGTAGAGGGAAGAGGTAGAGACACGGTAAGAGGACTCACTTCTACTGGTGTAGACTCCCCCTGAAGTGAGGGATACGGTGGAGGAATGGGCAGAGGAACAGAAGGAACGAGAACATGAGAGGGTTCTCCTGAGGCAGAGTCATCTGAAGCAGGATAGTAGGCATCAGATTCACGGAATGTGACATTCATATTGACAAACACTTTCTTTGTAGGCTGGTGAAAGCACTTGTACCCCTTCTGTGTGGGAGAGTATCTGATAAAAACACACATCAGTGCGCAAGGATAAAATTTGGAGTGACGAGGGTGGTGGATGTGAACAAAGCAGATACATCCAAACACCTTAGGGAAAATTTTAGTAGGAGGCACATGGAAAGTGCTAAGAGGAGTAACATTCCCGAGGACACGGGAGGGCATACAATTAATAAGGTATGTCGCAATAAGTACCGCGCCACCCCGATAGAATTTAAGGAGATGTGTGGTGGACAAGAGGCAACGATCAACTTCCAGGAGATGACGATTTTTCCACTCAGCAACAACATTCGATGTTGGGGAATAAGCATAGGTAGTCTGGTGGAGTATACCATGATCAGCAAGATATTGCTCAAACTGCGAGTCCATGTATTCGCGGCCATTGTCACTGCGAAGAGTTTTAATGGTGGCATGAAATTGAGTAGAGATCATATTATGAAATTGCTGAAACACAGAAAAAACATCACTTTTGTGGCGCATCAAATATAACCAGGTAGTACGAGAAAAACAATTAATGAAAGTAACAAACTATATACAACCAGAGATAGAAGGTATGGGGCAGGTCCCCAAGATATCAGTATGTATAAGACCAAAAAACGTAGAACTAGGTAATGAAACATGATTAAACGAAATACGATGATGTTTGTTAATAGTACAGCTATTATACACAAAGGAATCAAAGACAACATATACAGGAACCATTAATTTCATAACAGAAGTAGACGGGTGGCCCGGGCGATAATGACAGGAATACAATGGATGGGTAGTGCTGGAATGAAGAGCCAGAGGAGGAGTTAAGCTGGAGTCGAGCACATAGGGAACATTGACCGTGCTACTAGAGCCAATCACTTTCCCTGTCATCAGGTCCTAAAAAACACGAGAAAGGAAGAAAGGTCACAAAGCAGTGCATGGAGTTAGTGAGATTACTAATAAAAAGTAAATTACGAGTGAAATTAGGAACATGAAGAACAGAGGATAAGGTGAGAGAGGAGCAAGAGATGTAACCCTTTCCGGCAATAGAGGAAAGAAAACCATTTGCAATGCTCACCTTATCGTGACCAGAGAGGGCGGTATATGAGATAAAACCTGAAGCAGACCCAGTCATATGATCTGTCGCCCCAGAGTCAATAATCCACTAGGTGGAAGGATGAGAGGTAGCAGAGTGAGCACCTGAAAGTCTGATGTGAGCATAGGAGGAAAAGGCAGAAGGCTCTATAGAAAGACCCTGCATGAAGTGACGAAAGGCAAGCACTTCATCCGATGTGAATGCACCGGGAGGGGAAAAACCATCGGAGATGGAATAGAACGGAGGAATATCCGCAACAGCATCAATGAGATGAGTAGCACGAGAAGAAGGATGATGCCCTGAAGAGCGCTCAAAACCACGGCCACCACGAGGTCGAGCACCACTCTTGGAGGAGGGAACCCATGAAGCCTGAAGCAAGTGTCCCGAGTGTGACGATTCTTTCCACAATAATCACAGAGGAGATGATCCTTATCGGAGCCCTTCAACTTCATGTCACGGGATGGGCAGCTACAAAGGAGAGAAGGAGATGTTGCGGTCAGAGCAGAGCTCTCGGGCACAGTATCAGGAAGAAGGGTCTGGCGGCGATTGAATTCCTGCTGCACAATATTGTAGACCACAGGAAGAGAAGGTAACTACGGACACCCCAAAATCTGAACACTTATCTGATCAAAATCCCGATGCAGGACATGAAATTCAAATATGAGATTGCGGTCTTCTCTTGTACGAACCATCGCCTCATCAATAGGACTAACAAAGTTAAGAGTACCAAAATGATCATATTCTTAATACAGCTGTGTGAAATCCAAGTAGTATGCAGAAGGGAGACGATCACCCTGCCGGAGTAAGGATATCTTCTGTCGCAATTGGAATATCTGAGCAGCATTGCCTCGATGAGAGTAGGAAGACTCCGCTCGACGCCAAATGTCCGCTACATTGTCGAGGAATGGATAATTACGGGTGATGGACTCCTACATCGAATTAATAAGTCAGGACATGACTAAAGAATTGTTTGACTCCCACTGTATCCATTCGGAAGAGATCTTCTATGGTTCCTTCATTTGGCCAGTGACATAGTCAAAAAGACGACTATTGAGCGCCAGGGTGATAGATTGCGATCATGAAAGGTAATTAGAGTCATCCAAACGAATGGAAGACTCCGTTAGTCGCCACGGTCTCCCCGTGCTAGTCGTTGCCGCCACGATATTTGCTAGTCGCCACGGTCTCCTCGTGTCCTGCACTCCTCCGGTCTTGCCAACTACTCTAATCACTGCTCATGCTCGCGGCACCTGCTCCTACCGACCTCTCTAGCCGCGTGGTCTGGGCTCCTTCTGCTCTTGCTCTTGCCAACTTCACTAATCGCATTGTGCGACTTGTGTCTGTACGGTTCTCCTGCTTTACCGCTGCGACCTTGCCCCTTGTCTAGTTATCGCGTTGCCGCTGCGACTTTGCCCCTTGTCTAGTCGCCGCTTGGCATATGTCTTGTCGCTCTAGCCGCTGTGACTCCATGGGGTCCTCGATTGATTCTTCAGAGCAGCCCGTGCCCCCTCCTCCAACCTAATTGCTCCCTGCTCCGGAACTCTGTGATGAGTTGAGAATCACCACCATTTCTCTCACTGGGAAGAAGAACTTCATTGAATGAGTGCATTCTGTCAGACGGGTTCTTCAGTGTAAGGGATTTCTACAGCATCTCACTACGGATCCTTCGTCTCCACCCACTGATGATTGGCTTTGTCATGATGGACATGTTCAAACGTGACTTCTCAACTCCCTTGATGATGAACCTTATCACATGACCATATATCACGAGACGGCCAAGGCGATGTAGGAAGAACTCCATTCCATACACTCAAGCAAGGACAGTCTCCAGCACGTATATGACATCATCACAGATCTTCAGACTCTTGAAACTGGCGGTGTTGCTGATTTGACCTCTTTTGTTGCACGGGCTAAGACACTGGTTGAAGCATGTATCCGCCATCAGCCCCTTACTACAGATCTCGTTGCCCAGCATGCTCAGAAGGAAGCCGTCTGTATCGTCATGATGATGGCTCGTATCCCGCCTCATCTTCAGAGCATTCGGGCTCAAATCCTCTTGTTTGTTGCTATCTCCTCACTCTCTGATGTGTGGTCCATGCTGCTCAAAGTATCACCACCTCCTGATACTACTGGACCCCCCTCGTCGGCCCTCTTTCAGCAAACTTCTGCGCCATTATTACCTTTCTCTCCTCCTGCCCGTGAAGGGCGTTCAGACTTTTGAGGAAGGGTTTGTGGTGGCAGACCACGTCCTAAGTGTTCCTTCTGCGGTAAGGACGGACACCTTGAGGCAACCTATTACCGCAAACCTGGTCTTCCTCCTCGTCTGATTACGTCTGTTGCGGGCGGCAGCCCCTCTGCCGCTCGTGCTGACCTTGAAGAAGTCCTCCTTCAGTTCCAGCAACTTCAAGGCATGCTCAGCCGCCCGCCTGCCTCCGTTGCCTCCATCTCCAATGAAGGTATCGCTTGTCTCTCCACTAGTCCACGCTAGATCGTGGATTCAGGTGCTACTCATCATATCACCTCGCTGAAGCCCCATCAATACTTGGATTCTCTGCATCCTAAGTGTATCACGGTGGCCAATGTAGACACTGTTCCTATCTCCGGCTTCGCTGATATCCTACTCAATTGCTCTCTCTCTCTCTCTCTCTCCGCTAGGCTCTTCATGTCCCGGGCTCCCCGTTTAATTTATTTTTTGTCAGTCGTCTTACTGTCGATTTGGATTGCTCTGTTACATTCATAACTTCGTCTTTCCTGATGCATAATCGACAGACGCAGAGTATCATAGGTAAAGGACGACTGCAAAATGGGCTCTACCTTCTTAATGTTCCCCTTATCATCTTCTCATCCATCACCTCCGTTGATTGGCACCGACGTCTTGGGCATACTCCTTTTCCCGTCCTCTAGAAGGCTCTTCCAGAGATTTTTCTTCCTATTTTTAAGTGTGATTCATGTATTTTGGGCAAACAACATAGTTCTTCTTTTCTTCCTCATTGTACTCGGAGCTCTACTCCTTTTATTTTAGTACATTCTGATGTTTGGAGCCCGTACAAAATTACTAGTGCATCTGATTATCGTTATTTTATCACCTTTATTAATGATTATTTTCAAATGACATGGCTATACTTACTTTGTGATCGCTCTGAGCTTCCCCGTGTGTTTCGGGCTTTCGTTCTTGAAACTCGCAAACTGTTTTCCGAACTAATAAAAACTTTCCGAACGGATAATGTTCGCGAATACACTAGTCATGAATTTGATAATCTATGCTCTGAATTTGAAATTATTCACCAGACATCGTGTGCTTATACCCCCCAACAAAACGGCGTTGCTGAACGTAAAAATCGACATCTTCTCGACGTTGCTCGCTCCCTTATGATTCAAATGCAGTTCCCCAAGGCTTATTGAAACTTTACGCTGTCAATGGCATACTATCTCATTAACCGTCTCCCTTCCTTCGTCCTTCAAAATGTTATTCCGTTTAGTCTCTTCTTCTCCTCTACTCCGTCATTCTCTCTCACCCCTCACATCATTGCTTTTACCTGCTACGTTCACCTACTAGGTCCGTCCACGAACAAGTTTGATCCTCGGGCAGCCAAACACATGTTTGTCAGTTATTCACGTACTTAGAAAGGGCATGTCTACTACTCTCCTATTACCCGCAAGGTGACCGTTTCTGCTGATGTTACCTTCCGGAAAGATTAACCGTTCTTCTCCCCCCCAAACCCACCTCTTCCACCACAATCCGTCCCAAGACCTGTCATCCCAGTTACCTCTCCTCCACCACTGATCCTCTCTGATTTTGCTCCTGTTCTCCACAAGCCCCCTCTTGTTCATGTCTATACTTGTCGCCCTCCTCGCACTGCCGCCCCAATGCAGTGTAACATTCGTTTACCGACGCAAAATAAAATATTAATTTGCAGGGTCTAGTCTCGAGCGTAATTGTTCGAGGCAGTGTTTGGTCGAGGTATGAATTTTGTGTAAATGAACCTTGAGCTTTAAGTAGTGGGTTTATTTTCCTTAGTCGTTGAGTTATTTTCGGCTGATATTAATTTTAGCGCGACAGCGCAGCACAAAAATTTCTTTAAGTTTTGGGAAAATAGGAAGAAGGAAATTTTAATGAAATCCCAAATATTTTCCCCTAAAGGTGTGTCGGTTAGCCCGTGAACGGTTTCCGTATCCGTTCCACTGTTCACGCTCGATTTAATCCCGCAAACCCTATTGGACTCAGCCATTTGTCTCTGTTCTCTCTCGGCTTCTGACGGTGCGACGATCTAGCGATGATCCAGTGACGACTCCAGCGACGGCTCCAGCGACGC
This sequence comes from Platanthera guangdongensis, assembly GCA_039583875.1. Lineage (NCBI taxonomy): Eukaryota > Viridiplantae > Streptophyta > Magnoliopsida > Asparagales > Orchidaceae > Platanthera > Platanthera guangdongensis. The sequence goes on along the minus strand of CM077160.1, from coordinate 11,570,708 downwards.
CTTCCGTTTCTTTCGGAACCGATGGCAGGAGTCAACACCTCTCCTGGCCCCTGATTCCAGAATAAAAGGCGGAGCCTTTGCGCTACTCGTGTAGGCTGACAACTCTCCAGGGAGGATTGAATCCCCCCCCCCTCCAGTCGGCACAGTAGGAATTTTCTCCGACTAGACCGTGTGCGACGAGCAGTCGGGTGGTTGTTCGTTTTGCACATTTTGATTTGTGTAATTTTCAGGTAGCATTCCAAAGTTTTTCTTCATATTGTCATCGTTGTTTTTTCGCTATCCCAACTCAATTTCAGAATGCTAAACTCGAGTTTCACTTTCTCCGTTCTCAGATTTTAGGGTTTGAGGTTATTTCCCTGTCTTCCTCAACAACCCTAGTTGAGGCCGGAGTTGTTAATAGAGATCAAGTTTCTTCCAATACTTTACTTCAGGTAACATCAATCCTTCCCATTAGAAATTTCAGATTTCTCATGTTTCGTGGATGACATAAATTTTTGGTGAAATCCTAGTTTTGAGAAATTGTTTTGCTTAGTGTGTGTATAACTCTAGAACTTACATGTATCGCAGGTACGGATTTAGGGTGAACATATTACCAGGGCCTCATACTAGACTTTACGTAAGGGTAATCATGTCGCCGCGTCGGGTGTACGAGCGCCGCAACGCCACTGTAAGAAACTCTAATTCTCTTTGGCTAGACATATCAAGTAAACTGCACTATGAATGTTCGTGTAATATCGTATAAAATATTATAGTTGCACTCAAATAATAGTATAGTTTGGAAAATGGTATATTAGTATTCATAAAATTGACTAGTACAGGATAATAACAAAATTTCAAATCTCTCAAACAGTTAGATCATGGGTAGTGCCTCATACGGAACTTCTACACGTAAATACTCATAGATACGAATATCTAACGCTTTGGGCACGAATGCAACTTTTAGGCAACCAAATAAATTTGATGAACGGCCTTTAGTATACCAAAGAGAGATGTCACTAGCAGAGTAGTACTAGTTCAAAGATGATTAGTTAGCACGTATGAGTCCTCCTCTCACACTTGATAGAGGCGCATTATCTTTCTCATAGGGCGTAGTTAAGGGCCTCAGAGTTTTGGGAAATGGTTTCCCTCTTAGACAATTAGTAGATTTGAGTCTGTGTCTGCGTGACACTAGAACACCTGAGTTTGTTAGTTGGACTCGAATCGTTAAGTTGCAGTTGCGCGTTAGGAACTACTCTGCTTAAAGATTTAAAAAGGAGTACAAGCATGACCCAACTAGAACTAAAGAATAGATCGTGCGTTAGAAGATACTTAGATAACTAACGTCGGAACTTGATTAAATATACGAGAGTACGTAAACATATAACTAAAAATTTCTATTGCTACTGATATCTTGCCAGAGTATGCATGTCGTATTAGTATAAGTTTTTTTGTAGTATAAAACTGATTTTAAATAAAAAACATGCATTCATTTAGTTTTTTAGAAAACTTTAGTGTCACTAGGGGAATGATTTTTCTTACTCTCCCGTTGGGCTGACCCATTTTTGTGCATGTTTTTATAGGAGACCCAGGTGGGAAGTTGCGCTTAGGATGAGCGGTTATTGTGGAGTCCACTATGTAGTTGGTTTTCTTTCAGTTATTTCATTTCAGTACTTTGTTACTTAGTTCATAACTTTGATTTAATATTAAAGTTTAAGTTTTTCTTGTACCAGTCTTGTTGTAAAAATTTCAGATATGCAGTTATTTGTTCCATTTTTTTAGTAGATTTGTGAAATCATCAGTATGAGGTACACTTTTAACCTTAGTCGCATGTTCAACTTTCGCTATAAGTTTACGTTTCAGCATTTTTCTTTTATACTTGTTATGTATTTGTTTTAATATCGTTCCATGATTTTCTTCATATCGTTGACCCGACCGAACGGCTAAATTGTTGTTAAACTGGGATGGGGTGTTACATGCAGTCAGATTCAACCACTGACACTCTGCGACTTGATGATCTGGCACCAGCCTCCACTACTCATCCCATGACGAACTATGTATCATTATATCGTCTATCCCCACCTCTTCACACCTTTGCTACTTCTTTATCCTCTATTTTTGTCCCTAATTTTGTGTAAGAGGCTCTCCAACATCCAGGGTAGCGGACATCCATGGACAAAGAAATGACAGTCATTTGGGATAACCAGACATGGGATCTGGTTCCCCTCCCTCCATGCCACACTACTGTCGGTTGTAAATGAATCTTTGTCATCAAGCATGCTCCTAATTGTACAATTGACCATCTTAAGCCCGACTGGTGGCTCGTGATTTTACTCAACAACAAGGTCTCGATTATGAGGAAATATTCTCTCTAGTGGTCAAGCTCAACACAGTTCGTGTCCTCTCCGTGGTTATGCATCGCCACTGGCCCTTAAATCAGTTGGATATCAATGCGTTTCTAAATGGTGACCTACAAGAAACGGTCACGCAAGACGTCCTGATGAACTTGTCATCTCTCAACGGAAATACTGTCTCGACCTTCTTCAGGATGTTGGCTATTCTGGATGCAAGCCGATTAGCACCCCGATGGATGTCAATCACAAGCTTTGTGCACATGCTTCTGATGCAGATCTTCTTCTTCCAAATCCAGAATATTATTGCTGACTCGTTGGAAAACTTATTTATCAAACGGTCACGAGACCAGACATATCCTTAGTTGTTGGGGTGGTTAGCTGGTTTATGCATGCTTCTCGGATGTCTCATCTACAGACCGTCGAGCGCATCTTGAGATATTTAAAAACAGCCCTTGGTCAAGGGCTGGTATACAAAACCTCTTCTTCTACTCTCACATTGGTTGCATATTCAGATGCAGATTATGCTGGTTCCCTGTATGATCGGCGATCCACCAGTGGATTTTGTACCTACTTTGGAGGTCGCCTTGTAACACAGCGCAGTAAGAAACAAGTTGTGGTTGCTCGATCTTCAGCTGAAGCTGAATACCGGTCGATGACATCAATTGTCTTTGAGCTTACATGGCTTGAAAGTCTCCTCGATGATCTAGGAGTAAAACTCAATTCTCTTGCTACCTTACTATGTGACAGTCAAGCTGTTATACACAGCTAAGAATCCAGTTTTCCACGAAAGAACGAAACACATTGAAGTGGACTGTCACTTCGTTAGGGAGAAAGTTCCAATGAAGAAGCTAGAATTGAAGAATGTTTTGGACACTGAACAAGTTGTTGATCTTCACACTAAAGCCGTACCGAGTACCCTATTTTTTCAGTTCCTATCCAAGCTGGATGTCTACGACTTGTACGTTCCAGCTTGCGGGAGAGTGTTAGAAAAGTCAATGTAAAGGCCCATGTTTGTAGCCCTTTTAGTCTTTTATTTTCTCCGTTTATACATTAGTCTCACACCTTGTATAGGGGACTCTTCTCTCTTTCTCCCTCTTATATATATGTATTCATACATTGTATTTGATTATGAAGAAGTGTGGACAAGGTTCAACTTTTCTCAACATATACTATTAAATATATTTTATAATGTATCATTTTGTATTGTTAATAATATTTTATATTAGAGATTATTCGATCTTATTTTGTAATATAAATGACTCATTTTTATCTATTTGTTATATTATTTTTCTAATTTTATAACATATAATTATAGTTAGTTTACCTTAAAAATATATTTGTTAAATATAAAAAATCCGATATTTTAAAATATATCTGACATGTCTACGACTTCTGACTTCCAACATTTAAAAACTCAATCTGATATCTCGCCGACATCCGATATTTACAACATTGTGTGTTAGTGGATCCAGAAGAATCTATGGAATCATGTGAGGTGTTGGCAAGTCCACGGGTTCTTGTCCAAGGTGTTTAGGAGAAGAGTCAGGTTGTATCTGGGAGGGTGAAGGAGGTGGCTCAATGTATTGATCTTTATGCTCGAGAGGCTCAAACTAAGATGTTAAATCTTATGTATTAAATACGGGATGAATACACATATCTGCCGGGAGGTTGACCTCATAAGCTTTTGTTCCAATTTTCTTTATAATCATATAAAGGCTCATTCATTTTAGTTGTATCATTTTAGCGGCTCCTTTTGGGAGCCTCTCCATATGAAATCAGATCATAACTTGATCGCCTACCCAAAAATGCTGCTCATATATGTGTTTATCGACATATGCTTTTATATAATTCATTACTGCCAGCAATTTTCTTCCAGATTAATTCATGCATTTCATGCAAATGATGCAAAACATACAACATATGTGAATCATGCAACACAAATAAGACATTCACTAAATGTAAAATATCATGCAACAAATGTAAAAAAATGAACAACTAACACGACCAACGTCCTAAACAGCGAGTTTTGGGTACTATAAGAAACTCAAAATATGAGAACATGATCAGAAGGCTCGGAAGGTAGAGCATAGAAACATTTGTTGTTGGTGCAATGAACACTCAGTTGAACATCAAAGATGTTGGTAAAAACTTTTCACCCAACTTTCCATACTAAACGACTAGTTCGGGGAATCCGTTGAAGAGATTGGGGATCGCAACCAACCAGTTACTAATCCGCGAGGGCTTGGCGAACAGAGAAGAGAGTGTCGCTAGCAACGACAAACACCGGATATACCCACAACGGCGAATACCACTTGTTGCAGGTAGTGTTATTATACAAAGATCTATTACATGCTAATAAAAGAGTGTGCGCTGGATATATAAGACAGTCGAGAGACAAAACATGCAACCACACCTACAACAGGGTAGATTTTGGCCCAAGTTTTGTGTCCCTTTCGAGCATCCATGTCCCACTATTTATACTTGAGGGTAGGCTGCTCGACCGGTTAAGGCCATTTAATGCAGCATTAAATGTACAGCTACCCGGGATACACGAAGCAATGGGTAGTGGAGGAGAGAGAAGAATCACGCGGACGCTACAAGAAGCAACCGCGTGTGCTAATACTTGCAAACAAGGAGAGGGATCTGTGCGGGTTCTGAAGGGTGCCCGTTGTGGCCTTTCTACAAAGTTGCTAAAGAAATGCTCGAGAGAATGCACTGATACTTGGACTGCAGTTGTATGTGCCCTCGTCGGGGGGAACGCACGGGCTCGTGGATAGTGCCTGCGGATACCGCTGAGTGCTCCCCTGGAACCTTTGTGACCGGCAAAGAGTGATGCTGGTTGTGGTTGCACGATTTGGGTTAACATAATTCCCGCACTTTTTTGAGTCTGCACGGGCTCCGAAAAAGTATACTAATAAGCGCGAAGACTACGACTCAATTTTCGCGCCGCTGGATGTCTATAAATGACGTGGGCCAATCCCCACTGGGACATCTCACTTGGGCTGCCGATCTGTCTGTGCGACCTCTTTACGGGAAGATAAAAAACTTGAACGAAGCCCTCCTGGCTAGGATAACGAGAGAAAAGAAGCGGAATCCTACTAAAGTGTCTGTGGACCCCAGCAGGATGGTGAACCCACAAAAAAGAAGATAGTCAAAAGTTCTTACAAGAGGCTGCTGATAGTGAAATCCCCTGTGAAGCCTTCAGCGGTCGTCAATGTGGTCGGTCAAACTTGCGCTCAGCAAGCGACGGTCACCCTCACTAACATGGAGAGGTATATTGCAACTTTCCCAAACACTGGAGCGGCCCGTCTAGGTCAGGATGTCAGGAGCGGCACTCCTGCGAACTTGGAGATCCTGCTCGCTCTGTCGGCGAGCACGACACAGAAGAATACAAAAATGAAACACACCAAGAAGATCAAATTTGCCAATGCTGGTTCATCGAAAGAAATGCGGATGCTCCATCGGCGAGCGTTGGAGTGTCCGCAGAGGCCTTGCTAAGCCCGATAGAGAAGAACGCACGGAGTACAATGGAGACGTCGGCCAATATGCCGAGCTAGAAGACCACCACCCTCATAGACCAAGACCTGTTACAAAAAAAGGCTAAAGAAGAGCGCGCTGGACAGGAACGGTTCTCACCGGTGGATTCCCTTGAGAAAACCAGTGGTGGAAAGAAATCTATCAATGGCGCGGTTGTTGACCGCCTGCAAAGTGATGTCATGTGTGTTAACTCGCCAGCTAATGACGACCGACACCTGGCGGAGCGAGCTCCTCAGGGTTGGCGAAGAGAGGCTCCTTCTTGGAGCAGACGGTCTCCAGGGTCCGCAGACTGAAACTCAGGAGGAAGTTTGTCATCGAACGAGAGGTTGGTGCATTCACATGGAGCGACCCTTCTTCTTTCCTGTCAACTAATCTTTAACCTTGTCAAAAAGAAAATTGTACTTACATACCTTTGATTGCAGCGGACTCTCCTATGGATGCCCAGGCTGCTATCCTGCATAGGCTGCAGGAGGAGTTGGAGGCGATGAAAAAGGAGTTTTGGTCGTCGCACGCGTGAATCGTCTGGCTGGAGAAGGAAATAGAGATGTCGAAGAAGAGTGTCGTGTGCGCTTTTGAAGGAAGCCATCTGCCCACGCTGTGGATTGGCTCGACGCATGTCATGCAAAATCCGGCGCACCCAGAAGATCTCTTTTGGAAGTTTGTGAAAAAACTTAAAGAGGATGTCCGCGTTGTGCAACCATCGAGCGCTAAGCTGAACAAGCCTCGGGTGAGCGCACATAGCACGCTCGTCGAGATGATGGATGGCTTAGAAATCATAGTGGTAGAGTGGGCTCCCTCCGAAGAAGCATAGACATTGAGTGTTACGAGGAATTTTATGTTTGTAATAATAATTTTGATCTCTGCTTGGTGGGCATTCTATGTCGAGCACCCTAAGCGTCTGATTTATTATTTTGTGCTTCTATTTCTTAACATTTATGATGTTGTGCAAATACTTTTTCCTTACTTGTGGATATGTGTACGCACATTCGAGGCAGGGGGTGAAGCGGTTAACCCTGGAGCACACCACGGGAAGTCATCATTACCGTCATTTTGCATTTCGAGGCAGGGGGCTTCCACGCCTTCTATAAATAAGGCTGGTTTTCTCATTCATTGTGTTCAACCATGAGCGATTCAGAGGTTGAGCGAGCTCCTCCTGCGGGTGCGACGCGGACCGATTGTGCGACCGCCTTCCTTAGATGTGAACCGCGTGCGCCCGCAATCTCTGGCGAGGAATTAGCGGCCTTTCTTACTAGAGTCTGTGTGGATTCCGGCCTTTACACCCCACGGCTTCCGTCGACAAGGAACACCTCCATACGGTGCTTGAAAACGAAATAGTCCTCCTGTTCGAGCACTTTAATGCAGGATGGACCCTCCCCATCTTCCCGGAGATGGCGAAGATCTTGAATTTCTTTGGGATAATACACATGCTCTCGCTCAACTCCATTGCAGCGGTGTCTGTCTTTCTTACTTACATGTGGCTGCAACACATCCGCTTCAGCCTGACCGTCTTTCGTAACCTCTTCCATGCACGCGATCATCAGCGCGGTCACATGTACATAGGTTCTGAAAAACACAGAATTTTGAATTTGCCAAACAAGGTCCGCGGGTGGTTGCAGCGGTTCGCCAACTTCGGGACGGATTTTAGGGGACTTAGCATGTTCCATGAACCCTGGGAGGATGTGATATTCAAGAGACCGCCACTGGCCGCGGTCGAGGAGATTGTGAAATTCCACTATAAGACTGCTCTCGATGTAGGGAACTACGGCCCCACTAGGAGGAAGTGATGGGCCTGGACACCGCACACTGTTAAGTTAAACAAGCAGTGGTATAACTGGCTTACATACCTGCAGTAATAATGATTTCTTTCTCGTGCAGTCATCTTGAGGGTTCCTTCTGAGAAGTCCTATGAACCTCTGGGCGAGGTGCTGACCGCGACCGAAAAAGGCGCATCCTCAGTCAGAAAAGGGTTGTTTGTGGTCAGTTGTGGGTGCTCTGAGGACTGGAGCGAGCACCTTTGCCTTGCCATCCCCTTGGCGTCCCGCAGAGCGGCTCGGCCGAGCCCAATCACACCAAGAGGGCGAAACCATTTCCCCAGGCGGTCGTGCTCATATTCGATGACCTAAAAACGACCTTGGAGCACGGGACCGGCTCCACCAATCTGCCTGCCCTTGAGAAGGGGAAAAATATCGTTGACCTCTGCACCGACCCGGACAACCAACGGGATGACGCCGAAGATTCCGCGCCACGAGTCAAGAACACCCTCGGCGACTCGCGGCTTAGAACTCCAGAGAATCGCCCTCGGGACCCGTCACCCCCCTTCGGGACCCTGGGGCTAGACTCGCAGAGGCCGAAATCGCCGGTTCGCGCCCCTTCCCCTCAGCGACCTGTCGGGACCGCGGGGGGAGTTGCTGGAGCCATCCCCGTTCTGGGCTTCAACCTCCTTTCGCCAAGAACACGCTGCCCAGGCCGCGGTAAGAATCTGAGATTGGTCCCTCCCCGCACTTTCTTGGGGGTGCCGAGCTTGTCCGGTAAGCCGGCCTCCGGTTTTTGTCCTGTAATTTTCTTGGATACTCGCCTTCTATACGAACGCTTAACTGTCTTCACAGCTCTTCCCAACAAGTCTGAGGCTGAAGAGTCTTCGCGACCAACCCACTATTTCCCCCTCCCCTCTCCGAGCTCGCTAGACTCCTGTCTGGGCTCTGAAGTGGAGAACGGCGAGCTGACGAGGAGGGAGATCGGGCTCTTCAAGAAGCTAGTGCACGGGCTGCGCCAGGTGCAGGAGGACAATGAGACACTGCAGCGCGACTACGTGCGGCTTGCGGACGAGGTGAGGGGCAACCCGGCGGGCGAGGTGATGTCCCCTTCCAGACTTTTGGATGAGATCGATGAGGGCCTCCTGGTCGCCCAGAGAAACTCGGGGCGGATTCGCGAGCTCCTCAGCTCGCGGCAATCTGGGGGGGGGGGATGCGAGGTCGGGGTAAATAAAAACAACTCCATTGTTGAGCCTACAGGCACTCGTCCCTGATCCCCTTTAGCTCGCGTATCTTCTTTTGTATTTGATTTCTTTGAACTGTATTCTCCCCCTATTCTGTAATAACTTGGGACAATGCTAGATTTTAAATGTCTGTCATTTGAATAACATATCGCGCCTTATATTTAGCTCGGCGTGTGATGGGACAATTTTTAGGAGTCGGCGAGCTGGGGTTGGCGAGCTGGGACGGGCGAGCTAGACTGATCGGCCAGCTCGGCCTCAGATTTCTTTTTCTATAAATAGGCCTCTTCACCAACCTCGTACTATTGCCTTTAATGTTTAATCCGCCTTCTCGCTTCTCCTCTCCTCCCGCAGTCGTGCTTCTAGCCTTCACGCGAGCATGGGCCAGACGAATCCGGACGCCGACGGCCGCTCCAAGTGTGCCCAGCACTTCACCGACTACTGCTTCTTCGAGGGGAATACGAGCGAAGCGGAGCTCGCGGAGTTCGTCACCGACTACGTGCCTCCGGGCTTCGAGGCGCGCTGGCCCAAGGAGCAGGAAGCCACCAACACCTTTTATTCTGACGAGCTCGTCTTCCCCATCTCGCATTTCGAGGTGGGGTTGCGCCTACCACTCTGGACGGAAATCCGCCAGATATTGAAATACTACGGCGCGGTGCCTGCGCAACTTAACTCGAACGTCATCGCCATGATGGTGGCGTTCGCGTGCTTCCTCTGCCGGGAGCGAATAGAGTTCAACCTGAACGTTTTCAGGAAGCTCTTCTCCTACAAGGCGACCCCGGATGGTGTCGCCTACTTCGGGGGCTCCCTCATAAAAGTTCGCGAGATCGCGAACAAACACCACAACTGGATGACCAAGATCGCCTTCATCAAGGGCGATCTCTGTAACATCCCCAACTCCCCCCAGCAAAAGGGCGAGGACGTGTACCGCCCTACTGCCGTGTCCGGCAACGACGCCGAGCTCCAAAAGTTCTTCCTCCACAAGGATTTCGAGGTCGCCTTCTTGCGAAGGGGCCTCGACTCGCTCCGCCTCGTTATTCCCGGCAAAGGTATTTTTCTCTTTCTTTTTGCTCAGCTCGCTGAGTCATCATAGAATTTTTCTGAGTTTTTTCATACAGGGGAGCGACTGATTCCCGCGAATCCGCCATTCGCAGACTCGGGATTATTCCCTGATCCCCTCGGGCGCAAGAAGGCAGCGGCGGCGTCCTGCCGAGATGAGCTGGCTTCCTCCAAAACCTCATCCAGCAAGAGGCGACCTGAGCCTGCGGGACCGAGCTCGCCCCGTCGCCAACAGCCGCCAAAGAAGATGAAGTAAGTAGTGGTGGTTCCCCGGGCGAGGCATCAACAACAACAACAACAAAAGCCCAAATACATGAGCTCGCCCGAGACCATCCCGGATGGGTCGCCGGAGAGCCCGTTGAAGGAGATTTCGGGCAAGGGGCAGGGGGTGGCGAGTCCTCTGCTCCCCCCGCTGCAATGAAGGCGGCCAGCGAGCCAGGCGCGCCGAAGGGCCACCCCCTCTTTGGCTTCGGGGGAAGGAGGAAAGACTCGGCTGGCGAACCCATGGTCCAGTGGGACGAGCTGGCCCACCGAGTCTCCATCTCCACCCTTCACCCTTCCTAGACTGACCGCCAACTCCTTACCGGCCACGCCTACGCGCTCGGCTTCGGTCTCTACGGCCGCGAGGACGCTGAGGCTTATAAAGGTATGGCCCTACGGCAGCTCGGCCACGAAGGCATGCAAGCACATATGCGTGCCATGGAGCTACATCATATGATAATCCGTTGCAGCTTCAACCTCAGCAACCACCTCCAAAAAGTCGAGCAGGCACGCGACGTCGCCAAGGACAAGGCCGTCGACCTGGCGAGGCAACTCGGCATCGCCAAGTACTTACTCGCCCAAGCCGTTGGCCGGTTGGTAAGCATCGGGCTGCTTACTCCCCTTTTTACTTTAGAATTTTCTGTCCTATGTTATAAACGTGCTTCCTTTTTCTTCTTCAGGATGCAAAGGCCGCAGAGGAGTTGCAGGCTCGCGCTGCCGGGCTGGAAGAGGAGAACAACCAGCTGCGCGCCCGCCTTGCCGGGCTGGAGGGGGAGAACGAGGCGTTGAAGGAGGAGAATAAGGGCCTCCATCGCGAGGTCTGCCGCCAAACGCAAATCTTCTTCCCTCCGGGCAACAGCGAGCCCACCTTCCCATATAAGAGCCCAAGGATCTTTGGCGAGGCCGATGTCGCTGAAAGGATGCGGGTCAACTCGATTGCTTCCGCCGAGTGTACCCTTCATATGATGAAAGACACGGGGGTGCTGGTGGAGGGCTGCGAGGGGATCACGGCCCGGGATCTTATGCCGAGTCTGTTCTCGGCGACGCCGCCTAGCGGGAAGGAGGACAGCCTCGACCTGCTCTTCGGGAAGGGCTTCCAAGATGACTTGTCCGCTGGAGGGGGTGAAGATCGTCAGTCCGGCGGGGGAGGCGAAAGCTGATTCTTTCCCCCCACTTTTTGTAACCTCGCCTGGGCGAGTTCTCCCCGATGTAATCTGAATTTTACTTGATGAAAAATAGATTTCTTCTCTTCTTTTTTTTTTTGAAAAAATTCTCCTTTTTTTGTGTTTTTACTGTAATGCATTCGCCTGCGAGCTTTCCTTCTTGAGTGATCTCGCTATGATAAAGCTCGTCGCTTGAGTGGGTGTTAGGGCTCGTACCCGTGAATAGTCCTTGAGAGCTCGTCGACCCTAGGCAATCTGGAGGTGAACCACTCGTCGTGCTGGACTCGCCACCTCCCAGCTCGCCCAGGCCTTCCTTGCCATTGTCAAGGACCAGAGAATTTCACAAGTAAAACCTGAAGGGGGTACAATGAGCCGCCGGAGCTCGCCCTCCTTGCCAGATGCCGATAATTCGGCTCGCCACCCATCTGCCGAGTTGTGCCCGCGAGCTCCGGCTCGCTTATGAGGACTTTTCTCCCCTTGTCCTTAAGAAAAAGACCAGACTTTTCGAGTAACAGCTGCAGAGGGTGGGCATTCCCAAAGTGACATCCAGCCCTGCCAGCTAGGTGAAAGCCTAACAGCGGGATCTGCTCGGGGTCCGGGTAGAGGTCATCGAGTGACATCCAGCCCTGCCAGCTAGGTGAGAGCCTGGCAGCGGGATCTGCTCGGGGTCCGGGTAGATGTCATCGAGTGACATCCAGCCCTGCCAGCTAGGTGAGAGTCTGGCAGCGGGATCTGCTCGGGGTCCGGGTAGACGTCATCGAGTGATATTCAGCCCTGCCAGCTAGGTGGGAGCATGGCAGCGGGATCTGCTCGGGGTCCAGGTAGACGTCATCAAGTGACATCCAGCCCTGCCAGCTAGGTGAGAGCCTGGCAGCGGGATCTGCTCGGGGTCCGGGTAGACGTCATCGAGTGACATCCAGCCCTGCCAGCTAGGAGAGAGCCTGGCAGCGGGATCTGCTCGGGGTCCGGGTAGACGCCATCGAGTGACATCCAGCCCTGCCAGCTAGGAGAGAGCCTGACAGCGGGATCTGCTCGGGGTCTGGGTAGACGCCATCGAGTGACATTCATCCCTGCCAGCTAGGTGAGAGCCCGGCAGCGGGATCTGTTCTGGGTCCGGGTAGGCGCCATCGAGTGACATCCAGCCCTGTCAGCTAGGTGAGAGCCTGACAGCGGGATCTGCTCGGGGTTCGGGTAGACGCAATTAAGTGACATCCAGCCCAGACAGCTAGGTAAGAGCCTGGCAACGGGATCTGCTCGGGGTCCGGGTAGACGCCATTGAGTGACATCCAGCCCTGTCAGCTAGGTGAGAGCCTGCCAGCGGGATCTGCTCGGGGTCCGGGTATACGCCATCGAGTGATATCCAGCCCTGTCAGCTAGGTGAGAGTGTGGCAGCGGGATCTGCTCGGGATCCAGGTAGACGTCATCGAGTGACATTCATCCCTGCCAGCTAGGTGAGAGCCTGGCAGCGGGATCTGCTTGGGATCTGCGTAGACGTCATCGAGTGACATCCAGCCCTGCCAGCTATGTGAGAGCCTGGCAGCGGGATCTGCTCTGGGTCTGGGTAGACGTCATCGAGTGACATCCAGCCCGGCCAGCTAGGTGAGAGCCTGGCAGCGGGATCTGCTCGTGGTCTGGGTAGACGCCATCGAGTGACATCCAGCCCTGCCGGCTAGGTGAGAGTCTGACAGCGGGATCTGCTGGGGGGTCTATCAAATGAACACCTCACCCTCTCACGTGAATTACTGCAGGAGGATTAGCACATCAAAAAACTTTATTAAAAACAAGACATCACTTACATATCTCAAGGATAAAAACGTTTCAAGTAATCACCGCTGCAGGTGAGACTTAGGGTCTCGCCCTCCACATTTTGGAGACGATACCCTCCTGATTTTAATGTTTCTTTTACAATGTATGGACCCTCCCAGTTGGGGTTGAGCTTGCTCACGGTTGTCGATCTTCCCGCTGCATCTACCTTTTTCAAGACCAAGTCCCCCTCCGCAAATTGTTTGACTCTGACGTGCTTGTCAAAGTACTTAGTCATTCTCCTCTTCAATTCTTCTTGTCGGATGGAGGAGAGGTCGCGCAGCTCCTCTATCATGTCAAGGGAGAGTCGCAGTTCCTCGTTTTTGGCCCGACATTCTTCTCTGCCTTTCTCTGCAGTGACCACCTGAGACGTTTGAACTTCAAATTCTCTGGGGAGTACTGCCTCACATCCATGGGAGAGCTTGAAAGGGGTCTCCCATGTGGCTGTGTTGGGGGTGGTCCTCAGGGCCCAGAAGACCAAGGGAAGCTGCTCCACCCAGCTCCCTTTCAGGTTTTCTACCTTCTTCTTCAAGAGGTTCACAATAATCTTGTTCGCTGCCTCCACCTGCACGTAGCTCCTGGGGTGGTGGACCAAGGCAAATCTGAGGTCAATTCTGAGCTGCTCGCAGAAGTTAGTGAATTCTGCGCTAGCGAACTGAGGCTCGTCGTCCGTGACGATGACCTGTGGCAACCCATGGCGGCAGATGATCTCACCCCAAATAAATTTCTGATGACCTGGGAAGTCACCTTGATCAGTGCCTTCACTTCCAGCCACTTAGAAAAATAGTCAATCATTACTAGCAGGAACCTCCTCTGCCCGCAGGCCTGGGGGAATGGTCCAACCAAGTCCATTCCCCAAATTGCAAAGGGTCGGGGGGTCGTGATACTCTTGAGGCGTTGAGCAGGTTGTAGTTGGAGGGGGGCAAACAACTGGCATTTATGACACGTCTTTGTGAATTCTGCAGCGTCGTGGCCCAAGGTTGGCCATAAGTACCTTTGTCTGAGAATCCTCCCTTCCAGGGTCTGACTCCCTGAGTGACTCTCACACTCCCCGGAGTGGACTTCTTCCAAGATCCTTTGTACCTCCCTCTAGGCCACGCAACGGGTCAACATCCCCGAGAGAGTCTTCCGATACAATTGTCCGTCCCGGAGGAGATAGTATGTCAACTTGTATCTGAACTTCATCTTGTCCATACCCTCTGGATACTCCCCTGTGGAAAGGAAGGTCGTGAACGGGTCCGTCCACGAGGGGAGTTGATCCACTTCCATCAGCTCTCCCTCTTCAATGGAAGGGCAAAATAGATCAGTGATGGTACCCCCCCCCCATCCAGGGGTCATGCTTCGCCAGCTGATCGACCTGCTCGTTCTCCTCCCTGGGCAGTGTCGAATGGAGAAGGTTTGAAACGTGCTGATGACCCTCTTCGATTTTGCTAAGTATAGCTGGAGGGTAGGTTCCCTCACCTAGAATTCCTCGTTGATCTGGGAAGCCACCACCATAGAGTCAGTGAGGACCTCCACGTCTAACACTCTCAGTTCCCTGGCCAGGCGCAGCCCTGCTATTACGGCCTCATACTCGGCCTGGTTGTTAGTGATGGGGAAGTGCACCACCACTGTTTGCTCAATCCTCGTCCCTTGGGGGCTCTCCAAGACTACCCCTACCCCCAAGGAATGTTTCCCTGAAGCGTCGTCCACCTTCACCTTCCACGAAGCCGGACGAGTGAATTCCTCCTCTGCCACTTCGACCACGTAGTCGGCCAAAATGTCGGTCATTGCTTGGGCCTTGATCGAGAGGCGGGGGACGAAGGAGATGTCAAACTCGCTTAGCTCTACCGACCATTTGGCTAGCCTGTCTGAATGTTCCACCCCCTCAAAGATGTTACGGAGGGGATGCACAGTCACCACTCGGATGGAATGTGCCTGGAAGTAGGGCCGGAGCCTCCGGGCCGAGATGATTAGAGCGAAGGCCAGCTTTTCCAAGATCGGATATCGAAGTTCGGCCCTCCTGAGAACCCGGCTCACGTAGTATATGGGGAGCTGTTTCTTCCCCTCTTCTCGAACCAGGACGGAGCTCAGGGCCTCTGACCCGACCCCGAGATACAAATACAGGTCATCCCCTTCCTTCGGCCCTTGTAGGAGCGGAGCCTGGGTCCACTGCCTCTTCAGGGCCTGGAATGCCTCCTCGCACTCATTCGTCCACTCGAACTTTTGCCCCCCCCCCCCTTAGTGTCTTAAAGAAGGGGGAGCATTTCTCCCCGGCCCGGGAGAGGAACCTGCTCAATCCTGCCAGCTTCCCTGTTAACCGCTGCACTTCTTTAGCATTCTGTGGTGACCCTAGTTCTATGATGGCCTTGACTTTGTCAGGATTTGGCTCGACCCCCGCGGGGGTGAGAAGATGCCCCAAGAACTTTCCCTTGCTGGCCCCGAAAACGCACTTTAGGGGATTCAGACGCATCTTATATTTGTGAAGGGTGGCGAAGGTTTCCTCCAGGTCAAGAAGGTGAGAGTCCACGTCCTGACTCTTGATCATGAGGTCGTCTACGTACACCTCCAGGTTCCTCCCCTTCTGTTCCCGGAAGACCCTGTCCATCATCTTCCGGTATGTCGCCCCAGCATTCTTCAACCCAAAGGGTATCATTTTGTAGCAGTAGCACCCATCACCCGTGATGAACGAGACGTCCTTGATGTCCGGTGGGTGCATCCTAATCTGATGGTAACCTGAAAACGAATTTAAGAAACTCATTACAGGAAAACCGACGGCTGAGTCAACCAGCGCGTCGATCCGAGACAAGGGATAACAGTTCTTAGGGCATGATTTGTTAAGTAAAGAAAAATCAACACACATACGCCACCGACCGTCTTTTTTTTAACCATAACAACATTGGAGACCCAGCCGGGGTACTGTATTTCGGATACAAAGCCGGCCTTGAGGAGCTTGGCCACCTCCTCCATGATGGGCTCGGCCAGCTTGTCCGCGGTGGACCTCTTCTTCTGCTGGACGGGGCGTTCTCCTGAGTCCAGGTTGAGGCGATGGCAAGCCACGTCCGCGTCAACCCCCGGCATCTCCGCTGCGCTCCATGCGAAGATGTCCTCATTCTTTTGGATGCATGCCAGCATCCTGCCCTGAGCCTCCGGGGTCAGCCCCCCGCAGATGCGAACCTTTTTCACCCTACCTACAAGGGTGAGAACCTCCATCTCCACCACCTCTTCTGCAGCCTCCAGCCTGGACTGCTCCCCCCATTCTCCGACGTCCCTCTCCTCCGGGACAAGAACCTCCGCTTCCACCTCTTCCTTCGCGGCCATCGCCTCGGCCAATTCCTCCTGGTCTCCTCCTGAAACCACCTGGGTGTAGCTCTCTTCTATCTCCATCCCCTCTCTGCCAGCCTCCTGTTCCGCCTCCTCCATTCTCCGCTCCATCTCCTCGGCCCCTTCCTGCCAGGAGATAGAGTTCACGGCGGTGACATAGCACTCCCTCACTACTTTGGGGTCGCCCCGAACCCGGACCTGGATCCCCTCGGCGTTGAACTTCAGGCATTGGTGGAAGGACGAGGGGACGCAGCGGAAGGCGTTGATGAGGGGCCTTCCGAAGATGGCGTTGTAGCTACTGGGGGCATCCACGATGACAAATCGGCAGTTCCGGGACTGCCCCCCAGGGTGACGTGGAGCCCCACTCCTACCTCCTTCCTCTCCCCCGAGAATTCAAATAAGGGGCCATCTGAATCCAGCACCCTCTTCGCCTCCACTTTCATCGCGTCGAACGCCTTCTTGAAGATGACGTTGACGGAGCTCCCATTGTCAATGAGGATCTGGAGACGGTGAAATTCTCGATGGCCGTCTGGATGACCAGCGCATCGCAGAAGGGATCCTCATGATCTGACATATCCTTCCTTGAGAAAGTAATCTTCTCTTCCGGATGTGGGGTCTGGGATGTGGAGCCAACGCTCCGACGGTACATGGTGTGGAGGCTCGCCTTCCGAGAAGCCTCAACCCCCACCCCCCATGGATCACTCTGATCCCTCCCCGGGTCCCAATGTCCGCCCGGCTTCACATCGATCCTCCTCCGCCTGAGGCAGGACCTCCTCAATCCTCACCTTCTCGCGACCCTGATGCTGATACTGCTCCTTGTTTCCTCTCATCTCGAGAAATTCCGGGCACGTGGCCGTGGCGTGCCCTTCTTCCTAGTGGAAGTCGCAGTAGGGCAACTCCACCCTGACTTCCCTCCTCTGTGCTGCTCTCCTTCTTTCTCTCATGGCTATGGCCATGGCCTGATCTTGATCGGGGAGGGGAGGTCTCTGGTCCTACCTCCATCCTGGGGGATGGAACTGATCCTGGCCCCCCTGGAGGTTGCCCTTCCCTGGTTACCTCTATGTGGCCCCTGATCCTGCCACTCGGGCCTCCAGCCCAGCCGGCGGTCCGGCTCCTGACGCCCCCACCTGGTTTGTTGATGCTGCTGCAGTTGCCGCTGCTCCCTCTGTCGGGACTCAGCTTTCCTCTCCTCCTGACCTCTGCTACCTGTCGGCTCCTCCTCCTCTGTGACCCACCTGGCCAGCTTCCGGGCAAACTCCGGATTTGACGCCTTCCCGTCGACCTCTCTCGCCGCCCTCTCCATCAGCTCCTCGTAGGAGAGGGGCGGCACTCTCTTCAGCTCCATCCTGAATAACACATGATGCAACCCCAGGGTGAAGGTCATCATCAGGCTATGGTCTGGCATCTCCTGGACTTGGGTGACCTCCTCCTGGAACCGGTCGACGTAACTCTCCAACGTCTCATTCACTCCCCGCTTGATGTGGAACAGGGACTCCGACTCCTTCTTCCTCCTCTTGGAGGTGGTGAATCTCAACATGAACCCCCGGCGCAGATCCTCGAAGCAGTAAATGGAGCTGGCCGGCAGCTGATGAAACCACTCCCTCGCCTTTTCCTTGAGGGTTATGGCGAAGAGCCGACACTTGAAGACATCCGACATCTGCCGGATCGAGACCACGTCCCCGAACCACTGGACGTGCTGGACCGGGTCTCCCTTCCCGGTGTAGTAAGATATCTCGGTCTCCTTGAAACCCTCTGGAACTGGGGCAGAAGAAACCAACTCGCTGAAGGGGCTGCCCCCCTGCCGGGCGAGCTGGAGGGTCTCGCGCACTCGCCTCGTCAAACCGGCCTCCTCTTGCCGAGCCGAGGAAGAGCACGCGCCCAGGGAGCTCGCATCCCCTTCCTTCCTCGGCGACCTCCTTACCAGCTCGCCTGTCGGGAGCGTCCTCACCCAGAGACGGGGTGGGAAAGACTGGGACCGCTGGAGTCGAGCACTCGGCCTGTGCGTCGAGTGCGAACTTGACGAGGTTGATCACCTCCTGCCTGAAATCTTAGAACATCCCCACCGTGGCCAGCGGGGGTGGGGGTGGCGAGTCGGACCTGTCTGAGCCTTGTCCTTCTCCTCTTGCCATCGAGCCTGCCGAAGATTTTCTGTGTTGACCACTTTCCAAGCTCACCGCACCAAAATGTTAAAACCGAAAATTCGTTCTCGTGTGGAGTTCACCCTTGGGGAAGGGGTGATCGCACACTTCTCTCCTGCAAGCTAAACGACAGAAGAAAAGAAAACTGACCCAAGGGCGCGGCGTGGAGGTCCCACCACACACCCGGAAGATCTTGGAGCGTTTCCCCTCCTTAGCCAAAGGCCGAGCTAAGGCTACCTCAGAAAGAGCAAGATCTGAACACTAGCCAGACCTGTCTTCTGAGGTGCCCCTTGGGTCCTATTTATAGATTTTTGAAAACGACATACAAATAGCCAACCTCCGCTGTTTTGAACAGCTATGTGCAGCCCAACCGGGTCTGCCAACAGCGTAACTCCGTTGTTCTAACAGGCTATAGGCAGACCAACAGGGGCAAAAATGGTAAAAAACATCATAGGGCGCTGGGCGAGTGCCCCCCCCCCCCCCCATAAAGCCTCTGCTTGCCTGGGGCGGCGAATACGGGTTCGGCTGGTCCTGCCGGGCCTCGGCGAGTACGGGCTCGGCTGGCCCTACTAGCCGGCTCCACCTGGCGAGTGCGAGCCTTTTGGCTCTATTCGCCCGGATCATTCCACCTCGCCTGGGCGAGCTAGGGGCTGTCGAGCCCGGGCCCTTTGAGTGCTCGCCTGGGACTAGGACTGCATGATCCCGCGGGTTGGCCCTTGAGAAATTGAGCGCGATGAATACTGAGTTCCGTTCGACGAACGCCAAGCTCCGTTCGACGAACGCCGAGCTCCGTTCGATGAACTGAGTGGACTGGGAGGGCTTTTCTCAACGCCAAGGTAGAATGGCGTTGAGTGTCTGGACTTCACTTAGCGCTGAGGCAGAACGGCATCGAGTGTCTGGACTTCACTCAACGCTAAAGACAAAACGGTGTTGAGTATCCGGACTTCACTCAACGCTAAGGCAGAACTGCGTTGAGTGTCTGTACTTCACTCAACGCTAAGGCAGAACGGTGTCAAGTGTCTGGACTTCACTCAACGCTATGGCAGAACGGCGTCAAGTTTCTGGACTTCACTCAACGCTAAGGCAGAACGACGTCAAGTGTCTGGACTGGCTGGTACTCGCCGCTTCTACCTACCTCCTGGCGAATGCGGGCCCGGCTGGCCCTACTCGTCTGCCACTAGCTGGGCTCGCATGGGCGAGCTGGGGGCTGCCGAGCTCTGGGCCCCCTTAGTGCTCGCCCGGGACGTGAGAGAAGAGAGTCGGTCAGTCTGGTTCCTGGCGACCCCACTCGCCGGATACGGGGTTGTACACTATTACTGGCCAACAAGGAGAGGGATCTGTGGGGGCTCTGAAGGATGTCTGTTGCGGCCTCTCTACAGAGTTGCTGAAGAAACGCCCGGGAGATTGCGCGGATACTTGGAGTACAAACATGGGCGTCCTCACCGGAAGGAATGAACGGGCTCTTGGACAGTGCCCGCGAATCCTGTTGAGTGTTTGTCTGGAACCTTTATGGCCGGCATGGAGTGATACTGGTTGTGGTTGCAGGATTTGGGTTAACATGAGACAGCAGTTATAAGATATGTTAATATAATCAATATAATGTGTGAACTACCTCTACAATTGCGGGTAGTAAGAAATAAGATCAGGAGGTCATTGAGTGCACTCTAAAATTCAACTGTCCTACTAATGAAATACGTTGGAAGTGCGACGAGTAAAAACGCAGGTTCCAGAAATAGTTGGAGTGCTCTCATGTAAATGATGATGCAAATGAAGTGCAACAAATGTGACATGTCCTGTAAGGAGAAGTCTGAGAACAAGCTGAATGTTTCTAAAATGGGATAGTCTATCAGGAGGCTCTTTGGGTGGAAAATAGAAATATTTGTCGAGTGCGCGACAAATACCTAAAAGACTTCTTGAGGCATCAGTCCCGAGCTGCAGAACTATGGAGTGTCAAATGTCTCTCAAGGAATGTGGTGCATCAGAGGGTTCGCCAGAAGGTATGCATGAAGCTTCATCGTGAATGTGACGACCACCTGAGTGAAACCACAGACATCGACAATAGGATGTGACTCTAGAGTGTGGTAAGTGCCCCTCACGAGAGAAAACTCATCTGATGGGTCAGCAGGTATATTGTCAAGGACTGGCTCTCTAGCTGGAGGGGACACTACCTCTAAGTGAGGTGTTAGGGATGGATATACCATCATAGTGTCACTAGAGCGCTTGTACTCACTTTCGTGACCACGCTCTCTAGTCTTATTAACATCACTCTTCACATGTATCATAAGGTCATGATCAGACTCAACTTCAAGATCACATGGGCACCGAGTCTCATCAAAATGATAAGTATCAAAATCAAGTGTCGGGTCTCTCATGTCAGTGGGAGCACTACTAGATACATCGGTGGTTTGACCTAAATCCATATACTTTCTCCTATTGATTATGATGGAGGCAGACCTCATGTGATCAAAATAAGCATCAAAACAATAAAATTGATAAAGAACTAATCGTTGAAATTCGGCCTCAGGTATCTCTCTTTGTGGAACACAAAGAGGGTTTTGACATGTGATGGGATCCTGGCGGTGGTGATCACTATAGGGCTCCTGAGGGTTATCTAGATGATCGTTCGGAACACAATCAGACTGTGTTCGTGGGCGGACGTGAACCCTATGAATGTGTGGTGGTGGTCAGTGGTCACGCATATACAGACTCGGGTCCCTCAAATTGAGGAGATGCGTCGCAACGATGCCCTGAATGATATTCAACTCTACCGTCATAAAGTATAGGAGAAGTGTAATGATGATAACATGAGTACATCTTATCGTGGTGATCATCTATAGCATAATTGAATGGTCTCGAATGATCAACACGATCCCTGAAAGTGGTGTGCCGCGCAGGAGAATAATCATCGTAATAATATGGGTGTCTCTCCAGGGAAGGGGAGGGGTAGTGATAATAGTAAGTCATAGGACATAATCTATAGATTTAAAAACATAGGTTCATGTTGGATCTTCTTGTGATTATTAAATTTAGATAGCTTGTGACAAATTGGCAATCTATACCCCTGCCCACCATGTGTGTGTTACGGGCCTTCCGTAATGTGGCCAGAACACACCAGAGAGGTGATTCCAAGTAGCGAGGGTGGCGAATATGTACGAGATACAAAAGGAATCGTTTGAAGGGAGTTGTGTTCAACCTACAAAAATGACGAGGGAGCAGGGGTCAACCTCATGATGCTCTAAAGTGGGATCACTTAAGGTTAGGGAAACTAAAAAGAGGAAATAAAGATTCCTTCATTCTTGCCATTTACCAAGCCCAAAGAGCTTTTAAATAGAAGATACATGGCTCGTGCCAGGACTAATTACAAAAATACTCATATGTGAAAATAAATGACATGACATGCACAACAACCTCTAAGAACGACAACTACATGTCATTAATTAAACATAAAAAATAATAAATAACTTATGTGAACCTATAATAGTATGTTCGCATTTTGATCGAGATCTCAGCAATCACAATATGCATGTTCCTTCTATATGTAGAACACCTTGTCTCTTGTATCTAAATCGACAAGCAACTTCGTCCAATTCACTTTTGTTTTCAACAAAACAAATGGAGTAAGACTTTCGTCCATTCAATGATTGGTGCTGATTTTTCCTGCTTCTCTCCATTTTCTTTTAAGTCATATTAAGTGAACACATATTAAAGGATAGAAAATCAAAAATTTGGATACACCACATGTAGAAAAGTACCATTAAGGAAATACAATACAAGTATACAATTTGAAGTAGCTACATGTTTGTTATAAGTTGAAGTGAGAAAACAAACCATGCAATGGCCAACTTTTTAGGATATCTATGTGACTTTCTACATCAAACATATACGTGATTCTTGTAACGGTGCTTAACATCCCATAGCAAGCAAACATATACGTGATTCTTGTAATAAGATATATATTGCCTAAGAAGTACAAGCTTTGGTAACTAGCTTCACAGATGCGTTTAATGAACTTAATGAAGAAGAAAGGGGGAATTTGGTAACTTGCTTCACAGATGGGATTAATGAACTTAATGAAGAAGAAAGGGGAGATCAGGTATTGTATTCAAAATAGCAACTTATCAAAATTGTTATACACATTCTGAATAACAGGGAACATGTAACGGTAGCTCTAAAGTAAGCCCCAAAATGTGCTCCCTATTATCACGAGATGTATTAATGAAACTTAAAAAAGAAGAAAGGAGACATCTGTAATGGTATTCAAAAGAACAGCCTGTCAAATTTGTTATAATGGCTCATCAGGAGTCTTGTTCGTGTTTATGCAGTAGTCCTGCATTGCCAGGGAGAATTTGTGCCCCTCCAAGAAGAAATAAATAAGTATGCATGTCCTCATATTTTAGATGAAGAAACAAGATATGTTGGTTTTTTTCTCACATGGAATCATAGTCAAATTCTTTATTTTAAATGAAAGCCGGGCAATCTCTCCAGACTCTGATATTGTCGAGCTCACCCCTGCCACCCCAGAACACCCCCACCCCCACCCCTACCCTGCTGGAGCAGAGCTCGCTGCACCGGTTGAATTCTCTCCAAGTACGTGTTGAACTCAGTGCTCTCACACATTTCTTCCAAATTCTCGACGAGATCACATCGAGCATGGCATTCACGAAAAGATCTCTTTGTGTCTTGCCTGACGCCGCCATGTTCGAAACAAAGTTCTCGCCCAGCGCGCCGATTTCCCACCAAGTTCTCGAAAAGATCGCTTTGTGTCTTGCCTGATGCCGCCATGCTCGAAACAAAGTTCTCGGGAACATGCATGGTCAGCTCTATTTGACTCTCACCTAGAGCACCAATTTCTCTTTAAGTTCTCGACGAGATCACCCCAAGCTCTCATAGCAGAGCTCACTACACTCGCTCGGCCTATGCTCTCGCAGAATTCTCTTTATGCTCCTTGCCCTCATCGAGTTTGTTGCATTGGCTTGTTGCACTTGCTCTTGGCCTCAACTATCATCTAGATCTCGTCGAGTTCTCTCCAAACTCGATGAGCTCTTGCTGCTCGTTGCTCTCACCAAGTTCATTATGACATTGTAAAATGGGGAAAATTGGTGCATTCTCCTAGTCCACCGCTATGGCGTCTTCAAACTCCTCTCCCTATATAGGCTTAACGATAAGTTGAAGATATTACTATTTCCTTAGCTAGGAAGAACTTTGTTGAATAGGCCCATTCAGTGTGTCGAGAGGATCTTCTTCGGCACGTGACTTGAGACACCCCACGCCCTCCCCTGCAGCTGAGACTGCATTGTCATGGCTACGAGATGATGGTCACGCTCAATCCGGGATATTAAACTGTATGGATAGAGAGCCCTGTCAAATGACAATGCACCATGAGACATCCAAGACTATGTGGGACAAATTTGAAATCTCTTTACTTTGGTAAGGAAAGACTTCAGTGCTGTTCTTACCTATTTTAGGATTTTCTGATCGTTGAACTAGGTCTAGATGGTGATATGACTACATTTGTGGATTAGTACTAGACCATATTTGTGGCCTAAATTGCACACAACCTCCCACCCTTGATCTAGTTGCATAAAGATTTATGTACATACACTACCCTCCAAAATCGATCTTGTCCTCAAGATCAATTACTAGTGGTGGCTTCCTCCAGTACTAGGGCCTTGAAGTCGGGAATTGTAATGGCATCATCTTCAGCCGTAAGCAGCAAGTGTAGTTTTTTGGGGGGCATTTGTGAAGAGGGGAGTAGGTTGTTCACGGTGTAAACAAAGTCATTAGCGGTGATGATCGTTATAATCTTGGTGGGAGGCAGCGTGTCGGAGGATTTGGCTTTCGTGGTGGAACTGAGCGTAGAGGATGGAAAGAGGGCGTCCGCGAAATATGTGATGGAGGATCTTTGTAGGGTAGCAGAGCAAGGGTATGTGCTAGTTTGGGTGACCCAACGTGTTGTTGCGCCTGGGATGTTGTGATGTTGTGGTGATCGGGGGGCCCTTGATCTCGTGGAAAATTCCACTTCAACAAAGCAGGCCTATCGAATGCCTGCAATGAGCGTGACGGGTCCAAAGTCCTTAGGCTAGCGCGTATGTGCAGTTGCAGTCCATGCATTAAGCACCTGAGGTAATGTTCCACGTACAAACTCGGGACATGATGTGTAACTCCACAAAATTGTTGGTGTAAGCCTCAATTGAATCGACATGGTGAACTACGCAAAGGAACTCAAAGGTGTTCTAGTACGACGCATGTCATAGCGCGGGATACGATCATCTTTAAGCATTGCCCACATCATGTAAGCTGTTGACTGGCAAAGACAAACAGACAATGCATCCAATGAAGGGTAGACCTGTTTGCATAAATCATCCCTAGTGGAACCTTGTTGGCTTCAAGAGTGATTTGTAGCTCAAAAACCTGTTTTGCGTGGGCTTTTCACACCTCCTGCTCGAACGACACCCAAATCGCCTGGCGCCACTCGCGAGACCAGCACACCACCGTCTTCCATTCTCCAATGAATTCGACGATTTATCTATCGAGCTTAAGTGATTCCAGTTGTTGGATCAACATTCCACTTCGTTGTTGCCACCTAAGATCTCCAATACCTTCCCCTCCTTCATATAACCACCTTCGGCAGACATCCGACCATCAGGGACCATTCGGCCATCCCCCAACAATCCCCGCTAGGTCGACATCCTCACAGCCAGGCTCCTTATAATTTTGCCCCACTCGATATGTTGTGATCTCTACTCCACATCCCACCGAGCCCAAAACCAACATGATGTAAACTGGCTTGTGTCACTGTTCATCTGAGCGTATGGTATTCCTCTTTCACTTTCTTGCTCATCTCTCATTAGTTTAAATTTGTGCTTTTTTTTACATTATCTCTCTAATTTTAGAGTTTGCCCATATGATCCGACAACTGTCTATAGTAAATTTGTTAAATTATTTTGTTAAGTTAATTACCGTTTATATGGATGAAAATTGAAGTTGATCATCTCTTTTATGGCTTGATGAGTCGATATAAGTATCACCTTATTTAATTAAATCGCAAAAGTTATCTAAACTCAAAGATCAATTCTTGGTGTACATCAGCAACGTTGGTCAACGTTTTGACATAAGGAGATCCTCTTATCGTTTAGCATCCATTCAAGCACAGTGATACATATTATCCTTGGGCATGGCTAAAGTGGCCTTATCTCTTGGCGGCAAGCAAGTATCCGTCAATCCCCGACCTAGTTTTCTTCTTCCATGATTTTATTATTTTTGTCCCAATTTTGATGCATGTTGTTACAAGTACATTTTTGAATTGTCTTATGTTTTTGGAGCACAGTCTCTCAAGTGGATCCAAGTATCTTACCATATATAGTTCTAATGACATTGTGGTGACTTTTTATCATTTTGCGTATTCTTATAGTACTTCCCTGTGATTTTATTTGTATGCAACTCTGTGAGAGCATTGGAAATAACATGTAGAATTTTCTTGAATGCATTTTTAATGTTTTTTTGGTTAATTCGTGAGCAAAAGTTTTGAGGTGTGTATAGCAAAGGTTATTCGTGGTTCCAAGTTGTTGAAATTTATTGGACAGATATTGTGCAAGTGTTTTTCTTTCTCTTAACTTGCAGGTAATCCATAAATTGGCATCGGAGTTGGGTTGTTAAGGGTTAAGAAACAACATTTGATGAGGTCTCCAGATTTCAAGGGCAGGTATTTACCAATCAAGTTTATGGAGTAGCTCCAAAGGTTTGAAAAAAAAATTTTGAAGTCAAGGAAGATTTAGATGAAGAAAGGAGCAAGGAAACTAACTCAAAATTGATAGAGAATGCTAGTATATGGTGAAAAAAATTGAAATCTTAAAGAAGTCATGAAGTAAGAAAGACTTTAAGAGTTAGGCAAAGCTTAGGTGCCTTATGACTTGATGTTTTGCTCCAGACAACTATGAGCATGATACATACTACTGTTTTTGGTAATATCGTCACTTTTCACATGTTGGGGGTAAGAAATGAAGAGATGTTATAGTTGCAAATACGAAGCATGTTGAGCTTGCTAAGTTATCAAGGTGCGCGCCTAGGCGCGCCTGAGGCGTCGGACGCACCGGGCGCACAGCACATCACCTGGACACGGGCGAGGCGAGCGAAGTGGTTCGGGCGCGCCCCAGGCGCGCCTAGGAGCGCACCTTGCGGGCGTTTCGGGCACGGGTTAGGCGCGCCTAGGCATTCTCCGGTTTAGGCGCAGCCGGCTTTTAGGGGTTTTTTCGGGCTTAAATCAATTCAGTTCACGACGAATTCATTTCAGCGAATTGGGCGCCGAACTGGGCGCCCAATTCGCTCAATTTCAGCGAATTGGGCATCCAATTCGCTCAATTTCCTTTTTCCCCAATTTTTGCGTCTCACGTGCCTCAGGCTCGCGCCTGCGCCTTGCGCCTAGGCTCCAGGGGCCCTTTGCGCCTTGGTGCGACTTGCGCCTTTGACGAAGTGAGACGAGTCCTAAAATTATTACTGGGAGTGATTCAGTGATAGAAGATCTTAATCAGTGGTAGAAGATCTTGAGCTAGTCAAGGATGCTTTTTCTATAATTGTTGTGCAAGTGGGAACACTTGTGCAGGATTCAGCATGTTGTGATTGAGCTTGACAAAAATGAGTCTACTGCACTAATCTCTCTCTAAGTTCTCGACGTGATCACCCCAAGTGCTCATAGCATAGCTCACTACTCTCGCTCGGCCTACGCTCTCACTGAGAGCTCTCTATGTTCATTGCCCTCATCAAGTTTGTCGCATGGCTTGTTGCACTCGCTCCTAGCCTCGACTATTATCTAGCTCTCGCCGAATTCTCTCCAAGCTCGACGAGATCTTGCTGCTCGTTGCTCTCACCATGCTCATTATGACTTTGTAAAATGAGGGAAAATGGTGCATTCTCCTCGTCCACCACTCTGGCGTCTTCAATCTCCTCTCCCTATATAGGCATAGCGATGAGTTGAAGATATTACTATTTCCTCAGCCCAGAAGAATTTTGTTGAATGGGCCCGTTCAGTGTGTCGGGAGGATCTTCTTCGGAAAGTGACTTGAGACACCCAACGGCCTCCCCTGTAGTCGAGACTGCATTGTAGTGGCTACGGGATGATGGTCACGTTCAATCCAGGATATTAAACTCTATAGATAGTGAGCCTAGTCAAATGACATTGCACCGTGAGACAACCAAGGCTATGTGGGGCAAATTTGAAATCCATGTACTCTGATAAGGATAGTCTTCAAGACCATTCTAACCTATTTCAGAATCTTCTGACCATTGAACCAGGTCAAGATGGTGTTATGACTATATTCGTGGATTAGTACAAGACCTTAATCGTGGCCTAGATTCCACACAACCTCCCACCCTTGATCTAGTTGCATAAAGATTTATGTGCATACACTACCCACTAAAATCGATCTCGTCTTCAAGATCAATTACTAGTGGTGGCTTCCTCCGGTACTAGGGCCTTGAAGTCGAGAACTGTAATGTCGTCGTCTTCGGCCATGAGCAGCAAGTGTAGTGTTTTCGGGGATATTTGTGAATAGGGTAGTAGGTTGTTCACAGTATAAACGAAGGCATTAGCGGCGGTGATCGTTATAATCTTGGTGGGAAAGGCAGTATGTCGGAGGATTTGGCTTTCGTGGTGGAATTGAGCGCAAAGGATGGAAAGAGGGTGTCAGCGGAATATGTGACGGAGGATCTTCATAGGGTGGCGGGGCAAGGGCATGTGCTAGTTTGGGTGGCCTGACTTGTCGGTGCGCCTGTGATGTAGTGATGTTGTAGTGAGTGGGGGGCCCCGATCTCGTGGAAAATTCTGCTTCCACAAAGCAGACCTATCGAATGCCCGCGATGAGCGTGGACGCGTTAAGAGTCCTTAGGCTAGCGCAGCTGTGCAGTTGCAATCCATGCATTAAGCACATGAGGTAATGTTCCATGTACAAACTATGGACATGATGCAAACTAGGGACATGATGCACAACTCCACAAAATCGTCGGTGTAAGCCTCAATCAAATCGACTTGGTGAACTACGCAGAGACACTCAAAGGTGTTATAGGACGATCCGTGTCACAGCGCGAGATAAGTTTCTCTTTAAGCATTGCCCATATCATGTGAGGTGTTGCCTGGCAAAGACAAATAGACGACGCATGGAATGAAGGGTAGACCCATTTACTTCAGGAGTGATTTGTAGCTCAGAAAATTGTTTTGCGCGGGTTTTCCACACATCCTGCTCGAACAACACCCAAATTACCTAACACCACTCGCCGGACCACCACACCACCGTCAGCCAACCCTAGTGCTCAAATTAATCTCTCTTATGTTCTCCAATGAATTCAACGATTTTTCTATCGAGGCTAAGTGATTTCAGTCGTTGGTTCCACATACCACTTCGTTGCCAGACATCAGACCATCAGGGACCATTCGGCCATCCATTCAAGCACAATGATAGATATTATCCTTGGGCATGGCTAATGTAGCCTCATCTCTTGGCGGCAAGCAAGTATCCGTCAATCCCCGACCTAGTTTTACTCTTCCCAGATTTTATTGTTTTTGTCCCAATATTGATGCACGTTGTTACATGTACATTTTTGAATTGTCTTCTGTTTTTGGAGCATACTCTCTCATGTGGATCCAAGTATCTTTCCATATGTAGTTCTAATGACATTGAAGTGACTTTTTTATCATTTTGGGTATTGTTTTAGTGCTTCCATGTGATTTTTTTTGTACATAACTTTGCATAAGCATTGGAAATAACAGAAATTTCTTGAATGCATTTTTAGTGTTTTTCAGGTTAAGTAACCAGTGAATAAAATTCTTGAAGTGTGTATAGCAAAGGTTATTTGTGGCTCCAAGTTGTTGAAATTTATTGGACAGATATTTTGCGAGTGTTTTTCTTTCTCTTAACTCATAGGTGATCCATAAATTGGTATTGGAGTTAGGTTGTTAAGGGTTAATAAACAACATTTGATGAGGTCTCCAAATTTCAAGGGTAGGTATTTACCAATCAAGTTTATAGAGTGGCTCCAAAGCTTTAAAATAATTTTTGAAGAAAGGGAATATTTAGATTAAGAAAGGAGCAAGGAGACTATCTCTAAGTTGACAGAGAATGCTAGAATATGGTGAAAAAATTGAAATCTTAAAGAAATCATGAAGTAAGAAGTCATGGAGTAAGGCAAAGCTTAAGTACCTTATGACTAAATGTTTTGCTCCAGACAACTATGAGCATGATACATACTTCAGACATGTATTGTGTAGGCCTAAATATACTAATGTTTTTTTGGAAATATCAACACTTTTCACATGTTGGGGACTAAGAAATGAAGAGCAGTTATAGTTTCAGATGCGAAGCATGTTGAGCTTGTCATGACGAAGTGTGAAGAGTCCTAAAATTATTATTGAATGTGATTCAGTGGAAGAAGATCTTGAGCTAGTCAAGGATGATTTTTCTATAATTGTTGTGCAAGTGGGATCACTTATGCAGGATCTTAAGTATGTTGTGATTGAGGTTGATAAAAATGAGTCTATTGCAAAGGACACCACCATCCTCCCTAGTTTCTTCATCCTCCTAGGGTGACACGTCGTGAGGAGGAAATGGTATTGATGGTATGTATTCTAATATAGTGGCAGTTGAGCTTGAAAATCATGACTTGATAGTTACAAAGATAGCAAATAGGGTTAGAGAAATTGTTATGATCAAAGGATGTCTTTCCACACCTGACCATGTATTTGTATTACAGTATCATGAGTTGGAAGATGTTTCTATGGATGGTGAGTCAATAGCTGATGTGGTGAGTTTTTATGTTGTGTTTGTGGCAAGTCACGACAGCATAGTTTGTGATTGTATTTCCAGATCTTTTGGCAAGCCTATATATGATATCATGAGGCAAGAAAAATTTCAAGTATTAGGCAATGCTTATGTGTCTTATGACTAGACGTTTTGCTCCAGACAGCTATGAGCATGATATATACTTCAGCTCCAAGTTGTGGAAATTTATTGGGCAGATATTTTGCAAGTGTTTTTCTTTCTCTTAACTCATAGGTGATCCATAAATTGGCATTGGAGTTAGGTTGTTTAGGGTTAAGAAACAACATTTGATGAGGTCGCGAGATTTCAAGGGCAGGTATTTACCAATCAAGTTTATAGAGTGGCTCCAAAGCTTTAAAATAATTTTTGAAGACAGAGAATATTTAGATTAAGAAAGGAGTAAGGAGACTATCTCTAAGTTGACAGAGAATGCTAGAATATGGCGAAAAAATTGAAATCTTAAAGAAGTCATGAAGTAAGAAGTCATGGAGTAAGGCAAAGCTTAAGTGCCTTATGCCTAAATGTTTTGCTCCAGACAACCATGAGCATGATACATACTTCAGACATGTATTGTGTAGGCCTAAATATACTAATGTTTTTTGGTAATATCAACACTTTTCACATGTTGGGGGCTAAGAAATGAAGAGCAGTTATAGTTTCAGATGCGAAGCATGTTGAGCTTGTCATGAAGAAGTACGAAGAGTCCTAAAATTATTATTGAATGTGATTCAGTGGTAGAAGATCTTGAGCTAGTCAAGGATGCTTTTTCTATAATTGTTGTGCAAGTGGGATCACTTATGCAGGATCTTAAGTATGTTGTGATTGAGGTTGATAAAAATGACTCTATTGCAAAGGACACCACCATCCTCCCTAGTTTCTTCATCCTCCTAGGGTGACACGTCGTGAGGAGGAAATGGTATTGATGGTATGTATTCTAATATAGTGGCAGTTGAGCTTGAAAATCATGACTTGATAGTTACAAAGATAGCAAATAGGGTTAGGGCAACCGTTATGATCAAAGGATGTCTTTCCACACCTGACCATGTATTTGTATTACAGTATCATGAGTCGGAAGATGTTTCTATGGATGGTGAGTCAATAGCTGATGTGGTGAGTTTTTGTTGTGTTTGTGGCAAGTCACGACAGCATAGTTTGTGATTGTATTTCCAGATCTTTTGGCAAGCCTATATATGATATCATGAGGCAAGAAAAACTTCAAGAGTTAGGCAATGCTTATGTGTCTTATGACTAGACATTTTGCTCCAGACAGCTATGAGCATGATATATACTTCAGCTCCAAGTTGTTGAAATTTATTGGGACAGTTATTTTGCAAGTGTTTTTCTTTCTCTTAACTCATAGGTGATCCATAAATTGGCATTGGAGTTAGGTTGTTAAGGGTTAAGAAACAACATTTGATGAGGTCTCCAGATTTCAAGGGCAGGTATTTACCAATAAAGTTTATAGAGTGGCTCCAAAGATTTAAAATAATTTTTGAAGACAGGGAATATTTAGATTAAGAAAGGAGCAAGGAGACTATCTCTAAGTTGACAGAGAATGCTAGAATATGGTGAAAAAATTGAAATCTTAAATAAGTCATGAAGTAAGAAGTCATGGAGTAAGGCAAAGCTTAAGTGCCTTATAACTAAATGTTTTGCTCCAGACAACTATGAGCATGATACATACCTCAGACATGTATTGTGTAGGCCTAAATATACTAATGTTTTTTGGTAATATCAACACTTTTCACATGTTGGGGGCTAAGAAATGCAGAGCAGTTATAGTTTCAGATGCGAAGCATGTTGAGCTTGTCATGACGAAGTGAGAAGGGTCCTAAAATTATTATTGAATGTGATTCAGTGGTAGAAGATCTTGAACTAGTCAAGGATGTTTTTTCTATAATTGTTGTGCAAGTGGGATCACTTATGCAGGATCTTAAGTATGATGTGATTGAGGTTGATAAAAATGAGTCTATTGCAAAGGACACCACCATCCTCCCTAGTTTCTTCATCCTCCTAGTGTGACACGTCGTCAGGAGGAAATGGTATTGATAGTATGTATTCTAATATAGTGGCAGTTGAGCTTGAAAATCATGACTTGATAGTTACAAAGATAGCAAATAGGGTTAGGGCAACCCTTATGATCAAAGGATGTCTTTCCACACCTGACCATGTATTTGTATTACAGTATCATGAGTCGGAAGATGTTTCTATGGATGGTGAGTCAATAGCTGGTGTGGTGAGTTTTTATGTTCTGTTTGTGGCAAGTCACGACAGCGTAGTTTGTGATTGTATTTCCAGATCTTTTGGCAAGCCTATATATGATATCATGGGGCAAGAAAAACTTCAAGAGTTAGGCAATGCTTATGTGTCTTATGACTAGACGTTTTGTTCCAGACAGCTATGAGCATGATATATACTTCAGCTCGTTATTGTGAAAGCTCATAGATATTACCATTTTTTGGCAATATCATCACTTTTCGCATGTTGGAGGGTAAGCAATGAAGAGATGTTAAAGCTGCAGGTGTGAAGAATGTTGAGCTGGACGTGACGAAGTGAGAGGAGTCCTAAAATTATTATTGAAGGTGATTGGGTGGTAGAAGATCTTGAGCTAGTCAAGGATGCTCTTTCTATAATTGTTGCGCGGGCAGGGTTATTTGTTCGGGATCTTCAGCTTGTTGTGATTGAGGTTGATGCAAATGAGTCTACTGCAAAGGACACCACCATCCTCCCTAGTGTTTTGATCCTCCTAGCATGGCACATTTTGAGGAGAATAAAATATTGATGGTACATACACTAATACAGTGGTAGTTGAGCATGAAAATCATGGGGTGATAGTTGCAGAAATAGCGAACGGGGCTGAGGCAGTTGTTATGGGCAACGGTTGTCTTTCCACACCTGACCATGTCATTTATATTAAGGAAGATCGTGAGTTGGAAGATGCCTCTATGGCCGACTAGTCAATAGTTCATGTGGTGACTTTTTATGTTGTGGAGTGTGTGGCAGGTCACGCTAGCATAGTTCGTGATTGTAATTCTAGATCTTTTGGTAATCCTATATGCGATATCATAGGAATTTCAAAGCTGATTCTTGAAGATGTTTCTCATGGTTTGAAGTTATTTGAAATGTATCCACACGTTGCTTCTTCTGTTATAGTCGTCTAGAAGAATGGTTGATAGTTTTGAGATATTGGGAAGGTTCTATTAAAAAGTGGTCATTCTGGAGAGGTTGAAATGTTGATAGAGATTGCAGTGATCCGCTACTCATTCAGATGATCCGAGTCCTTGGATGCATTTGAATGGTTGTTTCGAGTAAATTTCAGGTATTTATTTTATATTTTTTTTGACACCCGGTCGATTTGTACATTCCGAGTCGTTCGATCTGGGTGGCTTATTTCTATATGTTGTATTTAAACATGCAGGGGGCCAGCGAAGGGAATCGTGGGTTGATTCCTCTTTTGGAAACCGTTGGTCGCTTCTCCCCAATGTGACGCCAAGAGAAACCCTCGGTGCGACTCCAAGGTGCCCTTCTCCTTCAACCTAGCCTCCTCCATCATCGTCTCCCACAAGCCCCGCCATCTACCCATTGTACTCCACCGTCCCCTCACTTTCCCAACCACATTCTAGTTTCCACTCTGTTTTCATTTCCCGTGAATCCCACCCACACAACGCACAGCACGTTAACGTCAGGCTCCTGATCCCCTTCACTGTTAAATTTGTCGTGAATCCCACTACCCGTGAAGCCTCTATTCTCATTCAATCGTGAAACCCATTATAGCCTTCCTCACTGTGATTTTTCTCTCCCGTAAGCAAAAACCTTCCCCCGTTTTCTCATTTTCCACTGTATTTCTACTTTCATGTAACTACTTTGCATCAGTTAATACCGTCCCTTAATCCCTCTTAATCTGCTACTGAAACCTTCCAAAACGGGAGATTTTATGCTCTCTCAACTACAATAAGCCAGAGAGCCTGCATCCTCCCCTCTCTTTACATTCCTCACTCGACGCAAAGAACTCTAACCTATCCGCCCTATCCAAGCCATTGCAGCCTTCCTGCAGCTTCATTGCAGCCCTCGACAGCACTCCAACATCCCAGAAATCCCCTCCTTCGCTTTATTCCACTGTCGTCTGCATGCGTAAGTCATGATTTGTATTAAATGTTTTTTATTGTCGTGAATTCGGACACATATTTTGTTGGATGTTATCTTACACTTGTTTTTTAGTATTGGGATATCACGGGCTTTGCGGGGCCTATTCGATGCGTGTTTGGAAATAATTTCACCTCAGTTGTTTGTTAAATAGGACTTGTTCTCTTTGATTAATGTTTGTGGGCAACTATGCGACTGTTTTTGAATTTTTATTTTAATTAATTATTTGTGGCTAAATTGCAATTGGACCAAATCATTTGCACGCGCATAAAGCTTACATTTGATTGAATTGCATTTATGTTTGTATGTCATTTTAGGGTCATCGTAGGTATATTACATTTATTGAGTGATCGCTTGCATTGCATCTAGGATTAGGGAATCGTAAACCCACAATCTATAGGTTCGTCATGCGTCAAATTGGAATCAAAGCCCAGATTTGAGCTTTAGCTTAATACGTAGTTGTAGAGTTTATAGGTTCCTTCATGACTAGGTATCGCCATTATTCTTCTCCTCTATTTGAGAATCTCGAGTCCATTTACACCCGCTCTCATAGAACCCCTTCAGGGAGTTCCTCACTTTACTACAATGATTGTTCTCGATCACAACACACCACTTTCATAGATTGTCTTGATCCATCTACGCGATCTCACTATGTTAGAGACGATCATTATGATGATTATCTTTGTCCATATTCTTGCACGTGAGCGGATTGTGTCGATCATTCAACACGACTCGATTACCTTAGGAATGATAATTATGAGGATCGTCGTTTTGAGAGAGATCTGGAGTGCCAATTTCGTATGGTTGCCTCATCTTTTGACGGCTCATCGAGTCTCAACTCCTTTAGTTATTGACTCGAGGATATAGAATATTATCTTGATTATTTTGAGTTATTCGGTGAGCGTCGCCGTTCTGCATGCCTTCGTCCTGCGTCACGCCGGAGCCCCAAGTGAGCCTCAAACTGGCCCATTTTGAATGGGCTTGAAGTAAAACCATGAAGATGATCACCCACCGAAGTGGCCTAAGCAGATTGCAAATGCTAAGCATTATCAAATAGGGCAGAGGAGGCGCATGGAATGCAAGCTTGCTGATGAGTTCAACTGAAATCACAAAACTACCAAAACGGAAAATGTGGAATTAATATTTTTTAAAAAATTGAAGAATATTGATGGCCAAACCAAGCATGTTAACCTGGGGGAGCAGTGTCGTGATCACAGACGTACACCCGCATATTGCCCTGCAAGTAGGTCTCCAAGGTTCAGAGAAGAAGAAGAAGAAGAGTAAGGGGTTTTCGGGTGGGAATAGTACCAAATTGGAGGATAGGGCTGCGGAGGAGAAGAGGCCGCGTGAGGGGAGATTGGTAAGGTACGTGGAGGCGCCTCTAGCACCCCTCTCGTTCTCTCCAGATGTCGCCAGCGTGGGATCTCTCGCCGGAGTGAATGAGCCGGTAAAAGCTACATCCATTGCAAACACAAATAAACAAAGCCGGGAGGAGGAGTAGAATTTATGGCATGAAAATGAGTTTATAGTTCATACTTCGAAGCCTAATACTGGGCAATTTTTTCCAGTCAGGGCCTTTGCCTCCATTTGGCATGGTGGTACTGGTGGCCTTGGTTTAGCGGCTGTGGTTGTAAAATAAGTTGTTATAAATAGTGGTTTGTAAATAGAGCGGTTGCAAACTGGTTGGTGGAAATAAAGATTTGTTTTGGTAGTCTGTGTTTGCAGAGCTGATCGGAACAGAGAACCGCTTGAGAATACAGCGGTGCCGTTTTATAAAAAAAATATTATAAAATATTTTATATTTTCTTGTTTTTAATTAATTTTAATATTAATAATACTACTGTTTTTAGGCTTCATTTGGTACGGCGGTGGCGTTTGCTCCTGGCGGGTCGAAATGGAGAGTTGGAACCGGAGGGGGGAGGCGGGGTTGGAAAAGCGGCGTTTGAGGGGTTTTTCTTCTTGCGGCGAGTGCAAATAGAGCAAACGCCGTAGCCGTCCCGTTTGTTTACCCGCCGTCCGGCGGCGTTTGCTCCAAACGCCCGGCGAAAACGCCGAAACAAACAAAGCCTAAATTATAAACCTTTTAAAGTATATATATTCTATTCAATTATATATATAAATTAATATTACTGTTCAAAGTATAGATATAATTTTTTTGTAATTTTTTAATTGTTTTTATAAAAAAAAATTATTCCTCCGCCTTGCCTCCGCCTAGTGGTGTACAAAAAAATTGGTCCTAACCGGTCCGATTGCGACCGGATCAGTTAGGACCGGCTAGGGACCAGTCCCGGTGAGGACCGGTCCGGTCCCAGGAGTCGCAAGGAGTCCCCTTTTTTCATCAAAGACCGGTCCCGGACCGGGACTGGTAAAAGACCGGTCTCGGACTGGGACTGATCAAAAGACTGGTAAAAGACCGGTCATTTTATTAATTTTAATAAGTGACCGATCATTTTTAGTCATTTTAGTAAAAGACCGGACAAAACACTTGTAAAAAAGACCGGTCCGTGACTGGTTAGGACCGGTCCTTCGGTCCCTGCCAGTCCTCCTCTAGAGGAGGAAAACCGGTCCCGGACCAGGACTGGTTTGAGCGGGATCGGTCCGTGACCGGTTGGCCAAAAGACCGGTCCCGGACTGGCCCGGGAGTCTTTTTGAGCAATACTGCCTCCGCCTTGCCTCCGCCTCCCCTGCCTCCGCCTCCGCCTGCCTCCGCCTCCGCCTTCACCTCCTCCTTGCCTTCCCCCTACCTTTTTGTGCCTCCGCCGCCGTCGGCCTCCCCGGAGCACGCCGGCATGGTCGCCGGACCCCGGCAAACCCTCCCGGGGTAGTCCGGCGGGGCTTCGGCAGGGCCCCAGCCGCCGCCGGCGAATTGGAGGTTGCAAGCAATGTTTCGTCCCGCAATTTTTTGAGCGCGGAGAAACGT
Organism: Platanthera guangdongensis; assembly: GCA_039583875.1. NCBI lineage: Eukaryota > Viridiplantae > Streptophyta > Magnoliopsida > Asparagales > Orchidaceae > Platanthera > Platanthera guangdongensis. The sequence continues at coordinate 11,533,252 of CM077160.1, read as the reverse complement.
CGGACGTCTGGAAAAGCAGGCGGAAAAACAAACGATGAAAGCCATCACCGTCACGTTTGGCTAAAACGCGCCAGACAAAAACGTCTAAACAAACGGAGCATTAAACTGTCAAAAAAGTGGATGAAGGCTTCATTTGGTTCGATGGTGGCGGATCAATTCGACTGGTGGAAACGGAGTGTTCGAACCGGAGGGGGGAGGTGACTGCTCCAAACTGAGCTTTTTGGGGCGTTTCTGAAGGCGGAAAAGTGGAAACGGAGCAAACGCGTCGGAGGTCCATTTTGTTTACCCGCCTTCCGGCGGTGTTTGCCCCAAACGGAAAGGCGAAACGCTGAACCAAATAGAGCCGAAGTTTTTTAGGTAGGGTTAATCAATGATAATTTACCCCCCCCCCCCCCCCCCCATGTTCATTACCGTCACCACCGCGTCAAATGGAGCCCTGTGGCGGCGGTCGTGTGGTGGTTATGAACCATCGTTCGTGAACACCCCACCATGCCTAAAAAATTCTGGCATTTTATGCACAAAACTGGTTTATTTTCTTGTTAGCCGTTATAACCTTTCGCTTGCCAAACATGCATGAGGTATGTTCCAAAATCTTGATCCAGTGGTCTCATGTGTAATACTCTGCATCTAGGAATTGGGCAGGGTCATATGTTAATGAGTAGTTACCCTATGATAGTGCTAGCACACAGGCTAATATTTACCGTGTGAGCATATCACAAATCATATTTATAGAGTATATATAAACATGTGGTAGAAAATAAGAAGTTGGCATATCTTATAAATCAAGAGATGTGCACAATAGAGATAAAAGCAAGATAAAGAGTTAAGATTTAGCCCTACAAAGCCATCATAAAAATACTACGATTAAACTCACATGTTGTTAGAACTAATAATCATATGAGTCAAATATGTTAATTATGTGCATTACTAAACTGTCATTAATATCGACTCAAATTTAAGTGATCTAATTAATCAAGTCGAATACGTTTCATATTGTATGAGCGGTTCAAATAATATGTGGATATCGGGCGTCGTTTACATTTATACGATGGGCTTAAATGTAAAATGGTCACATTAGGCTTTGCTATAAATAGGTTATGGTCCTCGAGTCACAAAACATAAAAATAAAATCATTATCACTCACATTTAGTTCTAGCATCTCATCGCTGGAGAGTGCCTAGTGGAGGAAAAGATGAGTCGTCTTCTTCATCAGGACCTTATAGACTTGGAAAATCCGTGACTGCAACAATCCATTCTCGTGGATTCAAATATGCTTCCGCTCAAGTTTCATCTCGATGTTTTGACTAGAGCGAATTCGTCTCCGTCATGATTTCACGGATTCTCCCCAACAAGTGGTATCAGAGTCACTATATGTCGTTTCACCGAGATTTTTTTGTGGTTCTCGGATTTCTTCCTTCTCTCTCGGCGGATTTTGGTGTTTGTTTTTTTTCATTTTTATTTTGTGTGATCCATCATCTATGAGATTGGATTAAACATAGTAACTGAGCGACTACGCAGTGGGGAATCGTTGTGAAGGTGCCGCAAACGCTGGCGGGATCTAGGGATGTTTTTGCGGCGATGGCACCATCGACATCTCTTTGCTGGAGCAGCGCTCAACGACAGCCAGGAGGCTCATGCTCGATTTGACAATTTTTCATTTTTGAGCAAGCAGTTGGAATTTCGATTTTGACATTTTTTTGGGGGGGGGGCAAGTTTTTTTTGGCAGGTATGTATATGCGATATATATATATATATATATATATATATATATATATATATATATATATATATATATATATATATATATATATATATATATACATATTATGTATAGGCGAATATGTATATGGAATATTATGTTATATATATCATTGTTATTGTTCTTTGTTCACTTTTTAAATTTGAGATTTATTTGAGCATTAATATGAGTGTTATTATGACATAAAATAATTAAATTTTGGACAATTCTTGTGTATGCATATTTTATTATATTTATAATGATAATAATTAATGTGTCTAAATTTACTCAAAATTTGTTGTTAGTAATATTTTTATTATTTTGGCAATAAATATTGAGCATATTATATTGTTCTATTGTGTTATGTAAAATTATTTAATATCATAATTAACTTTTATTGTATGCAATTTTGGCAATCCAAATTTGTGTTCATTTAAATTAAATTTGGACTGCCTTTTGGAGCCAATTTTCGACTATCTTTGATTGTATGTTTTTATTCTCTTACTCATTTCGGCCTTTTATTTTTGGTATTATTTAAGATATATATTAACATAAATATATATATATATATATATATATATATATATATATATATATATATATATATATATATATATATATTACTATAAATAATAAGTATATTTTTATTTTGGTAATAAATATTATGTTATTCCATGAAACTCAATTTAATTCATCAATTGATGATAAATTACAATTATAAAATTATAAAGATCTAAATATGTAACATGTTGAAGCCAGGAAAAATCTCAACCTCAGAATTCGGACCAAAGCTGTCTAAGGTTAATGGCTCAGAAGCTAGATCAGACGACAAAGATGACTAGAACGAAAAATCAGGTCAAACAGAACCCCAGATGTTGTGGCAAGAAGGTCCCACCACGTACCCAGATGCTCGAAAGGAGCAGCCCATTCTCAACCAAGGATGACCGGACTGGGTACGAGGGGAGCTAGCTGGCGAGGTTGCAAGGTCGCGACTTGCTCTCCAAGGAAAATGAATCCAAAGATTTAGCTAGTATCCCGAAAATGAAGCACGCGAGTATCATGCCGAGGATTTTAAGTACCTCGCCTCGTACCCCTGGGGTCCTATTTATAGGCAAATGCAAGAGGAGGGGGGGTCATATTTATACCCCATCCCGTGGCGACTCGGTGACTTCCAGAGGAACTTGCACGGGCTGGGCGAGTATCTCGCCTAGTCGCCTACCTAGTGAGTATGCGAGGGGAGCTCGCCTATACTCGCCCAGACCTTCCGCGATCTTGAGTGCTGACTTTGACTCCTACCTTGACTTATTGAGTGCTGACTTCTGCTGACCTAGCTGTGGTAGGAACCACCCTCGACGAATACGGGTTGTACACAATGCCCGCTCTTTTCGGGCGACGTAGGAGCTTGAAAAGAAACATCCAACACTTATTCGGCGAGCTGTTGTGACGAGCATCTGGGTTGCTCACCTCTTGTGACTGTCTGCTGATCTCTATAAATAGGGGGGCCTAGTTCTTTAGCCGAATCTTCAGAACTCGCGCATAATGTCGGACGCTGCGAAGTTTCTTCATGACAGTCTCGCCGTGCTGACTGGTGCTATTGGCATCGCTAAGCCGAAAAGGCCGCGCGAGGAGGACGCCGCCGCCGACCTACCCCCCCCCCCCCCCTCAAGAAGAAAAAGGTTAAAAAGTCCAAGAAGGAACCCGTCCCTGGTGACGATAACTCGCCGCCACCTCTTTCTCAAACCGCGGCTTCCACCAGCAACCCCGTGCGCTCTGCCAGCACGCAACAGTTGCTCAGCGACCTGGGACTTAACGGCATTCCCAATGTCGTCGTCTCTGATGCGAGTTTCCTCGACTCGCTCGTCATCCCTGAGCTCGCCACGACCCTGGCCTCGGAACTCGCCTCCACTCCGGTGCCGCAGCGGGTTGAAATCTTCGACCTGCCAGGTTGTCATATTTGCTGAGATGCTTTCTTGTTCTGCCAGGTTTCCACTGCTTGCTAACTTGACCATGATACTCGCAGATTCTCCCTCGGGGGGCGCTAATACGGTTCTGAATGTCGCCCCGTTGAGCTCCGCGCCGCTGGTCGCCCTTCGTATTGGGAGACCAGTAAAGACCGCGCACACGGTGCGGATCAATATCGGCGGCAAAAGAACATCTGAGGCCTCGGTTCCTTTGGCGAGCAAGGAACTGCCGTCGAAGAATCCTCCGTCGAGGAAGATGACCCTGGCGAGTAAGGATCCTTTGTCGAAGGACCCTCAGCCCAAGAAGGATCCACCGGTGAGCAAGGGTCTCCCGGCGAGTTCTGCGCTGCCCGCGAGGACTGCTCCGCCCGCGGCGAGTTCTGCACTGCCTCCGCCGAGGTCTTCTCTGCCCGAGGCGAGCTCTTCGCTACCCCCGCCGCCTCCTCTTTCAAACGTCACCACCATCCAATCAGTAACTGTATCCTTGCCGCTGCCGCAGCCTCTGGTCGCGCCTTCTCAAGTCGCCATGACGCGACTTCCTCCACCTCCTCTGCTGAAGAATCCTCAGCCACTGGAGAGTTCGTCGCTCCCTCCGCCTCCTTCATCACATCCCGCGGGCAGTAAGCCGGTCAAGCCGCGGCCGAGCTACTTTCCGCCAAGAGTTGCGGATTCTGGACAAGGGGGACGCTGGCAAGGCAAGGCGGCCGAGCACGCTGGTGGGCCATCTTCGAGCCGGCGAGATGAGCCAACTCGTGGATCCTCTCCTCGTCGATCTAGATCTCCTCGTCGCGGTATGTGTTGCTATTGATGCCGTATAGGGCGGCTAAGTACCCTGTCTAACCTGGCGACTTTCATTTGTTGTCAGATCGGCCGGCGACTCCTGGGGCGGCCTTCAACGACGTCATGGGTTTACTGGGCATAGAATATCGCCATGCTGCTGCTCGCGCCTACCTGGAGTTGGAGAGCAAGTTTGACCAGCTGGAGATCTGCGAGCCTCATCGCCGAATATCATCATTGGAAGTGCGGATGTCGAAGATGGAAGAGCTCAAGAGTACTCTGGAGAGCTATGAATCCCGCTTCCACACGTCGGCCGGTTGATGAGGATGGAGGAGCAGTTGCGGCTCGGCGATGACGCGATGGCGCTGACGACAGAGCACTTCCGGCGGGCGCGCGAGATTGGCTGGGCAGGGCGACATCCCCATCCCCCAGAGAGGCCTGGGCCTTAGAACTTTCTGTATCTTTCTTTTTTCTATTTGAAACTAGCCGAGAGCGACTTTATGGACTATCATTGATTGTAATAAGCGAGTTTGAATCTCGCGTTTTTATCATATTAATTTCTTCTCTGTGCTGTTTATGCGATGTCTTGTCTGGTCTGTGCCGAGTGAAAGTCCACCTAGTGTCAGCTATGTGCACCTATGGGGGGGGGAATAGGTGACGTGTGGTTCTTTTGCGGAATTTACGGATGTACCTGCACAATAAAAACAACAAGCACAGCACACAGAATACACAGCAAATTTATAGTGGTTCCCCGACTTGGGTACATCCACTTTCCCCCTTCGACCTATCTCCCCAACAAGGGACGACTCGGTCACTTCTCCAACGGGAATGAAATCCAATCCCTTCACTAACGGAAGGAGCCCTTCCACACGTGAGAGTCAACACTCCCACACAACGGGTTGCACCCAACCCTTACAACACGGAATAAAAGTTCCCTTACAACAAAATTAAATATAGAATGTAAACGTGATACAAACTTCTTTTGGAGACTACGGTGTTCCTCTTTGTTCGACGACGTGTTCTTGAAGTCGATGAAGAGTCTACGACCTTGGTCTCACTTGGAGAGGATCTCCCCGGAACCGGCGGCGGCACACGAGCGGCGGCTAGCTTCGGGATCGGCGGCTACGATGAAGAGCGGCTGCTGAACTTGGAGATCTAAACTTCGTAGCGAAGCAAACTAGGTCTACCAACGGTCACTCTAGGATCGGTCGTCTCGATCGATTCGGACGGAGGAGTTTTTCCCGGTCAACAAATCAAGAGTCAAGAGATCTCTGGATAGACACGTGAGACTCAAGCTTTGCTAAGCTTCTGTCGCCGGAGATCACGAAGAAGAACGATCAGCGGCGGCGACGTACTTGCCCGAGCGCGACGGCGGCGGCGGAGAGGAGTCGCGGATCTAGGGTTTGGTTGCGGCTCGGTTTCTGTTCCTTTTTCTCCGTGGTTTACTGTTCAAAATACCCATGTATTTATACCCTGTAGATACAGCAAATTTGACCGTTGTGGGACCCACAAAAGAAATCCCCAAATTCCGGTTCAAACTAGTCCAAAAGCAGAATCCGGTCCAACAGCATTCTGAGAAAACGCCAAGTCAAAATCGGCGAGAATCGCAGGCGATTCTCGACGAATCGGCGAGAATCGCAGACGATTCTCGACGAATCGGCGAGAATCACCAAGTGATTCTCGACGATTCGTCGAGAATCGTTTTGTGATTCTCGTCGAATCACTTACTGATTCTCAACGACTTTTACTGTGTACATGGGCTGCTTGGCCACTGGTTCGGCGGGAATTACAAGTGATTCTCGCCGAATCTTACTTGGCACCATTTTGAGATGGCCAGAAGGAGTCGGCGAGAATCACTGATGATTCTCGTCGATTCGGCGAGAATCACTTGGTGATTCTCGTCGAATTTGCCTTGGACGAATTTTCGTCTTCCCCTAGGAGCTCTCCTTGATCCTCCATGCTCCTTGTCTCTTCTTGCATATGAATGGCCATGTACTTGAAAGTAAGTGCACTCCAATAGAGAGAGTACACATAGGCCAACACACTGATCTGCTCAACGAGGGATTACGTCGTGCAGACCCGTGTATATTGACCTACTGCACCCTGACATCGGTGTGCACTTAGCGTGGAGAAACTGCAAGTACAACTTGAAAAAGTTTATCAAATACATTGTGAATTCATCTTAGCTTGACGGGTGGCTTCCTCAAATCCAGGTAATCGTGGATACAATACCCAACAATCGCCCCCTATTTGACGAAGCCAAAACCTTACTAGCTAAGATGAATAACACCTATCAAATAATAAACATAGCATTCAAAAATTAAACATACAACACAAGAGAATATATGCAATCAGAACAGGACTTGAGTCATTCACACATTCAAATATATATACCAAGAGAAATATATTCACATATAATCCAGAATCGTTCATACGACAGTAATAATCATTAAATGTTCTTAAGACACAGTGACCAGCTATAAAATGATGACTATTTGTCCTTAGCTACGTCACCCTTAAGAGTTTGAGCCAAGTACTTTTTGCTTTGCCTTTCCATGTATTCCTTGGGCTTCGGGTAGTACCTAGGAGGAGCAACTTTGTCTGGATCCTTGTTGTTTCTGAAAAAGATGTTGCGTTTCGCTTCAAATGCTTTGTGCGTTTCCCATTCATACTGGCTATATGCTTCATTTCGATTGATCTCTCCTCTTTCGTGCAGCCGGAAGGTGTCTAAGATGATGTTCCTTGAAACTGGACTCCACCTTTCGTTTCGTACATCCTCCTCACTCATTCTGATTCGCTTCTCAGCTGGAGTCTCCTTGGAGGTCCCTTCCTGAACTTTTCTCTTTCCCCTGGCTTTTGCTAAGGCCTCTTGGTCAAACATGCTCCTCAATTTAGCTTTGGAGAGAGCCCTAGCATCAGCTTCATGTGTGGGAATATCTGCAGCAACACTTGCACTAACATCCTCAGCAACACTTACTTCCTCAGCAGCCTTAGATGTCACAGGGACATGAATACCGGCAGGGTTGTCAGGTAGGACGACGCCTAACGTACCTAGCGTCTGTTGGAGCATCCACCAGCAGCTCTCATAGACGTATTTGCTTGATTGTGCGAAGTTTGCATCCATGCTTTCTTGGAGCTCGGCCAGCTTAGCGATATACTCTTTCTCCCCCTTTTTGGCTTCGTCAGCTATGCAGTTGGCATATGAGTGCAGGGAGTCATCAATATGCTTCGTTGTCTTGGTGAATTCATTGACCAAGGTCTGCTGATTTGCGTTTAGAGTGACCATATTACCATCAAACTTCTGAATGTTGTTGGCGACAACATGAGCGTTCTGATTGACGACGGCAAGAGTATCTGTATTCTTTTTCAAACCGGCCATTAGGAGTGTGACAGCTGTGCCAGCCGCGGTATACTTTTCGTCAAATTTCTTCTCCATCACATCCAGCTTATGGTTGATTTCCACCATATTTTTGAGCATCAGATTTTCAGAAGTCTTAATCCTTTTCAGCAGAGTTTTCTGGGCTATATCAAAAGAGTCTTTAAGCTCATTTACGATGCCCTGAATGATGTGTACAGTGTGAGTGGCTAGGTCATCGCGTAACGGAATAGCCGGGGGCACTTGTGGACCTTGCATTTCAGCAGACGTGTCGGTAGAGCTGGATACAATCACAGGCTCCAAAGGAGGAATGTGGGCGGCCTCTGTAGATTTATTTAACTCCCCCTCCACTGGTGCAGACTTATCAGAAGGAGGTTCAATAGTATCTGGAGTCTCAAGTACTTCATGTCCCTCATTTTCATCGTCCTCTCCGTCCTCATTCAAGAATTCATCTATGTCAGCAGCTTCTTCCAATTCACGATCATCAGTTTCCAGTGCTGCAGCGTCGGTTCCTTGACTATTTCTGTTCAGGATCTCCTCATCCTCCAGCTCAGGTTCACTTACTTCAGGAATTTCGGCTACCGCATCCTTGGCCACCTGGGCGATTTCAGATATTATATCCATATGAGTGGGTTGAGTCTCCCCCTCGATTCCTGCAGTCACGGTATCAGGAATTTCACCGGGGGAGACTGCGGGAGATACTTCCTCGTGCTCTTCCACAGCAGGCTGCCCGATGCGCCGCTTCCATCGATCAAATACAGTAGCATCCATCTTTTTCATGTAGTGGAGAGGAACTCCTCTGCTCATGTCGAACTTGTCTCCGTTGAGCTGGTTGAGATATAGACTGATGATGCGGCCGAAACTTGGAGTGCCCAGAGTGTCCTTGATCTTTTGGAACAACAACTCCCCCCAGTTGAACCTCTTGCGGCAGACCACAGCTATGAGAATTTTGAACATATCTCCGGAGATATGATCATGGGAGCCTGGCTTACAGATAAGCACTTTTCCAATGACGTCAGATAGGAGCTTCCCTTCTTCATTCATCTCTTTTCTCTTTACTGATCGAGTGCCTCTTGGAAGACCGCAGAACAAGAGAGTTCTGGCTTTGTCCTCGTCCTCTAGATAGTCCTCCTGCTCCGAACTTGAAAGCTGCAGGTAGCGAGTTAGCTTATCGGCAGACATCTTTACTTTTGTCCCAGCCACCTTGCTCTTGATGATGGAGTCTCTATCTCGGAGTCTTGCGGTAGAGAAGAACTCCAGCATCTCTTTATCCAGGACTTTGCAAGGGTGCTCCAATACGAAGGTTAGCCCAGCCTCTTCTAGCATTAGAATGATATTCCGGAACTCGTCCGAGGCATGAGAAAATCCAGTGCGAACCAGCTCGCAGCCAGAAATCAAACCTGCAGTCGTCCTTGGAGCCATGGAAGATCTAGAGAGAAGCCCTACTGAAAATGTTAATGAACTTTCAAAAAGAAAACTTCATTAGTGGATGCTTCGGGCGAGGGGATACCTAGAGGTGAAGTCGGTGAGGTGGTTTGAGCAGAGCAAAATCGAGACTTGGGGAGATCGACGGTGCGGGCTTCGGCGGGAGTCGTCGGGAGCCTTTCGAAGAGAACGTCGCGAGACCCTAGCGGGAGCTTAGGAGGAAACCTCACGAGCTGCTGCGAGTCGGCGGAAGAATTCCTACGGGTTGCGGAGAATTCTTGCGGGAGAAATCTTGTGGGTGTCGGGGTACTTGCTGCAGCGTGAGGCGGGTGTCGTGAGGAAGGCGAAGGGTTTTGCGGGATTTAAACGATTCGGCGAGATTTGTCAAGAATGCGAAGGGTCTTCCGGTATTTGACTGATTCGGCTTTGTCAAATTCGGCGGGATTCAGGAGATTTGGTTAATTCGGCTTCTGATACTATTTATCTGATTCGAAATTGAGGGGTCTCTTGACTAGGGATTTTTACATTTGAGAAGCTTGCAATATTTTAGAAATTTTCCGATGTTAAGAAAAAAAAATGATAAATACATGTATATTCTAAAGTCAATCTATTTGAATTTTACTGAGGTTTTTCAAAAGTCTTCTTAATGTCAATTGTGTGTTGTCGAGATTTACAACGGCATGTCTTCGTTAACAATTTATTGAGGTGTAAAGGTTTGCATGCATCGAGTTAACCAATCCTTAGACGTGCATACAAACACTAATATACAAAGAAGGATCTGTATATGATGATATATATAAGTATATATATTTTGAATGAGGATCCATCATGACACAAGTCCTTGAACTGATCAAAATTACCTGGGATTTTGAGAGTTATTGGCTTAGTCCCACAGGTAGATCACATCAGAAGCTCAATGTGAGTATGCTCAAACAGGTAGCACATCTGTTATTGCAGATGCTTGTTCCACGTTAGCCTTGAGCCACCTACTGTCCAGATCCCATCGTATTTACGGGGATCTAGACTACCCTGCAAGACAGAATTACTTTACCTTAGGAACCCAAATCATATTGGGTCCTAGGTTTCTATTAGCATAAGCACGCAACTGCCTTCCTTCAGAAAGCCTGTCTGGAAGACTGCCTCTGTCCCTATAATGTGGATAAGCCCTTGCTGTGGGCACAGAGAGGTTGTGCCAACAGTCAATGGCAAAGTGTCCCACTTTGCCGCAGCACCAACAAGGGTGAATGTTGTATCGCCGTTTTCGACCTGATCTAGTGACTGATGTAGTCACGGTCCTAGGTCTAAAAGGGATAGGGCATGTTCTTGTCGCACAAATTCCTCTTCCATCGAGGCATGAGGAAGGGTGGAACGAATGCATGATGTGAGCGTTATGAGGCCGAGAAGGTGGTGCCATTCTTTCAGGAATCTTCCTTGCTGAGGCTCCATGAAGCCTGACATCATGACTTCTATTCTCCCTATCCCGTGTCCTCGAATGGAGAGAATTCTTCTGTGAACTAGGACATGCAGATCCACACTTTGTTGTGGCAGTGGCCGTGAATACAAAGGGCTCAGAATGAGCCTTAGGTATTCTCTCGTGGGTGCCCATGCCGCCTCTTGCACTATGGACGTTTCCACATGGGGACAAATCACCCTTGCAGTGACCACGATTATTCCTGTGGTCATACCTGAAGGCATGATGAGTTGCCTTCCCGCTTGGAGTGGGAGGTCGGAACACTGTTTCCCCATTTCTCCATCCCTGAATAATCCGGGAGATCCACCCGGTTTCTTGTTTTCTCTTTATAGCATCAACTTTGGAAAAGTTAGATACTATACGTTTCTCATTATCTAGACTATTCTCTAGAGCTGAGATCTTAGAGTCCTTGACCTTGTTGGACGCCAATTGGAGAACCAACAAGATCTTCAGTCGAGCAATCTCTCGAGCTTGCTCCTCAGCAAGTAGATTGCTTTCCTGAAGGGCTCTCTTCAGGGAATCAGTATTTTCTGGAGGAGAGCAGTTTCTGTCTTCAGAAAAGTCAAAAGATATGGGGCAGGATGAAGATGATACCTGCTCATCTGAGTTATTGTCATTAGAATCAATGACCAATGTTTCGTCCTCGTCGGAGCTGCTTTCCTCACTATCTTCTTCAGTCTCTAACACGGATACAGGAGCTCTGATGCAATCCGAAGGATCCTTGCATTCATCTTCAGAAGTGAGGACCCCCACATATGCTTCATCCTCTGATTGACAGCATATTTCAGCTTTATCTGACCCCCCCCATCAGCTCTGAGATCATTATCCACAGAGATTTAGCCGTTTTACATTTTTCCAATCTAGAGCGAGAGGCACCAGACCAGACATCCATGATAATTTGTCGAATCCTCTGGTCCAGCTGAAAAAGTGAGAGTTCCATTTCTGACATCTCAGCAATGCACATGGGCACTTGGATCCCAGAGTCGGAGGTCTTCATGGGAACAAACGGACCCTCTTCCAGGATGAAGGATGCTCGAGGATCGATAGCATCAAGGTGACATGACACTCTCATTCGCCAAATGGGATAATAATCCTTTGTGCAGGCGGGGAGTTTGAGTGGCAGCATCTCATACTCTAGCTCCATGCTTCTGACACTGGTGGCAGGATTCTACTCAAGGTGTTAACCTTTTTGATGAGTAACCTCCCTCTGATACCACTTGAAAGTCCACCTAGTGTCAGCTATGTGCACCTATGGGGGGGGGGAATAGGTGACGTGTGGTTCTTTTGCGGAATTTACGGATGTACCTGCACAATAAAAACAACAACCACAGCACACAGAATACACAGCAAATTTTTAGTGGTTCCCCGACTTGGGTACATCCAATTTCCCCCTTCGACCTATCTCCCCAACAAGGGACGACTCGGTCACTTCTCCAACGGGAATGAAACCCAATCCCTTCACTAACGGAAGGAGCCCTTCCACACGTGAGAGTCAACACTCCCACACAACGGGTTGCACCCAACCCTTACAACACGGAACAAAAGTTCCCTTACAACAAAATTAAATATAGAATGTAAACGTGATACAAACTTCTTTTGGAGACTACGGTGTTCCTCTTTGTTCGACGACGTGTTCTTGAAGTCGATGAAGAGTCTATGACCTTGGTCTCACTTGGAGAGGATCTCCCCGGAACCGGCGGCGGCACACGAGCGGCGGCTAGCTTCGGGATCGGCGACTACGATGAAGAGCGGCTGCTGAACTTGGAGATCCAAACTTCGTAGCGAAGCAAACTAGGTCTACCAACGGTCACTCTAGGATCGGTCGTCTCGATCGATTCGGACGGAGGAGTTTTTCCCGGTCAACAAATCGAGAGTCAAGAGATCTCTGGATAGACACGTGAGACTCAAGCTTTGCTAAGCTTCTGTCGCCGGAGATCACGAAGAAGAACGATCAGCGGCGGCGACGTACTTGCCCGAGCGCGACGGCGGCGGCGGAGAGGAGTCGCGGATCTAGGGTTTGGTTGCGGCTCGGTTTCTGTTCCTTTTTCTCCGTGGTTTACTGTTCAAAATACCCATGTATTTATACCCTGTAGATACATCAAATTTGACCGTTGTGGGACCCACAAAAGAAATCCCCAAATTCCGGTTCAAACTAGTCCAAAAGCAGAATCCGGTCCAGCAGCATTCTGAGAAAACGCCAAGTCAAAATCGGCGAGAATCGCAGGCGATTCTCGACGAATCGGCGAGAATCGCAGACGATTCTCAACGAATCGGAGAGAATCACCATGTGATTCTCGACGATTCGTCGAGAATCGTTTTGTGATTCTCGTCGAATCACTTACTGATTCTCAACGACTTTTACTGTGTACATGGGCTGCTTGGCTACTGGTTCGGCGGGAATTACAAGTGATTCTCGCCGAATCTTACTTGGCACCATTTTGAGATGGCCAGAAGGAGTCGGCGAGAATCACTGATGATTCTCGTCGATTCGGCGAGAATCACTAGTGATTCTCGCCGAATCGGCGAGAATCACTTGGTGATTCTCGTCGAATTTGCCTTGGACGAATTTTCGTCTTCCCCTAGGAGCTCTCCTTGATCCTCCATGCTCCTTGTCTCTTCTTGCATATGAACGGCCCTGTACTTGAAAGTAAGTGCACTCCAATAGAGAGAGTACACATAGGCCAACACACTGATCTGCTCAACGAGGGATTACGTCGTGTAGACCCGTGTATATTGACCTACTGCACCCTGACATTGGTGTGCACTTAGTGTGGAGAAACTGCAAGTACAACTTGAAAAAGTTTATCAAATACATTGTGAATTCATCTTAGCTTGACGGGTGGCTTCCTCAAATCCAGGTAATCGTGGATACAATACCCAACACCGAGTTTGTTCTGCAGGTTGCGATAATGTTTTATCTGTTTTGTGCGACCTACACAACGGAGTCGGATTACTCGCTTAGGGCACGACTTGGTATGATGCTTGCTGTAAGGAAGATATACCCCCCTTTGGCGCCTATAAATAGAGGGGGTAGGTAGGACATAAGTACGTTGTTGCGCTTTTGAACACCTAGCTCGCGAGTATCTTTGTCTGCTTGCGCGCTGCGACTTTGCTTTGCTCCTCGCTCTCATTTCTTCTTTCTTGTTAGAACTCGCAAGATAGTTGGAGATGATGCCAATGCTCTCCGCCAAGCCCATGCCGCCAACTTCACTGATGCGGTTTTCAAAAAGTCGATTACAACAGAGCGGGACTTAGAAAATTTCAGGGAGCGACTTTTGCCGGAGGGATACTCTGCCCGACTTCCTAGTCGCAGCGAGCGACTAAACACAAGCATAAAGGGCACACTGGTCCTCCCCCTTTGCCACTTCGACGCCGGTCTGCGACTTCCATTGTGGCCGGAGTATTGCGATATTCTCCGATACTTCGACATAGTCCCCGCGCAGATCAACCCCAACGGCGTCGCAATCATCATGGGGTTCCTTTGCTACTTGCGCGAGGAGAGGATCATCTTTGATTTTTCCGTCTTCCGCAAAATATTCGCCTTCGCCGCTACCGCCGAGGGCGTGGTGTATTTCAGCAGCCATGTCTGTACACTGGTGGGGACGATGAATAAGGTGTATCGCTGGATCGAGATGCTAGTCGTCGTTGAAGGCAACTTTGTTGACGTCCAGGGAAGCCCGCACTAGCCTGCTGATGTCGCCTTCCTTCCACCGATATTGGAGGTTGTGCGCGAGCAGCTTGTCGAATCGTTCCGAGGTCGTCGGCTCGATGTTATCTTTTGGCGACTAAACGTCAATACACTGTTCGAGGTCCAATATAATGAAGGTAAGTCTTAGCGAGGAACGTCCCTTGCATACTCGTCGTGATAGCTGTGTGTTTACATTGCTCGGCCTTTTGCAGAGCCGAGTTAGCTCCCGGCAAAGCCGCTTCCTCCAACCAAAGAATTCGCCACCTCGCTTCTTGAGCCCCACTCGCCGGCTAATGTCGGCGAGAAGAATAAACTTGCCAAAGGCAAAGGCAAAGCCAGGTCGCCGGGCCCCGCGACCAAAAAACAGAAGGTGTATGAAAGTTTAAAGGGGATAGATCTTAACTAACACTAATTAGAGTTCTATGTATATATATCACATCACAAAGAAAATAAAGATAGAAATCAAGCAAAACAGAAGACACAAGGATTTTATAGTGGTTCCCCAACCTAGGTACATCCACTCTTCTACCACCCTGGTAGGAATCCACTCAGGTTTTTGATCAGGTACCTGACACCAATGAGTTTTTGATCAGGTGCTCAAAAACCAAATCCCTAAGTCTTTTGATCTGGTGACTTGAAACTAGGAATCACTTTTGAAGGGAGATGACAACCCTTTACACAGTGGGGGTGAGAGAGTTGATTATGTCTTCTCTGTCAACAGTTAGAGAGAAGACTTGTGGATTATTGATGGTAGCAAAAGCTCCCCCTGAGATGTTGAATGGTTCAGGTTTGCAGGAAGCTTTAATGCAGGGTGATAGGCCTTCACAATGATGATGATCTCCAGTAAGCTTTTAGACTGATATTGATTAGTTGTCTGATGAAAGCTTGGAGCAGATGAAATCTAATGATTATATTCTTTGATGATGCAGAGTTCCTCTTTCTGTAGAAAGCCTTCACTATCGTTCTTGATGATGCACAACATTGCTGGTCTCGTTCTTGTTCTTGTCGTGCACTGCTTCTGTATATCTATGTTTATTAATTCAAAACCTCTGAATTTATTTTGACTGTGATGACTAATTGATTCCCGAGAATGGTAATTCCTTTGGGAATCAATTAGCATTAAATCCTGATTTACTCCATAATTAATGCAGCCTCCAAACAGCTATATTCAGAAGAATATTTAGCATTAATTCTGATGGCAATAATCTGCTTTAATTAAGCATTAATTAATTCCGCCAGCTGTAACTAATACTCCTGGAAACTCTGCACAGAATTCGTCGACCGGAGCCCGTAGTTCGCCGAGCTCAGCTTCTATTTCATCGAGCTGGGAAACTGCCTTGGGTTCACCGATCGTCAACCTGAGTTCTACATGCGTCGAACTCAGCTGGATTTCGTCGAGCTAAACATCTTACTTGAGCACTGAGTTCGTCGACCTGAGTTCAGGGAAGGAACTCAGCATTCGTCGAACTGAGTTCGACGTTCGTCGAACTGAGTTCGACTATCGTCGAACTGATTTTCTGACTGCTGCATTTCTTGGATTTCTGAGCAATTCTGGAGATAAACCTATGACCCATGACTATACATTTTGGGTCAATATAAGCAATCCTAATAGTGATCCTTGCCCAAATCAGAACTAGGGTTCCAACAATCTCCCCATATTTGGGTAAGGACACTATTTACACAAAACAAATAAAATGCAAAGCAAAAACAATCTGCCTAAATTATAAAGTTTTTCAGTAGATGTACAAGAGTGATATGAGAAATAAAATAAATCTGCTGCTGCAATCTCTTAAGCACTTTTCCCTTTATAAAGTAAACAATCTCCCCATATATACATTTCCTTGCCCAAATTAAACAGCCACTGATATATCCTCTGTATTGGCTGGGGCTGAATTCTTTTCCTGCAAGGAGATGTTAGGAGTTCTGGACCCAGATTACCTTGGGTCCTGGTTCTCTTTTATAATAATTAAAAATAAAGGAACATGTAGGTTGATCCTTGTATCCAAGTGGATGATATTTCCTAGGAAGGATTATCCATTCAGTAAAAGGATTTATAGAATGTTGATTTTGATTATGATTTTGAAATAAGTTAAAATTTCTGCTCTAAACTTTTGAGTTCGACGAATTGAAGTAATTTCGTCGACCTGGGTTCGACGAATGATATTGAGATCGTCGATCTCCGCCCAGAGAATAATGGATGTAGTTTTCTCTGTTCCACTTTCGTCGACCTCTGTTCGACGAATTATATCTATTTCGTCGAGCATAGATTTCAGACCAGTTGAGATCAAAATCTCTGTTCAGAGTTCGTCGAGCTGCGTTCGACGAATAGTATTGTGTTCGTCGACCTAGGTTCGATGAAATTGTTTGAACATGATTTTTCTGAAAATTCTTTAATTGTTTGACTAAATTTTTTAAAACTTCAGTTAGTTTGTCTAAATTTTTTAACTTGTCTTTGTCTTTAACTGATTCTAAATAACTTATTTTTTCAAGAGCATTTTTCAAATTTTCTTTAAGATTTATGTTTTCTAAAGAAACATTATTTAATTTTTCTCTGAGAAGTTTTATTTCCTTCTCAGATTGGATCAAATCTTTACACATTTTTTTAAAATCTTTTTTAAAATGATCAGAAGAAATATCAAAGGAAGAGATTACCTGATCCTCTTCTGATTCAGATTCTGATTCTTCTTCTGAGTCTGATTCTTCATCAAGGTTGCTGCAACAGACATTTATTGCCATTAGGTAAAATTCTCTTGCCCTTGCCTCTTCTTGCTCTTCAGTTGTGCAGGATGAGACTTCAGAGTCTCTCCAGGTTTCAACATCAATTATTCTTTCTTTAGCTGATCCAGCAGCCATTGCTGTGATAGAGTCTCACATGTCTTTTGCAGATGAACATTCAACAACTTCCTGAAAAATGTCATCAGACATTGATTGTGCAAGAATGTTCATTGCTTGTGCATCAGCAATTTTTAGTCTTTTTTGGGCATCTGTCCATTGAGATGATGGAACAACATTTGTTGCCTGAGGTTGAGCTGGTCCTGACAAAATAGATTTAAAAATGTTTTCATCAATGGAGTTCATATAAAACCTAATCATTGTCTTCCATAGTGCAAGCTTATCTAGATTGCACATGGGTAGTCTAGTGCTTGAAAACTCTTCAATTTGTGTCATGAGATATTCTAAAGATATTTAAGATCTATCAGATCGTTTTGGTTCAGGCGTTAGCCTGTACAACCAAAGTAACCTGCTCTGATACTAATTGAAAGTTTAAAAAGGATAGATCTTAACTAACACTAATTAGAGTTCTATGTATGTATACATGTATATATATATATATATATATATATATATATATATATATATATATATATATATATATATATATATATATATATCACAGCACAAAGAAAATAAAGACAGAAATCAAGCAACACAGAAGACACAAAGATTTTATAGTAGTTTCCTAACCTAGGTACATCCACTCTTCTACCACCCTGGTAGGAATCCACTTAGTTTTTTGATCAGGTGCCTGACACCAATGAGCTTTTGATCAGGTGCTCAAAAACCAAATCCCCAAGTCTTTTGATCAGGTGACTTGAAAATAGGTATCACTTTTGAAGGGAGATGAAAACCCTTTACATAGTGAGGGTGAGAGAGTTGATTATGTCTTCTCTGTCAACAGCCAGAGAGAAGACTTGTGGATTATCAATAGTAGCAAAAGCTCCCCCTAAGATGTTGAATGGTTCAGGTTTGCAGTAAGCTTTGCTGCAGGGTGATAGACCTTCACAGTGATGATGATCTCTAGTAAGCTTTTAGACTGATATTGATTAGTTATCTGATGAAAGCTTGAAGCAGATGAACTCTGATGATTATCTTCTTTGATGATGCAGAGTTCCTCTTTCTGTAGAAAGCCTTCACTATCGTTCTTGATGATACACATCACTGCTGGTCTCATTCTTGTTCTTGTCGTGCACTGCTTCTGTATATCTTTGTTTATTAATTCAAAATTTATGAATTTATTTTGACTGTGATGACTAATTGATTCCTGAGGATGGTAATTGCTTTGGGAATCAATTAGCATTAAATCCTGATTTACTCCATAATTAATGCAACCTCCAAACGGCTATATTCAGAAGAATATTTAGCATTAATTCTGATGGCAATAATCTGTTTTAATTAAACATTAATTAATTCCGACAGCTGTAACTAATACGCCGGGAAACTCTGCACAGAATTCGTCGATCGGAGCCCGCAGTTTGTCGAGCTCAGCTTCTATTTCGTCGAGCTGGGAAACTGCCTTGGGTTCACTGATTGTCGACCTGAGTTCGACATTCGTCGAACTCAGCTGGATTTCGTCGAGCTGAACATCTTGCTTGAGCTATGAGTTCGTCGACCTGAGTTCAGGGAAGGAACTCAGCATTCGTCGAACTGAGTTCGACGTTCGTAGAACTGAGTTCGACAATCGTCGAACTGATTTTCTGACTGCTGCATTTCTTGGAATTCTGAGCAATTCTGGAGATAAACCTATGACCCATGACTATACATTTTGGGTCAATGTAAGTAAACCTAATAGTGATCCTTGCCCAAATCAGAAATAGGGTTCCAAAAATCTCACCATATTTGGGTAAGGACACTATTTACACAAAAACAAATAAAATGCAAAGCAAAAACAATCTTCCTGAATTATAAAGTTTTTCAGCAAATGTACAAGAGTGCTTTGAGAAATAAAATAAATAAAATAAATCTATTGTTGCAATCTCTTAAGCACTTTCCCCTTTATAAAGTAAACAATCTCCCCCTATATATATTTCCTTGCCCAAATTAAATAGCCACTGATATATCCTCTGTATTGGCTGAGGCTGAATTCTTTTCCTACAAGGAGATGTTAGGAGTTCTGGACCCAGATTACCTTGGGTTCTGGTTCTCTTTTATAATAATTAGAAATAAAGGAACATGTTTGATCCTTGTATCCAAGTGGATGATATTTCCTAGGAGGGATTATTCACTCAATAAAGGATTTATAGAATGTTGATTATGATTATGATTTTGAAATAAGTTAAAATTTCTGCTCTGAACTTTTGAGTTCGACGAATTGAAGTAATTTTGTCAACCTGGGCTCCACGAATGATATTGAGATCGTCGATCTCCGCTCAGAGAACAATGGATGTAGTTTTCTCTGTTCCACTTTCGTCGACCTTTATTCGACGAATTATATCTATTTCATCGAGCATATATTTCAGACCAATTGAGATCAAAATCTCTGTTCAGAGTTCGTCGAGCTGCGTTCGACGAATAGTGTTGTGTTCGTCGAGCTTGGTTCGACGAAATTGTTTGAACATGATTTTTCTGAAAATTCTTAAATTGTTTGACTAAATTTTTTAAAACTTCAGTTAGTTTGTCTAAATTTTTTAACTTGTCTTTGCCTTTAACTGATTCTAAATAACTTATTTTTTCACGAGCATTTTTCAAATTTTCTTTAAGATTTATGATTTCTGAAGAAACATCATTTAATTTTTCTTTGAGAAGTTTTATTTCCTTCTCAGATTGGATCAAATCTTCACACATATTTTTAAAATCATCTTTAAAATGATCTGAAGAAAAATCAAAGGAAGAGATTACCTGATCCTCTTCTGATTCAGATTCTGATTCTTCTTCATAGTCTGATTCTTCATCAGGGTTGCTGCAACAGGAATTTATTGCCATTAGGCAAAATTCTCTTGCCCTTGCCTCTTCTTCCTCTTCAGTTGTGCAGGATGAGACTTCAGAGTCACTCCAGGTTTCAGCATCAATTATTCTTTCTTTAGCTGATCCAGCAGCCATTGCTGTGATAGAGTCTCACATGTCTTTTGCAGATGAACATTCAACAACTTCCTGAAAAATGTCATCAGACATTGATTGTGCAAGAATGTTCATTGCTTGTGCATCAATAATTTTTAGTCTTTTCTGGGCATCTGTCCATTGAGATGATGGAACAACATTTGTTGCCTGAGGTTGAGCTGGTCCTGACAAAATAGATTTAAAAATATTTTCATCAATGGAGTTCATATAAAACCTAATCCTTGTCTTCCATAGTGCAAGCTTATCTAGATTGCACATGGGTAGTCTGGTGCTTTAAAACTCTTCAATTTGTGCCATGAGAAACTCTAAAGATATTTAAGATCTATCAGATCGTTTTTGTTCAGGTGTTAACCTGTACAACCAAAGTAACCTGCTCTGATACCAATTGAAAGTTTAAAGGGGATAGATCTTAACTAACACTAATTAGAGTTCTATGTATATATATCATAACACAAAGAAAATAAAGATAAAAATCAAGCAACACAGAAGACACAAGGATTTTATAGTAGTTCCCCAACCTGGGTACATCCAATCTTCTACCACCCTAGTAGGAATCCACTCAGGTTTTTGATCAGGTGCCTGACACCAATGAGCTTTTGATCAGGTGCTCAAAAACCAAATCCCCAAGTTTTTTGATCAGGTGACTTGAAAACAGGAATCAGTTTTGAAGGGAGATGACAACCCTTTACACAGTGGGGGTGAGGGAGTTGATTATGTCTTCTCTGTCAACAGCCAGAGAGAAGACTTGTGGATTATTGATGGTAGCAAAAGCTCCCCCTAAGATGTTGAATGGTTCAGGTTTGCAGGAAGCTTTGCTGCAGGGTGATAGGCCTTCACAGTGATGATGATCTCCAGTAAGCTTTTAGACTGATATTGATTAGTTGTCTGATGAAATCTTGGAGCAGATGAACTCTGATGATTATCTTCTTTGATGATGCAGAGTTCCTCTTTCTATAGAAAGCCTTCACTGTCGTTCTTGATGATGCACAACACTACTGGTCTCATTCTTGTTCTTGTCGTGCACTGCTTCTGTATATCTCTATTTATTAATTCAAAACCTCTGAATTTATTTTGACTGTGATGACTAATTGATTCCCGAGAATGGTAATTGCTTTGGGAATCAATTAGCATTAAATCCTGATTTACTCCATAATTAATGCAGCCTCCAAACAACTATATTTAGAAGAATATTTAACATTAATTCTGATGGTAATAATATGCTTTAATTAAGCATTAATTAATTCCGCCAGCTGTAACTAATACGCCAGGAAACTCTGCACAGAATTCGTCGACCGGAGCCCGCAGTTCGTCGAGCTCAGCTTCTATTTGGTCGAGCTGGAAAACTGCCTTAGGTTCACCGATCGTCGACCTGAGTTCGATATTTGTCGAACTCAGCTGGATTTCATCGAGCTGAACATCTTGCTTGAGCTCTGAGTTCGTCGACCTGAGTTCCGGGAAAGAACTCAGCATTCGTCGAACTGAGTTTGACATTCGTCGAACTGAGTTCGACATTCGTCGAACTGAGTTCGACATTCGTCGAACTGAGTTCGACATTCGTCGAACTGAGTTCGACATTCGTCGAACTGAGTTCGACATTCGTCGAACTGAGTTCGACATTCGTCGAACTGAGTTCGACATTCGTCGAACTGAGTTCGACATTCGTCGAACTGAGTTCGACATTCGTCGAACTGAGTTCGACATTCGTCGAACTGAGTTCGACATTCGTCGAACTGATTTTCTGACTGCCGCATTTCTTGGAATTCTGAGCAATTCTGGAGATAACCTATGACCCATGACTATATATTTTGGGTCAATCTAAGCAATCCTAATAGTGATACTTGCCCAAATCAGAACTAGGGTTCCAACAATCTCCCCCTATTTGGGTAATGACACTATTTACACAAAAACAAATAAAATGTAAAGCAAAAACAATCTGCCTGAATTATAAAGTTTTCGGCAGATGTACAAGAGTTCTTTGAGAAATAAAATAAATAAAATAAATCTACTGCTGCAATCTTTTAAGCACTTTCCCCTTTATAAAGTAAACAATCTCCCCCTATATACATTTCCTTGCTCAAATTAAGCAGCCACTGATATATCCTCTGTATTGGCTGAGGCTGAATTCTTTTCCTGCGAGGAGATGTTAGGAGTTTTGGACCCAGATTATCTTGGGTCCTGGTTCTCTTTTATAATAATTAGAAATAAAGGAACATGTAGGTTGATCCTTGTATCCAAGTGGATGATATTTCCTAGGAGGGATTATCCACTCAATAAAAGGATTTATAGAATGTTGATTTTGATTATGATTTTGAAATAAGTTAAAATTTCTGCTCTGAACTTTTGAGTTCGACGAATTGAAGTAATTTCGTCGACCTGGGTTCGACGAATGATATTGAGATCGCCGATCTCCGCTCAGAGGACAATGGATGTAGTTTTCTCTGTTCCACTTTCGTCGACCTCTGTTCGAAGAATTATATCTATTTCGTCGAGCATAGATTTCAAAGTAGTTGAGATCAAAATCTCTGTTCAGAGTTCGTCGAGCTGCGTTCGACGAATAGTGTTGTGTTCGTCGAGCTCGGTTCGACGAAATTGTTTGAACATGATTTTTCTGAAAATTCTTAAATTGTTTGACTAAATTTTTTAAAACTTCAGTTAGTTTGTCTAAATTTTTTAACTTGTCTTTGCCTTTAACTGATTCTAAATAACTTATTTTTCAAGAGCATTTTTCAAATTTCATTTAAGATTTATGTTTTCTGAAGAAACATTATATAATTTTTCTCTGAGAAGTTTTATTTCCTTCTCAGATTGGATCAAATCTTTACACATATTTTAAAAATCTTCTTTAAAATGATCTGAAGAAAAATCAAAGGAAGAGATTACCTGATCCTCTTCTGATTCAGATTCAGATTCTTCTTCAGAGTCTGATTCTTCATCAGAGTTGTTGTAACAGGCATTTATTGCCATTAGGCAAAATTCTCTTGCCCTTGCCTCTTCTTCCTCTTTAGTTGTGCAGGATGAGGCTTCAGAGTCACTCCAGGTTTCAACATCAATTATTCTTTCTTTAGCTGATTTAATAACCATTGTTATGATAGAGTCCCACATGTCTTTTGCAGATGAACATTCAACAACTTCCTGAAAAATGTCATCAGACATTGATTGTGCAAGAATGTTCATTGCTTGTGCATCAGCAATTTTTAGTCTTTTTTGGGAATCTGTCCATTGAGATGATGGAACAACATTTGTTGCCTGACGTTGAGCTGGTCCTGACAAAATAGATTTAAAAATATTTTCATCAATTGAGTTCATATAAAACCTAATACTTTTCTTCCATAGTGCAAGCTTATCTAGATTGCACATGGGTAGTGTGGTGCTTGAAAACTCTTCCATTTGTGCCATGAGAAACTCTAAAGATATTTAAGATCTATCAGATCGTTTTGGTTCAGGCGTTAGCCTGTACAACCAAAGTAACCTGCTCTGATACCAATTGAAAGTTTAAAGAGGATACATCTTAACTAACACTAATTAGAGTTCTATGTATATATATATCACAGCACAAAGAAAATAAAGACAGAAATCAAGCAATACAAAAGACACAAGGATTTTATAGTGGTTTCCCAACCTGGGTACATACACTCTTCTACCACCCTGGTAGGAATCCACTCAGATTTTTGATCAGATGCCTGACACCAATGAGCTTTTGATCAGGTGCTCAAAAACCAAATCCCCAAGTATTTTGATCAGGTGACTTGAAATCAGGAATCACGTTGAAGGGAGATGACAACCCTTTACACAGTGGGGGTGAGAGAGTTGATTATGTCTTCTCTATCAAAAGTCAGAGAGAAGACTTGTGGATTATTGATGGTATCAAAAGCTCCCCCTGAGATGTTGAATGGTTCAGGTTTGCAGGAAGCTTTGCTGCAGGGTGATAGGCCTTCACAGTGATGATGATCTCTAGTAAGCTTTTAGACTGATATTGATTAGCTTTCTGATGAAATCTTGGAGCAGATGAACTCTGATGATTATCTTCTTTGATGACGCATAGTTCCTCTTTTTGTAGAAAGCCTTCACTGTTGTTCTTGATGATGCACAGCACTGCTGGTCTCGTTCTTGTTCTTGTCATGCACTGCTTCTGTATATCTCTGTTTATTAATTCAAAACCTCTGAATTTATTTCAACTGTGATGATTAATTGATTCCCGAGAATTGTAATTGCTTTGGGAATCAATTAGCATTAAATCCTGATTTACTCCATAATTAATGCAGCCTCCAAATGGCTATATTCAGAAGAATATTTAGCATTAATTCGGATGACAACAATCTACTTTAATTAAGCATTAATTAATTCCGACAACTGTAACTAATACGCTTGGAAACACTGCACAGAATTCGTCGACCGGAGTCCGCAGTTCGTCGAGCTCAGCTTCTATTTCGTCGAGCTGGGAAACTGCCTTGGGTTCACCGATCGTCGACCTGAGTTTGACATTCGTCGAACTCAGCTGGATTTCGTCGAGCTGAACATCTTGCTTGAGCTCTGAGTTCATCGACCTGAGTTCAGGGAAGGAACTCAGCATTCGTCGAACTGAGTTCGACGTTCGTCGAACTGAGTTCGACGTTCGTCGAACTGAGTTCGACGTTCGTCGAACTGAGTTCGACTATCGTCGAACTGATTTTCTGACTGCTGCATTTCTTGGAATTCTGAGTAATTCTGGAGATAAACCTATGACCGATGACTATACATTTTGGGTCAATCTACGCAATCCTAATAGTGATCCTTGCCCAAATCAGAACTAGGGTTCCAACAATCTCCCCCTATTTGGGTAAGGATACTATTTACACAAAAACAAATAAAATGCAAAGCAAAAACAATCTGCCTGAATTATAAAGTTTTTCAGCAGATGTACAATAGTGCTTTGAGAAATAAAATAAATAAAATAAATCTAATGCTGCAATCTCTTAAGCACTTTCTCCTTTATAAAGTAAACAATCTCCCCCTATATACATTTCCTTGCCCAAATTAAACAACCATTGATATATCCTCTGTATTGGTTGGGGCTGAATTTTTTTCCTGAAAGGAGATGTTAGGACTTCTGGACCCAGATTACCTTGGGTCCTGGTTCTCTTTTATAATAATTAGAACTAAAGGAACATGTAGGTTGATCTTTGTATCCAAGTGGATGATATTTCCTAGGAGGGATTATCCCCTCAGTAAAAGGATTTATAGAATGTTGATTTTGATTATGATTTTGAAATAAGTTAAAATTTCTGCTCTGAACTTTTGAGTTCGATGAATTGATGTAATTTCGTCGACCTGGGTTCGACGAATGATATTGAGATCGTCAATCTCCGATTAGAGAACAATGGATGTAGTTTTCTCTGTTCCACTTTCGTCGACCTCTGTTCGATGAATTATATCTATTTCATCGAGCATAGATTTCAGACCAGTTGAGATCAAAATCTCTGTTCAGAGTCCGTCGAGCTGTGTTCGATGAATAGTGTTGTGTTCGTCGAGCTCGGTTCGACGAAATTGTTTGAACATGATTTTTCTGAAAATTCTTAAATTGTTTGACTAATTTTTTTAAAAGTTCAGTTAGTTTGTCTAAATTTTTTAACTTGTCTTTGCCTTTAACTGATTCTAAATAACTTATTTTTTCAAGAGCATTTTTTCAAATTTTCTTTAAGATTTATGTTTTCTGAAGAAACATTATTTAATTTTTCTCTGAGAAGTTTTATTTCCTTCTCAGATTGGATCAAATCTTTACACATTTTTAAAATCTTCTTTAAAATGATCTATAGAAAAATCAAAGAAAGAGATTACCTGATCCTCTTCTGATTCAGATTCTGATTCTTCTTCAGAGTCTGATTCTTCATCAGGGTTGCTGCAATAGACATTTATTGCCATTAGGCAAAATTCTCTTGCACTTGCCTCTTCTTCCTTTTAGTTGTGCAGGATGAGACTTCAGAGTCACTCCAGGTTTCAGCATCAATTATTCTTTCTTTAGCTGATCCAGCAGCCATTGCTGTGATAGAGTCCCACATGTCTTTTGCAGATGAACAATCAACAACTTCCTGAAAAATGTCATCAGACATTGATTGTGCAAGAATGTTCATTGCTTGTGCATCAACAATTTTTAGTCTTTTCTGGGCATCTGTCCATTGAGATGATGGAACGACATTTGTTGCCCGAGGTTGAGCTGGTCGTGACAAAATAAATTTAAAAATATTTTCATCAATGGAGTTCATATAAAACCTAATCCTTGTCTTCCATAGTGCAAGCTTATCTAGATTGTACATGGGTAGTCTGGTGCTTGAAAACTCTTCAATTTGTGCCATGAGAAACTCTAAAGATATTTAAGATCTATCAGATCGTTTTGGTTCAGGTGTTAGCCTGTACAACCAAAGTAACCTGCTCTGATACAAATTGAAAGTTTAAAGGGGATAGATCTTAACTAGCACTAATTAGAGTTCTATGTATATATATATATATATCACAGCACAAAGAAAATAAAGACAGAAATCAAGCAACACAGAAGACACAAGGATTTTATAGTGGTTCCCCAACCTGGGTACATTCACTCTTCTACCACCCTGGTAGGAATCCACTCAGGTTTTTGATCAAGTTCCTGACACCAATGAGCTTTTGATCAGGTGCTCAAAAACCAAATCCCCAAGTCTTTTGATCAAGTGACTTGAAACCAGGAATCACTTCTGAAGTGAGATGACAACCCTTTACACAGTGGGGGTGAGCGAGTTGATTATGTTTTCTCTGTCAACAGTCAGAGAGAAGACTTGTGGATTATTGATGGTAGCAAAAGCTCCCCCTGAGATGTTGAATAGTTCAGGTTTGCAGGAAGCTTTGCTGCAGGGTGATAGACCTTCACAGTGATGATGATCTCCAGTAAGCTTTTAGACTGATATTGATTAGTTGTCTGATGAAAGCTTGGAGCAGATGAACTCTGATGATTATCTTCTTTGATGATGCAGAGTTCCTCTTTCTGTAAAAAGCCTTCACTGTCGTTCTTGATGATGCACAACACTGCTGGTCTCGTTCTTGTTCTTGTCGTGCACTGCTTCTGTATATCTCTGTTTATTAATTCAAAACCTCTGAACTTATTTCAACTGTGATGACTAATTGATTCCCGAGAATGGTAATTGCTTTGGGAATCAATTAGTATTAAATCCTAATTTACTCCATAATTAATGCAGCCTCCAAATGGCTATATTCAGAAGAATATTTAGTATTAATTCTGATGGCAATAATCCGCTTTAATTAAGCATTAATTAATTCCACCAGCTGTAACTAATACGCCTGGAAACTCTGCACAGAATTCGTCGACCGGAGCCCGCAGTTCGTCGAGCTCAGCTTCTATTTCGTCGAGCTGGGAAACTGCCTTGGGTTAACCGATCGTCGACCTGAGTTCGACATTCGTCGAACTCAGCTGGATTTCGTCGAGCTGAACATCTTGCTTGAGCTCTGAGTTCTTTGACCTGAGTTCAGGGAAGGAACTCAGCATTCGTCGAACTGAGTTCGACGTTCGTCGAACTGATTTTCTGACTACTGCATTTCTTGGAATTCTGAGCAATTCTGGAGATAAACCTATGACCCATGTGATGGCGACGGTGATGGCGAGGGTGATGACGACGACCACCAGGACGACCAACTTGGGAATGACTATGTTGAAGATGTGCCGGCAAAGAGTGACGTGTGACGTCGTAGCGGTCATGGTTACAAGCTTCGCCCTCGCAACAAGACTCATATTTGATATTTTAGCTTTGGTGTGCTAATAGCCGTTTCATGATGGCTCTTTTAAAAAAAACATTATTTAATTTCTGCATTTTCTTTATATGGTGTGCCTTTAGCCACTTGTTATTTGCTTTGAGATGTAAGCCTATATAAGGCCTTGAACTTTTCATTTGATGGTAGACTTTAATTGAAATCAAAATTTGAATTTGCCAACCCTAATTTTCTCTCTCTTCTTCTCCTAGCCGCCGCCCCCCTCTTTCTTCCTTCCTCCAAATCGTCGGCCTCAAGGCTCCTTCCTTCTAGAGTTCGACCATCTCCTCTCTCCCTCGTGCTCTCGGCCGCCCCCTTCTCTCTAGTGCTCGGCTACTCTCATCTCCCTCTTGCTCACGGCCACCCGAGATCCTCTCTCTCCAAGGATACTTTGGCCCATGCATGAGAGGTTGTCTGCAAGGAAGAAGATAGGAGTTTCCTCCACGGCGTGAAGTGAAGGAGATTAGCACGTTCATCATCCGTAGCGCGCTTCCCGTGGACTTTCAACGGAGGAGCGATCAAACTTGGTGGATCCACGCATCACGGATCTACAAATCCGAGAGGGGTAACGAAAATTTCTACCAAGAGTTTTCTTTCTCTAGATAGTTCTTGTGGTGGACGAATTTTTGCGTTATTTTCCGATTTGTTTTTCTTCGCGGTTAATCAAATAATAGATCGGTATTTTTCGTTTGGATTTCCGAAAGATTCGTAAGAGAATTGGCGATCCTCGCTTTCTTTTTGTTGGGATAGATCCTACCATCTTTCGAATCATTTTGTTCTTGGTGGATCTATTTTGATACAACCCCAAAGCTCGTTCGGGATCAAGATTATCCCATTTAGCCGGAAAGAATTTGACCTATAGCCAACCTTCGATCTATTTGCGGAACGACGATCCGTATTGTTAGCGCGAGCGATAAATAAAATAATTGTTGTGGCTGTGTTTTCGTTAGCGTGTGGAATAGAGAGCGTAGATCGTGTCATAAGCGTTATCGTGGCCTCCGTGACGAATCTCTAGGATATACCCTGCATCAATTTGGTATCAAAGCGAGGTTGTGTTGATTTCCCAATCGACACCATCCTTTATTTTTACCAAGGGTTATCCTCGTTCGCTAGGGTGTGCACTTCCACTACGATTCACATCAAATCTGAATTTTTGTTTTTCAAAACAATACATAGTTGGGCTGCAATTAGTAAAAACACAAAAAAAAAATTTTTGCAGAAAATTACAAAAAAAATTCTGAATTTTCTCCTCATTTTTTAAGAAAAAAAAGTCTGAAAAAGTTTTTCCTGTTGCTCACTTGTTTAGTGTCAAGAAAATTCAAACGCGTAATTTAAATCAGGACAAAATCGTTGTTTGTCCCGTTCGTTCATGCGCACTAGGCTGGGCGCGGAATATCTTTCCTCCACCTCACACATGGCAAACAACCAAGGTGATGAGCATGCTCCGGCCACGATCGCCGAGCTACGAGGAGAGTTTAACGGTAGGTTTGACGCACTGACACAGTTAATTGAAGGGCTCGCTGTAAACCAAGCGGCGCCCCGAAACAACGACGTTGGAAGAAACCAACCGGGCCCCCAACCCCCGGCCGCCAACCAGCGAGAGGAAAGACAAAATCATCCACGTGATCAGGACGATGAGTACCCACCTCCAGGTCATTATGAGTTCGACGTAACTAGTGCCGTTAAAATAGACTCACCCTCATATGATGGTTTGGGAGAGCCCCAACTATTCCTAGACTAGATCATGGGAATCGAGTGCTATTTTGAATGGCACGACCTGACGGACGTTGAGAAAGTGAAGGTTGCACGGATGAAACTACTAGGAAGGGCCAAGACATACTGGTTGAACGAAGGGAGACGATTAGGTATAGTTAATGGCGCACCCCCAATTGGGTGGGCTGCCATGAAAGCACTTCTACACGACCAATATGTTCCCACTTATTACCAGACCCAAATGTTCGACGACTTAGCCTCCCTTCGTCAAGGTAACGCTTCAGTAGCAGAATACATGGGACAACTTAAGGATATGTTGGTGCGTTGTGATGTTCGTGAGATGCCCGAAATCACACTCTCCCGATTTCGTAAGGGACTCAACCCGGACATTCAAGGCAAGCTCTTGCGTTATGGTCACACGGACCTTAACACCACGTTCAATGCCGCCTTGGATATTGAAAAACACAATGCCTACAAAACCAAAGGACGAAACTTTCAGAAAGGAAAATCCCTCTTAGGACCGCATCCATCTTCCTCCACGCGAGACAAGGGAAAGTACCGATCGACGGATTCGGAGTCCATTATCATTACCGCTAGGAATAACCGGAATCCCACCGGTGAGCGCGTACAGTACAATAGGACGAATCAGCAAGACTAATGCCACGTGTTATTCTTGCGGAATCCAAGGGCACTATTCTAGTGAGTGCCCCACGAAGAGCAAACCGTTAGCCCTATTAGACTCCACGTCTGAGCCTACCGATATCGTCTATGAAGCGGGAGAAGAATCTGATGCCGAGCCGAGTGACATTGAGGACGATTCTTACATGATGGTGTTGAGATGTATTTTGGCCACACCGCGAGCGTTGGACGAGTTTAACCGGACAAATATATTTACCTTAAATTTTAAGTGCGGTGAAAAATGGTAACCAAATTAATTATTGATAGCGGTATAGTTGCATGAACGTCGTTTCGCGTCGAGAACGCCATCGCACACATGCATTTAGTCACCGAGCCGCACCCACATCCTTATAAAATCGCGTTGGTAAACAAGACGTCAATAGCGGTCTCTAAGCGATGCTTGGTGCCACTAACATTGAAAAACTACGTTGATAAAGTGTGGTGCGACGTCATCCCCATGGATGTGTGTCATGTCTTACTAGGACGACTTTGGCTTTATGATTATGACGTGACCCATTTTGGAAGAGCCAATACTTATGAGTTCAAATTCAATGGTAAGACCATTGTATTGAAACCATCGCCGCCCAAGGATCCGTCACCTGCATCCAAAGATATCATTGTGCCGGTAGAAAAGAAAATGATAAGTCTGATAAGTAGGAAAGAGTTAGAGCGTGAGACTTTCGTGGATGGCGTTATCTACGCTCTAGTTTGTCTACAAGCTAAGGAGGATGCACCTTCGTTAGCGAGCCTCCCGTTATCCCTTCGAACTCTCTTAGAAGAGTATAAGGATGTATACCCGGTGGACTTACCACCTCAGTTGCCACCTATGCGTGATATCCAGCATGAGATAGATTTTGTCCCGGGTTCTTCGTTGCCGAATCAGCTCCATTACCGCCTCAACCCCTCCTCACATGAGGAGTTGCAAAAATTAATTTCAGATTTGTTAGCGAAAGGATTTATACGTCATAGTAAAAGTCCTTGTGCCGTCCCTGCCTTGTTAGTCCCGTGAAGAAAGATAAAACGTGGCGATTGTGTGTCGATTATCGGGCTATAAATAAAATAACTGTCAAGTATCGGTTCCCCATTCCCCGTTTGGATGATTTACTAGATATGTTATCAGGAGCCGCCGTGTTCTCTAAATTGGATCTTAAGAGCGGTTATCATCAAATACGAATACGGGAGGGAGACGAATGGAAGACGACATTTAAGTCTAAGGATGGACTATATGAATGGCTAGTGCTTGGAGAGGGACTTACCAATGGACCTAGTACGTTTTCGCGATTGATGACCCAAGTCTTTAAACCCTACATGGGAAATTTGTAGTGGTCTATTTCGACGACATTTTGGTGTTTAGCATCTCTCCGGGGGATCATGAAACTCACCTAAGAACAATCCTTACCACATTGCGCAAAAAGAGAATTTATTTATTAATCTAAAAAAATGCGCATTCGGTGTGTCTTCCGTAGAGTTCTTAGGATACATCGTGAGTTCAGATGGCATTCATGTGGATCCAAAGAAGGTTCAAGCAATTAAAGAGTGGCCGGAACCCAAGAATATAAGGGAAGTTCGAAGTTTCCACGGGTTGTTGCCACGTTTTACCGAAGATTTATTCGGAATTTTTAGTAGTATTATGGCACCATCACTGAGTGTATGAAAGAAAGGAGAATTTAGTTGGACTAAAGCGGCCACTAGTGCTTTCCAAACGATTAAGAAACGGATGTCTGAAGCCCCCTTACTACGATTACCGGATTTTAGTAAAGTGTTTGAACTATCATGCGACGCATCGGGGATCGGAATCGGAGGAGTGTTAAGTCAAGAGGGACATCCGCTAGGATATTTTAGCGAGAAACTAGCCGGCCCAAAGTTAAACTATTCGAATTATGATCGCGAATTCACTATGCCGTGATTCGTTGTCTCCAACATTGACGACATTACCTTATATCAAAAGAATTCGTGATATTATCGGACCATGAGGCCCTCAAATTTGTTAATTCTCAAAATAAGATTAGCCCACGACACGCTAAATGGATCTCGTACCTCAGGAGAGTACACTTTCATTATCAAGCATCTGAAGGGTACATTAAATCGGTGTGACAGACGCATTAAGTAGGGTCACCTTATTACTAACTACCATGAAGTGGCAGTCATAGGATTTGAGGAGGAATTAAAGATGAATATGTACAATGCCCAGACTTTAAGGAAATTTATTTCGCCGCTCAGGACAATTCCTCAACCACCATTTCAGCATACTATATCTGTGACAGATACTTATTTAACATTTGCAACTAGGTATCCCCGCTCGTCATACGACATTTTATCATATGGGAATTACATAGCGGAGGTTAGCGGACATTTTGGTATAGAGACAAAACGATAACACTGTAGAGGATAAATTCTTTTGGCCGGGCCTCAGACCATGGTCAACAAATCGTAGGAAGTTGTCGTATTTGTCAACTAGTAAAGGGAAACAAGACCAATGCGGGTCTTTACTGATGTAGGGTAGGCTGTGGGGTGAACTCCTAAAACACCTGCTAGTGACGTGGGGGGGGGGGGTGGACTACCCTAACCAATAACTATATGCGAGATGAAATTATCAGGCGTTAAATTAATTTAAGCAACAAGTCAACATATAATCATTACATTCATTCTGAGCAAGAGAGACGATTTCTATTCAGCAATTTAGGCAATAGCGTTCCTCCGCACGGAGGGCTAATTTAAGCGCGCGGCGAATAAAGCGTCCTGCAAGGCAAGAGATTCACAGGCGAATACAACGTGCTATAATTCCGTCGATCACAAGATCCACGACGTGCACAACATATATTAAACCATCAACAATAAAATCCACATAAACAAGTACAAAGTGCTGAATTAAAAGTCGGGCTGCATGAATATACGTAGATCTGAAATTTCGGAGGCTTGGATGGACTTCTGGGTGTGTTGAGATGAGATCGGGCAAGGGGGAAGGTGGATCCACGTGGGGAAATGAAAGGGCTGCTGTTTGGGGGTGGAGGAGGGCTGTTTGGGGTTGCCGGACTAGTTCCGGCGGGATCCAGCCCGATCTGGACAGATCTGGTCGGATCTGTCTAGATCCGGTGAGGGCTGAATATCTGGCTGGTGGGGGGCTGAGTTTGGTGGCTGTGGAGGGAAGGTAAGGGGGCAGCGGTAGGGGGGATTGGATGGTGGTATGCTGGGCAGTGGGGAAGGGCTCAGGCAGCCCAAATCTGGGCGGAAAAGGTTCAGGCAGCGGACTGGCTGATTCAGGCGGTGGCTGGCGTGGGATGGCGGGCTGGTTCAGGCAGCTGACTGGTTCAGGCGGAGAACCAGTTGGGGGCGGGGTTGGATGGGGAAGAGGAGAAGGGAGGGGAAAAAAACAAAGGAACTTACCCGAGGCGTCGGCACCAAGGGGCTCCACGGCGTCGGCACCGCGGAATGATCACCGGAAGGAAGGAAGAAAACCTTTCCAAACTTCAGCAATAGGAATTCCTGCAGCCCTCCTATTCTATTTATAAGAAAACCAAGTTAGGGCAACCAAAATCGACGGCTATGATCGGCCGGCGGTTCCGTCCCCAAAACTATATAAAATAATGTCTGAAATACAAAGTGCTATATATGAAAATGAATCTAAACGACGAGCCGGACGCATCCACGGTAACGGATCGCCGGTTCGATCAAGTCCGTCGGTGCGAATATACGAAGGTGGGGCCCGCCTTGCTCCGAAGTGCGCCCGATGGTCCCCCATCATTTACACTCCACTTCCGATTCCGTCGGTACCATGGGAAGATGTCAGCATGGATTTTATTTTGGTTTACCCATGACATTGAGGCGTCACGATTCTATTCTAGTCGTAGTAGACCGTTTTCTCCAAAATGGCCTATTTTATCGCTAGTAATAACACCTACGATGCTTCAAATGTAGCAAAATTGTATTTCAAGGAGGTCGTGGCACATCGGGGTGTTCCCAAGACGATAGTGAGTGATAGGGATGTAAAATTTACAAGTTATTTTTGGAAGACACTCTGGAAACTCATGGGCACTAAACTTATGTTTTCGTCGGCCTATCATCCCCAAACAGATGGGCAAACAGAAGTTGTCAACCGTAGCTTGGGAGGTTTACTCCGTTGTTTAGTGGGCGAACATAAAGGTACGTGCGATCTTATCCTTCCGCATGCTCAATTAGCGTATAATAATTCTAAGAACAGGTCCACTGGGTTGTCTCCGAATGAGATAGTGCATGGTTATAAGGCGCCAGTGCCTCTTGACTTGGTTCCGTTACCGCCTTCTTTAAGTCAAGTCAATTTGCACAGGACTTCTCTTCACACGTTCACACTCTCCATGAGCATATTGGCAAGACGTTAGCTAAGCAATATTCTATCTATCATCGAATGCTAACGTACATAGGCGAGCAGTCTCCTTGAACATTGGCGATTTGGTTATGGTTCGTCTTATCCCTGAACGGATGCCTTCGGGCACCATAAAAAAAATTAGCGAACAAGAAAGCCGGTCCTTTTCGAATTTTGAAGAAATTAGGCGAAAATGCTTATTTGTTAGAAATTACGTTGATTGATTGGGAATCTCCCATGTGTTTAACATTTCGGATTTAACGTTTTTTGTTGCTCCACCACCTGAACTGTCTGTCTCTCCGTTTAATAATTCCACTATACAATCTAATGGGGTGGAGGGTGAGCTCAATTCTGGATCGCTTTCTCCTTCGAAATCTACGGGAGGTATGTCGTCTATTGATGATGAAACTTGTTTTTCTGTTTCACCTAACGTTTTTCCGAGGTTTCCCCGGACAAATTTCTTGCCTTACAGGATTTTGCAGGATGATGTGTTTCCCACTCCTGACGGCGACATTCACAGGTTTTTGGTTCGTTGGCGTGGTCGTCCGGCTTCGGACGACTCTTGGCTCTCTGCTGCACAGGTGAATCTTCTTGACGCGGACCTCGTACGCCGTTATATTTCAGCCTGCTCATCGGACATGAGTCCTTTTGAGCGGCGGAGGATTGATGGCGACGGTGATGGCGACGGTGATGACGACAGTCACCAGGACGACCAACTTGGGAATGACTATGTTGAAGATGTGCCGGCAAAAGGACATGCGACGTCGTAGCGGTCATGGTTACAAGCTTCGCCCTCGCAACAAGACTCATATTTGATATTTTAGCTTTGGTGTGCTAATAGCCGTTTCATGATGGCTTTTTAAAAAAACATTATTTAATTTCTGCATTTTCTTTATGTGGTGTGTCTTTAGCCACTTGTTATTTGCTTTGAGATGTAAGCCTTATATAGGCTTGAACTTTTCATTTGATGGTAGACTCTAATTGAAATCAAATTTGAATTTGCCAACCCTAATTTTCCCTCTCTTTTCTCCTAGCCGACCCCCCTCTTTCTTCCTTCCTCCAAATCGCCCGGCCTCAAGGCTCCTTCCTTCTAGAGTTCGGCCATCTCATCTCTCCCTCGTGCTCTCGGCCGCCCCTTCTCTCTAGTGCTCGGCTACTCTCATCTCCCTCTTGCTCACGGCCCCGAGATCCTCTCTCTCCAAGGATACTTTGGCCCATGCATGAGAGGTTGTCTGCAAGGAAGAAGATAGGAGTTTCCTCCACGGCGTGAAGTGAAGGAGATTAGCACGTTCATCATCTGTAGCGCGCTTCCGTGGACTTTCAACGGAGAGAGTGATCAAACTTGGTGGATCCACGCATCACAGATCTACAAATCCGAGAGGGGTAACGAAAAATTTCTACCAAGAGTTTTCTTTCTCTAGATAGTTCTTGTGGTGGATGATATTTTGCATTATTTCCGATTTGTTTTTCTTCGCGGTCTAATCAATAATAGATTGGTATTTTTCGTTTGGATTTCCGAAAAGATTCGTAAGAGGATTGGCGATCCTCGCTTTCTTTTTGTTGGGATAGATCCTACCATCTTTCGAATCATTTTGTTCTTGGTGGATCTATTTTGGTACAACCCCAAAGCTCGTTCGGGATCAAGATTATCCCATTTAGCCGGAAAGAATTTGGCCTATAGCCAACCTTTGATCTATTTGCGGAACGGAGATCCGTATTGTTAGCGCGAGCGATAAATAAAATAATTGTTGTGGCTGCGTTTTCGTTAGCGTGTGGAATAGAGAGCGTAGATCGTGTCATAAGCGTTATCGTGGCCTCCGTGACGAATCTCTAGGATATACCCTGCATCACCATGACTATACATTTTGTGTCAATCTAAGCAATCCTAATAGTGATCCTTGCCCAAATCAGAACTAGGGTTCCAATAGTGTCGTCGCCGCAACCTGACGACCAGGAGTCACCGCTCTATGCTCGGCTTCCCCACTTCCACCCCAATTTCAACCTAGGGCTGGATGCGGTGGACGCTTATGGTTGACCATTGGTGACCTGGTCGGCGGACGAGCATCTGGTGACATTGAGCACCAACCTCCCCTCCTG
The DNA here is from genome assembly GCA_039583875.1 of Platanthera guangdongensis. Taxonomy (NCBI): domain Eukaryota; kingdom Viridiplantae; phylum Streptophyta; class Magnoliopsida; order Asparagales; family Orchidaceae; genus Platanthera; species Platanthera guangdongensis. The sequence goes on along the minus strand of CM077160.1, from coordinate 11,496,384 downwards.
GGAGGAGGACGGGGAGGACAAGGGGGAGGCCTTTGCCATCCTCCACGCGATGTACGGGCGAGGCGACGCCGAGTCGATGCTGCATCTCTGCGAGGAGGAACCCGCCCAGCAGGCAGCCTGCTCGCTCGCACGAGCCGTCGAACTAAATCACTTCACGGCGAGGAGGATGTTGAAGAGGACTAAAGCCTTGAAGATCATCAGCAAGAAGGCGATTGATCTCGGCATGGAATCCACTCGCTGGCGAGATTATGAGGTAAGTCGCCCCCTGCGTGCGATGTTGATGTAATCACACTTGGATTCTTTTTGCTGACTCTGTTCTTTGTCGTAGGCTGCCGAGATAGAAACTGCCAAAAAGCTCTCTGAGTACGAGGCGGAACTCGCCAAGTCTCGGGCTGATCTGGAGGCATCCCAAATCCGCACGGCCGAGATGGAATCTCGCCTTGCCATTTTAGAAGCCGGCGTGAGTTCCTCTGCTCCTCAGCCACGGCCAGAGGATGATCCTCACTATGCCATCAAGCGATCTTGCATCTTGTGGGAGGAGAGGTCATCAGTTCGTCATGAGATATCCCGTGCGACAGGCAATGTCGTGCTCGCGAGGCTGAGGATCAGCGGGAAGCTCGATGAGGGGGAGAAGGTGTTCACTATTGACGAACTTATCCCTGAGCTACTCGCCGAGACAGTCTCGCCAGCTCGCCTTCCTTCACCATCGTCGGGCTCTGGCAGCAGCGGCAGCAGTGGCAGCAGCAGTGACAGTGGCAGCGGCGAGGAGGAGAGCGAGGAAAGCGGCGAGGAAGAGGACGCCAACATTGAAGATGGGGAATATCGACCTGATACTGCCGACGATGAGTCCTAGTTGCTCGTCGATATTTTGCATACTCGCACAAGATAGTTAGCATCATTTTTGTAATAGATATCTTTTGTAACTTGTAATCATTTTGAAAGAGAAATATATATACAAGTTTAAGTTACCATGTTGTTGATTTCCTGCTCGCTTGTCTGCTGGTAATACTCGCTAGGCTCGTAGGCTCGGGGCGGACGAGTGTTCGTGACGCTTTACTTATACGTCGGCGTTATTCATAGTCGCGTAGTCGATACTCGCACGACTGTAGTCGCTCTTCATAACTCGCACCCCGGTACTCGCGCGCAGCTACTCGGCATATCATATTCGCACTTTGCTATATCACGCTCGCATATTAGCCAATGCCTGCACGCATACTTTCCCAATTCTACTCGCATCATTCCAACAAGGAACTCGGTCTCACTCGAGGAGGTTTTTTGCCAGTATGCAGCTCGTGCAGGGACTTGGACTTATGGCAACATGCTACTCGAGGACTCGATATGCTGAAGTCGACGGCTCTTAGGGACCTTGCTCGACTAGAGTGGTGTGAGTCGACTCAGGGAGGCAAGTAGTCAGTCTGCAGGAGAGGAGCTCGTACAGAGATCTCGGACTATGACATCACTCCAGCGAGGATCTCAATCTCACTCGAGGAGGTCTGTGGCCAATATGCAAGAGAGGAGCTCGTACAGGGACTTGGACTTACGAGTACCTGCCACTCGAGGACTTGAACATTTGTTGGAGTCGATAGCTCTTAGGAGCCTTGCTCAACTAGAGTGGTATGAGTCGACTCGGGGAGTCAAGTAGTCGGTCTGGAGGAGAGGAGCACGTACGGAGATCTCGGACTACGACATCACTCCAGCGAGGATCTCGATCTCGCTCGAGGAGGTTTGTGACCAATATGCAAGAGAGGAGCTCGTGCAGGGACCTGGACTGACGAGGACCTGCCACTCGAGGACTTGAACATTTGTTGGAGTCGACAGCTCTTAGGAGCCTTGCTCAACTAGAGTGGTGTGAGTCGACTCGGGGAGACAAGTAGTCGGTCTGCAGGAGAGGAGCTCGTACAGAGATCTCGGACTATGGAATCACTCCAGCGAGGATCTCGATCTCACTCGAGGAGGTCTGTGGACAATATGCAAGAGAGGAGCTCGTGCAGGGACTTGGACTTACGAGGACCTGCCACTCGAGGACTTGAACATTTATTGGAGTCGACAGCTCTTAGGAGCCTTGCTCAACTAGAGTGGTGTGAGTCGACTCGGGGAGGCAAGTAGTCGGTCTGCAGGAGAGGAGCTCGTACAGAGATCTCGGACTACAACATCATTCCAGCGAGGATCTCGATCTCACTTGAGGAGGTCTGTGGCCAATATACAAGAGAGGAGCTCGTGCAGGGACTTGGACTTACGAGGACCTGCCACTCGAGGACTTGAACATTTATTGGAGTCGACAGCTCTTAGGATCCTTACTCAACTATAGTAGTGTGAGTCGACTCGGGGAGGCAAGTAGTCGGTCTGCAGGAGAGGAGCTTGTACAGAGATCTCGAACTACGACATCACTCCAGCGAGGATCTCGATCTCACTCAAGGAGGTCTGTGGCCAATATGCAAGAGAGGAGCTTATGCAGGGACTTGGAATTACGAGGACCTGCCACTCGAGGACTTGAACATTTGTTGGAGTCGACAGCTCTTAGGAGCCTTGCTCAACTAGAGTGGTGTGAGTCGACTCAGGGAGGCAAGTAGTCGGTCTACAGGAGAGGAGCTTGTACAAATATCTCGGACTACGACATCCCTCCAGCAAGGATCTCGATCTCACTCGAGGAGGTCTGTGACCAATATGTAAGAAAGGAGCTCGTGCAGGGACTTGGACTTACGAGGACCTGCCACTCGAGGACTTGAACATTATTTCCTGCTGCTTTAAGAATTTGAAAATGGATTAAGAGCATCGATATCTTTGAGGATGAAGAAATCAGAAATCGAACGATGATCTCGCCGACGTTGAGTTGGGAGGTTGGCGTTCTACCATGTTCCTGATAGTTCCTCTAGTCGGAGGAGAGATGCAATCAGAGATAGCTAGGCTGACATGCAAGGGGGGAGCTGATCTCGGCCGTCAATGCAGGGGTCCGGTCTTACAAGGGCGCTTATATCCCGAGGCATCGTCCCATCGTCCGAACTAGGCTATCTACGAGAAACAGGTCGAAGGCACGTTCCCCAATCCAACCGCTGCGATCGCTCTCAGCTCTGCCAACTGGCTATAAGCGTAAATGCAAGAGCGAGGGGTTATGTTCTTCCAAGGGTCCTACAGGATGGACTCGCGGCTAACATATTCCCTTGGTCCTATCATGGCTCTCTGGCTACTGGAGGGAAAGCTTGGCAAGGTTGATCCTTCCTCAAATCCGAGAGGTTGGGGTCCAGACCTGTTCCCGCTAGTTCCTCCAGTCGGAGGAGAGATGCAATCGGGGGTAGCTATGTAAGAACCCTTCTTTTTTTTCTTTCTTTTTAAAATCCGGGGTCTTAGGCCAGAACCGCGCCTTGCGATGACACCTTCGCCCCGTGAAGGTCGTCACTACAAGACGCCGATCCTGCGGCCAATCGATCGCAGCTGACGCAAAAGTAGCAGTACAAGAGAAGACAAGTCCACAACATATCAAGATATATATAAATCTCCACGAAGGGTGAGTGGTCAGAATAGTAAAGTGTACAGAAATAAAAGGGCTGAATCCCGGTACATCATATCCTCACTACAGATCTCTCATGCGGAAGACAAACAAAACAACTACTAGAAGTCAAAACTCCGGTCCATCTGGTTGTACTCCTGAGCTAGACTGCCTATCTCAACTGCATCGGTCTCCTGGGCTGCTCCTCCATACTCGGCTCCACGATCCCCTTATATGATGTGGTTCGAAACCATTAGTCAAAAAGACTAAGCCCTATCATCCCCACACCTTCCCCCATGCTCCTAGGCACCGAGCGGGGAGGAAGAAGGAAAGGACGTGAAAGAGGCGAGAAATCAAAAACAGGTGACAGGGGGACCTAGCTAGCAATTATAATCAGGTTATAATGAGTAAAGTAAGAAAGGAATATAACCTTCATCTATGTGAATACACATATGCCAAGGGATCTTCTAAAGGCTCCCATGTATAAAATGTCCCATACCACTTTATACGTTGGGGGTGTCGGTTATCACAGCAGCATATAAATTTGAAAAAACCTTAATTTATAAACTTGCCCACACAAGCTTATAGACCAAGGGGTCGTTTTGCAGGGCCTAATGTATAAGTGTCCCATAACTTATACTATAGGTGTCAGGGTTAATGAATCGATTATGCTATGACATGCAAATGGGTATGATGGACATGCAAGTGCAACACACTGATTGATATTTTCGCGCATCAAGTCCGAAAACTTAATGCGGGTTAAACTCCAAAAAGGTTTACGAAGCGCGGCGCCCCGGGCGATTTTATTTAAGTTGAAAAGCGGATTTGATTTTATTTAAGAAAACGCGGGCGCGCGTATTTATTTATTTGGATATAAAACGGGTTAAATCGAGTTTTAACGAAGGAGGCAAGTGCACCTATCGTGTGTAGTACATGATATTCCGGGTGGAATATCGAGGTCGTATTGTTCTCGGGGCCGGTTCGTTTATTTCTACTCTTCCCTGGAGGGGACTATTATTTTACCGATATTTTATCTTGTCGGGATATTATTTATATAAAGAAAAGGCAGAAAATAAAAGCATAATAAAGGTGGAGCGATGAAGAGCTCAGCTCGAGGGCACCGAAAAGACATTGAACTAAAATAAACGTTAAATAAAAAGAGCTCCTAAGTTTTCTAATTAATTAGGGCGGAGACTTGGCCGTGGAGGCTCCACTAAAATGAACTCACCTATCTCTAGGACTATCGCTCACCTGAACATTAAGACTATTCGATCGGCTCTCGTCCGACGAAGGATTCCTCTTAATGCCCGCTTTACGCTAAGAACCCCGCTATTGGGTGGGGAACCCAATCCGGTAGAGTTGCGCGCCTCCTCTCTCGAGGGTTAGTGCGGAACTCCATTTACCAAGGGTGATCGGTCCATATGCACGACCTCTCGGCTAGCTAGCATATGGACTACGGAAATAGGGCCCACACATCGATTATGTGGTCCTACGCGTCGTAAACCCCGGGCAAACCTTAAGTGATTTTTAATTTAATAGAAAAATAAGACCTTTAATTATTTAAAGGAATTTTTTCTGTCCCAATGCTCTTCGATACTGAGGGCTAAGAACGTTAGCCACTCATCGGAATGGGGACGACAGCGATTGAAAGCAATAAAATTAAAGCAGAAAAATAAAGCAGGAAAATAAAGCAGTAAATGGAAAGCAGTAAATTGCAAGTCCTACTCAAACGAGTAGGACTGAAATGAAAGCAGTAAAATTGCAAGTCCCGGCGCAAATGCGTGGGCGGAAAAAGAAAGCAAGTCCTACTCAAACGAGTAGAGAAAAATAAATGCATTTACAAGGGCATTCCAAATTATTACAGTAAAGACCGGCCATTTAACTCAAGTGAGTAGGCGGTAAATAAAAGCTAACACTCAAGCACTCACATAAAATTAAAACACACCCACTCTACAAGAAGTAAACACACTCTACTGAAATAAAATCCAGCCATTTAACTCAAGCGAGTAGGCGGAAAAATATAAAATACACACACTTGCTTGAATAAAATCCAGCCATTTAACTCAAATGAGTAGGCGGAAAATTAAAAATAACACACGCACACACTCTACAGGATTTGAAATAAAGCCATAAAAACTACTCATACACGCACGCACACGTACAAAATTAAGAAAAACTAAGTGACTGAAAAATTAAAACTACTACATTTCTACCGCTAGAATCGGTAGAAATGAATAAAAAGTGAAAATAAATTTAAAAGGAGCAAAAGTTTTTGCAAAATAAACGAAAATTGCAAGTGCTCGAAAAATTGAAATGAATACATTTCTACCGATGGAATGCGGTAGAAATGCATAAATGAAGAAATAAAATTTAAACGGGCAAAAAGTTTTTGAAAAATAAAAGCAAAATGAAGTGTTTGAAAAATTAAAACGACTATATAAACGTTCCTATAACTTCGCAAAAGTGATTAAAAAGTGAAAATAAAGTGAAAATGAAGAAAAGTTTTACGACCTAAAAGGATAATCTACGTTAGTGAAAAATCAAAACCACTTTGAAAACGCTTTTACTGGTTTATAGGAATGCATAAAAAGCTATAAAAAACCTAAGTCTAACCAAAACTAAGTAGAAATAACTAAGTATAATAACATGAAAATTAATCTCATACACCCACACACGCGTACAAAAAGAAAGCGAAAAAAAAACAAAGTAAAAAAAACAATAAGATTGCTTAGGGATTGCATATAAATGAAGTCCATAACATGTAAAGGAGAAAATATACAAATTTTATTGAACTAAACAGGAGATTACAAAGCTAAAAATAAAGGAGAGGGGGAGAAAACAACTTTACATAGCATTTGGAAGCACCTAACAGCAAAGCCCTAAGCAAAATGGATCCAAAAAAATGGAACCCGGAATTCAGACAGGAAATCTGAATTTATAGAAAAAATTTCACGGGACACGCCCTCGGACACGGGCGTGTCCGTGGGCGTGTCTACACTATTCACATGGCGGCCTTCCGATTTGACTGGAGATTTGACTTTGGCGCTGAAATCGGGACGGTCACGCCCCATGTCACGGGCGTGACTATGGGCGTGTCGACACTATTAAGCAGAAGATTTCGGTGACTTGACGGCGAGTTGACGTTGCGGCGGAAAACACGGCGGTCACGCCCCTTGTCACGGGCGTGACGGTGGGCGTGTCGTGCGGCGATTAATGGCGTTGTTGACTTCGGGAGGTTGCCGGCGGCAGTTTGTCGGCCAGGTGGAGGAGTCACGCCCTAGGTCAGGGCGTGACTCTAGGCGTGTCAGGTTGGCTCGACGAACGTCGAGCGAAAAACATCGAAAGGAGTGGTCACGGCTTGGGTCACGCCCGTGTCAGGTGACACGGGCGTGTCGACGGGCGTGTCAGCTGGGTCGACGATCGTTGAGCGCGATTCCGTCGATCTGGATGGTCACGGGCATGGGTCACGGGCGTGACTTGGGTGACACGGGCGTGACACGGGCGTGTCACGCTATTTCTTCAATAATATGTCATTTCTCGGGAATTTGACGTATCACGCCCTGGTCACGGGCGTGACCAACAGTACACGGGCGTGTACTTTGAGTTTTTGGCATTTTTTCCTGAAAAATTCAGAAAATAAAAATAAATCTAAGTTAGAAAATATTTACAAAAAGGAAGCAATTTATTAAGGAAAAACAACTAAAAATTACAAAAAGAAACTAATACATCTTATTTAATGTATAAAAAACACGTATATTTACAACTCACAAATAACCCCATACTTAAGCTTTTGCTATTCCAGAGCAAAAGTTGGAGATGAACTTATAATGAATTAAAGAAATCCTAAGTTTATCTACCGCTTGACTTAATTGAAAGAAGGATCAAAATGAATATCCAGGGTATACGAGTTTAATCGTAAATTATGCCAAAAATTTAAATAAAGGAAGAGTTTCAGCAAAAGACTTCTCGTTATAAGCAAATAGATAGCAAAAATTTTATTTTGTGAGGCTAACAAAAATAGATGGATTTATGAAACTGTAGCTTGGAAAAAATTAAAGGAAATAATTTAATTTACAAATTATGCTCTCAAAAAGATTTTTAAAATAAATCTAGAATTTTTTGAATTTGGCGGAGGGAGATATCGTGGGATATGAAGAAGGTTTAGAATTTTTAGAGGCGAGGGTATATTTTTTTTTTCGCTCGAACCTCTAATGATTTTTTTTTTTCGAATATGGATGTTAGGAAAATGAAATCTTATTTTCCATAACAAATTTTTTTAACATCTTCATAATCCAATGTATATGTGTAGGAGTAATGAATTTTATCCTCTTACTCGATAACATATAATCTTTTCAAATATTGGATGCCTATGTTTACGGAACGAAATCTTATTCCCATTGACATAGGATCTTTTAAGGAACGAAATCATGTCAAGTATGACATGAAAAAAAGGTGATAGAGTTTTTTTCAAAATAAAACTAGGTCTAATAAAAAACTTTTGAGATCAACCTTTATAAATGAAACATTCCTAAATTTCAAAAAAAAGCTTGGAGTTATCATAACTTGAAATCTAAGATTGTTTATTTTTAACAAAATAAATATGCAACTATTTAGATAGATTAGAAGTGGTGCTGAAAACAGGTACTTTATTTAAAATAAAAGCATACGAAAATTTTTTAAACTTAACCCCAGATATCTAAATATATCGTTCTCTAATTAATAAACGAATAGTAAGCAAAGAATTAAAAATTCGCTTATAAATTAACTCGCAACTAGATTGTTGGGAGCGAAAAGGGTTAAGAATTGAGATATTCGATTTATTTGTTACATAATTACAATACATTTTTTTTTTATTTTTAGGTTTTTTTCTCTTTTTTTTTTTGAATTTTTAGTCATTGGCCCGCGAACAGACTCTTTGGGTGGTTGGTTCGATGAGTCGAACGTCGCGGGCATGCTAAAAAGCGAGGTTTACAAATAAGAAGAGGCGGGGAAGAGAGAGATTTATTTACAAAAATATTTACGATGTAAAAAGATTTTTTGTATTTTTTTGAGTTTTATGATTTTTTTTTTTGAAGTTTTATGATAATAAAAACAAGGAAACTTTTTTAGATTTTAAGTTTTGCAAATTTTTTGTAGTTTTGATGAGTACAGAATAAAATAAAAAAATGCAGTATAGGAAAACACCCCCATACTTAAACCCAACATTGTCCCCAATGTTGCAGTCTAAGTATGCGGAACGATTAATATACAAAATATAATAAGTACAAAAGAAAAAGGGAGGGTAGGAGCTTCCCTAAGACGAGCGCGGGAGGCCCAGGTTGAAACCCTACATTATTTAGAAAAGAAAAAGCAACTAGATAAGCATAAAAACAAAAAAAAAGATACACTCGGCCAAAGAGTGGGTGTGGGCGTGGTAGGTAGGGGGTGACAAGTGCGTGGGACTCGAAGCTGACGTCTTAGCTTATGAGTGCAATAAAAATGCGCTCCCCTATCGCCAAAAGAGGGAGAACTGCGCTGAATCAAAATAAAATAAGTTAAATTAAACAAAATATATACTTACGTTTTTTTGGGTTTGTTTTTTTATGTTTATTTTTTTTTTTTTTTAAATCAAATTAGTAATTTTGTTTTGTTTTTTTTTTCATAAGGAAAATATTTTTTTAGTTTTTCATTTTTCAATGTTTTGTTTTTTGTTTTTTTGTTTTTTTGTGTTTTGTTGTTAGTTTTATAGTTTTTTTTTTAAGTTTTTAAGGTTTTGCAAAAAAATTTTTTAGTTTTATAAGTTTTTAAATTTTTTTTTTTTTTTTTATAGTTTTTATGATTATTATTATTATTATATTTTTGTTGGCCATTTTTAATTTTTGGTATATATAGATATAGGTAAAATTAATAGATTTCCAGAGTTCGAAATAACGACTCGAAAATCCCCGGCAACGGGCCAAAAACTTGATTGATCATGTCAAGTATGACATGAAAAAATGGAAGTGGGTTTAGTTTTTCAAAAATAAACTAGCTTTTAATAAAAAAGTTTTGAGAGCAACCTTTTTAAATGAACGTTCCAATGTTTCTAAAAGCATGAAGTTGAAATAATTGAAATCCATGGATGTTATTTTATAACATAAAAAACGAGCTTCTATTTATAAAATTAGAAGTGGTGGGTGAAAAACAAGTTCCCTATTATAAGGATAAGACATAAAAAATTCTTTAAATCTTAACCCCAGACACTTAAATCTATCGAACTTTAATTAATAAACGAATAGTAAGCAAAGAATAACTAAAATTCGCATACAAATTAACTCGAAACTAGATTTGTGGAAAGCAAAAAGAGTTAAGATATGGTGTATTCGAATTATTTTGTTACATAATTTTAACAAAACATTTTTTTTTTTGGATTTTTAGAGTTTTTATCATTTTTTTGTGTTTTAATTATTATCTTTTTAGGAGTTTTTTTTGATTTTTTTTATCTTTTTAGGGTTTTTGGTTTTTCTAATTTTTTTGATTTTTAGTTTTTGAGGGATAAATTATTTACAAGAATGAGGAGAGAAAGAAGAGTTATTTACAAAGAAGATAGGGGGAAAGAGAGATTTTTTACAAAAAAGCAAAGTAAAAACTCGATTGCGGCCCCGCGAACAGACTCTTATTTGAATGGTTGGTTCGATGAGTCGACCGTCGCGGGCAGGCAAGACGCAAGTTTTTACAAAAAAGAAGATGAGGGGGGAAGAGAGAATTTTTTTTTGTTTGTTTGAAGTTTTTTTTTATTTTTTTGTTTTTGTTTTTCTTTTAATTAAAAATTTTTTGAAATTTTTTTGATTTTTGCATTTTTTTTTTTTTGTTAAGTACTGAATATAAAAAGTGCAGAATAGGAAACACCCCATACTTAAACCCAACATTGTCCCCAATGTTGCATCTAAGTATGCGGAACAGATAATATACAAATAAGTACAAAAGAAAAGGGGAGGGTAGGAGCTTCCCTAAGACGAGCGCGGAGGCCCAGTTGAAACCCTGCATTATTCAGAAAAGAAAAAAAAAGAAAGAAGCAAAAAGATAACAGAAAAAACAAAAAAAGATAAACTCGGCCGAAAGATTGCGGGCGGTAGGGGGGATGTGCGTGGGGGAGTCGAAGGTAGCTAAGGTCTTAGCGACCACTGTGTGATAAAATGTGATCCCTTAGCGCGCACAAAAGTGAAAAGCACGCCGAATCAAAATAAAATAAAATATAATAAGTTAAATTAAAATGTATATTTTTTAAGTTTTTCATTTTTTAGTTTTTAGTTAGTTTTTTTTTTGTTGTTTTTTTTTTCAAAAACAAGAATGAAAATAAAATAAAATATTTTTTGTTAAGTTTTGTTTTTCATTTTTTGGATGTTTAGTTTTTTTTTTTTTAGTTAGTTTTTTTTTTTTTTTACTTTTATAGTTTTTTCAAATTTTAATTTTTAAGGTTTTTCAAAAAAATTTTTTGTTTTGAGTTTTTCAATTTTTTTTGGTTTTATAAATTTGTAAATATATATATATTAGTTATTATTATTACTATTATTATTATATTGGCCATATTTATATATATATATAAATATAGGTAAAATTAATAGATTTCCAGGGTTTAAAATAACGAACCGAAAATTTCCCCGGCAACGGCGCCAAAAACTTGATGGTTAAAACTCGGAAATTATTTGCGGTCACGCGGCGACGGCGGTTTTATTTGCGAAAAAGGCGGAAGTGATTTATTTAAGATAACGGGGGCGCGCGTATTTATTTATTTATTTTGGATATAAAAAAGTTTTAGAAATCGAGTTTTAACGAAAGGAGGCAGTGCACCTATCGTGAGTAGTACAGGATATTCCGGGTGGAATATCGAGGTCGTATTGTTCTCGGGGCCGGTTCGTTTATTTCTACTCTTCCCTGGAGGGGACTATTATTTTACCGATAATTTTATCTTGTCGGGATATTATTTATATAAAGAAAGGCAGAAAATAAAAGCATAATAAAGGTGGAGCCGATGAAGAGCTCAGCTCGAGGGCACCGAAAAAGACATTGAACTAAAATAAACGTTAAATAAAAGAGCTCCTAAGTTTCTAATTAATTAGGGCGGAGACTTGGCCGTGGAGGCTCCACTAAAATGAACTCACCTATCTCTAGGACTATCGCTCTCACCTGAACATTAAGACTATTCGATCGGGCTCTCGTCCGACGAAGGATTCCTCTTAATGCCCGCATTACGCTAAGAACCCCGCTATTGGGTGGGGAACCAATCCGGTAGAGTTGCCGCGCCTCCTCTCTCAAGGGTTAGTGCGGAACTCCATTTACCAAGGGGTGATCGGTCCATATGCACGGCCTTCGGCTAGCTAGCATATGGACTACGGGAATAGGGCCAACACATCGATTATGTGGTCCTACGCGTCGTAAACACCCGGGCAAACCTTAAGTGATTTTTAATTAAATAGAAAAATAAGACCTTTAATTATTTAAAGCAATTTTTCTGTCCCAATGCTCTTCGATATTGAGGGCTAAGAACGTTAGCCACTCATCGGAATGGGGACGGCAGCGATTGAAAGCAATAAAATTAAAGCAGAAAATAAAGCAGGAAAATTAAAGCAGTAAATGGAAAGCAGTAAATTGCAAGTCCTACTCAAACGAGTAGGACTGAAATGAAAGCAGTAAAATTGCAAGTCCCGGCGCAAATGCGTGGGCGGGAAAAAGAAAGCAAGTCCTACTCAAACGAGTAGGAGAAAATAAATGCATTTACAAGGGCATTCCAAATTATTACAGTAAAGACCGGCCATTTAACTCAGTGAGTAGGCGGTAAATAAAAGCTAACACTCACGCACTCAACATAAAATTAAAACACACCACTCTACAAGAAGTAAACACACTCTACTGAAAAAATCCAGCCATTTAACTCAGCGAGTAGGCGGAAAAATAAAAAATACACACACTTGCTTGATAAAATCAGCCATTTAATCAAATGAGTAGGCGGAAAATTAAAAATAACACACGCACACACTCTACAGGATTTGAAATAAAGCCATAAAAACTACTCATACACGCACGCACACGTACAAATTAAGAAAAACTAAGTGACTGAAAAATTAAACTACTACATTTCTACGCTAGAATTCGGTAGAAATGAATAAAAAAGTGAAAATAAATTTAAAAGGAGCAAAAGTTTTTGCAAAATAAACGAAAATTGCAAGTGCTCGAAAAATTGAAATGAATACATTTCTACCGATGGAATGCGGTAGAATGCATAAAATGAAGAAATAAAAAATTTAAACGGGCAAAAAGTTTTTGAAAATAAAAGCAAAATGAAGTGTTTGAAAAATTAAAACGACTATATAAACGTTCCTATAACTTCGCAAAAGTGATTAAAAAAGTGAAAATAAAGTGAAATGAAGAAAAGTTTTACGACCTAAAAGGATAATCTACGTTAGTGAAAAATCAAACCACTTTGAAAACGCTTTTACTGGTTTATAGGAATGCATAAAAAGCTATAAAAAACCTAAGTCTAACCAAAACTAAGTAAGAAATAACTAAGTATAATAACATGAAAATTAATCTCATACACCCACACACGCGTACAAAAAGAAAGCGAAAAAAAACAAAGTAAAAAAAACAAATAAGATTGCTTAGGGATTGCATATAAATGAAGTCCATAACAATGTAAAGGAGAAAATATACAAATTTATTGAACTAAACAGGAGATTACAAAGCTAAAAATAAAGGAGAGGGGGAGAAAACAACTTTACATAGCATTTGGAAGCACCTAACAGCAAAAGCCCTAAGCAAAATGGATCCAAAAAAATGGAACCCGGATTCAGACAGGAAATCTGAATTTATAGAAAAAATTTCACGGGACACGCCCTCGGACACGGGCGTGTCCGTGGGCGTGTCTACACTATTCACATGGCGGCCTTCCGATTTGACTGGAGATTTGACTTTGGCCGCTGAAAATCGGGACGGTCACGCCCCATGTCACGGGGTGGACTATGGGCGTGTCGACACTATTAAGCAGAAGATTTCGGTGACTTGACGGCGAGTTGACGTTGCGGCGGAAACACGGCGGGTCACGCCCCTTGTCACGGGCGTGACGGTGGGCGTGTCGTGCGGCGATTAATGGCGTTGTTGACTTCGGGAGGTTGCCGGGGGCAGTTTGTCGGCCAGGTGGAGGAGTCACGCCCTAGGTCACGGGCGTGACTCTAGGCGTGTCAGGTTGGCTCGACGAACGTCGAGCGAAAAACATCGAAAGAGTGGTCACGGCTTGGGTCACGCCCCGTGTCAGGTGACACGGCGTGTCGACGGGCGTGTCAGCTGGTCGACGATCGTTGAGCGCGATTCGTCGATCTGGATGGTCACGGGCATGGGTCACGGGCGTGACTTGGGTGACACGGGCGTGACACGGGCGTGTCACGCTATTTCTTCAATAATATGTCATTTCTCGGGAATTTGACGTATCACGCCCTGGTCACGGGCGTGACCAACAGTACACGGGCGTGTACTTTGAGTTTGGCAATTTTTCCTGAAAAATCAGAAAATAAAAATAAATCTAAGTTAGAAAATATTTACAAAAAGGAAGCAATTTATTAAGGAAAAACAATAAAAATTACAAAAAGAAACTAATACATCTTATTTAATGTATATAAAAACACGTATATTTACAACTCATCACACACACACCCGACTCTGTGCACACAGACCTTTAGTTCCCACTTTTTGAGAGCTAGCATCACTCTCGGGTACCACCGCTGTGGCTACGGCAGCAGCGGAGCGGGCGTCTCCGCTTCTAGGCCAGTATGCACACTACCAAGCCTTAGACCCCTCTCATACGCCTCTGTACACGTCCAAGGTGCACTCTAGAGTCTCGCGTACGTACTTTGCTGACAACCCGTCAGTCTTGTTGGGTCGGATGTGCGTTATCGAGGGTCGTCCTCCAGACCGCAGTGTAAAACAACCCACTGGCCCCTTTAACTCTCACAACCGCCTGGTGCACCGTACTGTCATCGGTGTGACGAACGGCCCAGTACCGCATGCCCCGCCACTAGATTTATGCACATGCAAGTTTATCGTATCAGAACCGAGCCAAAGCTCCCGGACCATCCCGTCTGTCACAAGTATCAACTGAGCCAAAGCTCGCCAGACCGAAACGTCCGTCTCTTATTCCAAACCTCATCCCTTTGAACACCGCGGGATGGCGCCCCTTTGAACACCTCGGGACGACTTATCCATTTCCAATACTTGTCCAACTAGTGAGTGCAGTGTGAAACCCTATTTACTAAATTACTCTTTTGATTTGTTCTTTAAGGTTTACGTTAACCCAGGACTGCCCCCGGTATTCCCTGTGAAGGGCTCTCAAGGGGCACTAGGAACTGTGTTGGGATTACACCCAGCGTTCCCTTTCGCAAGGTACTTATTAATATTATTGGTTGATTTCCTTTTCCCATTACCTTCTCATATTGCGATAGGCTAATCCTAAGGTAGTTTAGACTTTTCACTCTCGCGGGCACGACGATCTTTCGTCGAACTCGCTTACCTTCTAACACACATCCACACGATTCCCACACTCCTTAGAACTTCCTAGGTGACTCATCCACTTTTATTCAAACAATTCAACATGACTAACTCCACCCTATTCCAACTCTTATCCTAATACAACTTTTCCCCAAATTACTATTTGCAGACCGACCTATACTAAGTGATGTTCATGATAGGATGTCCTTCGAGTTTTCATCCGAATGACCTAGGATTATTACTGGAGTCCTATCATGACATACATGATTTAATTCCCGAATATTGTATTTTTCTCAATTAATCTTCTATTTAAATAATTTATTACAAGGACCAATTATAGTCGAGTTGATCATGAAGTATACATTTTAGACATCATTAATGTTCCATAAATTCATGATAAAATTCCATATATCCAAAAGTGACAATTTCCAAATTTGATATTTTATACAAACATTTATGGGGCCTAAAATTATTTTTGCAGTAAATTCCCATATTCCAAGATTTGTAAAGCAACTACTTGAAATTATCATCCAAATAATTTGAGAAAACTATATTACACTACTACAGTCCTAAAATTATCACTAGCCAAACTTTCATGATTTTTCACAAAATATTTAATTCTAAATAAATTCAATACCAAAATCAACAAAGAGCATAATTGTGAATCAAGCACTATAAATATACTTCAAAATTCTAATTAAATTCCTAATAGTAGATATCATCCTAAAACCATCAGTGGCCCAACTTCATATTTTTAAATGTTAAATTATTCTTTAAATGATTTATTTATCAAATATGGCCTTTACAAAATTTATGAAGGAAGAAATATATAAAATCCTTTAAAAATTATAATAAAATTCAGAGACCTCTATTTAGGTCAAAAACCTATACTGGCCAAGTTCTAATAGATTCCAATTAAACTAAATGATCAAATTAAATCAAATACTGAATTGGATACTTTGATAATTAACAAAGGAACTACCATGAATATAATCCATAAAATTCCACTAAAAATATCTAGGAGTTCAACTCACCCTAATATTCATTTTACCCCATTTTCACAGTTTTTAGATGAGGTTAAGTTACCATTTTGACCTATTAGTGCTTCTACCCTAAAACTAGGGTTTGACTTTGGAGTTATTTAACTACTTCAAAATTCCCTAATATTTCAACCAGAGTCTTAAATATATCTAAACTAACTCTCTACTGATTTACAAGGCCATACAAGGTCATTTGCCCTATTTCCTTCACAACCCCTTAAAGGTCCATCCTTAGGGTGTGAACTTGGGTCCAAGGGTAAGTCAACCCTAATTCATCTATTTTCCCCAAAGAGGGGAGGGTACTTAAAGTAATACTAAGTCAGTGGTCTAAAAAGGGCTGTGCCTTCAATATTTTATTTTTTTTCTTCTTTTGGCTATAAGCACACCAAGTCCTTTACAAGCCAACACATGCAAGGGGTTTCCTAACTTGCTGTGATCCATGTGGGCTAAACATTTAACCATGACCTAATAATGTCCTCATGGACATGTCACCAAAAATTGGGGCCTTTGGAGTTGAACTACTCCAAGAATCACCTAAACAAGCCTATGGGTAATTTGGTAATTTCACCATAATTTTAATTCCAATTAATCCCATTTTTGGGCAGGACCTAAATATGCCCTAAACCAGTTACTCCCCAAAATCTCAGGTCCTTTGAACCTCTGTATAAGCTTGGGCATCACTTTCAAATTTCTGCATTTTGCTATTTGCAGCCCAAGGCCATTTAATTTTTAGATCTTGCATGTGAGATATCTCAACATGCAGAGGTTAAATTGTCTAATATTTCCACCATAGGTCTAATATACTCCTAAGGGCAGGCCACCAAAAGTTGGGGCATTGTGGAGTTGATAAGCTCCAAATATCAACAAAATTTAATTTATCATATTTGGACTAAAACTATAGCATTATATTCCCTAAAAATTCCCATTTTTGGGGAGGGCCTAGATATTCCTAATTAAGCCAGATGCCCAAAATGTCCGCCCATTTGGACTAAGGGTTTGGGCAGGGCACTCATTTTAGTTTCTGCCCTACTCTAGGACCAGCCCTAGGAAAATGGCTCTATAGGGCAGTATACTTAACCAACAATTATGTGTAACATATCAAATTAAAGGTGACTCCAAGACCTACAATTTTCATGTTGAGAACAGTTTATGGAAAAGGCTGTAAGGGCCCTAAAATTTGACATGCAAAAATCGGATTTTAGGGACAGAAAATACACTGTTCATATATTTAAATAATTCCTGGATTTATATTATTGCATGGCACAGATCTTGACGCAGATGGACGGCCGCTGCTCATCTTCTCCAAACCGACTGGTTTCCAGCTGAATTTTCACGGGGCTTTTCCCGGCCGCCTCCGGCGGCGCATCCACCAGCCAACTTCTCCTCTCCCCTCACGGTGGTGGGGGCGAGCTTTTCCGGCGGCTAGGGCGGCCGGAGGTGGCGTCGCCACCTCACCCGAAGCTTGCAAAATGCCATTAATGGCTGAAATGAAGAAACTGGGTTCGGGCTCATTCAATCCCGAACCGTACCCTAATCATTCCTAAGATCTATGCATGAAGAGAGAGGTGAGGGAGGACCTTCCCGGCGGCCTTGCGACGTGAGGAGCGGCGGGGAACCATTGCGGCGACGGCGGCGCTTCTCCCTTGGTTTTCATGGCCAAAGCTTGGTTTCTCTCTCTCTCTCTCTGCTGCTGCTCTCCTTGTTCTGAGAGTGGTGAAACTGAAAGGGGAGAGGGAGAGAGTGAGAAGATGAAGTATGGAGGGAGGGTGATAATTCCTAAGTGCAAGGTGGAGGGATTTCTTTGTTATTGTCACCATGCATGCATGGGTGGGCCCCACTCCATTCCAGCTGCTTCTCATGACTTCCAAGGGTCGGCCATCCCATGTGGGGGCTGATGGCATGAGTCCAAGTGGCTTATTCTACTAAATACCCTTAAATATACCCCTTTCTCTCTCCTAAATTATTCTTTAATTTTGAGATTCTCTCTCTCCTAGTCACTAAGTTGGCTGGTAAATCTCATATTGGCAGCCCACATGTTTATTTCATCCACCAAAATATGGTTAGCCCAAGTGAGTTGGGCTTGAGCTTGAGTTAGCCCATTTGGGCTAGCTTGACCCAAACCTAGGCTAGGGTTGACTTAGGTCAATTTGGTCTTTGAGGTTGGCCCAAATGGGTCCTTGGTGACCCATTGGCCTCCCCTGAGGCCTAGGTAGGGTTGTATTGGCCCTTTAGAGGTCACTTGACCCTTAAGTAGGGTACCTTGACTACTTTAGGGCTAGAGTTGACTTTGGCCAACTTAGCCTTTTTGGTTGGCCCCAATGGGTACTTGGTGACCCGTTGGCCTCTCACTATGGTTATGAAGGTATGTGTGGGGTCCACTTGGCTAAGTGAACTTCAATTGGCCCTTGTGTAGGCCAGTTTGACCCAATGTAGGCTAGGTTGACCCATTTAGGGTTAGAGTTGACTTTGGTCAACATAGCCTCTTGGGTGGACCCCAATGGGTCCTAGGTGACCCATTGACCTCACTCTAGGGTTAGGTGGGCTTGGGTGGGGTCCACTTGGCTTGGGGATGGTCAATTGACCCTAAGTAGTTTGGTTTGACCCATTTAGGGTTAGGGTTGACTTGGGTCAACTTAACCCTTTTGACTGCCCTCCATGGGTCCTTATTGATCTAATGGATCTTACCATGGTTTGATGAGAACATGGTGGGGTCTTGAAGTCTTGGTGAAGCCCCATGGTTATCTTAAACAAAGGTTCAGGAATTTACTATTTGCAGACCATAGTGGTCTCACCCACATTCTTAGGTTTCCTTGGTCTTCTTGGGCTTCCTAGGGTTTGGTCATGACCTAGTCATGGCCAATAACCACACTTAGGGGTCTAGTTGGAAATGAGATGTTTCAAGACCGGGGACCGTATTTGGCAAGATAGTCGGCTTTTGAATTCTTCTCTCGGGGTACGTGCTCGACAAACAAAAATTGAAACCCCCAATTAGACCTTTCAGCTTGATCAAGTATCGCTGCAAAATCAGATCATTCACCTCGAACTCGCCTCTGATCTGGGACGCGAATACCATCGAGTCGGTGATGGCCCTTATATCTCGAATTCCCAACTCCTTTGCGAGAAGCAAGCCAACCACCATGGCTTCGTACTCCGCCCGATTGTTGGTAACTGGGAAGAGGATCTCAACCGCTTGCTCGATCCTTGTTCCCTGAGGGCTTACGAGCATGACTCCATATCCCACAGAATATCTGCCCGAAGCCCCATCTATAAATATCTTCCAAGACACCGTGCTATAAGAACCTTCCTCTCCTTCCACCTCGGCCGAGAAGTTGGCAAGGAAATCCGCCACCGCCTGCGCCTTGATCGCTACCCTTGGAGAGTAAGAAATATCGAACTCGCTAAGCTCCACCGCCCACTTTGCCAGCCTACCAGAGTGCTCCACCCCATCCAGGATACTCCGTAAAGGATGATCGGAGACGACCCTGATGGAGTGAGCTTGAAAATACGGACGGAGCCTACGTGCTGAAACCACCAAAGCAAATACCAGCTTCTCCAAGATAGGGTACCTCGTCTCCGCCTACCGCAGTACTATACTAACATAGTAGATTGGAAGCTGCCTCTTGCCCTCCTCCCGGACCAACTCCGAGCTAACTGCTTCCACCCAGACTCCTAGATAGAGAAAGAGATCCTCATTACCCCGCGGGCCCTGGAGGAGAGGAGCTTGGGTTAGCTATTGCTTGAGATTTCCAAAATCCTCCTCGCACTCTGCCGTCCACTCGAACTTCTGATTCCCTCGAAGGGTCTTAAAAAATGGAGAGCACTTCTTCCCTGCCTTGGACAAAAAACGGTTGAGGCCTGCCAGCCTTCCAGTCAGCCTTTGAACTTCCTTAGGATATCTTGGTGACGCCATCTCCAAAATGGCCTTCACCTTGTCGGGATTAGGTTCCACCCCCTGGGAGTGAGGAGGTGACCTAGAAATTCCCCCCTTCCTGCATCGAAGATGCACTTGGCCGGGTTGAGCCGCATCTTGTACTTCCTCAGGGTAGCAAAGGTCTCCACCAGATCCGCTATGTGTTCCGCGACACTTTTGCTCTTGACGAGGAGGTTATCCACATAAACCTCCAAGTTCCGCCCCTTCTGCCCCTTGAAGATTTGATCCATCGTCCTCTAGTAAGTCGCGCTTACATTCTTGAGCCCGAAGGGCATCATCTTGTTGCTATAGCAACCATCGCTGGTTATGAAAGAGATGTCCGGCAGTCGGGGGGATGCATCCGGATCTGTTGATACCCTGAAAAAGCATCAAGAAAACTCATCACAGGAAACCTGACGGCGGAATCAACCAGCACGTCGATTTGAGGCAAGGGGTAGCAATCCTTCGGGCAAGCTTTATCCAATATTGAAAAAACGATACATAAATGCCAGCCCCCTCCATGCTTTTTTACTATTACAACATTGGAGACCCAACCTAGATACTGGATCTCCGAGATAAAACCTGCCTCCAGCAGTTTCTCTACCTCCTCCCTAATCAGCTCGGCCAGCATGACGGCGCTCTTCCTCTGCTTTTGCCGAACTGGAGCCACCGCGGGATCCACGTTGAGGCGATGACATGCAACATCGGTGTCCACCCCTGGCATCTCGGCGGCACTCCACGCGAAGACATTAACGTTGTCCTGCAGGCAAGCAACCATCTCTATCTTCCCCCAAGCGGCAAGGATCCTCCCACTTCAGTAGTCCTGGCTCTCCTCCTCGAGAGATCACCTTTATCTCCTCCACCTCCTCAGCAGCACACAACCCTTTCTCCTTCTCCAGCAACTCTTCTAGCTTCTCCGTATCACCCATCCAGCTGATGGTGCTGATGGCATTCAAGTAGTACTCCCTGGAAGCCTTGGGATCTCCCTGATCCTGATCTGCACATATCCGCGGCAGTACTTCAGGCACTGGTGGTACGACGACGGAACGACCCTGAAGTAGTTGATGA
Source organism: Platanthera guangdongensis (assembly GCA_039583875.1). Taxonomy (NCBI): domain Eukaryota; kingdom Viridiplantae; phylum Streptophyta; class Magnoliopsida; order Asparagales; family Orchidaceae; genus Platanthera; species Platanthera guangdongensis. Next base: position 11,475,386 of record CM077160.1, on the reverse strand, counting down.
GGGGTCGCCCGAAGATGGCGTTATAACCGCTCGGTGCGTCGATGATGATGAAGCGGCATCGGATCGACGTCCCACCGAGCGTAACCAGTAGCTACACTTCTCCCTCTACCTATTTCTTCTCTCCTGAGAAACCAAAGAGCGGTCCATCTGCAGCTTGGACCCGGGACGCTTCCACCTGAAGCCCGACGAAGGTTCTTTTGAAGATGACATTCACCGAGCTACCATTGTCCGCGAGGATTCGGTCGACGGTGAAGTCCTCAATGGCGGCTTGAATGACCAAGGGATCATGGAAGGGGTTCTCATTCCATAGCATGTCTTCCTCCGAGAAGGTGATCTCCTCTAATGGAGACGGGGTTTGTGATGTCGAAGCGACGTTTTTCCGATAAATCTGGTGAAGACTCCCCTTGTGGGAAGCTCCAAGCCCGACCCCTCCATTGATCACGCCTATATGCCCACCTCCTGGGCCATGTATCACTTCCCCGCAACCTCCCAGGTCGACACAGTCCTCATTCCTCCTCCTCACTGGAACTTGGAATGCCACCTGGCCCACTGGGGCCTCCTGTCTCTGTTGCTCTCTTTCTGCCACTCCTGCTTCCAGCCTCCTCCTCGCTTCCCAAAACTCGGGGCAAACCAAGGTCACGTGCCCTCTACCTGATGAATATCGCAGTAAAGGGGAATCTCTGCCTCCTGGCGCATTGCTCGCTGCTCCCTCCGGCGTCGCTTGTTGTCTTGGCGAGCGATGGCCATTGTCTCACTTCTTCCTCCTCCTCGGCCTCCTCCTGCCGATTTCCATTCCTCCTCTCTTTCTGATACTGCTGCCTTGCTGGTCTCCATTGGAGGCGATTCTCTGGATACTGTAATCACCTTTCCCCCCTTCCTTCTTCCCGAGCTTCCGCCAGCCTTCTCTCTTCCTGTCTTCGAGGCCTCTCCTGCCTCCTTTATTCAACCCTCTTGGGTTCCTCTCTCTTCCTTCTATCCTCTCTCCTTGGTTCTTCCTTCTTCTTCTCCTCTCGCCTCTCCAGCTTCCTCCTTGACTTCGACCCCGAAGGTCCTGCTCCCCTCCTTTCTGTCGCAATCTCCCCATCCAGCCTTGCTAGGAAGTCCTTGTTCTTCTCCTTCCCTCGAACGAAAGTGTTTGCCTTCTCTATCATTTCTTCAAAAGATCTTGGGGGATTGGACCCCATCTCCAGACTAAACACGCCTTACTTCAACCTAAACTTTAGGGCCACCATCAAGGTAAAACTGTCCACCTCTTCCACCTCCAAAATCTCCTCCTAAAAGAAGTCGATGTAATGACCCAAACTCTCATGCTGCCCTTGGACGATTTTGAAGAGAGCCGTCGCTTCCTTCTTCCTCTTCTTCGATGTCGCGAACCTCACCATAAGGCCCCAACGCAGATCTGATAAGTAGTACACGGACCCCGCAGGTAGCTGATGGAACCAATCCCTGGCGTTCCCCTTTAGGGTGATGGAGAAGAACCTGCACTTGAAGGCGTCAGACATGTTGCGGATGGAGATGACATCTTAAAACCATTGGAGGTGGCTGACAGGGCCGTCTCTGCCGTAGAGTAGTAAGTGAGAACGGGTTCCCTGAACCCTTCTGAACTGAAGAGATGAGGATCTCGTCACAGAAGGGGTTCCTCCCTCCCTGGCGGTGACGAGTTTCATCCTCGCTGGAGACGTCATACTCGCTATAGTGCCGAGTATCCCTGCACCTCGCCGGTGACATTGGATCGCGAAAACGGACCCCCTGGCTACTCGTCGGGTAATGTCGCGACTACATCGGTCGCTCTTCCCTCGCCCAGGTGGGCTCCTTTCCAGCTCGCCTCGGCGGCGCTTCCTCTTCTAGCGGCATCAGCAGCGACGGGGAGAACTCGCCGTGACCTCTGGGCGCTGAGCGAAACCGGCGAGAATGGTTTGCTCGATCTTCCTCGCGAACACTTCAAATGCGTCCACTGTTACAAACTTGCCACCTCGCGCGGCGTCTCCTCCTACTGCCGAGTTGCCAACCAACTCTCCTTGCTCGCCACCAATGGCCATCTCACTCAACTTCCAAACTTTCCTCCTTGGCTGCGATCGACGCTCACTGCACCAAGTGTTGAAGCCAGGAAAAATTCCAACCTCAGAATTCAGACCAAAGCCGCCTAAGATTACTGGCTCAGAAGCTAGATCAGACGGTAAAGATAACTAGAACGAAGAATCAGGTCAAACAAGACCCCAGATGTTGCGGCAGGAAGGTCCTACCACGTACCCGGATGCTCGAAAGGAGCAGCTCCTTCTCAACCAAGGATGGACGAACTGGGTACGAGGGAAGCTAGCTGGCGAGGTCGCAAGGTCACGACTTGCTCTCCAAGGAAAAGGAATCCAAAGATTTAGCTAGTATCCCGAAAATGAAGCGCGCGAGTATCCTGCCGAGGATTTTAAGTGGCTCATCTCGTACCCCTGGGGTTCTATTTATAGGCAAATGCAGGAGGGGGGGGGGTCATATTTATACCCCACCCCTGGCGACTAGGCGACTTCCAGAGGAACTCGCACGGGCTGGGCGAGTATCTCGCCTAGTCGCCTACCTGACGAGTATGCGAGGGGAGCTCGCCTATACTTGCCCAGGCCTTCCGCGATCTTGAGTGCTGACTTTGACTCCTGCCTTGACTTGTTGAGTGTTGACTTTTGCTGACCTGGCTGTGGTAGGACCCACCCTCGACGAATACGGGTTGTACATAACCCAAATAAATTTTTAACCCAACTTAAATTTCATCATTTCAAGCATAATTTGGCAATTAGATCGACGTAAAATATATCAAGAAATAATAATATTATTATTATTTAGAAAATAATATATTGCGCTCGATCTATTTTTGCTCTTCTCCTCTATTTGAGATATTATTTTATTTTGGATATTCAGATAAAATAATATTTATTTTCGATATTTAAGTTATTAATTTTATTAAAATTAATGAGCCTCTAATTTTGAGAAATTACACTCGTGCACATTTATGCTCATGCTTACTGTGGAATAGTCAAATTTAAAATTTAATTGCTAGGTCAATTTTGTAATTATGTACCTGCACCAATTAATTAAATTTGAACTTTAAAATTAAATTCATTAAATGATAATTCAGTAATTATTAAATATCTAATTTTACCGAATAAATTAATTGAAACGACATCCCCCCAAAGTGAGCTCTCTCACGTAGATTAATATAATTTAGCGTTATTTAGATTGCAGTGAGTGTGTAATTCATGCAAATATTGATCGAGTCAAAGAAAGATTAATATTTTACTGAATTGCGCACACACAAGAATTAATAAATACGTGATGATTATTTTATTCTCTATGTGAGCAATGTGTCGGTCCAAAGAAAGACTTACTGCTTGACAGGACTAATCGTTAGTATTTGATTACTACACCAATAGGATCACTTGGAATCGACATTTTTGTCCAAAGACTAAATGTCGTTGTATGTTAGGTTAAGTCTTCATTAAACTTTAAGATCTCAAAATAAAAGTTGTAATACACGAATGAAAAATTGAAACGATGATGTAATAATAATTGTAATTCCACTTTCATGTTATATACTGTATTTTGGACTCTGGCCAGATCCTTTATATAGTATATGTTACAAAGAAAATAATCGTATAATCAAGATAAAGAACAAATTTGTAAGACTTGGCCAAATGTATGGATTATAATGTGAAATGAGAAATGCAAATTCCGGACTTAAAATTTTGAACATAAGTGTGAAAAGGAATAAAGAGTCACTCAAGTGATAAACAAACAAGATAATATGTTTGAGAAACCATTTAAGAATTAATCCCAATTTTCACGGACGAAAATCTCTACAAGAGGCGAAGAGTTTGTAACGACTCAAATCTTAGTATGACGTAAAATAAAATTATTCAATAATGCCCCAATGAAGAAACATAAAGTCTGCGTCACGAGTTAAGAAATTATCATATTTATGTGACGTAATCGTGTCGATGGAAACAAAAAGGCAGTACAATTTTATTTTTGAATGTTTTTTGTTTTGTGCATATTTATTATTTAATTTTATTTGGGTGCTATTAGCTTTTGGCTTGTGGTGACATGTGTGTGGTTGAGTTGGAATCGGTTTTGACACATAGTATAGCTATGTATTGGCCGGTAGCTTAACATAGGTGTAATATTGGCACATGGCTAATTTTGGCTAAGGTATTAAGCGGTGCACACTGCTAGCTCCATTAATAAAACCGGTCGAGCCTTTTCTTCTTCTGTTATTTCACCCTGACTCCTCTTCCACTCCCAGTTCTGCGTGCACCCTTCGCTGGTCTTCTCGGCCCCTTCACCTCCCAACTCCTGCAAGCTCTCTCTCCCTGTCTTCCTCTCTTTTATTGTTGTTGTTTCTTGTGTCATGTTGTTGTCTCCTGTGCTGTGAGTGTCATGTCGCTGCTTCTTGTGCTGCTAGCGGGCTTTTTTGCCACCGAATTCCAGTTTTTGCTGGTTTTTCTGCTAGGCCACCAACTACTCCTCTACTACGCAATCACTTCAGCACATTCTTCTTCTTTCCTCCATAGTAAGCCTCTTCTCAGGATTTTCTATTTTTTATTAGGTTAAATATGGGGATTTTTTGTGAAATAAGGATTTGAGTACTTAGCAGACTCGTTTTGGTTTATTCATTGTTTTAAGCTATAATCGTTCCCCTATCTTATGCCTTCTTGTTAATTGTTTCACTCACATATTGATTATTTTACTCACTTATTGATTGTTTTAAGCTATAATCTTTCACCTATCTTGTGCATTCTTGTGTCGTGCCGCTGTCTCCTGTGCCGTGAGTGTCGTGCAGCTGCTTCCCATGTCGCTATCGGGCTTTCTTGCTACCAGATTCCGGTTTTTGCCAGTTTTTCTGCTATGTCACCGACTACTCCTCTACTACACAATCACTTCAGTGCCTTCTTCTTCTCCTTCATTGTAAGTCTCTTCTCAGAATTTCCCCACTTCTATATTTTCTATTTTTGATTAGGTTAAAATGGGATTTTGTGAAATAAGGATTTGAGTACTTAGCAGACTCTTTGGTTTATGGATTATTTTAAGCTATAATCTTTCCCCTATCTTGTGCCATCCTATTAATTGTTTCACTCACCTATTGGTTTTTATACTCACTTATTGTCTATTAAATAAACTTATTATGGTTAGTATTGGGTGGGTTGAGTATGTTGTTTGGACTTGATTATATAAAAAGGTTGAATTCTGTTAATTTTCAATTCATTTAAGATGTGTTATGTTGGCCATTTTAGCTAGCTATTATGGGTTTGTATTTCACTTAGGGTTTCTGAAAAAGGGGGTTTTGTGAAGTCTTGGTCAATTAATTCCTGTCTTTCCTTCTTAGTGATTATTTTTATTTTTCTAGTATTTTGTTCTCCCTCATTGAGTTAGTTGGGAATTTTGGTTTTTTGTTGAAAAGGAAGCAAATGCGCTTGTAGAACTCCCTTTCCTTCTTTATCCTTATTTGCAATTTCTGAACTAATCAATTGGAGTAATTGAGGGATGTTTTGGTTGGCTGGCTAATGATACCTTGATTTTATTTTTAGAGGTCACCTATCTAATCTTTCTTGGGTTTTATTGATGCAACTAGTGGTCCTTATTGATGCCAATAATAGATGAAGTTTGATTCTTGTAGTTGTTAAAATCTAATTTTGATGTTTTCTTTTGAGTTAATTAAACTAGTTCTCCTCTAACTATCATAGGAGTTCGATTGTACTTATGTACGTAAAGCAACCAATTAAAAGATGTTTAATTGTGTGAATGACGATTCTAAGTAATTGAAGGAAAAAGAGAACCGATGTGAGTACTTATCACTTTAATTATGCTTAGATTAATGTACTTTTGATTTATAAGATTGTATAACTATTTCATGCATGTACATTAAATGAATTGAATGTAATTGGAAAATGAGAAAAGCTGTTGAAATTGATAAAAGATTTAAGATTTGAGAACTTCATAAAATTTCTAATATGGAAAATGAAATAATAGTACGCGGTTGAACAAAATATGATAGTTCATAATGTGATAGGAACAAGATAAAGGATGCTTAAAAATATACATAGGGAAATGTTAAGAATCAGATTAAATCCTTTGATATAGGGGTTCCTTATTGATGGATTTCCCAAATAGGGGGTTTGCCTACATTTTGCCCTTAAGGGATGGGGCCCATTTTTGTTTTATTGCATGCCTTAACATTTTCTGAGATATGTAATTAAATTAAATGAGTGAACGATATGTTTGGAATAAATAAATCTAAAAGAGAGGAATGATTGAACCCAACATGGAATAAGTTTAATTTGAGAATTTGATATCAAGTAAATGAGAAAATAAATTAAAATATCATAATTTGAAACAAGAACAAATTGTTAAAATATTATATTTTTGTTAATTGCTTATGATATTGCATTTTGATACTGAATGGTGAAACTAAAAATTATTTATATTGCTATTCAAAATCTTTTAATTGTATTTATAGTAGTTAGAGAGATATGTCCTTGCTTAGTCATATTTTTTATAATTAAGCCCATCGTCATTTTGTTTATGTTGGTAAGGCCAACCTGTGTGCGCAAAGAAAATTTAATAAATCAAAGAAGAACATTAAAGACTTGCATCCGAAAGACCCAATGTATGAGTTAAGTTTTTATTATGTGTTTTATTTTATATTCACTCTTACTATTTCATCTTGGGTAAATAACTTGAAAGTAGCTTTGATATAGAAATCTTGCGAGATCTAAATTGGGGCCTCACATCCCTCTTCCCCAATGTATCCTAAAGTACATGGTGGGAGGAAGGACATAGAAGCTGCAAGTATTAGTAGTAATCAAGAGTGATATTTTATATAAATATTAAGTCTAGCACTAGCTCTAGTAGAAGCAGTAAAGTATAGTACATTAAAAAAAGCAGTAGTTAAGCTAAACAATGTGTAACATCCCGATTCGCGCTAAGGCCCCTCATGTGCACTTTTAAGTCAGGAGAGCTGACTTGGGCTCAGGGTGTGCGTCAGATAGGCTTGCACCTGAGTGGGGGAGGAGGTGTAGACTCCTCCCGAGGACACGAGTAGTGACACGGGCGTGTCGCTACCCATGTGGTGCTTTTGTAAATTTTGCGCCTTCTTTGTGATCCTTCCAGAGAAGGACACGGGTAGTGACACAGACGTGTCCCTACCAGTGTGGTACTTTTGTAGATTTTGTGCCTTCATTGTGATCTTCTAGAGAAGGACATAGGTAGTGACATGGGCATGTCCCTACCCGTGTGTGCCCAATCCAAGACTACCCGTGACATAGCTAGTGAGCAGAGCTCGGCGAGAATCGTCGAGCAGAGCTCGGCGAACATCGTCGAGCAGAGCTCGACGAACATCGTTGAGCAGAATTCGTCGAACGCAGAAATCACCCTTGGCTAATTTTCGGGCCGCGTCCTTTCGAAATGACTCATTTAATACGATGATTAGGCGGTCCAATGTTAGGCTGACATGTTGCTAGGCAGTTACCCTAATTTCTGACTATGAAAAGGGAGAAAACCCTAGCCTTCTTTCTTTTATCTCATTTGTCAAGCCATCATTGTAAGAAATTGTCGGAGAGGAAGAGATTGTTGGAACCGATCTTCTTTTCCGTGAAGAACGAACACCAACCAAGGAGAAGAAGATGCTGCCAAGAAGAGTGACAAGATCCATGGTTGGAAACAGTGGAAACGCCGGAAATGAGGTGAGCTTCCTATTCTCTACCTTGGTGCTAGATATCTAGTTATTCCTAGGAGAGATATCGACTCAAAAGAGTCTTGATTTATGAGAAGAAGGTTTTAGGAAGAGGCTATGCTAGGACTTGTGTCCTAGGAATTAGAGTCTTCAACCTTTCTTCACTTCAAATGAAGTTTGTGGACTGATTTCGTGAAAGAGAAGTTGCCATATGAGAGTGAATAAGGGAGGAGAAATTCTGGATGTTATTTGGAAAGTTTGGTTGGAGGAAGAAGACGAACCGATGATGTTCAATCTGCTTTAAGATGCGCACAGAAATCTATTTTCTGTGTGCAGCAACCTTCGAGGCCGTTTTCAGACATGATGTGTCCAGATCTGGGCTTTCGACTAAACACGAAAGTTGTAGCCCTTGTAAATACCTTTCCAACGGTTACATGCCTTCACCAGATTCCTGTAGCCTCGAGAATCCCCGATCGAAGTTGCTGTATAGTAATCATTCATGCATATATAGTTCTCGTGTTTATTTTGTATCAGCTTTGGGTTTGGTAGAGAGATTGTAGTACATTAACGTTAATGTTTTGTTGAATTTAGTCTATAAGTAATTGTGATAAAATATGTTAATGACCTTTGTTGGATAGATCCCTAATGAACAAATGTAGTGAAGTGTACTTGATCGAGGTGATTTGGTGGAGGTTAGTAAATAAATGGATTGACGAGTTGGGATGGTAGGAATGACTTAAATATGTGAATCGATAGGGATGTACTTGATAATGGTAATACAATGAATAATGATGAGGTTGGCCTGAAGTTTGCTCTACATAATTTGTAGTAATTGCGATGAACAAATGGTTGATGCCTTTTAGTTAGTAGATCCATATGTACACGAATAGTTCGAACTTGGTAAAAGAATTGTAACCAGTGATGTTAAAGTCATGTGATCATAATATACATGTAATAATGATAACCAAATGGTTGGTGAATATGTGTGGAGTACCATTATGTTGATGGTGAACCCTTGGTGTGTTTGGATGCACGAAAATATGGAAGGGTTGAAAGTGCGTGTGTGTTGTCGCACTGGAATTATGTATTGGTAAGAGACTCGGTGTGGAGCTCTTGCATGTTGTTGAGCACGAAATGTGAATAATGAAAAGGGGGCTCAATGTGGAGCCCCGTATGTGAAATGCATGTGGTGTGAGTCGACATGCAGTGTCGTAATCCTAGGTTAAGGATAGTGTGGCAGTTTTACGGGCTAGGTAGTCGTCACACCGCTGGTAGTTGGCGGTTAGACTTGGACGGTTGGGCCTTGGTCCTCTGTGCTTACTTCCTAAGGCACCCTCCGTGTCAGTGGGAGGTTGGCCTTGGTCCTTTGGTGATACGCTCCCAGAGGCACCTTCCGCGCCATAAGATAAGCCAGTTAGGCTGGGCTCTTGGTGCACATCTACTTGAGACCCCTTCTGAGCCATAGTACGCATGTGATCTCTGATGTTGTGTTCTTAGCATTGAGGCATACAAGGGCCTAAGCTTGGTAGTGTGGATGCCCGCCTAGTAGTGGAGAAGCCCGCTCTACTATCACCATTTGGCCACAACTGTTGACGCTTGAGACGTTAGCTACCGGCTCGAAAAGTGGGAACTACAAGTCTGTGTCGACATAGCAGTTGCATGTGAGTGATCATGAGTGAGTCATTGCATTGCATTCATGGCATTACATTATATTGCATACACAAGATCCTCATCGTATTAGTTTGTATGGGCACTCTTATACAATGTGTTACTTTACTGCTGAGCCGATCCTCAACTTATATGTCTGTATGAGCATTCATATAAGTTGAGTTACTTTCTATTGTAGCTTTATATTTTTCATATACTGTTGTAGATGATAGATCTGCTAGAGTAGATTGTTTAATCATTTATTATACTGTTGATATACTTAATATTGTTCACTCTATACCACCTGTTTGTACTACTGTTTTGTTTATATATATTGTACCCTTGTTCTTTTCTTTGCCGGTGCCGAGGAGTCGCCGGGGCTAGCGGATGTGATGATCACTTAGTCTTATGACATGACGACATGGCCTGAAGGGACGGTGTCATCGCTACCGTCAGTGACTGATGTGAGTTTTGAGAGACTCATGATGTATCTTTTGGGCAAGTTTTACTCGTACTCTGATATTATAGAAGCTTGTTGTAGCTTCTTTTTTCTTGATGTACTTTTTGGACTATTTTACTTATGTGTGTATTGACTTCTATTTTATATTCTTGGTTGGGTTGGCATTGGTTGATATTGGTTATAGCCGACATGATAGGCGTCTTGTGGTACAAGTTAGCTCGTGTGCTAACGCTACCGCAAGACGGCTATTCTGGGCATAAGACTTCCCTCGTGTCGTGTTTTGTATTCCGGGAGGGGGGCTTTACATAATGTAATCTAATATATAAAGATGCTCATACAAGCTTATATGTTAGAGATCCAGGTGCAAATATACAAAGTAAGACATGTAACACATCCTATAATAAATCTCATACTGACTTATATGATGAGGATCAGCAAGCATCATGCAATACAATATGCAATGATACACACACACACACTCCCATGTCGACATAAACCTGGTCAGGTTTTAAGAGGGTAGCTATCATCACATGCTTAATCATCATGGCAAGACGATGGTAACATCAGGATGGTCATTTATGCTTCTAGGATTGCGACTCACTGCAATCTTAGGTCTTATGTATACAGTTATAGACATATACTCTTTGGGTGTAACAATCATCCTACCATCAATGCCCTCTCTAAAGATAGCTAGAGGGTGTGGCCTATCAAGGTGTAACTGTTAGAACTTGTGATCTTAGTGGGCTGCCGATTTGGTATTGGAGGTCGGACGATTTGGTATTGGCAGTCTGGTGGTTTGGTAGACTAGCGATCTTCCTTGTGGTGTGGCGGTCTGCCTTGTGGTCTGGCAGTATAATTATTGGCAGTTGATAGACTTATAACAGACTAGTTTTGAAGGTTTAGCAACTACTTTGGCGGCCTGGTCATGGAAGCATGGCGGTCTATATCTGGTGGACTGGTCTGACAGTCTAGCTTGCCAGACAGTCTTTTAGAGCGCCTCCTTGAGAGGATAAGGGAGGATTAGATTTCTATCAGTTGTTACGTGTTGAAGACAGAAGCCCGACTTTACCTAGAGTTTGGACCTAAGGTTGCAACTCACACCTACTCTTCTCGAACCCCTTTCTCGACGTGAGTCTTGGAACTAGAAACAGACTGTGGGCTTCATCTTGGAGGTCCCACCTATTTATCGGAAGAATTAGAAGTTTTTCCCCTCCCTAGCCAGTATCGATCTAGGTGCCTTGGAGGAAGATAAGAAAAGGTTAACCAACACTCTTCTTCTCCTCAAAGCACCTTATCTATCTATTTACATGCTTCTAAGTTTGACATGCCAATAACCAAACTGAACCGACATGAAATTACAAAAATACCATAGGCTGGGTCTGCCAACAGCCAAACTCCGCTATTCTGAAGGGTTATACGCAGACCCCAAAGGGTAAAAGGATAAAATTACCTGGGGTAAAAGAGTAAAACCCCCACTTGGGGGTCAGAAAGTTGAAACGCCTTTTTCTCATATGGCGAGTGAGAAAATATGTAACACCCCAAAAACGGAATTGGCGAGAACAGGAAAATCGTCGTGCGAAGCTTGAAAAAGATCGTCGAACGGAGCACGATGAAGATCGTCGAGCAAAGCTAGACAAAAATGTCGAACGTCGAGCTGAGTTCGACGATTGTGGCCTATTATGTGAATCAAACCCGTTCGACGAACGTACTCCCGATCGACGAAGTTCGGTCGACGAAATCAGTCCCATTCGACGATTTGTCGGAAAATGTGGATATGGCCGAGCAGTGACTCATGTTAGTTGGCTAGTGAGCTGTCACTGAGCGGTGATGGACTTTTCAGCTTCGATCTGAGCCGTTGCTGTGTTTTGCTGGGTTTTGATCGTGCAGCTGGGGTATAACCCGAGGCCTTATCAGTAGAGGAATGGATTTAGGAAATAATTCTTTCCTTTCTTTCTCTCTCTTCCTTATTTCCCGAGTTCTGGAGCAGAGAACTCTCAGCTGCTAGGGTTTGAGTGGATTGATTGAGTTGTTGAAGGAGATCTTGGGGCTAAAATCAAGTGTCGAAGCTAGAATCACGAAGGGGAAAGTGAGACGATTGTTTCCATCTGTGTAGAAAAGATTTGTCATGGCTCAAAAGAAAACTCCAAGGGTAACAATCTTCTTCCTTGGACATGTGAAGTCCTTATTTGGCATACACATGGATTTCTCCCACCAAAATGTAAAATGTTGAGGGATTTTCGTTGGGTTGATTCTTAAAATCCCCAAGTAGTCTTGCTTATAGATCCGAAAATGTGTAGTATGGAATAAGCATACTGTGTGAAGCCCATCTGGACAGGTTGGTATGTATTGGTGTTGTTTTATTTTATGCATCGGATAAGACTCAGTGTATAAACGATTATTATGTGGAGTTGGTGGATTGTGCTTATGAAGTGGAGTAGCAGGAAGTACTGGAGTGGAATTCCAGGAAAATACCCTCGAAGTGCATGTGATGTATGCTTTGAAATTCCAGTGTTTTTGGCACTGTAGGTAGCTGCAGGGTTTTCAGGATGGTTTGTCCAGATATGGTTTGGGATGGTTACAGAAAGAGAGTCTGTCGCTAACGTCAGACGATCGTGGTTGTTGCTGGCAATAACACCTAGCTAACCTATGATTGTCAAGCTAGTCCTTCGGGGACAGTGTGGCTATTGTGAGCTATGCGCTCTTAAAGGCCAATGAGCCGAATGGATAAGGGGATGCCGACCCGCATTTGTCTAGACATTGAACTGGCGATTTGAGCAACGGGTAAGAGCTGAATTGTATCCGCGTGATGGTTGTCTAACTTGAGTACCTAAGTGAACGACTTCGCTAGGATCACATCATGAGAGTCTTGGGATGTTCTCCATCAAGACTAAAGTCTCCGGTCATGGGTCGTGGAGCATGAATGCTCAAGTTTTACTGTTGGGTTTAAGACTTGAGAACGGTGGTGGGACCCTGGTTTTTCGGTACACTGATAATCTGCCCTGAGTGCAAGGAGTGTTGGGCCGTGTGGTCGATGTTTGTGATATATTGATGGTGCGTGAGTGCACGTCTTGTGATATATCTTCTTGTGAAATGCTATGCCTGCAGGGAAGGAATACCGCTTCCTCGGGTAATGGGTAGGGTCATTATAAATTGGTCAACTGAATGCTGATCGTTGCTTTGTTTGCCACCATTACGGTGGTTTGTCCCCATGCAGGTACTGGAGAGCCGAGCGGAAAATAGTATGCTGAAGCCCTTGGTGCTGCTGTTGCTGCTATGCTGACCCTCGTAGGCCAAACAAATAAAAGTTTTACTTGTTTTAATGTGTGGTTGGCCTGTGTGCCGATGTATGTAATCCACAGTGGTAAAGGATAACTGTAAGGCCTTAAGGCCAAACATTTAGTGTAAGTTGTATACATTCCTTGGAGATATATAAATGTGTTGTTTATATATAGTGAACATTCATGTTTAATGCGTTCAAGTATAACCCTTAATGCTTCCTCTAGAATGCTCTGAGTTAGGATGTGTGTTGTAGTTTTTGATATTAACATGTGACTCCACTGTATGTTTGTGGTATATAGTGTGGGGCCTCAGCCGGATCTTCAATTATATGTCATGTAACGGAGGGAGGTGTTACAAAATATTTGGCGGGCAAGAGAATCATATCAACTCACCTTGTAAGTTCCCCGCCTGGCAAGTACTCCGTCTAGCCATAAGAGGTCAGCATACGCAACGAGAGCCGTCTCTCCACAAGAGGTCAGCATACGCCGCAAGAGCCATCTCACCATAAGAGGTCAGCATATGCCGTGAGAACCCTCTTGCCTCAAGAGGTCAACATATGCCGTGAGAGCCCTCTCGCCTCAAGAGGTCAGCATACGCCACGAGAGGCCTCTCACCTTCTCCGCTGCTCCCATCTCGCCTATTATGTTTTTCCTTTTTGGAGTACCGACGAGTTAACCCTATGGTCCTACTCGCCACTACAAACCTTTCATCCGTTACTCAGCGCTTTTCTTTGAGTTGCCTTCTGCGAGCCTGAGGTTGTACACAATACCCACTCTTTTCGAGGTTGCGTCAAGATCGAAAAGAAAGTCCAACCGAGGCTCGCGATGTCGAAATTCATTTATGATAGAATCTTTTGCGGGGCCCTCCTCTGGGGCCTATAAATATGCGACACTTATCATAGCGTGGAGATTTCCCCCTCTCTCATCTCTTCCTTCACCTCTTCCACCGTCATCATGTCTCATAGTCAGAGCTTTCGTGAACGTCTCACGATGGTTCGTAAGCAAAACAAATCTAATGCGGCTACTCTGGCCCTAGTTTTGGATCGCACCCCTACTCCTTTACCTCTGTCATTTCGCCTCAAGAAGATGAAAATTGCTGGCCCCTTCTTGGTCGATGGGACCACTCCGGTATCCTTAGAAGTTCATGCACCTCATCCCGCATCCTTCAAGGTGAGACAGGTGATTTTTGGGCTCCTTCCCCTCCTCTATCTTTCCTTTTTCTATCTTCTCGCCTATTCACTTCATGTTTCTTCAGGGAGATCTCGCCTATCCCCCAACCTACGAATCCACCTGATATTACTGACGTCCATCATCAAGAATCCGACTCGCCTCAGCGATCTACCCCTCATGCAGTGAAGAATGACGATTCTCACAACTCCCTGGGACCTCTCACAACCCGGGTAAATGAACTAAACTTGCCCTTTTGCTTCATATAGAATCTCATTCCCCTACCTGGTGTGTTCGAGACCACCGGACTAAACCTTCTATCTGTGCAACTTGCGGCTTTCAAGCCTTCTTGTGAGAACACCCCTCATCATGATCCTTGGCTTCTTCCTGCGTAGGTACCCAGATCGACTCAACAACAGGGGACTTCTCTTGGCTGCCCGCCTTCTCGCCTCCTCATCACCGAGATGAGATAGAAGATTATCTGGGCGATCCCATGGATCCGGTGGAGATGAATCACAGGACGACCGAGATGTTTCAAAAGTACACGCATATTATCCGTGAGATGGAACAGGACAAGCAAGCCACCGACAGGCGCATTGACTGGCTAGAAATTGAATGTGCTCGCCTCTCCTCCGAGATCGATGCTGGAATCAAGATAGATGAGACCGACCCCCAGGCCATCATGTTGGGTATTTCATCCACAATAGTCCAGATTTGTATGAAGTCACCCTTAAACTAAGATGAATTAAGTTTGTATTTGATGCTCTTTTTAATTAAGTGTTTGCAGGACTTAATTGCTAAGTATAGATGAATGCCAGTATACAATGAGTCTCCAAACACAAGACCATACATTGTAATCTCTCATTGTGTGATCTATGGTGTTGACTCATGTGTAGCCTCTCTATTGGGACACACTTCCTTTTCAAGCACTAAGGGCAAGAGAAAAGATGGATGTTGTTTTTATGAAGAATTAAGATTTTTAGTTTTTCAGAATTGTCGAAGTATTTTTCTGGAGTCTATATTTGTACTCGAGAAGGACTTAAGATATTTCTCGAGTTTGACTTGTCTTAATTTCGAGTGGCAGAAGTTGTTCTCGAGAAAGCTTAATGTTGTTCTCGAGAAGGGCTTATGTACTCGAGTACTATATGACATTTCTTCTCGGGTTGTTTATTTTCCAAACAATTATTTTTTATAAGTCTTTTTCTCAAGAAGACGAAATTTATTCTTGAGAAGACTAGTTTATTCTCGAGATGCAACCGTTATTTCTCGAGACCCAGAGTATTTTTCTCGAGAGCCAGACATTTGTTCACGAGATGATTATCTGTTCTCGAGTACCAGAATGATTCTTCTCGAGTACTTCTTTCAGTCTTAACACTGCCGATTTCCACCTCCACATATTTTTCTAAGTGTTTTTCTCGAGATCATCATTGTTCTTCTCGAGAACCAGTAAGTTTTTTCTCGTGTACAATCCTCCTTCTCGAGAACACCTGTACTGTTTTCCTGAAATCTTCTAAGTCCTGACAGATGTAATTTCAAATGTCATTAGCGCGTGATTGGTCCACGTGGCTATCATTAATTGCAAGTATGACCGCTAGACAAGTCTTATAAAAGGTCTTGTCATTTTCGACCAACCCTAAGAAGAAAAATAACAAGCAGCCGCAAGATTTTCCAAGTTTTTCTGAATCCCTAATTTTCTTTCCATAATCGGAAGCGCCGCTCTTCATCGCCATTCTTGCCGATTTGCTTCCGATCCAGATCGATTCAGAGAAGTTGATTTAGAGATCAAGTCATTCTATAATCTATAGATCCAATACTTGATCTTGCTGAGTCCAGAGA
This sequence comes from Platanthera guangdongensis, assembly GCA_039583875.1. Lineage (NCBI taxonomy): Eukaryota > Viridiplantae > Streptophyta > Magnoliopsida > Asparagales > Orchidaceae > Platanthera > Platanthera guangdongensis. The sequence goes on along the minus strand of CM077160.1, from coordinate 11,459,290 downwards.
ATTTCAGGTCCAGAGATCTTGCCGATTCATCTTCAACCATTTCTGATAAAGCCACAAATTTCAAGGAAGAAGAACATGCAGAAGTTTTCAAGATCTGAGATCAAATCACTGTTTGTATTTGTTTATTTCAATCTATTCTTGTAGGAGATCTTTCTCCGAGTCGTAGGAGCTTTGTTCTCCGAGTTCTTATAGGAAGTTTTATCTTCCGAGTGTAGATCCAATTTTTGGGATCGAGTTGTAGGAACGTTGTTCTGAGGTGTAGGATTGTTTTCAATCCGAGATTAGTGGAGTAGCCGAGTTTAGTGCTTTGCTAGATCGGTGAGTGGAAAGTGGATGTACCCAAGGTTGGGGAACCACTATAATTCTTGTTGTCGTCTGCGATTGCTTGGTTAATTTTCTGTGCATCACTCGTTAAATTTTTTATTCCGCAAAAAGACACACAACTCACCTATTCACCCCCCTCTAGGTGATTTAGGTAAGACAACTAAAACATTTTCAATTGGTATCAGAGGGAGGTTGTTCATAAAAATGTTAACACCTTGAACAGATCTTCCCAAGTTGTCTATTGAGTTATCCAAGCATGGACAAGGCCAAGGATTTTGCAAAGCTTCCGCTGTGCACAAAGACCAACTTTCCCATGTGGAAAGAAAGGATTAAGTTTTTCATGGAAGCTGTGGAACCAAGGATCTTCATGATTGTTGAAGAATTTCCTTATGTTCCAATGACTGTCTCCACTATTGATCCTACCAAAAATGTTTCTAAGAAGTTAATGGATCTTGATAAAGATGAGATTGCACTTGTCTCGTTGGACAAGAAAGCTAAAAATATCATAGTAAGTGTTGTCGATGATTCTATGCTGCAAAATCTGATTCACTACCAATCCGCTAAGGAAATATGGCAGTCTCTTATCACCATGATGGAAGGCACTGAATAAGATAGGGTTGACAGAAGATCCCTTCTAAATCAGAAATATGAAGCATTCCGACAAGGACCAAAGGATTCAATTACAGATACCTTTTAAAGTTACTTCAATATTGTTAACGGCCTAAGAGTATATGGCCGAGTCTTCACAAATGGAGAGCTGAATGATAAGTTTCTAAGGTCCCTGACTAAAGAATGAGACAATAAAGTCTGTGCTATTAGGGAGTTTGGCAAGTTGGCAGAGACTGACCCTCAGAATCTCTTCGAAAAGCTGATGTCATATGAGCTACAGATCAATTCTAGAAAACCTGAAGAAGAGAAGAGCCGGTCATCATCCAAGGAGAAGTCTGTCGCAATGAAGGCAAACAATGCAAGGAAGGTCAAAGCTGCATCACCTGCTCCTGCACAGGAAGATAGTGAAGAAGAAACTTCAGAGCCAAGCACCTCAGGCTCAGAAATATCTAAAGGAGAGTTTTCTCTACTCTCACGGCAGTTCAATAAATTCTTGAACAAGAAGAAATAATGGAGAGGCAAAGAAGCCTCGTACAGAAGATCACGCCATGATGGTGATCGACACAAGAAAGGCTCAAGTAGCCAAGATAGGTATAATACTAAACAAAATAAACACATTTCTTCTGACATTGTTTGATATTATTGTAATAAGCCAGGTCACGTCATCGCTAATTGCCCTCACAAGAAGAATGAGGGTGGATAGAGAGAGGAGAAGAAATCTTCATATAATAAGAAGAGAACTAAAAGAAGCCTAATAGCCAAGAATGACAAGACTCTTAGCGACTCTGACTCATCTGAGTCAAGTGAAAAAGATGAAGCCTACTTTGGGCTAATGACACAAACTGATGATGAATAAGAACCCCAGTTCACTGGGAAGGTAAATTCTCACACCACTCTTTCTGAATCAGATGCTTCTGATCATGATCATGAGGACAGCTCTTCTGACGATGAGTCTGAACTCATGGACCAGTATAAAGAGTTAATCAAGGTTTATGACAAATGTCGGAGAGTTGTGAAAACTCAAGTCAAGGAGATAAAGTCTCTCAAGGCTGAAGAGAGCACTCTGAGAGGAATTCGCCAAGACGGACTCAGAGAGAATTATAATGATGCCATCGAAGAATACAATAAGGCTCTCAAGCACCTAGATCTGAAAGAGAAGATCATCAAAGAATTGGAAGAACAACTTGTAGTAGAAAAGAAACTTGTTGAAAGTTTCTCAAAACCCAAGAATTGTCCTTCCTTTTGTTGCTGAATTCTCAACTCAGGCCAATGGTGTTGGCCTAGGCCATGTTGATGCTCATAGTAAATCTTCTAGGAGAAATAAGGCTCAAATAAAGAATAAGGCAGCCAATAAGGCTTTGGACAAGGAGAAGGGGAAAACTACTCAAGATCAGACTTCTTTTAAGAAGGTTATATTTCCAACGAACGAGTTTGATCTTGATTCATCCTACAGTCACTTTGCTAGGCATACTTATGTAGAGCCCAAGTCTCGTTACCAAGGATGGACCCATCCCCGAAACTTTGGTGAAAGTGTTTTTAAGGCACCTTATGAAGAGATTACTCTTCAGAGCTATGACCCTTATAATCAAGGTCATAACATCAAGAAGGCACCAAATGTAAAGCCTATTGTGGAAAAGCCTCTTAAGGAGAAGAAGTCATGTGATTGCCATCACCATGAAGCTTCTACCTCCAAGACTGCTACCCCTGCTAGACCACAATCTCAAAAGGTCAAGCAGGAGAATTTCAGGCAAAGATACAATAGGTTTGACAGTTGGTACCGCGTCAAAATTGGTCACTTTGCCATTGATTGCTGGTTTAATTCCAGAAATTATGTAACTCCTCAAGTTATCAATGTGAAAAAGACCACTCATAATGTTAATACACGTAGGGGGAGTGTTCTAACTAGAGACCAAGGACACAAACGTGTTTGGGTTCCTAAGGCAAACTGATTTGTGATTGCAGGTATGTCCAAAGGCCACCAAAACTCCTATCTGGTATTTGGATAGTGGATTCTTTCGGCATATGACTGGGACAAGAAGCCTTCTCCAGAATTATTCTCAAGTCATGAATGGGCCAAAGGTCATCTTTGGAGGTTCAGACCGAGAAATTACTAAAGGCTACAGTATGATTACTAACGGTAGTGTATCCTTCTCAGATGTGGCTTATATTGAAGGACTGGAACACAGTCTCATAAGCATAAGGCAGCTCTGCGATAAAGGATACATAGTAGAATTTCATGCAGAGAAGTGCTTGATAAAATCGGTAGATAATTTGGAAACGATTTTATCAGACACTCGTAGTAGAAATATATTTTGTTTGAATTTTATTTGCATAGACTCTTCTACACCAGTGAGCTTTTTGGCCAAAGATAGTGCATCTCTTGGTGACAATGACATAAGAGACTAGCACATATTAATTTCAAAGCTATTAACAAATTATTTTTTCTTAATTTAGTACGTGATGCCCCAAATGTCAAGTACGCTAAAGATAGACCTTGTCACGCATGTGTAAAAGACAAGCAAACAAGTGCTATCTTTAAAAGCATTATTGGCAAAACTCTAATAGATGTTTACATCTACTTCATATGGACTTGTTCGGTCCACTGTGAGTTAGAAGTTTGGGAGGTAAGGATTATACATTGGTAATTGTTGATGATTACTCGCGCTTTATTCGGGTGTTCTTTCTAAAACATAAGTTAGATACTTTTGACATCTTTACTAGTTTTGTCAAGCAGGTTCAGAATGAATACCACTGTTCCGTAGTCAAAATCAAAAGTGACAATGAAACAAAGTTCAAATTTGGGGCCATGACAGAATTTTGTGAATGCCTAGGTATCTTTCATGAGTTTTTCTCTCCTCGTAATCCTCAACAGAACAAAAAAGCTGAGAGACAGAATAGAACATTCATAGAGGACTGTAAGACTATGTTGAGTGATGCCTCACTACCGGAATATTTCTGGGCTGAAGCCATCAACACTGCATGCCACGTGCAAAATCGAGCACTCATAAACAAGAACCATAATAAGACACCTTACGAACTACTAAAGGTCAGGAAGCAGACTATTTCATATTTTAGAATCTTTGGCTGTAAGTGCTTCGTCCTTAACAATGGTAAGTATCACACTACCAAATTTAGCGAAAAAAGTTTTGAAGGTATTTTTGTAGGGTATAGTAGCCATAGTAAGACATATAGGATTTTTAATAAGAAAACTCTGGTTGTAGAAGAATCTATTCATGTTGTATTTGATGAGACGAGCTTGCTGCAAGGCAACTCTTTTAATGTGTTTATTGAAGATACAAGTTCAAAGCTAAAAGAGTTAAACTTGGATGAGCCAACTGAAGAAAAAGGTGAAAAGTTCATCAAGATCACCACTCCAACCTCAATTATAGAGGTTGATGATCAAGATGAAGAAACCATTCAAGTTGATGGAGTCACTCCTGTGGTTGAAGAAGCTCCAGATGCAAGAACCTTAGAGCTCAGACACTTGAAGGATCACCCAATGGACTAAATCATAGGAGATCCACAGGATGGTGTCAGAACTCGTAGAGGTACAACTAATGAGAATTTACATTTGAGTTTTCTATCACAGGTTGAACCGAAGAAGTTTGAGGAAGCAAACTCAGACGCATCATGGATAATGACAATGGAAGAAGAATTGAATCAGTTCAAGCATTGCCAAGTCTGAAAGCTTGTTCCAAGACCCAAAGGTAAGAATGTCATCATGACAAAATGGGTCTACAGGAACAAGATGGACGAGGATGAGACAATAATAAAGAACATGGCCAGACTCATTGCCAAAGGATACATACAAGAACAAGGAATCAACTTCAACCAGACATATGCTCCAGTGGCAAGGCTGGAGGCAATCAGGTTGTTCCTAGCATATGCTGCACAAAAGGGCTTCATTGTCTATCAGATGGACGTGAAGTCTGCCTTCCTTAATGGTGACATAAAGGAAGAAGTGTATGTGGAACAAACTCCAGGTTTCGTTGATTCTAACTTTCCTGATCATGTCTATCTTTTATTTAAAGCATTATATAGTTTGAAACAAGCTCCTCGAGCTTGGTATGAGATGCTATCTAACTTTCTTCTTGAGAATAAGTTTACAAGAGGAAATATAGATAAGAAATTATATCTTAGGGAAATAAAAGGCAAGATTTTGCTAGTGCAAATCTATGTCGATGACATCATTTTCGGCTCTGCTGACGACAACCTTTGCAAAAAGTTTTCCAAACTTATGCAAGGGAAGTTTGAAATGAGCAGTATGAGAGAACTGAAGTATTTCATAGGACTTCAGGTGAAACAATATGAAGATGGAATGTTCATCTCTCAGATGAAATTCACCAAGGAGTTTATTAAGAAATTTGGAATGGAGAACGCAACCTCTATGAGGACTCCAATGGGTTCAACTATGTCTCTAGACAAGGATGAGAAAGGGAAACCTTTCGATAAAACCAAGTATAAAAGCATAATTGGATCTTTGCTTTACCTTACTGCTAGTAGACCAGATATAATGTTTTCAACATGTGTGTGTGCTAGATTTCAAGTGAACTCTAAGGAATCTCACTATGCTACTGCAAAGCGGATTTTGAGATACCTTAAAAGTACACCAAATCTTGGCTTATGGTACCCAAGAAGTAATGACAACGAACTAATTGGTTTCTCAGATGAAGATTTTCAGGAAAGATGATAGAAAGAGCACTTCCGAGACTTGCCAATTCATTGGAAGAAGGCTCATATCATGGAGCAGCAAAAAGCAGAATTGTGTCGGAATCTCAACGGCCGAGTCAGAATACATTTCTACTGGCAGTTGTTGTGCACAATTGCTGTGGATAAAGAACCAGCTTGAAGATTATAACCTGCAAGTCCAAAATATTCCTTTGTTTTGCGACACCTCCAGTGTGATTGCAATAGTCAACAATCCAGGCTCTCACAGTTGGACAAAGCACATAGAGCTGCGATACCATTTCATCCGTGAGCATGTGGAGCATGGGGACATAGATCTACAATATGTCCCAACTGTCAGGCAAATTATAGATATTTTCACAAAGTCGCTGGATGAGGCCAAGTTCTCGTTCTTCAAAATAGAACTTGGCATGCTCAACAAGGATGAAAGGAGAATGAAGACAAAGGTAACATGCAAGGTCAAGATCTGGTTTTACTTTAAAATCAGAAAATTTCAGAATTTGGACTTCATTTCTCGAGTACAACACTTGTACTCGAGAACATCAGTCTTGCCTCTCGACAACATCAGTCTTGCCTCTCGAGAACATCAGACCTACTTCTCGAGACTAAATATTCTACTCTAGAACAACAAGTACTCTACTCGAGAACATGGATCATTCTACTTGAGACCAAGGCATATTATACTCGAGTGCTGACAAACTTCTTCTCGAGAACAACTAGCCATCTCGAGAAATATGATGTCAAATTTTTCTTCAAGTTCAATTTTTCATATCGGCACCCAGACGCTTAACCGCCTCATTCCAGGTACTTTTAATGATTATTTTTATGTTTTATCATCAAAATTAGAGGAAACTATAAATAAAAATAAGTCCAAGAAATTTTTATTCTCGATTTCAAAACCCTTCCTCTCGAGAAAAGCCATTTCGTCTTCCTCCATCTCCGTCGTCTGCCACAAGCCCGTTTTCCCTTCCGCGGACCAGCCAAGATCGATTTCTAGACATGCATGGCTTCACCTTCAAAGCTTGGGATTGGGAGTGAACTTATTTCTATAGGAATTGCAGAGATTTCAGATGATTTCAAGAATGTTCTACTTCTACTCAAAACCACCGGGCTGTCTATTGTTCTAGAACACCCTTGCCGCATTCTAAGTTCTGCTGTTGAAGAGTTCTTCCCGCAAGCCAAAGTTAAAAGGAATGGGAAGGTACTCAAGTCTAAGGTTCAGGATATCAAGGTAAAGATGACTGCCCTCTTTGTTTCTCAATTTTTGCAACTTCCAGTAATAGATCAAGAAAATGATCTGATAGACATTGATTATGAGAGAGCATATAGTTTCTGTGATATTCCTCAATCCTCTCACACAATCAGAAGGCAATTTATGAATGCTGAAAGCAAGTTACTGACTGACATCCTAGGCAAAGTACTTCTATGAAAAATAAGTTCTATAAGTTATATAACCTCTGAGTTCTTCGATTTAATGACATCAGTTATCTGTAGAAAGAAGTTCCAGTAGGGTATGATGCTTTTTGACAAGATTAAGACATCCATGAAGAGCCCAAACTATGGCAGAATAATTTTTCTTTACCTGAATCAGATGAATCCAGAAGCTTTTCCCATGAAAAAGGGCATAGCCCTCCACAACATGAAGAAGGTGTCCATTACCTCCATCCAGAGATGAGAGGTTAAATTACAGAAGACTGATAAAGCTTCTAAGGAAACAGAAGATATGGACAAGACCCCATCTCCTCATTCACATCAGATAACTAATTCAGTTAATGAGGGGGAGCCTGCCCCATCTGTCTCAGCTTAGCCAACTCCAGCTCCAACAACAATCTTTTCAGAAATTCCAGCTCCAATCAATCCACCTGCTGCTACAGAAATTCTACCCCAAGTTACTCCTCCTGCTGCTTCCAATATAGTTTCAGAAGAAATTCCATCTACCTCTATTGCTGCACCCTCAATTCCATCTGCTGCTGCTGCCTCTTCCTCTCTATTGCATACAGACAACTATTCCTGCTACTGAAGACATTCCAGATTCTGATAATCTGATACATGCCCAGACACAATTCCATATTCTGTCTATTAAAGATGACATCAATAAGATGATAAAAGAGCTTTCTTCCAAAGAACCTCCTTTCACCATTCCTGAAGATCATCCTTCTTCTTAAGTAACATCTCCCAAGTCTCCAGCAAAGTCTCCTCCTCCTCAACCAGAACAATCCCCAGAACCAGCACAGTCTCCAGAAAATCCAAAATCATCTCCTCCAGCTGATAAATCTCCTGTACATGAACCTAAGAAATCTCCTGAAGATATGCATGATGATGAAGTTGTTTCAATTCATGATTCAGAAGATGACATTCCAGTAGAAGCTGCTGAACAAAGACTTCCAAGTCTTTAATTCAACATTCCCTCTTTGTTGCCCTTAGATACTGAAGAAGAGGCCAGCACTATAAACAAAAGGTTAGCCTCTACTTCTACTGTTGTTATTGAAGAAATTCTTCCATGGATTGCCCCTGCTCAGCCTCCACCATCTACTCAGAAAGAAATCTTCCCTTAAGGTACCATTCTACATAAAATTGAAGCTATGCTTGCTGATTAGAGAAAATACTTTGATGATTCTCTAAAGGTTGTCATTGATAAAATGACTGCATTAGAAAAGGAAATGAGTCGAGGATTTGCTGAAATCCAAAACAACACAGATGAATTTAAGAAACTCCTGCAAATTGGTGGAAAAGCTATAAACCATATAATTACAAGCATTGGTACTGTTATGGAGCAATCAGTCACCCTTGCTCATAATCAAATTCTACTTTACAAGAGAGCTGATGAAAGGAATTTTAAAACTTGCGAAGAAGTTGGAAAATTTAAAGAACATGTCATCAACACCCTCTCCCTAGAAGTCAGAAAGGGGGAGGATAAAGTGAAAGAACTATTGGAAAAACAAGCTCAGTCTATGAAAAATCAATGGGAAGATCAGTTGAAAGATATTTAGACATCTGTCCTTAAAGAAATCAAAAGTACTAAGTTATATACTTATGATACTTCTAGATGGATGCATAATCAGTTATTTCCTGAACTATCCATGGATCCTAATGCACCTCCTCCTACTAACCTAGATGTAAACATGCCAACATTTTCTTCACCTCCAGAATACTTTGAAGGACCTCCTCCAAATTATTTTGAAGGTCCCCCTCCTGATGTTTATAAACATGTGTGGGAATCAAAACAAATAGGTATGCCTCCTCATCCACCAGAAGTTCAGAAAGCCAAGAGAAGGAAATATGGTGATGGAGCCTTAGCAAGTAGATCAAATCCACATCCTAATGTTTACAAAAGGAAAAGACCTCAAGAGTTTACTGAAGTTTGGAGTCCTACTTCCAAGTCTCTTATTTTGGAAACCCTGAAGCTGGTAGTTGATTTTAATGAAGATGTGAACCTTCACTATAGCCCTCAGGAATGAGAGTTATATGAAAAGTCCCTTACCAAGAAAAAGATTTATGACAGAGAATATGGGAGGAACAATCCCAAAGCTCATACCGGACCACCAAAGTACTTCCCTAAACCTTACAGCTACCAAAAGAGGCTACATGAAAAGTTGGAAAGACAACAACATCAACAAGATCAGTAAATTGAAGATGCTGGAAGTTCTCATTATGTTTGAAATTATGGAATTTAAATTTTCACGTGGACAAATTTCTGTTTATATGAACTTCTAATTCCGCTGATCTGATTTTTACATATTACTGCATTTCTCCAAATTATCATGCTATTAGTTTCTTTATTTGTTTTTCTCTTGATGTAATTCACATTAGTGTAGAGGGTTTTGACTTCTACAAATAGGGGGAGATTGTTGGGTATTGCATCCGCAATAGCCCAGATTTGTATGAAGTCACCCTTAAACTAAGATGAATTAAGTTTATATTTGATGCTCTTTTTAGTTAAGTGTCTGCTTAATTGCTAAGTGTAGACCAATATCAGTCTACAATGAGTCTCCAGACACAGGATCATACAATGTAATCCCTCATTGCGTGATCTATGGTGTTGACTCATGTGTAGCCTCTCTATTTGGACACACTTCCTTTTCAAGCACTAAGGGAAAGAGAAACGATGGATGCTGTTTTTTTTATGAAGAATTACGATTTTCAATTTTTCAGAATTGTCTAAGTATTTTTCTCGAGTACTATATTTGTACTCGAGAAGAACTTAAGATATTTCTCGAGTTAGACTAGTCTTAATTTCGAGTGGCAGAAGTTGTTCTCGAGAAAGCTTAATGTTGTTCTCGAGAAGGGCTTATGTACTCGAATACTATATGACATTTCTTCTCGGGTTGTTTCTTTTCCAAACAATTATTTTTAAAAAGTCTTTTTCTCGAGAAGACCAAATTTATTCTCGAGAAGACTATAGTTTGTTCTCGAGATGCAGAAGTTATTTCTCGAGACCCAGAGTATTTTTCTCGAGAGCCAGACATTTGTTCTTGAGATGATTATCTGTTCTCGAGTACCAGAATGATTCTTCTTGAGAACAAAAGTATATTTTATCGAGTACTTCTCTCAGTCTCGACACTGCAAATTTCCACCTCCACATATTTTTCTAAGTGTTTTTTTCAAGATCATCATTGTTCTTCTCGAGAACCAGTTTGTTTTTTTCTCGAGTACAATCCTCCTTCTCGAGAACACCTGTACTGTTTTCCTGAAATCTTCTAAGTCCAAGCAGACGTAATTTCAAATGTCATTAGCACATGATTGGTCCACATGACTGTCATTAATTGCGATTATGACCGTTAGGCAAGTCCTATAAAAGGTCATGTCATTTTTGACAAACCCTAAGAAGAAGAATAACAAGAAGCCACAAGATTTTCCAAGTTTTTTTGAATCCCTAATTTTCTTTCCATAATCGGAAGCGCTGCTCTTCATCGCCATTCTTGCCAATTTGCTTCCGATCCAGATCGATTCAGAGAAGTTGATTCCGAGATCAGGTCATTCTACAATCTACATATCCGATACTTGATCTTGCTGAGTCCAAAGAATTTCAGATCCAGAGATCTTGCCGATTCTTCTTCAACCATTTCTGATAAAGTCGCAAAGTTCAAGGAAGAAGAACAGACAGAAATTTTCAAGATCTGAGATCAAATCACAGTTTGTATTTGTTTATTTCAATCTATTCTTGGAGGAAATCTTTTTCCGAGTCATAAGAGCTTTGTTATCCGAGTCCTTTTAGGAAGTTTTATCTTCCAATTGTAGATCCAGTTTTTGGGATCGAATTGTAGGAATGTTGTTTCGAGGTGTAGGATTGTTTTCAATCCGAGATTAGTGGAGTAGCCGAGTCTAGTGCTTTGCTAGATCGATGAGTGGAAAGTGGATGTACCCAATGTTGGGGAACCACTATAATTCTTGTTGTCATCTGTGATTGCTTGGTTAATTTTTTGTGCATCGCTTGTTAAATTTTTTATTCCGCAAAAAGACACACAACTCACCTATTCACCCCCTCTCGGTGATTTAGGTAAGACAACTAAAACATTTTAACATCATAAACGTGGTCGACCAGAACCTTTGTCTTGCGCGTCGTGGTCCTGAAGCCGCTCGCGCCTTTCATGTTCCCGGTCGCCCCCCATGTGCGGGGTCTCGCGGTGGAGGGAGTTGGAAATGGCACAAGAACTGAAGAACCTCCACCTTGTCTCGCCTGTTTAGTTATACCTTGTAATTCTGCTGCTTCTAGTAATTTGCCGTCTTTTTCAATTTGTCATTTAAACCTTGTGGAGATGATGCTCGTCTCACGCAAAATGATTATTAATAGTGTTATCCTGCTCACTTCTTTCATGCTGGGTTTGTATATTATAGTTATGTTAATTTTTGTCTATATTTTTTTTGCTCTGACTTGTTGGAAAAATCCCCGCGGGACATCATGCTTTGAGGTCAGGAGAGAGAACAAATTGTCGGCCAATCTCTTCAACTTCCCCCTTCATATTTTTCCCGCCCATCTATCCGCTTTCACTATCTTCTATAACTACCTCCCCCCAAATCGAAATGACTTAAGCTTGTGCTGCCCTCTCCTGCTGCATCTTAGATCCAGACTTCCCGCTTCCTTTCTCTCATTGTTTACTATCGCCACTACTTCTCCACCTCCTCTCTCCCTTATCATCTCGCCTCTCATGGGAAAGAAAAATACTAAGGAGAGTGAGGGACGCAATCAGTGCGGCAGAAGATTTGCTGACCATGACTTTCCTCCCTCAGTATCTCTGAGAAGGACTACAACCGCTTCTCCCGCAATTTCATGGTGGAGTGGTTCGAGTCGCAGCCTCCAAAGGTCGGCAAGACGATCAACACATTCTACCCCAGTGAAATCTACTTCCCCATCTCGCATTTCGAGTCAGGGCTGAGACATCCCCTCTGGCCAGAGGTTAAACAGGTATTGAAATATTTTGGAGCCGCTCCAGCACAACTAAACCCGCACGCCATCTCGGTTTTAGCTGCGTTCGCCAGCTACATGCGCTGCGAGCGCATTGAGTTCATCCTTAATGTTTTCCACAAGTTATTTATCTACCACGCCAATCATGACAGAATCTTGTACTTCACGGGACAGGATCTGAAGGTGTGCGAGATCTCCAACAAGAATCACCACTGGCTCACCCGCTTCATTTTCATCCACGGAAATCTGGGAGGCGTTCCACTCGTACCAGTGTCACCTATCGAAATGTACTACGCGACTCCTAAGGTCGGTGGTGCAGATAAAGACCTCTGCAAGTTCTTCGCAGAAAAGAATTTCGAGGTCAACTTCTTAAGGCGGGACCTCGACTCGCTCCCTCCCGTGTTTCCCGATGAAGGTACCTTCGTGCTTCTTTAGCCTTATGTTTATCATACCTTTATTTTGTTATCTCTAATCATCAAGTGGCTTGTTCAGGAGAGAGAAATATCCCAACCCATTCTCCTTATTTGGGCAGTGCTGGGCCGTCAAATACTCTCGTACTCGCCAGTATGGCGGCCGAGGAGGCAAAAGAGTTGCTGGCCCCCGCCTCCAAAAAGAGACCTGGAGATGATGCCACTGCTCCTCGGCACAGCCCAAAGAATAAAATCAAGAGGGTTGTGAGGTTCCCGAAAGGGATAAAGGTGATAGTCCCGAAAGAGGGGAGAGCGTTGTCAGGAACCCTGATCCCCATCTCCGTAAAAGACTCACAATCACCTCTCCAATAAGCTATCTCACAATCTTGCGAGACGGTACTATTTGACAGGCCCCCAACATTTCGGCTCAACCCACTGAACCTCCGTCTCGCGAAGCTGCCTCCTCCAGCCTCCCAGCACCCTCCTCGCATCCAAATTTCAATTTGGGCCCCGTGGTAAAAGATGATGTCGGCGACCCAGTCCTAATGTGAGAAAAGGATGCGAACCTGGTGTCGATATCTACCCTCCTTCCCTCATGGAAGGAGCAGGACCCCCACCCAACAGCCACGCCTTCTCCCTCTATTATGGCCTCTATGATGTTCCTGGGACAGATCCTTTCGACAAGGACTCCTCACGATACCTTGTCCTGGAGACATCTCAAGCTTAATTTCGCGAATTAGAGCTCTCACACCGAGTCTCGCGCCGCCTTATTTTTAACTACAAGAAATGGAAGGATGCTGAGGCGAGCCTGGCGGTGTAGCGAGAGAATTCGGATGGCCTCGAGAATAGGCCGACACTTGCTGATAATCTTCTCGCAAAGAGCCATGGCGGCGTTGTAAGCCTTTTAATTTTATCTTTGGCCAGTCTCTCTCTCTCGTTTATGCATTTTGTTAATTGATGGGCTTCTTGTATGATGCCGAGATGGCGGATCGGATGCGCTCGCGCATAACTGTCCTGGAAGAGGAGAATAAGAACTTAAAAGCCCAGAATGCCCATCTTCTGGACAACATTCTGCCTTCCTCTCGCTTGGAATCACCCCAAGATCCCCCACCCTGTCATTACTCAATTGACGAGGTCGACGATATCTGCTGAGATGCCAATATTAAGACAGCCGAACTTGTTCTAAAGATGATGAAGGAGCTGGGAGTTGTCAAAGAAGATGCTGAGTCCGTCACTGCCCACGACCTCGTGCCCCACCTTTATGGCAAGGCGGACGAGGATTAAACTTACAGCGAATATGAATAAAGAGGCGCTAGCGAGACCTGGGACTCCTCCCCCTCCTCTTTTTTTGCTTCCTCCCTCTACTTGTACTTTTTATTTTTTGAGATTTTGAAGTATTTATTCATGGGAGAGTACTCCCCTTTCCTTCTTTTGCAAAGAATAATGATCAAATGTAAATGAGAGTTTTGTCATATCCTCTTGCTTTACATTCCCTTTATTTTACTTTATTTTGCTTTATTTATTGTGGACGACCCTCTTCTCTATTTCTACTCGCGGGGTAGAGCTACTTGCCGTCTCGCTTAAGAATTGGTTTAGGGCACGAGTCATTAGACTTCTCTTCGCCCCTTCCATGTGCGAGACTATTTGGATTCCTCCCGTCTCACCTCAAGATAGATCCAGCTTGAGTAGACCCCGGAGATTAACCCTCCCTTTTATTGGAAGTCACAAATCTTCAATTTTTAGGCGAGACCTTTCTTTAGCCAGCGAGTGCCTACTTTCTATGGGCGAGACCCACTTCACCGAGCACTGATTGGAGATGCCCATCTTCATGTGTATTGCACTAACCTCTTATTCCCATAAAAGTTCTTTTATTTTTTACAAACTTTCTTCGTTCCCTGATAAGTATAGATATTTTTCTTTGAGGGATCCCATCGTTTACCCTGCCACCGAGTGAGCCTACAACCCTACTACTTGATAAAAGACCGGTCAGCGGGTCTTCTCGGTGCCTTGCCATCCATCCTGCCACCGAGTGAGCCTACATTCCTGCCAGCTTGATGAGAGCCTGGTCAGCGGTTCTTCTCGGGGCCTTGCCATCCATCCTACCACTGAGTGAGCCTATAGTCCTACCAGCTTGATGAGATCCTAGTCAGTGGTTCTTCTCGGGGCCTTGCTATCCATCCTACCATCGAGTGAGCCTATAATCCTGCCAGCTTGATGAGAGCCTGGTCAGCGGGTCTTCTCGGGGCCTTGCCATCCATCCTGCCACCGAGTGAGCCTATAGTCCTGCCAGCTTGATGAGAGCCTGGTCAGCGGGTCTTCTCGGGGCCTTGCCATCCATCTTTCCACTGAGTGAGCCTACAGTCCTACTAGCTTGCCTACAGTCCTACCAGCTTGATGAGAGCCTAGTCAGCTGATGTAGCGCCGTCCTATGAGCCTACACGAATTTCAGATCCTATGCGGACGGCGTCAAGTTCTCTCTTGCCACGCTAACAATCTCGTTTACACGCTAACGAAAACGCAGCAATACCAATTATGTTATTTATCTTACGCGCCAACGTTCGGTTAGCCAATCCGATAGAGATCGAACCACGACTAAAGGCCGAGATCCGATCAAGCTAAAAGGACAAATATTTGTGTCCGCACGAGCGATGTTGTACCAAAGAAAGATCCACCAAGAAAATTCCGATTCGCAAAACGGTTGATCTTTCCCCAACAAGAAATAACGAGGATCGCCAATCCTCCCGAGAGTACCCAAAAATCAAACGAAAATAGATCCACAAATTTATTAAGAAAACACCGCGAAATTTCTTTCGTTATCACAAAGTCACGCAAAAATCGTCCACCACATAAACAATCTAGAAGAGAAAAACTCTTGGTAGAAATTTTGTTACCCCTCTCGGAATAGTAGATCCGGGATATTGGTTCCACTAGAAAATGATCGCTCTCCTTTGAACTCCACGGAAGATGCTCCAATGATGAAGAAACTCGGTCGTCTTCTCCGCTTTGCACCGTGAAGTTTCTCCCAAAAGCCTTTTGGCTCTTGCAATCACTTTGTCTCCTCCAAGGATGGTCGGTTAGGATGAAACAAGTGGAGAAATATCGTGGGGTTGATGTGTGAAAGAAGGGCTTAGGAATATTGAAGGTGGAGAAGGGGAAAGAGATGGTGGCCAAGATCTTGGAAGGGGAGAAGGTGGTGGCCGAAATTTTGGAGGAGAGAACCCAAGGTGGGCGGCGGCAAGGAGGAAGGAAAGAGGGGGAGACAATTTAGGTTAGAAGAAATTTTGCAACACAATAAAATCTGCTTTCTAATTAGAGTTTTTAGCCTTATATAGGCCTTACAACACAAATGCTAATTGCACACCAATAAGTCAAAATATTAAAATGCAAGACATAAATAAAACATTAATAATTAATTAATTAATTGTTATTTAATTAATTAATTATTAATATAAACGTTAATAATTAATTCTTGTGGCGTGGACGAAGATTGTAGCCGTGGCCGCCATGGCGCCGCAAGTCTTTAGTCGGTGGGCCATCATCATCATCATCCGCCGCAACTTCATGATCAACCAAAGCGCCATGTACGTCATCATCATCGAGTTGGCCGTCATGGTGGCGGTCGCCATCAATCCTCCCCCGCTCAAAAGGACTCATCACCGATGAGTGGGCAGGAACAAAACGGCGTAGGAGATCCGCATCAAGTATCTCCACCTCCGAAGCCGAGAGCCAATAGTCGTCCGAAGCTGGGCGACCACGCCAACGAATCAAGAACCTGTGAACGTCACCGTCGGGAGTTGGAAACATAGCATCCTGCAAAATTTTGTCAGGCAAGAAAACGGTCCGGGGAAACCTCGGAAATGCGTTAGGCAAATAAGAAAAACAAGTTTCAACATCAGTAGGCGGCATACCTCCCGTAGAGTCCGCAGGAGAGAGCGATCCAATATTGATCTCACCACCCATCCCATTAGAAGATTTAGTGGAAATATTAAACGGCGAGACAGAAAGTTCATGTGGTGGAGCGACAAAAAACGTTAAATCGGAAACGTTAAAAATAGGGGAAATTCCCCAATCAGCGGGTAACTGTAATAAATATGCATTTTCGCCAACTTTTTTAACACTCGAAAAGGACCGGCTTGCCTATTCGCCAATTTCTTTATAGTGCCCGAAGGCATCCGTTCAGGGTGAGACGAACCATTACCAAATCACCAATATTCAAGGGGACCGCTCGCCTATGTACGTTGACATTCGATTGATAAATAGCATATTGTGTAGCTAGCGTTTCGCTAATGTGTTTATGTAGACTGTGAACGTGCGAGGCGAAATCCTGAGCAAACTGACTAGACTTAAAAGATGGTGGTAACGGAACCAAATCAAGAGGCACGGGCGCCTTATAACCGTGAACGATCTCGTTCGGAGACAAACCGGTGGACCTATTCCTTGAATTATTATAAGCTATTTGAGCATGAGGAAGGATAAGGTCCCACGTACCTTTATGATCGCCAACTAAGCAACGGAGCAAACTACCCAAGCTACGATTAACCACTTCCGTTTGCCCATCCGTTTGGGGATGATAGGCCGACGAAAAATCAGTTTCGTACCCATAAGCTTACAAAGTGTTTTCCAGAAATAGCTAGTGAACTTAACGTCCCTATCAGACACTATCGTTTTGGGGACGCCCCGATGCGCCACGACCTTTTTGAAATACAACTTAGCAACATGGGATGCATCGTTGGTAGTGTGGCTAGCGATGAAATATGCCATTTTAGAAAATCGATCGACGACGACAAGGATGGAATCGTGTCTCCGAAATGTCATAGGTAGGCCCAAAATAAAGTCCATACTAACGTCCTCCCAAGGAACAGACGGAATAGGAAGTGGAGTATAAAGACCGGCATTGGTTTTGTTTCCCTTCGCTAACTGACATACGCAGCAACTCCCTACGATTTTATTTACCATTGGCTTAAGCCCCGGCCAAAAGAATTTATCTTCCACTAATATTATCGTTTTATCCCGGCCGAAATGTCCCCCTAACCCTCCACTATGTAGCTCCCATACAATGAAATGGCGTAGTGAAGAGCGGGGAATACACAATTGTGTATGCTTAAATAAATAACCGTCTCGAATGTAGTATGCCGAAATAGTCGAGGGAGCCTGTTCCTGAGCGGCTAAATAAATATCCTTAAAATCCGGGCATAGGACATACTCGTCCTTAATGCGTTCAAATCCTATTACCTTCACCTCCATTTTAGACAATAATAGAGTGACACGACTAAGAGCGTCCGCCACTCGATTTAACGTACCCTTAAGGTGCTTAATAATGAAAGTATACTCCTGAAGATAGGAGACCCATTTGGCGTGCCGAGGGCTAATTTTACTTTGAGAGTTTACAAATTTTAGCGCCTCATGATCCGAGAGGATCACAAACTCTTTCGATATGAGATAGTGTCGCCAATGTTGGAGACAACGTATCACGGCATAAAACTCACGATCATAATTAGAATAATTTAATTTTGGGCCCGCTAGTTTCTCGCTAAAATATCCTACCGGATGTCCCTCTTGGCTTAACACTCCTCCATTCCTATTCCCGAAGCGTCGCAAGATAGTTCAAACACTTTAGCAAAATCCGGCAACCGTAGCAGGGGGCTTCGGACATCCGATCCTTAATCATTTGAAACGCGCTAGTGGCCGACTTGGTCCATTTAAAATCACCCTTCTTCATACATTCAGTGATTGGTGCCATGATACTACTAAAATTGCGAATGAATCGCCGGTAAAACGTGACCAATCCATGAAAACTCCTAACCTCCCTAATATTTTGCGGTTCCGGCCATTCTCTAATCACTTGGACCTTCTTAGGGTCAACATGTATACCCTCAACGCTCACTATGTATCCGAGAAATTCCACGGAAGTCACACCGAACGCGCACTTTTTAAAATTAATGTATAAGTTCTCTTGGCGCAGTGTAGTAAGGATTGTCCGCAAATGAGTTTCATGATCGATCGGCGATATACTAAACACCAAAATATCATCGAAATAGACTACGACAAATTTACCCATGTATGGCTTAAAGACTTGGGTCATTAACCGTGAGAAAGTGCTTGGTCCGTTGGTGAGTCCCTCTCCTAGCACTAACCACTCGTAAAGCCCATCCTTAGATTTAAAGGCCGTTTTCCATTCGTCTCCCTCCCGAATCCTTATTTGGTGGTAACCACTCTTTAAATCCAATTTTGAAAACACGGTGGCACCGGATAACATATCCAACAGATCGTCCAAACGGGGAATGGGAAACCTATACTTGACAGTTATTTTATTGATGGCCCGATAGTCTACACACAACCTCCAAGACTTATCTTTCTTCGGGACCAATAAGGCAGGGACAGCACAAGGCTTTTACTATGGCGGATAAATCCCTTTGCTAATAAATCGGAAATTAATATTTGTAGTTCATTATGTGCTGAGGGATTGAGTCGGTAATGGGGTAGATTGGGCAGGGACGAGCCCGGGACGAAGTCAATTTCGTGTTGAATATCCCTGATGGGTGGCAACTTGGAAGGTAAATCTACCGGATAGACGTCCTTATACTCTTCCAATAACGTGCACAAAGATAACGGTAGGTTCTCTAAGGACGGTGAATCTTCCTTTACTTGTAGGCATACTAACGCATAAATGACGCCATCTAGAAAGGTCTCGCGTTCTAACTCCTTCCTACTTATAAAACTTATCATTTTCTTTTCCGCGGGCACCACTGTGTCCGTGGAAACAATCGACGGGTCTTTAGGTGGTGTGGGTGTTAGAAAGTAGAGAAAAGAAGCGAAAGTAGAGAACAAGCGAATAAACTTTTGAATAATTGAAATTTTATTATCCAAAAAAGATGTCTATTACAAAGGTATGCCCTCCTTTATATAGAATGGAGGAGAGATGAGAGAATACAAATAAGAGATGTGGGACTATAATTTACAGGACAAGCGGACTATACAAAACAAACCGCACAAGCCGCGCGGTTAGACAGCAGGGCTAACCGCACGGCTACCACCAGAGAGGAAGAGAGACTGCCAGGGAAGACCGCCAGACCGCCCGGTCTCCAAGCCGACTGAGACAAACCGCCAGACCGCGCGGTCTTCAACCCGCCAAGACAAACCGCCAGACCGCCCGGTTACCAACTTCAACACTCCCCCTCAAGTTGGAGCATATATATCGATCATGCCCAGCTTGTCACAGATGTGGAAAAGGAAGCGGACACTAGCTTGGTGAAGACGTCTGCCAACTCGTTGTCGGACGTGACAAATGGAGTGCAAATTTGTTTCTTCAATATTTCTTCTCGAATAAAATGACAGTCGACTTCTATGTGTTTTGTTCTCTCATGAAAGACCGGATTTTTGGAAATGTGTATCGCGGCCTTATTGTCACAGAACATAGGAAGAGGATAGTTGTAAACCTCTCCTAAGTCAAGCATGAGAGCCCGCAACCACTTCAACTCACATGTAGTCGATGCCATGCTACGATATTCAGCCTCTGCACTAGACCTGGAAACGACAGACTGTTTCTTGCTCTTCCAACTCACAAGATTGCCTCCAACAAATGTGCAGAAACCTGAAGTCGATTTGCGGTCCCCTTTGTCATCTGCATAGCTTGAATCAGAGTAAGCTTCAACCCTTAGGTGACCATTCTTCTGAAATAGGAGTCCTTTCCCTGGAGCAGCTTTAATATACTCTAATATCCTCAGAGCAGATTGTAGATGACACTCCCTCGGAGCTTGCATGAACTGGCTCACCTTGCCAACAGCATAGGAGATGTCGGGTCTGGTTACCGTGAGATATATGAGCTTGCCCACCAGACGCCGGTATCTCGTAAGATCAGAGAGAAGAGGTGAGTCATCTGTCCAAGTTTTGTCTTCTCCAGCAGCCATAGGACAACGTGCAGGTTTAGCACCAGTGAGTCCTGCATCCTTTAAAAGATCAAGAGCATACTTCCGTTGTGAAAGGACCATGGAGTTGGGCTTTCTAGAGATTTCAATCCCCAGAAAGTATTTCGGGGAGCCCATATCCTTTGTAACCAGATGTTGACGAAGGTGTTGCTTGGTCATCAGTATCCCATCCTGGTCATCGCCAGTAAGAAGAATGTCATCAACATAAACCGCAAGAACAACAAGACCAGAGGCGGTTTTCCGAACAAACAAGGAGTGATCTGCTGAGCTTCGTGTAAAACCAATGGCCGCAACAATGCCACTGAACTTGTCAAACCAGGCACGAGGACTCTGCTTGAGGCCATAGATAGCCCTCTTTAGCCGGCATACACGTGTCTCCCCTGAGCAACATACCCAGGAGGTTGCTCCATGTAAACAGCTTCCTGCAGATCTCCATAGAGGAAGGCATTCTTAACATCTAGCTGCGAGATGAGCCAATCCCTGTTGACAGCTACAGAGAGAAGAACCCGAATAGTGCTGAGGCGAGCCACGGGCGAGAAAGTGTCAAAGTAATCAACCCCATAAGTTTGGGTAAAACCCTTGGCAACCAGGCGAGCCTTATAACGATCCACACTGCCATCCGGGAGAAACTTCACCACGAAGACCCAGCGACAACCAACAACATCGGTGCCGAAAGGAGGCGGAACAAGGGTCCAGGTACCCCGTTCAGTGAGAGTAGCAATCTCCTCATCCATGGCAACTTTCCAGTGAGGAATAGTAAGGGCCTCCTGGTAGGAACGGGGGGTGGTAGTGGCCGAGATAGCCAGGGCAAAGGCTCGGCGAGCAGGAGTAAGGCGATCGTAGGAAACAACCGCAGCAAGAGGATGGTGGGTACAAGCCCGAACCCCTTTGCGAAGAGCAATCGGGAGATCCAGGTCAGCAGGTGCCTCAGTATCCGGAGTATCCGTGGTGGAGAGAGCTGGCCCGGGATTAGAGAGAGATGGCAGCGGAGTGGAGGGAGAAAGCGGAGTAGAGGGTGGAGATGAGGAGGATGGGGAAGGCGGTGGAGTGGGGGGAGAGGACGGAACCTCAGTGGGAGCAGAGAGAAGGGATGAGTTGGTATGAGAAGGAGGAGCAGGAGAAGGAGAAGAGGAAGCGGGAGAGAAGTAAGAGGCATTGGCAAAGAAGGTGACATCCGCAGAGAAAAATTGCTTGCGGGTAACAGGGTCAAAGCAACAATAGCCTTTCTGAGTGGGAGAATAGCCCAGAAAGACACATTTGGTGGCACGGGGTGAGAGTTTATCACGGGTGGCAGCGGGAGAGTGCACAAAAGCGGTGCACCCAAAGATGTGTAGAGGAAGAGGAAAGGGATCCTTGTCCGGATAAAGGATGGAGAAGGGGGTAGCACCGTGGAGAACGGTGGAGGGAAGGCGATTGATGAGATAGCAGGAGAGAAGGACAGCATAGCCCTAATAGGAGCGAGGAACATGCATTTGATTCATCATAGTGCGAGCGACATCAAGGAGGTGACGGTTTTTGCGTTCCGCCACCCCATTTTGTTGGGAAGTGTAGACACAGCTGGTTTGACGAATAACACCATGGTGAGTGCAAAAGGAGGAGAAGTCGTGGCTAAGATACTCCTTAGCATTGTCAGAACGAAGGATTTTAATAGACGTAGCGAACTGAGTTTTAACCATCGAATAAAAGGAGGTCCAAACAGAGAATAACTCGGAGCGATCTTTAAGAAGATATACCCACGTAGATCGAGAGAAATCATCAATGAAGGTGACAAAATAGGAACTGCCCCGACCGATGGTGAGGGTAGGAGCGGGACCCCATATGTCAGAGTGAACGAGGTCGAACGGATGGGAGGAGCCCCGACTCTGCGTTGGTGGGAAGGAGGAGCGGTGATGTTTGCCAAGTTGACATGCATCACAGTTTAGAGGAGGATGATGAGGAGGGAGGTGCGGCAGGAGTTGTCGTAGAATGCAGGGAGGAGCATGACCAAGGCGAAGATGCCATTGGAGAAGATCTGTAGAGGAGGAGGAGAAGACGGATAGAGCAGAAACGTTGTCAAGGAAGTAGAGGCCACCACTCTCAGTCCCGGTAGCAATCGTCCGTTGGGAGTCCGGATCCTGAAAAGAACAAGAGGTAGGGGTGAATGTGACAGAACACTGTAGTTGCTTGCATAAAAAAGTAACCGATAATAAATTGCACGGAAACTTGGGCACATAGAGGGTATCAGCCAAGCAGAGAGACGGAGTGACTTGAACCATGCCCGTCCCATGGACCGGGGAGGGAGATCCATCAGCGACAATGACTGGGGGCAACTGAGCCTGTGTGTCAAGAAGAGAGAAACATTGAGGGTTGCCTGTCATATGACTTGTTGTACCAGAGTCGATGAGCCATCGTCCGCGAGTCACAACATGAGCACTACCAGAAGAGGTGACCACGGAGGCTGACGGGCTGGAGGAGAGGAAAGCCATGGAAGCAAGAGAGTAGCAAACCGCTATGAGAAGAACAAGCCGCGAGAAGAGAATAGAGCACCAAGCTGGGCGACCAGAAAATAGGTCGGGCGGCTAGAAAGGCCGCTTCCAAGAAGCCGAGCAAAGCAGAGGGAAAGAAGTCGCACGACCTGAAAAAGTCGGGCGAACAGAGGAGAACAAGTCGCGCGGCCAAAGATGAGGCCGAGGCGACTAGCAAGCAGGAGCGGGTAGAAGGAAACAAGAAGAAAGCGGCGAAAAAGCAGGCAAAGGTCCAGCGGGGAAGAGGTCGCGCGGACTGAGAAGACCGAGCGAACAGAAGAGAAGAGAAGAGCAGGTGACCGCTACCAAGATGCGGGTAAGAAAGGAATAACCCGCACGGTCAGGCAGATCACAGCAGCTGCGAGAAGGCGGTCAAAGGCACAGCGGGGAAGAGGTCGCGCGGACTAAAAAGGCCGAGCGAACAGAAGAGAGGAGAAGAGCTGGTGACCGCGACCAAGATGCGGGTGAGAAAGGAACAACCCGCACGGTCAGGCAGATCACAGCAGCAAGCCGCGAGTAGAGAGACAACACACGCGGATAGGGACAGACCGCAACGACTAGGAAGTCGGAGCGGGAGGAAAGAGCAAGGAGCGCGTCGACAAGGAAACAGGTCGCCGCGACAAAGATCAGTAGGAGAAGAGAAGAAGAAGAAGCAAGCCGTGCGAACAGGGCAGCAGACAGAAACAAGCCGCGCGGACAGAGAGAAGCCAAGTCGCGAAGCAAGTCGCAGAATGCTGAAAACAAGCCGCGAACAACAGAGAGCGCACAGAATCAGAAGGAAATGACCGTGTGCTCTGATACCATGTTAGAAAGTAGAGAAAAGAAGCGAAAAGTAGAGAACAAGCGAATAAACTTTTGAATAATTGAAATTTTATTATCCAAAAAAGATGTCTATTACAAAGGTATGCCCTCCTTTATATAGAATGGAGGAGAGATGAGAGAATACAAATAAGAGATGTGAGACTATAATTTACAGGACAAGCGGACTATACAAAACAAACCGCACAAGCCGCGCGGTTAGACAGCAGGGCTAACCGCACGGCTACCACCAGAGAGGAAGAGAGACTGCCAGGGAAGACCGCCAGACCGCCCGGTCTCCAAGCCGACTGAGACAAACCGCCAGACCGCGCGGTCTTCAACCCGCCAAGACAAACCGCCAGACCGCCCGGTTACCAACTTCAACAGTGGGCTTCAAAACAATGGTCTTACCATTGAACTTGAACTCGTACGTGTTGGCTCTGCCCAAATGGGTAACATCATAATCATAAAGCCATGGTCGTCCTAGTAAAACATGACATACATCCATAGGGATGACATCGCACCACACCTTATCGACATAACTCTTCACCGTAAGCGGTACCAAGCATCTTTTAGAAACTGCGATAGATGTTTTGTTCACCCATGCTATCTTATACGGCTGTGGGTGTGACTCAGTGACTAAGTGCATTCGAGTGATGGCATTCTCCGAAACAACATTCATATAACTACCGCTATCGATTATTAATTTACACCACTTGTCACCGTGCTTAAAATTTACCGAAAAGATATTTGTCCGGTTGTAATCGTCCGTCGCTCGCGGTGTATTCAGAATACATCTCATAACCATCATGAAAGAGTCGTCATCAATATCACTCGGCTCGGCGTCAGACTCAGTACCGGCCTCATAAACGATCTCTGCGGGATCAGACGTGGAGCCTAAAAGGGCTAGAGGTTTTCCCTTAGTGGGGCACTCATTAGCATAATGCCCTTGGATTCCACGGAATAACAAGTGACGTTAGTCTTATTAAGACGCCCTATTGGAACTCTCTCACCCGTGGGATTTTTGATGTTCCTAGCGGTAACGACCACGGTGTTCGAATCTGTTGATCGAAACTTTCCTTTGTCTCGCACGGAGGATGAGGGTGGGGGTCCTAAAATGGATTTTTCTTTTTGGAAAGCTCGTCCCTTGGACTTATAGGCATTGTGCTTTTCTATATCCAAAGCTGCATTAAACGTTGCGTTAAGATCCATGTGACCGTAGCGCAGGAGCTTGCCTTGGATATCCGGCCTGAGTCCCTTACGAAAACGTGATAGTGTTACTTCGGGCATTTCCCGGACGTCACATCTCACCATCATATCCTTAATTTGTCCCATGTACTCCGCTACCGATTTGTCCCCTTGGCGAAGGGTGGCTAATTCATCGAACATTTGGGTTCGGTGATACGCGGGGACATATTGGTCAGTCAACAGTGCTTTCATGGCAGCCCACCCAATTGGGGGTACTCCATTCACGGTACCCATTCGCCTCTCTTCGTTCAACCAGAATGTCTTGGCCCTACTCAGAAGCTTCATTCGTGCCACTCGCACCTTATCACCATCAGACAGGTTGTGCCACTCAAAGTAGCACTCGATCTCCATGATCCAATCTAGGAAAATTTGAGGTTCTCCCATTCCATCGTAGGATGGTGGATGTAGTCGCACGGCCCTAGTTAAATTGAAATCGTCGTCCTGATCACGATGGTGGTTTTGTCTTTCGTCTCGTTGGTTGGTGGGCTGTGGTGGGGGCCCCTGCCGATTTATCCCAAAGCCAGGATTTTGAGGCGCCGCCTGATTTACAGCCAACCCTTGTATTAACTGGGTGAGTGCATCGAACCTAGCGTTGAACTCTTCCCGAAGCTCCGCAATCGCTGCAGGAGCGTGCTCATCATCATAGTGGTCGGCCATGTGTGAGGTGGAGGGAAAATATTCCGCACCAGACCTTGTGCGCATGAACTACCGGACAACTAGGAATTTTGACCAGATATTTTATAAAAGATGATTTTTTTTGGAGACCTATAAAGTAGGAATACAAAAATATTTTTTTTAGACTTTTTGCTTAGAAAAATAAGGAGAAAATTCAGGAATTGTTTTGTAATTTTCTGGAGAAATTTTTGTTTTTGATGTTGCTATTTGCAGCCCAAAACGAAAATTCTGAATTTCGTTATCTAATATGCGACGTGCACGACCAAGTGTGGTTCGACGTCCTACGACAGGAAAGCGTAAGGATGGCGTCGATTAAGAAATCAACACAACCTGGCTCTGATACCAAATTGATGTAGCACAGTCCTATGAGCCTACACGAATTTCAGATCCTATGCGGACGGCGTCAAGTTCTCTCTTGCCACGCTAACAATCTCGTTTACACGCTAACGAAAACGCAGCAATACCAATTATGTTATTTATCTTACGCGCCAACGTTCGGTTAGCCAATCCGATAGAGATCGAACCACGACTAAAGGCCGAGATCCGATCAATCTAAAAGGATAAATATTCGTGTCCGCACGAGCGATGTTGTACAAAGAAAGATCCACCAAGAAAATTCCGATTCGCAAAACGGTTGATCTTTCCCCAACAAGAAATAACGAGGATCGCCAATCCTCCCGAGAGTACCCAAAAATCAAACGAAAATAGATCCACAAATTTATTAAGAAAACGCCGCGAAATTTCTTTCGTTATCACAAAGTCACGCAAAAATCGTCCACCACATAAACAATCTAGAAGAGAAAAACTCTTGGTAGAAATTTCGTTACCCCTCTTGGAATAGTAGATCCGGGATATTGGTTCCACTAGAAAATGATCGCTCTCCTTTGAACTCCACGGAAGATGCTCCAATGATGAAGAAACTCGGTCGTCTTCTCCGCTTTGCACCGTGAAGTTTCTCCCAAAAGCCTTTTGGCTCTTGCAATCACTTGTCTCCTCCAAGGATGGTCGGTTAGGATGAAACAAGTGGAGAAATATCGTGGGGTTGATGTGTGAAAGAAGGGCTTAGGAATATTGAAGGTGGAGAAGGGGAAAGAGATGGTGGCCAAGATCTTGGAAGGGGAGAAGGTGGTGGCCGAAATTTTGGAGGAGAGAACCCAAGGTGGGCGGCGGCAAGGAGGAAGGAAAGAGGGGGAAACAATTTAGGTTAGAGGAAATTTTGCAACACAATAAAATCTGCTTTCTAATTAGAGTTTTTAGCCTTATATAGGCCTTACAACACAAATGCTAATTGCACACCAATAAGTCAAAATATTAAAATGCAAGACATAAATAAAACATTAATAATTAATTAATTAATTGTTATTTAATTAATTAATTTTTAATATAAAAGTTAATAATTAATTCTTGTGGCGTGGACGAAGATTGTAGCCGTGGCCGCCACGGCGCCGCAAGTCTTTAGTCGGTGGGCCATCATCATCATCATCCGCCGTAACTTCATGATCAACCAAAGCGCCATGTACGTCATCATCATCGAGTTGGCCGTCATGGTGGCGGTCGCCACCATCAGCAGGTATTCTTGGGGCCTTGCCATTCATCCTGCCACCGAGTGAGCCTGGAGTCCTGCCAGCTTGATGAGAGCGTGGTCAGCGGGTCTTCTCGAGGCCTTTCCATCCATCCTGCCACCGAGTGAGCCTATAGTCCTGCCAGCTTGATGAGAGTCTGGTTAGCGGGTCTTCTATGGGCCTTGCCATCCATCCTACCACCGAGTGAGCCTACAGTCCTACCATCTTGATGAAAGCCTGGTCAACAGGTTTTCTCGGGGCCTTACCATTCATCCTGCCACTGAGTGAGCCTACAGTCCTGCTAGCTTGATAAGAGCCTGGTCAACGGGTCTTATCAGGGCCTTGCCATCCATCCTGCCATCGAGTGAGCCTACAGTCCCTCTAGCTTGATGAGAGCCTGGTCAGCGGGTCTTCTCGGTGCCTTACCATTCATCCGTTTCAGTCTCCTGCCATGAAAGAAGACACATGAGATTCCATTATATTAGAAGACCACAATAAATTTACAAGCATTGAAAAATAAAAAAATGCTAAGGGTAGAATCTTTTTAAGTCGTCATCGCTTCGAGCATGATCGAGGGCTAACCCATACACATCATAGAGGTGGCACCCTCCTGACTTCAGGACCTCCTTCACCACAAAGGGGCCTTCCAAGTTGGGATTGAGTCTTCCCACTGAGGCTCCTCTACCTGCTACATCTACTTTTTTGAGGACCAAGTCGCCCTTTTGGAACTATCTGATGATGCCTTTGACCTTCATCAGATACTACTAGAGGGTGGGTTCCCTTACTTCAAATTCTCCTTTGATTTGTCCTACTACCACCATAGAGTCAGTGGAGACTTTAATGTTCTATATGCTCAGCTCCTGAGCTAGCTTGAGCCCTACGATAATCACCTCATATTCTGCTTGATTGCTAGTGATTGTGAAGTGAATCTTCAGAGCCTGCTCAATTCTGGTCTCTTTGGGACTCACCAAGATCATCCCTCCTCCAAAATAACTTTTTCCAGATGATCCATCTACTAGCATCTCCCAAGCAGATCAAAGAGGTGCTTCAACTTATCTGACCTCGACCACATCTTCTGCTAGGAAATCCGCAACCGCTTGCGCTTTGATGGCCAGCCGAGGAGTAAAAGAGAGGTCAATCTCACTGAGCTCTACTGACCATTTGGACAACCTCCCAGAATGCTCCACCCCTTCTAGGATGTGGCGAAGAGGATTATCTGTCACCACTTGAATTGAGTGGGCCTGGAAGTATGGCCTGAGCTTCCTGGTTGATATGATGAGAGCGAATGCCAACTTTTCAAGGATAGGGTATCTGAGTTCCGCCTTCTTCAGGTCCATACTCACGTAATAAATCGGGAACTGCCTTTTTCCTTCTTCTCGTACAAGAACTTAACTCACCGCTCCGGCCCCCACTCCTAGTTACAAGAACAAATCCTCTCCTTCTCTTGGCCCTTGGAGTAGCAGTGTCTGGGTGAGTTGTTATTTTAGAGTTTGAAAAACTTCTTCGCATTCAGTAGTCCATTCAAATTTCTTGCCCCCTCTTAGTGCACGGAAGAAAGACGAGCACTTCTCCCCAGCCTGGTAGAGGAACCTGCTTAATCCGCTCAGCCTTCCAGTGAGATGTTGGACTTCCTTGGCATTCTTCGGAGATTCTAATTCTAGGATTGCCCTTACCTTATCTGGATTAGGCTCCACTCCTGATGGAGTATGGAGATGTCCTAAGAATTTTCACATGTTGGCCCCGAAGACACACTTTTGGGGGTTGAGTCTCATCTTATATTTCCTTATGGTTTTGAAAGTTTCCTCTAGATCTAGGACGTGGGACCCGAGGTCTCAGCTCTTGATCATCAGGTCATCCACATAAAACTCGAGGTTCAGGCCCTTCTGCTCCCGAAAGATTTGGTCCATCATTCTTTGATAAGTTACCCCCACATTCTTTAATCCAAAGGACATCATGTTGAAGCAGAAGCACCCATCCTCCATGACAAAGGTGACATCCTTGATGTCTGGCGGGTGCATGCTTATTTGATGGTACCCTGAAAATGCATCTAGAAAACTCATTAGTGAAAACTCAATGGCTGAGTCAACCAATGCTTCGATTCGAGGCAGAGGATAACAATACTTAGGGCATGCTTTATTTAAAAGGAAAAAAGTCTACACACATCATCCATTTCCCCTCTCCCTTCTTTACCATTACAACATTACACACCCAGCCCAGATGTTTGCTTGCAGATATGAATCCCGCCTTGAGCAGCTTCTCCACCTCTTCTCTGATGGGCCCGACCATCTTGGTGGCGATGACTCTCTTCTTTTGTTGTATTAGACGAGCATTGGGGGTAGAGGTTGAGACGGTGGCATGCCACATCCGCGTCAACCCATGACATATCAGCTGTGCTCCGGGCGAAGATGTCGACGTTCCTATGCACGCACGCCCTGATCTCCTCCTGATCCTCGGGACTGAGCTCTCCACTGACTTTTATCTTCTCTTTCCTCCCTTCCTTGGTGAGGATCTCCATCTCCAACACCTCCACTGATGCCTTTAGTCTTGATGGCTATACCTCTTTCCCCTGCTCCCTCAACATCTCCTCCCGCTCTCTGGCTTCGCGATATATGACCTTACGCTCCGCAATGGCCATAGCCACCTCTCTCAGAAACTTCTCCACCTCTTCATTGTTTGGAATTCTCTCTTCTAACAACGAACTTCCCCTCTTCTCTGGCCGAGCTTCTATCCTAGATGACTCCCCCACTTCCTTTATCTTTATTTTCTCTTTCCTCTCTCCTTCATTTTTCTTCACCCCTTCCACCTCCATCTCTTCTTTCTCCTCCTCCACCTCCATCTCTTCTTTCTCCTCCTCTGCCTCCATCTCTTCTTACCATCCATGCTCTCCCCCTCCTTCCTTCCCTCCTGCCGTTTCTGGCTCCACCGCAATGCCTCTCTCCATCCTCACTTCTCCTTCCACCCCCTTTCATCTCCTTCTCCTCCCCTAATTTTCCTCCGACCTCCTGCTCCCATCGTTTCATCCTTTTCTCCATTTCCTTAGCCTCTCCTTGTAAAGGAATGGTATTTACTGCCGTCACATAGCACTCCCTGGCTCCTTTCGGATCTCCCCGCACTCTGATCTGGGTCCCCCCGACATTGAGCTTCAAGCATTGGTGAAAAGATGATGGGACACATCTTAAGGAACTGATCAAAGGGCGCCAAAAATGGCATTGTAACTGCTCGGGGTGTCCCTATGATGAAACGATAATTCCTGGATAGCCCCCCCCAGAGTCACCTGTAGTCCTACTCCCCCTCGACTTCCTTCCTTTCTCTCGAGAATCCGAACAACAACCCATCTACTTCCAACACCCTTTGAGCCTGCACCCTCATCTCATTGAATGCCTTCTTGAAGATGACATTCACCGAACTCCCATTATCGACAAGGATCCGCGACACAGTGAAGTTTTCAATGGCGGTCCAGATCACCAATGCATCACAAAAAGGATCTTTGTGGTCTGGCATTTCCTTCTGAGAGAAGGTGATTTTCTCATCCGGGGGAGGGGTATGTGATGTCGAGGCTATGCTCCGACGGTACATGGTATGAAGGCTTGCCTTATGGGTAGCCTCAATGCCCACTCCCCCATGGATCACTCCGATCCCACCTCGATCTCCCACATCAGCTCGATACACACACCGGTCCTCCTCCTCGGTCCCAGTCATCTCCACTATTCGCACTGGTAGCTGCTATTCCCCTGCTCCCCTAGCTCTCTTCATCTCCAGAAACTCTGGGCAGGTAGCCGTTGTGTGATCCTCCTCATGGAAGTCACAATATGACAACGTTACCTCCTCCTCCCGTCTCCCCTCGTAGGAATTCCTCCTTCTTCCAGCTCCAACTCCTGCTCTCCCTCTTTCTCTTCCACTTCCTCTACCTCGGTCGATGGCCATAGCTTGCTGAGGAGGGGGTAGGGGTGGTCTAGGACCATATCCCCACCCCTGCTAGTTGAATCTTCCTAGTCCTCCTTGGTAGTTCCTTCCCCCTTGGGGAAAACCTCTTCCTTGACCTTGAGCAGGGCCTCCTTGTTGCCTCCAACCCAACTCCTGATATGATGGTGCCCTCGACTCCTCCCTCCTTCTTCCTTCTTGCCGTCTTGCCCCTCTCGGCTCTCTTGATTCGGCCTCCGTCAACCTTGCTAGCATTCTGGAAAATGTTGGGTTTGCCACCTCCATTGCTATCTCTTTTGCTGCCTTCTCCATCAACCCTTCAAAAGACAGTGGTGCTTTTCGAGTTAGACTCGTCTTGAAGAAACCATCCTGCAGTACAATGGTGGAAGCTATTTAGACAGCAAATCCTAGCACCTCCTGAATATCCAAGATTTCTTCATGTAACCTGTCCACATACTGGGCTAGGGATTCATCCACCTTCTGCCGGATCAAAAAAATTGACTCGGGATTCTTCTTCCTTTTCTTCAAGGTTGAGAAACGCAACTGGAAACTTCTACTTAAGTCTTCGAAGCCATAGATTGATCCCATTGGGAGTTGATGAAACCAGTCCCTAGCTTTATCTTTAAAGGTGGTGGCAAAAAGGCGGCACTTGAACACGTCCATTATTGGCCTGATGGAGACCGCATCTTCGAACCATTGCAAGTGTTGGAGAGGGTCATATTTTCCCATATAGTAGGTCATTTCGGGCTCCCTGAACCCCTCCAGGACTGGAGTTGAAAGAATCAACTCGCAGAACGGGGACCCTCTCGCCATGGGTCTTGCCGCCTTCACCTGCGCAATGACGTCTCCTGGCGAGACGACACTCGTAGGGCTAGGGAACAACTCTCTACCCGCCAGGTCTCGCCCGCTTCCTTCCACCACCTTTTCCTTTCCGGGTCGCCCCACCGGGGCATCTTCTCCAATCCTTATCGAGACGAGCTCGTCCTGATGCGTGAGAGCGGACGCCTGAGTTAAAGGAGTCGAGCAGTCGCCTCGCCGCGAGATCCCCTGCAACATGTCCATGATGCCTCTAATGGACGCCATGAATTCTTCACTTCCTATAAATTCTCCAAGGTTCTGGGACCCATCCCGATCTCCTTCTCCGAGATCTCCCGTCATGATGTAGTTCAAGATTCTTCTATGTAGGCTGCGGTCCATGCTCACCGTACTAAGAATGTTGAAGCCAGAAGCCCGACTTCACCTAGAGTTCGGACCTAAGGTTGCAGCTCACACCTACTCTTCCCGAACCCCTTTCTCGACGTGAGTCTTGGGACTAGAAACAGACCGTAGGATTCAGCTTGTAGGTCCCACCTCTTACCTAGAAAAATTAGAAGTTCTTCTCCTCCCTAGCCAGGGCTGAGCTAGGTGTCTTGGAGGAAGAAGAAGAAATGGTTAACCGATGCTCTTCTTCTCCTCGAGGCACATTATCGGTCTATTTATAGGCTTCTGAGTTTGACCTGCCAATAACCAAACTGAACCGACCTGAAATTACCAAAATACCCTAGGCTGGGTCTGCCAACAACCAAACTCCGCTGTTCTGAATGGTTATACGCAGATCCCAAAGGGCAAAAATGTAAAATTACCTGGGGTAAAAGAGTAAAACCCTCCACTTGGGGGGGTATGAAAGTAAAAACACCTTTTTCTCATATGGCGAGTGATAAAATATCTGGCGGGCAAGAGGAGCCTATCAGCTCGCCTCGCGAGTGCCCCACCTCGCAAGTACTCCATCTTGCCATAAGAGGTCAGCATATGCCGTGAGAGCCATCTCGCGGCAAGAGGTCATTATATGTCGCGAGAGCCGTCTCTCCACAAGAGGTCAGCATACGCCGCAAGAGCCCTCTCTCCTCAAGAGGTCAGCATTTGCCGCAAGAGCCCTCTCACCTCAAGAGGTCAGCATATGCCGCGAGAGCTCTCTAGCCTGCTCCGCTACTCCCATCTCGCCTATTATGTTTTGCCTTTTTGGAGTACCGGCGAGTTAATCATATGGTCCTACTCGCCACTGCAATCCTTTCCCCCTTACTAAGCACTTTTCTTTGAGTTTCCTTCTATGAGCCCGAGGTTGTACATTACTGGTTAGTTGTCAGGAGGCTGAAGCTGTTGGAGATAAAGAAAACATGGCGATCTAACAGTCATTTTGGTTTTCTCTATCAGGAGGCTGAAGCTGGTACAGACTGGCGGTTATAGACGACTAACTGCTTCTAGTGCTTCTGGGGGTCAACATCGATTTGAGGAGTAGAGATCAGTGGACTCTTACTAAGGAGAAAATATCTTGTCTAATCGCTCAGCTCTATACGATCTGTAAATGTCAGTTCGCCTAGTCGACCTGTTGTAATTTAGTCCCATATCGTCTAATATATTATCCTTCTATCTTCTCTCTCTCCTATAAATAGGGGTCATACCCATGTAATTTAACTTTTTTGAAAATGAAAATCCTATTTACATTTTCTCATATGGTATTAGAGGATACCCTATCCTTGCGGTCTCCAGTTTTCTAACCATCCGCTGAGTTCTTCTGCGGCCTCTACATACTCTGTTTTCTAACCGCCACTGAACTCTTTGCTCCACTATCTCTGTGCTGCAAACTCTATCTTGCCACAAGGTTTATTTTCTATTCACTCTCTCTACAATGACTATAGATTTCTCTTATTACACTATCCACATCCTCCCCTCAGACCGCTCATATTGTTTCCACTCCTTCCTTTATGGTAATCTGTAACAGGTGGTATATATGGAGCAATCTCCTGGGTATGTTGTTCAAGGGGAGTCTCAGGTGTGCAGGTTACGAAAGGCAATTTATGGCATGAAGCGAATTCTTTGGGCCTGGTTCGACAAGTTAAACAAAGTTTTCTCTCTTGTTAGCTTTACTCAAAGTTCTACAAATCATTCTCTTTTCATACGCAATACTACTAAATGGCTCGTTGTTCTTGCTGTCTATATGGATGACATCCTTCTTTCGGGTGATGATAAGGAGATAATTGATCTACCGAAGAGATACTTTCAACAATAATTTGTTACAAAGGATATGAGATCTAAGTACTCTCTGGGGATCAAATCTCGCAAACACACAACTCTATAGTGATCTCATAATGAAAATATTCATTGGATCTTCTAAAAGGAATTGGTATTTTTGGGGCAAGACCCGTTCGTTGTCTGATGGTCATTGGTGATGACAAGAGTTGGACTGAGGAATTAACTTTTCTTCAAGATAGTACTAAGTATATACGACTTGTGGGAAAAATCATCTATATGATTGTCACTAGACCAAATATCTTTTATGTAGTAGACAAGATCAGTTAGTTTATGCAAGACCTTGGAGAGTGTCATCTTCATTTAGCCTTGAAGATTTTGGAATATGTGAAATGGTCTCCAGGAAAGGGGTTACTATTTAAAAAGCATAACCATTTAAAGATTAAAGCCTACTTTGATGCCAGCTATGTTGACAATAAAGAAGATAGAAAGTCTGCATCTGGTTTTTGTACCTTTGTGGGATGAAATCTTATTAGCTAGAAAAGCAAGAAATACTATGTTTTATCTTGATCAAGTGCTGAAGCTGAATATAGAAGCATAGCCTCAACCACTTGCGAGTTGAAATGGTTGTGTGCCCTTATGCTTGACTTAAAAG
The DNA here is from genome assembly GCA_039583875.1 of Platanthera guangdongensis. NCBI lineage: Eukaryota > Viridiplantae > Streptophyta > Magnoliopsida > Asparagales > Orchidaceae > Platanthera > Platanthera guangdongensis. The sequence continues at coordinate 11,424,564 of CM077160.1, read as the reverse complement.
AGGTATATGATCATCCCATACTGATGTTCTGTTACAACAGAGCTATTATATATATATATATATATATATATATATCAAAGAATCCAGTTTTTCGTGAAAGGACAAAACACGTTGAAGTTGATTGTCACTTCATCAAAGAAGAAATATTGAAGAATCAAACCTGTACACTATTTGTTACTTCTGACAAAGAACTTGCAGACATCTTTACCAAACTAGTTTTCTATTCTCTTTCAGATGTCTATGAGAAGCTGAGCATGGTTTACATATATGCTCTAGCTTGAGGGGGAGTGATAAAACTTATGATCTTGGTGGACTAGCGATTTGGTATTGGCAGTTTGGCAGTTTGGTGTTGGCGGTCTAGTAGTTTGGCAGATTGGCGGTTTGGTCTGGCAGTCTTCCTTATTGTTTGGTGGTCTAGCAGTCTGCCTTATGGTCTGGAGGTCCGATCGTTGGTGGTTGATAGAACTCTAATGGACTGGTTCTGAATGTTTGGCAACTACTTTGGCGGTCTGGTCCCGGAGGCATGATAGTATGAGGCTGCCGGACTAGTTTGATAGTCTAGCTGGCCTGAGGGTCATTGAGACCGCCTCCTTGATTGGACACGGGAGGTTTGGAGTTTTATATGCTATTATTGGCTGGCGATGAAGAGGCTAAAGCCGCTGCAGATAAAGAAAGCATAGTGATCTAACCGCTATTGTAGTTTGGCGGTTAGGAGGCTGAAGCCGCTATAGTCTGTGGTTATAGATGACTAACCACTTCTGGTGCTTTTGGTGGTTAGTGACGATCTGGGGATTATAGACTGACAGAATCTTATTGAGGAGCGAATAGATTGTCTAACCCCTCAGCTCTATGATGTCTGTAAATGTCAGTTCACCTAGTCGGCCTATTGTAATTTAGTCCCACATCGTCTGTTGTATTATCTTTCTATCTCCTCTTCCCTATAAATAGGGAGTCATATCCGTGTAATTTACTTTTTGGGAAATGAAAATCCTGTTATTTAAATTTTCTCATAGTAGCAATAAGGAGCTAACCTAGATACATATAAGGCTGACACCCCTCCACTATGAGTTTATTACATAACTCTTCGTCAATGAGCTCTATTCAGAAGAGTTGGTTGACCCTCCACACAACTATCATGTAACACCCTAATTTTTATAAGTGAAAGGTGGTACTCTAAGGATGACTAAGTGGTCTCCCTCTCCCCCAATGTGTCATAAATAACATAGTGGAATGAAGGACATAAAAGCTATAAGTGTTAGCAAAAATCATGAGTGACAATGAATATAAACATTAAGTCTACTACTAGCTCTAGTAGAAGCAGTAAGTAGAGTACATTAAGGAAGAAGCGATTGTAAAGCTAAACAATATAACCTAACATATAAGGATGCTCATACAAGCTTATATATTAGGGATCCAGGGGAAAATATACAAAGGTAACTCAACATATAATAAATCTCATACTAAGTTACATGATGAGAATCGGCAAATGCCATGCAATACAATGAATGATATACATATGTAATGATACGCGTGCACGCGCACACAAACAAACACAAATTCCAATGTCGACATAGAACCGACCAATTGTTTAGCGGGTAGTTATCACCGCATGCCTCAACATCGTGGCAAGACAATAATACAGGATGATCATTTATGCTTCTAAGATTTTGACTCACTATAGTCCTAGGTTGTATGTGTATGGACATAGACATGCACACATTAGGAGTAACCACCTTCCTACCATCGGTACACTCTCTAAAGATAACTGGAGGGTGTGGTGTATCGAGGTGTAACATTAGGGAGCTAACCTATATACCTATAAGGCTAATACCTTGCACTATGAATTTAACACACAAGTCCCTTTCAGTGAGCTCTATTCAGAATAGTTACCACCACACAACTATCATGTAATGTCTCAATAATTACAAGTGATAGATGGTAACCTAGGAGCTACCATGCCGCGGTAGATGTTATCATCGTTGATGACCTAATTCAAGAACTAGTTCAATTTGACCTCGTGCTCTATTTCTTATTGCGGGCATCCTGGGGAATATTGCCGCTTAGTAGGTGTTATTGCATGTGGTAAAATTTGTTATGAATGACCATCTGACCTAGGAGATACCGCCACAGGGTAGCTCCCTGACAAATCTAGTCAATTGCAATCCATATTCTCGGCTGTTAGAACCACTAAAGATCTAATTTGTCAACCCAAATCTATTCATTCAAGGGACTAAGGGGGATGAATGCCATAATCTCATTTTATCTTCTCATTTGGTCCTCCATCAAGGTTTTGTGAGTTGTATGGAGAGAATCTAAGGTGGGTAACCGTGAGAGGGAAGAAAATCATTGTCGAAGCTTCACCACTTGGGTCGGGAAGTCATCGTCGGAGAAGTATTCCTTGGGTCGAAGTGCTTCTCCACCGCCCAAAATTTCCAAGATTCCATGAATCTGATACTTGTTCTAAAAACTAACTGTTTACCATAAAGTTAAAAAACACATGCCTTAGCAAGGTAGTTTCCATTAGCGTGTCTGCAAATACTTCAATTTTAGGAGTGGTTGCAGATATTTTTTGGTGTCCACAAGTGCCTCCTCTTTAGGAGTGGTCCCATATAGGTTTTGGTGTCCACGAGTACATCCTCTTTAGGAGTGGTTGTAGATAGTTTTGGTGTCCACAAACACCTCCTATTCAGGAGTGGTAGCAGATAGGTTTTGGAACCCGTGAGCACCTCCTCTTTAGGAGTGGTCACTGATAGGTTTTAATATCCACGAGCACCTTCTCTTCAAGAGTGTTTGCGACCAGGTTTTGGTGTCAAAGTGCACCTCCTATTTTGGAGTGGTTGTAGACAGGTTTTGATATTTGAGAGAACATCCTCTTCAAGAGTGGTTGAGAATAGGTATTGGTGTTCAGGATCACCTCCAATTTTGGAGTGGTTGTGGACAAGTTTTGGTGTCCACAAAAATCTCCTCTTCATAAATGGATGTGGGCAAGTTCTAGTGTCTGCGAGCACCTCCACTTCAAAAGTGTTTGTAGACATGTTTTATTGTCTACGAGCGCATCCTCTTCAGGAGTGGTCGTAGATAGATTTTGGTGTCCTTGAGTGTATCCTCTTCAAGAGTGGTTGCATACATGTTTTCATGTCTACGAGCACCTCCTCTTCAAGAGTGGTCACGAATAGGTTTTGGTGTCTGCTAGTACCTCCTCTTCTTGAGTGGATGCGGATAGGTCTTGGTGTTTGTGTGCACCTCCTCTTCAAAGTGGTTGCATACATGTTTTAGTGTCCCTTAAGACTGCTCGACCTCCCATCTTATTGTTCATGTAAACTCATTTTCATTTTCCTCTTGGTCTCCCTTCCATGAATCCCGAAATATCTGAGCCTTCCCTTCATGGTAGCCCCTAATTTCAATTAATAGTGGTTAGATGTAAACCAAAAAGGGGCAGAGAATCAAGGGGGTAAAGGAGTTATGATCTTTATATAAGTGTTCATGTGAGCTCTATACTAGTGTTTGGGTGGATACCCATTTTGAGGTCGCGTGAATGGTATAGGCGGCCTCTCCTTGGTGCTCATGAACTCTTCTTATCACACTAATTCATTTGTGACTCAAAGTAATCGACCATTCGATAGTTTCCCCCTATCCATTCATTTGAATGTCATGGATCTGATGCCACTTTTTGTTGGGTTTCAAGGGCATCAAATGTGCATTTGAAATATAGGAATCCCTCGATGGGATTCGTGGAAAACACACTAAATCAAGAAAAAAGTTTATACCAACATCAAAATCAGATTTTGTGAAGAATAATTGGTGTTTGAGTCCAAATGCAGAATAATATCTACATACCTAGAGGTATGTACACGAATGTTAGAAACACCACAAAATCAGTCCAATGAACTCATAGATGGAAAATGATTACTTTTTCTTTTCTTAAAATTTCTAGTTCTGATTTGGTGGAGATGTATTCTTGGTGGTTTTATGAGAACTCCGAGAATGACATTCATTCTTTACGATAAGTTGGCTTATTTATAGGGACAAACCCATAACTGAAATTTGGGGTGCACATACCCTTAGCACGTGGGCATGTGCCTATGGTATGTGTCTAAAAAGTCACATTGGTTCATTCAATTACAACTCCTTGTGACTCTAGAACAAAAAATCACACACACGCCCACAACACAAGTGTGTGTGTTGCATCGCATGCCTTCGAAATTCGTGACTTTTGGTCTGGAACTATTGACAATTATTATCCCACCATTTTGAGCACACACGCCCTTGGAACATGGAGATGTGCCTTGGGTCGTGTGACTCAAATACCATGTAACATATCATATATGTCCATTAAGAATGTTATTTAATAAACCAACATGATCAGACACTCTAATTTTTGCACGTTTATTTGTGTGGTCCTATAATCTTGTATTATGTTGGCTGTAAGACTAATCCCCTGTCTCCCACCTGATCTAGAACATATCAACTAAAGTCTCACAGACAATGAGAGGCAACTAGCAATACATCATTGCTATCAGATTAAAATAAGATTTGGTAACTCAATGAAGAACCTTTTGTGCCCAATGTATAGTTTAGTTTCTTTGTCCCTAACATATAGGCTAAACTTGAGGAATGGACTATGCCACCCTCTTAATCATACAATTAATATTTTTTTATCTCCGAGTATATAATATAAAACAAGTGAGCACAACAAATGGACTCAATAGCATGATAAGGCATCTCATAATCCTACTCTATTAAGGGGCCCATGGATGTTTCCTATGTTATATATGAGGACAAATCCTATCTACATCACTCATAACCATCCATATATCTTGAAACATACCCAATAACCACCGTTATGGTCAACCTTTCATAAGAGAAGATCTTAGATGACATCTAAGTGCGCTCCACTTCATGTAATGAACATGACTTCAAGTCAAAGGACAACATATAATATTGTCACTATTAAAACTTTTTGTGACACGTATATAAAAATCCACAAAGTAATTTCAAAAGTGGGTCTATCCAGTACAACTTAATCTATAATAAGTACATGTGTGAGGAATTGATATCCAATATCATGACCTAAGAGACTAGTCATCAGTTCATCCAACACAACACTCTCAAATATATCATTATTGCCTAATTTTTACAATGATACCTTGACTAGAGAACTTTTGAAGAATGATATTTCATTTATTTATAGGATCTCCCATTCAAGTCATGCACTAGAATTCCTATGATACATATATTCTATGGACATTTATTATGTTCAATTTATGTATCACTATAGAAATTAATAAACACAATAAAAGATATGCCTTAAAATATTTAAATGATATCATTATACAAGTCATCACATGAACTAAAAAAATGACAAAGTTAAACCCATATGACTTCTATTAGAAACAATCATTTAGGTATCTAATACCAAGTGATATAGTATGGCCATCATATTTTCTTTAAGCTAGGAAGTGTCTTTATCAGCAGATCTACTAAATTGTTATCAGTTGGTACTTTGTATATGTTCACATCACCTTGATTGACCATATCTCAAAAGAGATGAAATTATCATAGTATGTGTTTGGAGTAGAGATGAGATCTTGGTTTATTAGCTTGGACAATTGCACTATTATTATCATAGTAGAGATCTATGGGATCAATAATGCAAAGAATTGCACCTAACTTAAAATGAATTTCCTAGCCCATACAACATCATTCGTCGCTTTAAAAGCAACAATATGCTCAACTTGAATCAGCTATTGTCTCTTGCTTCAAATTCTTTTGGCATACATCACTTCCATTAAATCAAAATAAAAACCTATTTGGGATTTTGAGTCATCCATACATATTAGAAAGTTATAATCTATGAAACCCTTACAATGAGCTCTTTGCCACCACCATATACCAAGAATACAAATTTAGTCATTCTCAAGTACTTTAATATAATTGTCACTATTGTCCAATGACCATTGCTTGGATCTGATTAATATCTGTTAATCATGCTCAATGCTAATGAGAGACCAAGACGAGTACAAAACATTGCATACATGATTAATCAAACTATCGATGTATATAGAATCAAACTAATGTGGTCATTTTATACCTTAGATTTAAGACATTATGTCTTATAAAGACTCAAACCATGACACATATGTAAGTACCCCTTCTTCGACTCAGGCATGTTGAACCGTTTCAACACTTTATAAATACATGTACTTTGGGTCAAATAAGCAACTTCTTTGATCTATCTCTATAGATCCTAATGACTGGTATATAAGTGGATTCACCCAAATCCTTCATACAAATGTAGTTCCCTAGTCTATTCATAATAACTTTAGTGTTAGAATATCATTCCCAATCATTAATATATCATAAATATATACTATTAGGAATATAACTTTGCTCTCACTTATCCTCTTATAAACACAAGGCTCATCTTCAATATTGATGAAACCAAACTTACTAATCTCCTCATTAAAATGAACATTCCAACTTTGAGAAGATTATTTTGATCCATAAATGCATCTTTGCACCTAACATATTCTAGTGGCTTCATGTGGCAAAACATAGCCCTTTGGATGTGTCATGTACACATCATCAAGGAGGTTTTTATTATAGAAAGTGGTTTTCACATTCATTTTCCTGATATCATAACAATTATACATACCAATAATATAGAATACCGATAGACTTAAACATGACAACTCGGGAAAAAGGTCTTATCATAGTCAATATCATGAATTTTCATGAGCCACTAGAATGTTTGTATATTCCCATCCATGTCGATTTTCATATAGAAAACTCACTTGTGCAATATGATTTGTACCCCTTCAAGTGGTTCCATCAAGATCCAAACCTTGTTTACATATATAGAATCCATTTTGAATTTCATGGACTTAAGACATTTCTCAGAATTTGATCCACTTATAGCCTCTTGATAGGTTGCAGGCTCATCATCATGATTCACAAGCAATATATTATTAATCTAAGTCATGAGAAATCCATATCTCTCGAGCTCAGGTCTATCAGATCGACACAAGACTTTTGGTTCTTATGCATACTTTATAGCTATGATAATTTCTAGTCCTTACTCTGGTTCTATCTCATGTTCATTATTTGCTTATGACTCTTAAACTTCTTTAATCGCTATCTTGGTTATCTTTCTAGATATAAACTCCTTTTCTAGAAAAGCACTGGTACTTGTGACAAACACTTTATCCTCTGAGTGTTTATAAAAATAATACCCTTTAGTGTTGGATCAATATGCACCCTTCGGGGGGGGGGGGGGGCTGAATAAGGGTATTATGAAATTTTAATTTTTTAAAAATATTATTATCAGTTAAAGTGTTTTATGAAATATTGAATTAAAAATTTTACTTTTTCAAAGAAGATCACTTTTGGTGTGATGATACGGAGAGTTTAAATCTCGATTAACTATCGTTGACGGTAGGTGCTTTTGCGCAATGCTAACTCCTAGAGATTAAACCTTCTACAAAATTATACTAAAAATATTTCACTTAGAATCAATTATAAAAAATATCATAATAATAAATCATGGGCAAAAATGATTTTTTTTCAAAAGATGATTACAAAATTGTTGATTTCAATGATTCTTGATGTTGAAACTTGAAATTAGTTTCTTGTGGAGTTCGGGGTCCAAAAGAAGGGGTGGTCTCACACTTACTTCCCTCAGGAAATGTCACTAGACCCAAAGGTTTAGGAAAATGGGAACAAAACTGAGGTCCTAGATGGGAGGTCCCACCTCACACCTGGAAGATCTAAGAGAGCTTCCCATCCCAAGCCAATGCTGGGCTTGGGAACCTTGGAGACACTCAAGACTGGCTCAAGACAAGCCTAGAGAGAGAGAGAGAGAGAGAGAGAGAGAGAGAGAGAGAGAGGGAGAGAAGACCAAAAACTTCTCTCAAAGGTGCCCCCTCGGGTCTATTTATAGATTCCTAAACTTGGTCTGCCAACAACGTAACTCCACAGTCTCATTTTGCTATATGTAGCCCAATTGGGTCTGCCAACAACGTAACTCTACTATTTTGAAAGGCTATTTGCAAACCTTCAAGGGCATCAGGTAACTTCACCACTGGGTACCATTGAGCAAGTGGTCTATGTAGGCACCACTCGACCAAAGAAGCGAATGCAGGCGTGAGTAAAGCATTCGCCTCCACAACCCCTCAAAGGGGTGAGGGTTGGTTTCACGTGCTATTCGCCAGACTTGGCGAGATCCTTCCTGACTCTAGCCAAAGCCCTATAACCCCTCTGGACAAGTGAGGCTCTGCTTGACCTACTCGCCTACTTTGAACAACCTGATCTTGAGGGTCCTTGGCCTTGTCGGGGGTCCAACTCAGCGAATACGGAGCTGTACACAATCCCCGCTCTTTTCAAGCTACTTCTACGCTCAAAAAGAACAGTCCAACCCCGATATTCGGTGAGTGCTTGCTGACCTGGAAGAGAATCTTTGGTGGGTCCCTCCATATCTCTATATATATCCCAAGACCAGGCCTGAACATGATACCGTTTGCTCATTTACTGCCCATTCCCTCAGCTCTCAATGTTTATACTATGTTCGCCAAACTGACCTCAAAGCTGCTCTCACAAGAGCTGCTGGATCTCCTTATTGCCGTGCAAGAGAGGACCGGATCCAAAACAACATGCTACGCTCCATGGCTCTTGTCCAAGAGACCTGCAGTTTCGCCATGCTGGCCGAGAAGGTCCAAGACAATTCGACAAGACCTTATGGCGGGCGAGTCCGCCTCTCCAACTCCAACCCCTCACCGCGAGAACCTCGTCATCCTATTAGAGGTATTATACTCACCACCCTCTCGATAACCCCCAAAAGCCTGTTATAATGAGTCGTTGGTCCATTCACAAAAGCCACTGACGGAAAGCGAGGTTAGGGCCCCCCTGGCAAATGCTGATGCATCTCGACCCTTCGATGGGAATGGACAACTGGTGCATGAGACTTCCCCTTGAGTTTCCAAGGCCGACTCCCCACTCTCCTCTAGTAATCGACTTGTTACCTTCTCGCACTTATCAGTTTATATTCTTCACTCACATTATTCCTTGCAGCTACTCCCTTCGGGACTACTGGTTTGGTCAGTCCAATGCCCAATACCCCGTCCGCTGAGAACCCTCACAATCCCATGTCGGGTTCTCAACCTTCGACTAAAAAGGCGACCGACATTGCCCAACTAGCCGAGATCATCCCTTGGGGCAAATGCCGCTCTGCCCATCGACACTCAGCTCCTCTCACCCAAGTCTTCCACTCTCTTATTTGTTTCCAAAATGGCATCTTTCCATTATGCTTTGTAATAAAGAGAAATTCTAGGTTTTCTCTTGCCTGGTGAGTGGACCTTTCATATTTTAATTAACACTTTTGCTTTGCACAATGTTTGATGTCTTACCAAATGCTGAACTCTCGTGTTATACCTACCTTTTTCTTTATACCTGTCTCGTTGTGCTTTCTACTTTGCCAGTCATTCCTAGAAGCATTCACCATTGAAGGTAAGAGGAGCGACGGTGGGGTCGGGCAAATTACGAGGCATCAAGATGATGTAATTTCTATCTGCACCCCCGATGCTTGGGGAACCACATAACTACCGAAGTTTTCTATAAATAGGCCCCTACCTACCGTATTTACTATCATTTTGACTCTACGTCTTTGTTTAGCTTCCTTGCGCATTCGCAATTTCGGAGCCACGCACATGCACAACCCCATCTTTCCCATACATTCGTGAGATCCCGGGAGAGACTAACGGTCAGACTCGGTGCGTGCAAGGCTTTGTTGACCATGAATTCCCCCTGCAAGTTGACCGAGGAAGATTATCTCTCCACCGTCACCAACTATGTGTCATTGAGTTTCATTGCGCGCCATCTAGATAGCTTTGACAAGATCAACTTCCTATTTGAGGGGGAACTCTCCATTCCCTGGAGCACTTTGAGGTGGGATTCTGCCTCCCCCTGTGGCCAGAGGTGCGCCAGACCCTCCAGTATTTCAGAGTCATTCCCGCTAGCTCAACCCTAACTCGGTCGTCATCCTGATAGCATTCACCGGATATATACAAGAGGAGATGATTGAGTTCAACATCTAGGTGTTCCAAAAACTATTCAACTTTCGAGCCAAGAGCGGGATCGTGTTTTTCTCAGGCTAGACAATCAAGACAAGCGGTATTGCCAACAAAAATCACTACTAGCCTCAAAAGTTTATCTTTGTGTCGGGGAACTTTGACAACGTCCCCCTCTTTTCTCTCCAATACGATGAGGCGACTTACATGCCTCCCACACTCGGGGGCCACAAGACCACCCAATACGCAATCTTTGGAACAAATAAATTTAACATCAGGTACCTGCGGTATAGCCTTGACTCCCTCCTGCCCATTCTTGCTGGATAAGGTAATATTCTACCCTCTTTACTTTCAAACCCCTACCTAAGACTTGTAAAGCTTAGCCCTATTTCCCGGACAGGTGAGCGAGAGGTCCCACTCCACCAACCTTATGAGGAAATAAAGGCTCTCGCCCAATGTTCCTCTCTCGCACAATCCAAGGCTATGACCTGTGAGGAGGAGGTGGGTACCTCGTCTCAGTCGAGTACCCTGAAGCGAAAGCCAGACGCTCCTCCCTTGACATCCTCGAAAAAAGCAAAGACATTAGCACTTGCCAGGGGAAAAACTATGATCGAAGCCCCCACTAAGACTCCATCCATGACGGGTATGATGTGTGTTGCCACCGGTGCTATCACCAAGATCACAGCTGTGATAGAAAAGTATCCCGTGGGACCAGTGCCGAGAGGGCACAATAATTTCGGCCTCGATGAGAAGTATATGGACGAGGCAGGACAGCCCCTGCTTCAATGGGACCATATTGCTAACCGAGCCTCCATCTCAACGCTCCTCCCATCATGGATAGAGTAGGATTCCACTAGAAACAACACCTTCGCCTTCTCCTTCGGGCTGTGCAGCTAGGAGGATGGTAGCATCTTCGACGAGGAGTCGACCCGGACCCTCGCGCATGAGACCGCGCGGGCCCAGCTGCGCACACTTGAACTCGCACACATTTCGTCATGCCACCGCCTCAATCTCGAGTAGAACCTGAGCGGCATTCAGAGGTCGTTGGATCTTTCCTCGGTGGAGGTTGCTTCTCTGAAGCATCAACTGGAGGCCTCCAAGGTGCTTATCCCAAGCCGCACAGCGCAAGGGGTGAGTGAAGCTTCCTTAGTCTCTTGCACTATCATTTCATTTTTTACTAACTCTTTTTGATGCCATTTTTGCAGTACCTCATGAACGATGAACTGCTGTGCATGCGGGTGGCTAGCCTCAAGCGCGAGGTTATATGGTTGAAAGCTGAGAACAAGCGCATGTAAGAATCTCTCATCCCTCCACCTCTTGGCGACAAGGTCAAACGACATCACTATACCAACTATGAGATCGAGGTGATGATGGAGGAGAATGCCCAGGGGGTGGCCAAACACGTGATCGAGGTGCTGCAACTTCTGAATGAAGGCGGCGAGAAGCTCACCCCGCGTAACGTTATCCCTTGGCTATTCACTCTCATCTACGCGCCCGAGGATGAGGATGATCTTCATTGCGAGAATGATGTCGATTCACCCCTTTGCGGGAGTGATGGATGCTCCAGTGAGAATCCCAACTCATCTTGAAGACTCCGCTTTTCTTATTTGACTTTGTATTTTGTTTTTCTTGGTCATTCATGCCAGGGGCGAGACCCCTAATTGTAAAAATACTTCTTTTTGGGATACAAATGTAAATTTTCATAGTTTTCCTGTCTTTGTAGAAATGTCTATTGTTATTAATATTTTGTTTCTCATTTCTTACCATTCATAAGTACTCCAACACATTTGCTCATCGCCGACCCTTAGTTCCTAGGTTATGACCGAATCGCTCTCGCCCAAAGGGTGTTTTTAGCCAAGAATTGACCTCAACTATGGGCATTCACACCTACCTTAGGATCTTAGGCGGTGATTAAGATGGCCTCGTGCTTGTGGACTGAGTTTGGCGAGAGACAACCTCAATTTCCTACTCAGAGAGGCTAGTTTGTTGAGAGGGCCTACCGAGTGGGTCTTCATTCTATATAGACCCTGCTCGCACATCTATGTCCCATCTGCCACACTTTGAATAAGTGCCATTCTCCTTGCACCATCCCCTTCCAAAGAACTTCACCACATCCACCGAGGGCCTTCCAGACCTGCCATCTAGGAGAGAGCCTGACAGCGGGATCACCTCGGTACTTAATTCCAAAATATTCCATGACGTCAACCAAGGGCCTTCTAGACCTGCTTGCTAGGTGAGATCCTGGTAGCGGGATCTCTTTGAGACTTAGTTCCAAAATATTCCACAATGTCCACCTAGGGCCTTCCAGACCTGCCACCTAGGTGTTAGCCTGATAGAGAGATCACATCAGGACTTATTTCCAAAATATTCCACAACATCCAACAAAGAATATCCAGACCTACCAGCTAGGTGAGAGCCTGATAGCGGGATCACCTCAATACATAGCTCTAAAATATTCTACAACGTCCACCGAGGGTCTTCCATACCTGTCAGTTAGGCGAGATCCTGACAGCGGGATCACATCAGGACTTAGTTCTAACATATTTCACAACATCCACCGAGGGCCTTCCAGACCTGTCAGCTAGATGAGAGCTTGACAGCGGCATCACTGTGGGACTTAGCTCTAAAATATTCGATAATATACACCGAGGGCCTTACAGACCTGCCAGCTAGGTGACAGCCTGATAGCGGGATCACCTCGGGACTTAGCTCCAAAATATTCCACAACATCTAGTGAGGGCCTTCTAGACCTGCCAGCTAGGTGAGAGCCTGACAATTGGATCACCTCGGGACATAGCTCTAGAATATTCCACAACATCCACCGAGGGCTTTCCAGACCTGCCAGATAGGTGAGATCCTGACAGCGGGATCACCTCGGGATTTAGCTCCAAAATATTCCACAACATTCACCGAGGACCTTCTAGACCTGCCATCTTCGTGAGAGCCAGACAATGGGATTACCTTGGGATTTAGCTCCAAAATATTCCACAACATCCACTGAGGGCCTTCCAGACCTGCAAGCTATGTGAGAGTCTGATAGTGGGATCACCTCGGGACTTAGCTCCAAAATATGCCACAATGTCCACCGAGGGCCTTTTAGACCTGCTAGCTAGGTGAGAGCCTGACAACAGGATCACCTCGGGACTTAGCTCCAAAATATTCTACAATATCCATCGAGGGCCTTCCGGACCTGCCAGCTAGGTAAGATCCTAATAACGGAATCACCTCAGGACTTAGTTTATGCTTTCATTCAATACGCCCGATGAGGGAAGGAAGGAGGAGAAGAGCAAGATATGTGAGAAAAGAGTTGGAGAAAATTAACACCTTCTTTGTTCGTACTCAGGGGTAAAAGCGTTTTAAGTCATCACCACTCCAGGTGTGACTGACAATTATCCCTTCGACATTTTGGAGGTGGTAACCCCCCAATTTAAGGGCGTCCTCGATTATGTATGGACCCTACTAATTAGGGTTAAGTTTCCCTACTAACGCTGACCTACCGGTCGCATCTATCATCTTCAAAACTAGGGCCCCTTTTATAAATTGCTTGATGCGTACATGCTTGTCAAAGAACCTGGCCATTCAATGTTTGACCTCCTCTTGCCAGATGACGGCTAGGTCCTGGAGCTCTTCCACTAGGTCTAATGAGAGCTGCATCTCGCCCTTATTCTCGACCCTATAGGCTTCATTCCCTTCTCCTATGATGAATACCCACGGTGTCCTGACCTCAAACTTCATGGGGATTACGACCTTGCAGCCATGCAAAATTTTATATGGTGTTTCCCCCATAGTAGTGTTGGGCGTGGTCCTCAGAGCCCAGAGGACCAACGAAAGCTGATCCACCCAGCTTCCCTTTAAGTTTTCAACCTTCTTATTCAACAAGCATGATGATCTTGTTTGCTGCCCCTATTTGCCTGTTACTCCTGGGGCGGTGTACCGATACAAACCTGAGGTAAATCCCGAGTTTGGCGTAGAAGCAGATAAATTCATCACTGACAAATTGTGGCACATTGTCGGTGATTATGGCTTGAGGCAATCCGTGCCGACAGATGATCTCCCCCATATGAAGTTATGAATCACCTGAGAGGTTACCTTAGCTTCCAAACATTTTGAGAAATAGTTGATCATGACTAGAAGGAACCTTATCTTCCCGCTGGCCTGGGAAAAGGGTCCTTGAAAGTGTGAGTTAGATCTGATATACTCTAGATGGGGGGTGAATAAAGTATGATGCTTGCTAAAAACTTTTACAACAGTTGTTGTATTCTAATGTGAACAGGGAAGCAAATAGTAAATCTAACCACAGAATAATCACAATCTACAAAAGAAACTAATCACAAGCCACAACCAGAAACAAAAGAAACACAAGCAACCAGAATACACAAGGAGCTATAGTGGTTCCCCAACCAATCTGGGTACATCCACTCTTCTACCACCCTAGGTAGGAATCCACTGCAGGATGAGTTGATCAGGTGTCCTGGGCACCAATGAGCTTTTGATAAGGTGCTCAAAAACCAAACCAGATTTTTTGATCAGGTGTCTTGCCACCAATGAGCTTTTGATAAGGTGCTCAAAAACCACACACAAACTTTTGAAGGGAGTTTGAAAAACCCTTTACAGCGGTGGGGATGAGAGAGTGATGAAAGTCTTATTTTCTCAATCACAGTGAGAAGACTATGTGGATTCAGTGATGTTGTCAAAGCTCCCCCTGAGATCTGTAGTTGTTCAGGAAGTGAAGCTTTGCAGTAGGGTGATAGGCCTTCAAAAAATTGATCTCTAGCAAATGATGATTTCAACAGCAACTGAAATGTGAGGTGTCTGGAGTCTTGAATGATTGATCTCCTTTGGTGATGTGTTCTGTATGAATCTTGAGACAGAGAATGTCTGCAACTCTCTTTCTTTCTCTGTGTACTAGTTGTTGTAAGAGTTGTTGCAGAGATTGTTGTTGCAGAGAGTTTTTCTAACTTCTTGTTCTTCTTCTTTTTTTCTCAGAGTTCTCTACTGGATTGATATTACAGAAGTTGAAGAATTATCTTTTATTTCTTCTATAGAAATTGTCCATTGTCCAAGATAGCCATTGGCCTGTCATCAATGACTTCCTTAATTGCATTTGTCTTCTGGAGGAAAGTCCAATAAAACATTCCTTGAAAATCCCTTGAAACTTGCTCCAGAACAAATGAAAACGGTTGTAAGATCTCTGAATTAAATGATGACAGTAATTCCACAGCTGTCCAAATTTGAATCTTGAAAATTGTTGAACTCTTTAGAAAAACGTCGAACTGAGCTCCACTATCGTCGAACTGAGCTCAGAGATTTGGACTTAGACAGAAACAGAGATCATCGATCTGAGCTCAACTATCGTCGAACTGAGCTCAGAGATAGAGAATCAAACTGGAGTCAAGATCGTCGATCTGAGCTCGAAGATCGTCGAATGAAGTTTGACAACTTGATGAAGTTGAGCTCAGAGATCGTCGAATGGAGTTCGACGATCCGTCGAAGTGAGCTCAACGATCGTCGAATGGAGTTCGACGATTCATCGTACTGAGCTCGACGAAATGACTTAGTCTCCAAACTGAAAAACCTGGTCTTGAGGGCAGCTTCCAAACCTAAGTACTAACCCTTAGACTCAATTCTAATTGACCTTTAGATCTATACAATGAGGTCAAAACAGGCTTCCTAAGAGACACAGTGATCCTGACCCAAATCAGTAATAGGGTGTTCCAACAATCTCCCCCTATTTGGGTTAGGATTACTATTTACAGATATTGAAAAAGTTAACAACATACAAAGCAACAAAATAACAAGACATTGCAGAATCACAGATAATATCTCAGACAGATCATAAAACAGCAAATATTGTCACCTTACAGAATTACTCCTTTTCCTTGCACTTTATAAGTATAATTTCTCTATTTGGATTAAGAGCTTCCTTCTTAGATCTTCTGTCATCAGCTGCACCTAGAGATGCTTGTTGTTTTGGCCTTGGTACTACAGCTTCAGGATGCATCTTCATGTAGCTTTCAGAATCAAAGAACTTGCTGGAGGAGTATCTTTCCAGTTCCTTTTTCCTTTGTTCTGACAAAGTAGTAATACTGGAGCTGTCTTTGTCTTGCTCTCTGGCTTTCTTAAGCTGATCAAAAGCAACTAATTCCTTCATCCTAGCTATCCAGGAAGTTGGATTGTTCTCTGGATCCTCAAAGGGAACTGGAGGCTCATATCTGTTTGAGGGATTGTCTGGAGGAGTTCTGGATGAGACTAACTCTTTAAGCTTGTAAGGAAATGGACCTAAAGTTGTATCAGATGGACCTTGTCCTTCCCTTGAGTATGGATGCTGTCTGGAATAACCTTTAGAATAAACTTGAAGTTCTCTTTTGTTTCCTCTATAGTTTCCACTCCTTGATTGATAGCCTCTAGATTGACTTCCCCTATGTTGAGATCTTCCTTGAGGCTGATAGGGGGTTTGACTTCTGGCAGTGGGATGAGATGTAGAGCTACCACTTGCACCTACACCAGGTGAAGGAGGAGGAGGAGGAGGAGGATGATGGAACTGAGAGGAACCTTTGTCATACTTTCTCTTTTTCTTCATGGCCTTCAGTTGATTCTTGGAATATTGCATCCAGTGTTCTGTAATGGGGCAGTCATGCAATATGTAGTAAGGAATATCATTAGTATCTTTTACTTTAGCTGGAGGAAACCTTTTCATAGCTTTGCTTCTTGCCTTTCTTTTCCTTGCAATAGTGGCTGAGAAGTCATCTGAATCAGTTCTGAACTGGTCACTTTCTGAGCTTTGATCATCATAAAGTGCATCAATACTCTTAAGATAGTCTATATCAGCAGATACAAAACTTTCAGGAGCAACACTCTCAGAAGATACAACAGCAGTAGTAACAGCAGTAACTGGGGTAGCAGCAGATTCAGAGATAACAGTTTCAGATACAAGAACATCAGTAGGGGCAACATCAGCAGTGACAGCAGGCTCAAAATCATATGCCTCTGTCATATGTATATCCTTAGAGACTAAATCATCAGCAATATCATAACTATCAGACACAACAACAGTAGCAGAACCATCAATAACAGCAGTAGGGGCAGCAGCAACAGAACCAGCAGGGGCAGCAACATAAACTGAATTTACAAAGGAATGTATAATACTGGTGTCACAGCTTGAAATGGGCACAATGGCCTTGGAGAGGTCTTCAGATGGCTGGACTGCAGTATGCTCTGGAAGATAGCTGAATTATATTGAATCAAAATCTAATAATAAAGATCTGAGATCCATTGAGAAAACAACAACTTGTGGTGTTGAGGCTGGAGCTTGAGTTGAAGTAACAACAGCTTGAACTGAGGAAATGGCAGCATCAGGCAATCTTTCCACTTCATGAGGCATCTCCCCCTGCCTAGATTCAGTCAGGACTGGATCAAGGCACCCAGAGGAAGGGATTGCCTGAGGAATGAGAGAAGATAGCCTGCCAGACAGGTCTGCAACTGACTTTAGGAGTGGAGCCAAGGAGGTCTCCAACAGAAGTGATAGCCTGGGAGCTATCAGCTCATAAAGTCTGTCTGCTAAGGCTGGAAGATCTACATGCTCAATAGGGACTTGAGCAGAGGTAGAGACTGTAGGTGGAATAGCTGGAGATGTGGGTGGAGAACTGGTGGATGGTGGAAATGAAGGTTGAGATATGGGGAATGTTGAAATGGAAGATAGTGGAATGGAAATAGATGGTGTGAAGGAGGGTTGAGCAATGATGCCTTGGAGTAACTGTTGGTACGATGTGGATGAAGAGGGTAGATCAGGAGGGGATGAAGGTGAATCATCCATAAAGGAATCATCTATCAGATTGAAGGATGGAATGTGAGATGATGTGTCAAGATCTGGTTGAGGGTATTGATGTAGAGGATGGAATAGTTCTTCTATTTGAGGTGGAGTTGGTGAAACTGAAGTTGGAGATGAAGTTGAAATTATTATGGTGAATGAAATTTGAATGGTGGAGGTGACTGGTGGAGATGAAATAAGAGGTGGAGGAGGAGAAGAAGCAGCAGGCAAGTCTTCTGTAGGGGCAGAGACTTGAGGGGAAGAGACTGTAACAGTCCTTGTGCCTGAAGTTGCAGCTGCAGAGGGCCTGCTGGGCTTCACAATTTGTCTGTCCCACTTACCAAACAGGGCACAGGAGAGCCTCTTGGAGGCACTGATGTGCATCCCATTTGATACTAGCAGAGCAGGGCATCTGTTTTGAAGAAACAGCCCTAGTATTCTTCCAAAGTTAACAAAATTCTTATTTATCTTCTTCTTAATCAGATCAAAGAAAATCTCTCCCAAGTTTAATTGTTTCTTATCTACAATAGCACCCATCAAGCATAGTTGATACCTGGAGATGGTATCATGGGCTGAATGTTTGGCCAAAAGCACTTTTCCCACAACATCAGCTAAAAATCTGTATTCCACAGATAGATTTTTCTTCAGAAGCTTGCTAGGGTTTGCATCTGAGTGACCCATTCTTTGAAGTACATCAGAAAATTCTTCTCCAAAAAGTTCAACAGAGTCTTCTACAGAATTTAATCCAAAAATTTCTGTCAGGGCAGCAGGTGTAAGAGGTACCTGAGGTCCTAACACTGTACCAATAACCGTATTCTGGTCCTGGTTGTGGGCAGTATAGACCCACTCCTTGATTTCATCAGCAGCCAATTTTATTCTGGTAGACATTATAGTGACTAGCTTTGGCTCCTTGAAAAGTTCTAAAATGTCTCTGAAAATCTGATCACTGTTGTTGAACGAATCCATATCAATATCGAAACCTGCATCAAATTTCATGGCGGCCAGGACTGCAACTGAGACGGCCATTGTTCCTGGAAGTTGTCTGACATAGACTTCTTCTTTGATGTCTCCATTTAGAAAAGCACTCTTTACATCCATCTAGTATACTTTGAAGCCTTTGTGTGCTGCATATGCTAAGAAGATTCTAATAGCCTCCAACCTTGCAACTGGTGCAAAAGTCTGGTCATAATCTATGCCTTCTTCTTGAGAGTACCCTTGAGCAACTAGCCTTGCCTTGTTCCTTACAATGAATCCTTGATCATCCAATTTGTTTCTGAACACCCACTTTGTTCCAACAATGGAGTGATCCTTAGGCCTTGGTACTAGTTTCCAAACTTTGTTCCTTTCAAATTGATGCAGCTCTTCTTGCATTGCAATGATCTAGTGTGGATCTTGCTCAGCATCTTGAATGGATTGAGGTTCAATTTGAGAAAGGAAGCAAGTGTGCATCAGGTTTTGGTTAACCTGATTTCTGGTTTGCACACCAACAGAGATGTCTCCAATCACTTGGGAGATTGGATGGTCTCTTAATGTTACTAAATCAACAGGGGGTGTTGATTGTTCACCAACCCGTGTTGTTGTTTCCTCTTGTGGTACAACAACTGGCTCTTCAAGAAATTTCTCTTCATGATGTTGAATGTCTTCTTCATCTTCACTGCTTTCATCCTTTTGAGTAATTTGTATTCTGTCCAAGTCTTCAGCTAGAGAGTGTACCTGCAAAGGTTCTATGGTAGAAGTGTTCTTCTCCTTGAAAGACATGTTAGATTCATCAAAAGATATGTGAACAGATTCATCAATTTTAAGAGTTAATTTATTATATACCCTATAAGCCTTACTGATCATGGAGTATCCCAGAAACACTCCTTCATCAACTTTAGCTTGAAATTTTGCTAAGTACTTCTTGTCATTATTGTGTATGTAACAGATACAACCAAAAATTCTAAAATAATCTACTTTAGGTTTCTTCCCTTTGAGTAATTCATAAGGATTCTTGCCCTTTAGTTTATGTATTAAACTTCTGTTCAGCACATAGTTGGAGGTGTTCACTGCGTCTGCCCAAAAAGATAGAGGAAGGTGAGCATCTGACAACAATGTAGTGGCAGATTCAATAAGGGTTCTATTTTTCCTTTCATCTACCCCATTTTGTTGAGGAGTTCTAGGAGCTGAGAAAGTATGCTTGATCCCTTCACTCTGACAGAACTCTTGTATAAGAAGAGAATCAAACTCTGTCCTATGATCACTTCTGATCAGGGCAATGTGAGTATTGAACTCAGTCTGTATGCATTTGAGAAACTCTGTCAAACACTTAAAGTTATCAGACTTCTTCCTCAGAAAGAACACCCATGTTAATCTAGAGAAGTCATCTACAACTACTAAGGTGTATGATTTCCCTCCTAAGCTTTGTACTGTAATGGGTCCAAAAAGATCCATGTGTAACAGATACAAAATCCTAGGTGAATCACTCTTATTAAGTGACTTGAAGCTATTTTAGTTTTCTTGCCTAATTGACAAGCCCTGTAGAGTCCTTCCTTATTGTAGGGGCCAGAAGGTAGTCCTCTAACAAGGTTGTCCTTGGATAGCCTAGCAATGGTTCTAGGGTTTATATGCCCTAGTCTCTTATGCCATAAAACATTAGGTCTACTAACAGAGTTAAAAAGGCAAATATCTACATCTGTTGAAAGAAAGTCTACTAAGTAGATGTTACCTTTCCTTTTACCTGTCAACACAGTTGTGTTGTCCTCTGACTTGATCTTGCATAAGGCTTTGCTGAAAGTCACCTGGTAGCCTTCATCACATAGCTGACTGATACTGATCAAATTGTGCTTCAGTCCTTCCACATAGGCTACTCTCTTGAATGTGACTGTGCCAATCTGGACTGCACCATATCCTTTAGTTTGTCCAAAGTTTGAATCACCAAATATGACTTTGGGTCCAAGCTTGGCTTTAAAGGATGTGAGGTTGTCCCTATTTCCTGTCATGTGCTTTGAGCACCCACTATCCAAATACCATTGCTGGTTTGATATTGGATAGGTCTTCACCTGCACATAAAATAATTCACTTATTTTTGACCTAGTTTAACTTGGGCCTAGGTTGATAACCTTTAAATTCAGAAATAAATGACATCCCTGATTGACTCTTATAACCTTCAGGATGATACCTCCTTGGAGGTATTATCCATTCAGTATAAGGGTTAAATCTGGATGAAGGACCCCTAGGATTTGAATTTGATTTACCCTTGAAGAAGTTTTCAAATCTCTGATCTCTGCTCGACGATCGTTGAGCTATGTTCGACAATCTTGGGTCAGATCGTCGAGCTCCGTTCGACGATCGACTGTGGCAGAGTTCAGGAATTAGAGATCGTCGACCTGAGTTCGACAATTTTGCCTGAGATCGTCGATCTGCATTCGACGATCGTCTAGCTCCGTTCGACGATTTCTGTTGAACACTTGTTTTCTTGGGTAAGTCAGAATTTTTCCTAGCTACCTCTACAACTCCCTTCCATTTATCAGAAATAAACTTGATTGGGGTTGTTAGAACTATAGGTTGGCTGGATGAAACACCCAAGCCCAGTGTACTGTTGAATCTAGAGTTCACTGTGCTTGTGATGTCCATTAGCTTGATGATTCTCCCATTGAGGGATTCTTCAAGCTTCTTGGCCTATGACAGCTCACTTTTCAGTGAAACTATCTGCTCCCTACAACACTCCAACTCCTCAGAGAGTTTGAGGTTTTCTGATTTTAAGGTACTATGTTCAGACAATTGATTTCTGAGAGATATAATTTCCTTCTCAGATTTTATTAGGTCTAAACACAGTGCTTTAAATTCATACTTAAAGTCCTCAGAATTGAAATCAAAAGAGTCTATTACCTGGTCTTCTTCAAGTTGAGTCTCTGAGTCTGACTCTGAATCTTCTGCATCAGAATTGTTTTGTGAGGCATTGATAGCCATCATGCAGAATTCCTTCTCTTCAGCATCATCCTCATCATCACTTGAGCTGGAAGAAGTTTCTGATTCTTCTTCTGTCTCACTCCAAGATTCAGCAACAAATCCCTTCCTTGTGTGTTTGTTCTTGCTTGAGGAGTGTTTGTCATTGCTATTCTTCTTGAAGTCCTTGTCCTTTCTTCTTTCTCTCTTGTCCTTTCTGTCCTTGTTTTTGTTCTCTGGACAGTCAGGCACAATGTGGCCTGGTTTCCTGCAACTAAAGCAAACAATTTCTTTATTATTTGACTTATCATACCTTGGCTTGTCATGCTCTTTGTATGATCTCTTCCTGAAATCCTTTCTGGCCATTTTGTAAAATCTTTTGGCCAACAGACTAAGCAGCTCATCATTGCCTGTGACCTTGTCTTCAGGTTGATCTTCAGTGGCTTTGAAAGCTATTGTCTTTTCCTTTCTTGTGGCTGGTGAGGCAGCCTTCTGCTCTTCTTCTCTATTTTTGATGAGCAGCTCATAAGACTTGAGCTTGCCCAAGAGAGCTTCTGTTGTGATTTCATTGAGACTTCTGACATCCTTGATTGACCAGATCCTTGAGTCCCAAGTACTTGGGAAGCACATTAGGATTTTGTCATTTAGCTCAGTCAATGAGATCTCTTTATCCAAAGTCTTCAGTTCATTGACTATCAGACTGAGTCTGTTATACATTTCAGCTACTGACTCAGCTTCTCCTTTCTTGAAATTCTCATATTGGGATATGAGGTGAGATCTTCTGTCCTTTCTTTCATCAGCAGATCCTGAGACTATTTCAGATAGCTTGTCCCAGATCTCCTTTGCTGAGTTGCATTCAGCTACCTTTTGGAAAATGTCATCAGACATAGTCTGGGCTTAGATATTCATAGCCTTTGCATCTGCTACTTTCCACTTCTTGATGTCAGCATCTGTTCCTGATGGAGGTGGAAAAGCACTTGTGCTTGTGTTCTCTGGAGGTCTTGGACACACTGTCAAAACAGAATTAAAGATGTCCTCATCAATAGAATTCATATAGAGTCTAATTCTTGCATTCCAAAGTGCAAACTTGGATAGATTGCACACTGGAGGTCTGGTGCTAGCATAATCTTTGTTTTGGGCCATGATTTGTGAAGAAATAATTCTAATAACAAAATCTACAACAAGCAGATCTAACTAAAAGAATCTTTGGGTTCAGGTGTTAGCCTGTGCAACCACTGAGATGTGGTATTTTTAACCAACCTCCCTCTGATACCAATTGAAAGTGTGAGTTAGATCTGATATACTCTACAGGGGGGGGGGGTGAATAGAGTATGGTGCTTGCTAAAAACTTTTACAACAGTTATTGTATTCTAATGTTAACAGGGAAGCAAATAGTAAATCTAACCACAGAATAATCATAATTTACAAAAGAAACTAATCACAAGCCACAACCAGAAACAAAAGAAACACAAGCAACCAGAAGACACAAGGAGCTATAGTGGTTCCCCAACCAATTTGGGTACATCCACTCTTCTACCACCCTAGCTAGGAATCCACTGCAGGATGAGTTGATCAGGTGTTCTGGGCACCAATGAGCTTTTGATAAGGTGCTCAAAAACAAAACAAGATTTTTTGATCAGGTGTCTTGCCACCAATGAGCTTTTGATAAGGTGCTCAAAAACCAAACAAAAACTTTTGAAGGGAGTTTGAAAAACCCTTTACAAAGGTGGGGATGAGAGAGTGATGAAAGTCTTCTTTTCTCAATCACAGTGAGAAGACTATATGGATTCAGTGATATTGTCAAAGCTCCCCCTGAGATCTGTGGTTGTTCAGGAAGTGAAGCTTTGCAGTAGGGTGATAGGCCTTCAGAAAATTGATCTCCAGCAAATGATGATTTCAGCAGCAACTGAAATGTGAGGTGTCTGAAGTCTTGAATGATGATGGCCTTGAACACTTGAATCAAGAGAGATTTGAAAATTTCAGATGATTGATCTCCTTTGGTGATGTGTTCTGTATGAATCTTGAGACAGAGAATGTCTGCAACTCTCTTTTTTTTCTCTGTGCACTAGTTGTTGTAAGAGTTGTTGCAGAGATTGTTGTTGCAGAGAGTTTTTCTAACTTCTTGTTCTTCTTCTTTTTTTTCTCAGAGTTCTCTACTGGATTGATATTACAAAAGTTGAAGAATTATCTTTTATTTCTTCTATAGAAATTGTCCATTGTCCAAGATAGCCGTTGGCCTGTCATCAATGACTTCCTTAATTGCATTTGTCTTCTGGAGGAAAGTCCAATAAAATATTTCTTGAAAATCCCTTGAAACTTGCTCCAAAATAAATGAAAACGGCTGCAAGATCTCTGAATTAAATGATGATAGTAATTCCACAACTGTCCAAATTTGAATCTTGAAAATCGTTGAACTCTTCAGAAAAACGTCGAACTGTGCTCCACTATCGTCGAACTAAGCTCAGAGATTTGGACTTAGACAGAAACAGAGATCGTCGATCTGAGCTCAACTATCGTCGAACTGAGCTCAGAGATAGAGAATCAAACTGGAGTCAAGATCGTCGATCTGAGCTCGAAGATCGTCGAATGGAGTTCGACAACTTGATGAAGTTGAGCTCAGAGATCGTCGAATGGATTTAGACGATCCGTCGAAGTGAGCTCAACGATCGTCGAATGGAGTTCGACGATTCGTCGTACGGAGCTCGACGAAATGACTTAGTCTCCAAACTGAAAAACCTGGTCTTGAGGGAAGCTTCCAAACCTAAGTACTAACCCTTAGACTCAATTCTAATTGACCTTTAGATCTATACAATGAGGTCAAAATAGGTTTCCTAAGAGACATAGTGATCCTGACCCAAATTAGTAATAGGGTGTTCTAACAGTCCTACCAGGTCCAACCCCTAAATTGCAAATGGCCATGGGGCCGTGATACTCTTGAGTCTCTAGGAAGGCTGGAGTTGGAGTGGTGCAAACAACTAGAATTTGTGGCATTTCCGTATAAATTCTTTCGCGTATCTACTTAGGGTTTGTAACACCCCCTATCTGTCGCATAGTATATAGCAGTAGGTCCGGCCGGGGCCCGATGCCATATACCACAGACAGACCGGGCGGTTACTCAATGGAAACCATTCAACCAATCAAAACGTCCTACGCAGAGTATTCTAGCGGAAGTAGTTTTATAAGTTGCTATTAAAAGAACCCAACACCAAGCATGAATGTCCACTAAAACACCAAATAGGAATGTAGCACATACACAAGTACTGGACTTAAGGCCTTACAAAAGGTTTACTCTTAATACATATTTTCCATACCACGGCACGCATGCCGGTCATACATGAACAAAAGCAAGTAAACACTTCAATTAGGCCTTCAAGGGCCGGCTTCGCAATTTGGGCTTTAGCCTGCTATTGACCGCTTGGTCCAGCAGCACCTGCAAGCAACAAACCACCCCACAGTGGCAAACAAAAGCAACGGTCAACAATGCTGACCAAATTATAACGATACCGCCCCCAACTCGGGGCGGCGATGCTCCTTCCCTGTACTTATTAGCATAACCAATCAGTATATAGATACATTGTATCACAGGCATTGGCACACATGGCCACACGCCCCGTGCTCTCAGGGCACTTTCTCGGTGATCACAGTCTAAGTCTGCCGACTCACCACCGTCCCCGGGACGGCAATCTCTCGTGAGAATTTAGTCTTTCTGGCCACTGCCTAAGACCCTCCATCTATGCCAACGGTAAGTGCCAAGTAACTTTAGGTCTCTTTAACCGAACGACATAGAGCGGGTACAGTTCTGCCTGACCCGTTGCTCACACCGCAACGTTAATTTAAAACATATGCGCGGGTCAAACTTTCCCGAGTCCCAAATCGTTTACACACAACACATCACCCAGTTATGGTCAAATTGTCTCCCAGGCCACCAAGTTGGCAAGATCTCACATCCGCCCAGGTTTCCGAGTGCACCTTAGGGTTAATCCCCAAGGTTCCCTATTGCAATCTACCACGTAGAAAACCTGAAAAACAAACAATCGCACGGAGTATTCTCCGGCATTTATGCAATGCAACATCACCGATCCAGACGAACTTGTCCGGGTAGGCTTCACACATCATGCCTATGTCCGTTCTCGATTACGGACTCTAAACAACGGGGACTTCACATATCTATCCAAAGGAACGCCTCCAACTCACCGCAAACTCGCGAGAGCGGGCTTCCTATGCAAAAGAAGGAGAGCTTCACATGCTCAAGTAGAGAATCATTACCCTAACGTTCTTCCTTGGCGCCATGTAAATGTAAGCGGATGAAAAGCACCGCACTCTCTTTGCCTCCGTAGATCTGAAGTAGGTTTGCGATTTGGAGCTCCGAAGCTCCTTCAAAGACCGGATCTAAGCTTCTTCTTCCTCCTTTGCTCTCGTCTCTCTCTACACTTTAGAAAGAAAACCTCTCAAGTGAAATGAGGGTTTCAAGGGTCCAATCCCATGTATATCCAAGTACTAACAGCCTCCAGCTGTCAGATCCCGAATTAAAGAAACGAACGGCCACGATACAGATCTAAAATGCAGAATCTGGGTCGAACACGGCCTGTGACACGCCCGTGTCCAGAGCCGTGTCCCTCATTCGCCATCAAAATCGACTCGTCTCAAAAAACACACGGGCATCCGACATGCCCGTGTTCGACCCGACATGCCCGTGTTCCAATTGACACGGCCGTGTAGTTGGCCGTGTGCCCTTATCGACATAGCCCTGAAAACAACCCGAGACTCACACGGGCCTTGGACATGCCCGTGTCCATTGTGACACGCCCGTGTCAAACCCGAACACGCCTGGGCTCTAGGCCGTGTTCACTGTCTCGACACTTCGTCGAGCGAAGTTCGTCGACCGAAGTTTGTCGACCACATGACACGGCCTTGGACACGCCCGTGTCCTAGGCCGTGTTCCTTGTCTCGACACATCGTCGAGCGAAAATGTCGACTCCCGGGCCGATCGTCGACACGGGCTCGACACGCCCTGAGACACGCCTATGTCTCAGGCCATGTTTGCTGCTCGACGATCGTCGACTCCGAATTTCGTCGACACCGCGGCCAACTCATCGACTTGAGCCTGATACGCCCTGGGACACGCCCGTGTCCCAGGCCGTGTGTCCCCTGCAAAATACCAGATTTGGCCCAAAACGCCTCCCGTCGCTCTTTTGAGTTTCGGAGCATTACAACTCTCCCCCCTTAAAAGAATTTCGTCCACGAAATTACATAAAGAAAGATAAGTACAAAACCAAAATTTGTACCTGAGCGGAACAACTCTGGATACTCGTCAAGCATAGTCTGCTCTCGCTCCCAAGAGAGCTCCTCATGACCGCAATTGTCCCATCGGACCTTGACCATCCCAATCTCTTTATTGCGTAGCCTCTTGACTTCCGAGTCTTCAATCCGCACGGGCTTGACCTTTGTCGTCAACCCACTATCCACCGGCACTTGATCAACCGCGATCACTTTCGAAGGTTCTTGCACCGCCTTCCGTAGTACCAATATGTGGAATACATCATGTAAACCACTAAGCTCCACTGAAAGCTTCAGCCGATAGGCTGCTTCGCTAACCCGCTCCAGAACCT
This sequence comes from Platanthera guangdongensis, assembly GCA_039583875.1. Classification (NCBI taxonomy): domain Eukaryota; kingdom Viridiplantae; phylum Streptophyta; class Magnoliopsida; order Asparagales; family Orchidaceae; genus Platanthera; species Platanthera guangdongensis. The sequence continues at coordinate 11,397,163 of CM077160.1, read as the reverse complement.
CAAACGGCCCAAGGTACCTCGGGCTTAGCTTTTTCAATCGCCGCACTAACGAGACACCCTTGAACGGCTTAATCTTTAAGTACACCCAGTCGCCCACGGCGAACTCCACGTTTCTGTGCTTAGCATTACAGTACTTCACCAGAAGATCCTGAGCGATTAGCAATCTTTCCTGAATGGTACGAACCAAGGACGTAGCATCTCCCACCTCTTGGAGCTTGTACAACTTTGACTCACCCGTTTCTAACCAAGACAACGGCGTGCGACATTTTCTACCATATAGGGCCTCGAAGGGCGCCATTTGAATACTCGCCTGGTAGCTATTATTGTACGCAAACTCCAACAAATAAAGATGGTCTTCCCATTGCTTTCCAAAGTCCAAGACACACATGCGGAGCATGTCTTCCATAGTTCTATTGACTCTCTCGGTCTGCCCATCCGTTTGCAGATGGAAGGCTGTGCTGAATTTTAACTTTGTTCCCAACATTTGCTACACTAGCCTCCAATCATTGGACGTGAACCACCCATCTCGGTCACTCACGATTCTGCGGGGCACACCGTGAAGCCGTACTATATTATCCACATATAGTTTTGCCAACTTCTCCACCGGATCATCCTTACTATGCGGAATGAAATGCGACACCTTCGTTAGCCGATCTACGACCACCCAGATGACGTCGTTTCCCTTTTGCGACCTTGGCAAACCGTGCACAAAGTCCATAGAGATGTCGTCGAATTTCCACTCCGGAATAGGAAAGGACTTCAGAAATCCTCCCAGATTTTGCACTCCGCCTTCACCAAGGCGCAAGTTTGGCACTTTGCCACGTAGAGTGCCACATCTTTCTTCAAACCCGGCCACCAAAACAGTTCTTTAGAATGCGGTACATCTTCGTGCTCCCCGGGTGAATCGAGTACTTGGTATGATGTGCCTCATACAACAATTCCACCCGCAAATTGCCCACACTTGGGACGCACAGACGACCGTCTTTCCAAAGCAATCTGTCCTCCACAAGGAATTGGGAATTTGACCCATCCAGAGCCTCTACCATGAACTGCTTCATATGGTCATCCAACTCCAAAGCCTGCCGAATCCGATCAGCCAGGTCATATTGGACTTCAGTGCAATTCAGTACTGCTTCAGCACTTGATTGCTTATCTACACAAACAATCTCCAACGCCTCCAACTCTCGAACCAACCTCTCATCATGCACCGATAGCCAATTGGCTTGAGCTGGGGCTTGGCGACTCAACGCGTCCGCAAATGCATTACCTTTACCAGGCACGTAGTGGATCTTGAATGTATAGTCCCCCAGGAACTCCATCCATCTACGCTGCCGCATATTCAGATCTTTCTGATCAATCAAATACTTAAGGCTCCTGTGATCGGTGTAGATATCAATCTTCACACCGTACAAATAATGCCTCCACAGCTTCAAGGCGAAAATCATGGCCGCTAACTCCAAGTCATGGACCAGATAGTTTCTCTTGTGCACTTTCAGCTATCTCGAGCCATAAGCTATCACACTCCCGTGTTGCAGTAGCAATCTCAGACTTCCGCTACTATAACAAGCTCAGGCCACTCCCGTATCGCAACAATCTTTGCCGGATCCACTGCGATACCTTCCCCACTCACTATATAACCGAGGAACGCCACTGAGGACAACCAAAACTCGCACTTCGAGAACTTGGCATACAATTGATTTCTCCTTAGCGTCTCCAAAACCAAATGAAGATGCCTGAATTGATCTTCCTCACTCTGCGAGTACACCAAAATATCGTCGATGAAGACGATCACAAAATGTTCCAAGTACTCCCTGAAGGTTCTGTTCATCAAATCCATGAACACTGACGGCACATTAGTCAGCCCAAACGGCATGACCGTAAACTCGTAATGCCCGTATCTCGTACTAAACGCTGTCTTCGGGATATCACTCTCCCTTATTCGCAGCTGATAGTACCCAGATTTGAGATCCAACTTCGAGTACACCGCCGACCCGACCAACTGATCAAAAAGATCATCGATCCGGGGGATCAGGTACTTGTTCTTTTCCGTCAACTTGTTGAGCTCCCGATAATCAATATATAGCCTCAAGCTTCCATCCTTCTTCTTAACAAAGAGGACTGGCGCGCTCCAAGGCGAAGAACTTGGACGCACATACCCTTGCTCCAACAACTCTTGCAGTTGAACCTTCAGCTCCACCATTTCCTTAGGCGCTAGCCGATATGGAGAGCGTGACACAGGCTTTGCACCTGGTACGAGCTCTATCGTAAAATCTATCTCCTGCTGAGGCGGGGCTCCAGGAAGGTCTGCGGGGAACATATCAGGGTACTCAGCTACCACTGATATACTATCCAACGTAGGCTTTGGCTTTGCAACCTCCACTAATATAAAGAACAGCTCTGCACCAGCACGAACCGCCTTCACCATCGAAGAGCAGACATCAACATCTTGCTCGACCCTTTTAAGCCCGTAAAAGTCGTCCCACGACTTGCTCATAGCTCGACTTCCTTGCGACCGCAATTAATATAGGCTTGCTGCTCCGAGAGCCAGTCCATGCCAAATATAACATCTAACTCCACTAGCGGGAGTAACGACACTTGTAAGTTAAAGTCTTGACTCCCTGACCACACCTAAGCACAACAGATTCTACCCGCGCTCATTGAGCACCATCAGACCATAGCGCATCCAGTTTGTCTCTTACCATCGAAGGAGGTACTTCGACGCGTAATATAATTCCTAAATAAAGGAATGCGAAGCTTCATTGACACGAACGGTTCTCTTGCCGGATGAACGAAAATCAGAACAAAGCTTAGCACAAGTAGTTCTAAGCTAACATGCACAAGGGTGATAAGTATTTAAGGCTAAACTATCTTTAAACCATACCTGTCCTCACGACGACGTGCTTTCTCCCGGACTTTAGGCACCCATGGGCATAATGCCCCGACTCCCCACAGTTATAACATGCGCCCGGGTTTTGGCCTGTAGATGCCCCCGAAGCACCAAAAGGAGGGACCAGACCCAAAGTCCTAGCCTTCTTATACCACCTACGATATCCAGACTTTGAGGTGTTTGGCATTTTGAACGCCGTTTCTTTTGCACTAAAGTCCTCAACTGCTCCTGACATAGCTTTCTTGGTCTTCTGAGCACCATTCCAACACCTTCGAGCAAAGTGCCCTTTCTTTCCACAAGTATGACAAGTGGAAGTAGCTTTGCTAGTCGATGTAGTAGCCCCCTTCTCCAGCATTCTGCCAGATGCAGCTCTTATGGGGCCTGCATAGTTCGATACCATGGTTGCTGGCATCGGGTGAGTCTTCCTCAAATCTACCTCCAAAGATCTAGCTGATTCCACCAAGGCTTGGAATCCCAATAACTTTGGTCCTAGCAGTAGAACTCGTAACTCGGCGCGTAGGCCATTATAAAATCTAGCGACTGTAGCTTGCTCATTATCCAACTCGAAGCATGGGTAGCGGCTTATCATAAGAAATGCTTGCAAATATTCATCAACTGTGTGCGCTCCATGCACTAAATGCATGTTCAGCTGCTGCCCCGATGGTCTACCAAAAGTCATCTGCTCCATCACGCCACCTGATGTTAAAGCCACAACAGGGGCACATGGTTGTACATTTATTCCATGCTATGCACTCGTCACAACGAACACCGCTTCAACAATCCTTCTTACGGTTTCATACGAAGGAGGGGTCTCAAACACCTCACCGGGTGCACTATACTCCTCAGAAACCAGACATTCTGGCGGCATAGCACCACTGCTGGTCACCTATAGTGGTACAAAACACCGTTAAGCGACCAAATAAAATTGCAAACAGCAATTATAAGAACACGCAGGTTCCCCAAACACGTGTATTTTCATTCCTAAGTGGACATTCAAGGGTTCTTTTGTTGTTATAACGATGACGCACACACATGTGCTCACCACCCCTTAAAAAGAATTCGTCCACGAATTCATCTTAAGCCCGACCAAAACCAGTAGTCTGATACCAAATTGTAACACCCCCTATCCGTCGCATAGCATATAGCAGTAGGTCCGGCCGGGGCCCGACGCCATATACCACAGATAGACCGGGCGGTTACTCAATGGAAACCATTCAACTAATCAAAACGTCCTACACAGAGCATTCTAGCGGAAGCATTTTTATAAGTTGCTATTAAAGGAACCCAGCACCAAGCATGAATGTCCACTAAAACACCAAATAGGAATGTAGCACATACACAAGTACTGGCCTTAAGGCCTTACAAAAGGTTTACTCTTAATACATGTTTTCCATACCACGACACGCAGGCCGGTCATACATGAACAAAAGCAAGTAAACACTTCAATTAGGCTTTCAAGGGCCTGCTTCGCAATTTGGGCTTTAGCCCGCTATTGACCGCTTGGTCCAGCAGCACCTGCAAGCAACAAACCACCGCACGGTGGCAAACAAAAGCAACGTTCAGCAATGCTGACCAAATTATAACGATCCCGCCACCAACTCGGGGCGGCGATGCTCCTTCCATGCACTTATTAGCATAACCAAGCAGTATATAAATACATTGCGTCACAGGGGTTGGCACGCACGGACACACACCCCATGCTCTCAGGGCACATTCTCGGTGATCACAGTCTAAGTCTGCCAACTCACCACCATCCCCGAGATGGCAATCACTCGTGAGCATTTGGTCTTTCTGCCCACTGCCTAAGACCCTCCATCTATGCCAACGGTAATTGCCAAGTATCTTTAGGTCTCTTTAATTGAATGACATAGAGCGGGTACGGTTCCGCCTGACCCGTTGCTCACACCGTAATGTTAATTTAAAACATATGCGCAGGTCAAACTTTCCCGAGTCCCAAATCGTTTACACACAACACATAACCCAGTTATGGCCAAATTGGCTCCCATGCCACCAAGTTGGCAAGATCTCGCATTCACCCAGTTTTCCGGGTGCACCTTAGGGTTAATCCCCAAGGTTCCTTGTTGCAATCTACCACGTAGAAAACCAGAAAAACAAACAATCGCACGGAGTCTTCTCCGGCATTTATGCAATGCAACATCACCGATCCAGACCAACTTGTCCGGGTAGGCTTCACACATTATGCCTATGTCCGTTCTCGATTACGGAATCTAAACAATGGGGACTTCACATATCTACCCGAAGGAACACCTCCAACTCACCGCAAACTCGCGAGAGCGGGCTTCCTATGCAAAAGAAGGAGAGCTTCACATGCTCAAGTAGAGAATCGTTACCCTAGCGTTCTTCCTTGGCTCCATGGAATTGTAAGCGGATGAAAAATACCGCTCTCTCTTTGCCTCCGTAGATCCGAAGTCGGTTCGCGATTTGGAGCTCCGAAGCTCCTCCAAAGACCGGATCTAAGCTTCTTCTTCCTCCTTTGCTCTCCTCTCTCTCTATACTTTAGAAAGAGAACCTCTCAAGTGAAATGAGGGTTTCAAGGGTCCAATCCCGTGTATATCCAAGTACTAATAGCCCCCAGCCGTCGGATCCCGAATTAAAGAAATGAACGGCCACGATCCAGATCTGAAATGTAGAATCTGGGCCAAATACGGCCTGTGACACGCCCGTGTTCAGGGCCGTGTCCCTCATTCGCCGTCAAAATCGACTCGTCTCGAAAAACACACGGGCATCCGACACGCCCGTGTTCGACCCGACACGGCCGTGTTCCAATTGACACGGCCGTGTGGTTGGCCCTGTGCCCCCATCGACACAGCCCTGAAAACAACCCGAGACTCACACGGGTCTTGGACACGCTCGTGTCAAACCCGAACACGCCTGGGCTCCAGGCCGTGTTCACTGTCTCGAAACTTCGTCGAGCGAAGTTCGTCAACCACACGACACGACCTTGGACACTCCCATGTGCTAGGCCGTGTGCCTTGTCTCGGCACATCGTCGAGTGAAAATGTCGACTCTCGGGATGATCGTCGACACAGGCTCGACACACCCTGAGACACGCCCGTGTCTCAGGCCGTGTTCGCTGCTCGACGATCGTCGACTCCGAATTTCGTCGACACCGCGGCCAACTCGTCGACTCGAGCCTGACACGCCCTGGGAGACGCCCGTGTCCCAGGCCGTGTGCTCCCTGCCAAATACCAGATTTGGCCCAAAATGCCTTCCGTCGCTATTTTGAGTTTTGGGGCGTTATAGGGTTGACCAGAAGTACCCTTGTTGGATGATCATGCCTTCCATGGTCCTGCTCCCAGAGTGGCTCCCACACTCTCATAAATGGGCCTCCTCTAAGATTTTTGGAACTTCCTCCTCGGCCACACGCCTGGCCAAAAGTCTCGAAAGGGTTTTCCGAAATAGCTCCCCTTCACGCAATAGATAGTATGCCAACTTATATCTAAAGCGCTTTTGTCTGGGACTTCCCCTGGGAAATCTCCAATGGTTATGAAAGTAATGAATGGATCCTTCCATGAGGGGTGCTGATGTATCTCCATCAGCTCTTCCTCCTTTATAGATGGTTGGAACAAGTCCGTCAAGATTCCTCCTGTCCTTGGACTGAGCTTGGCCAGCCGATTCGCTGCGACACTCTCCCCCCTTGGCATGTGTCAGATGGAAAATGTTCAGAACCACCCGATTAGACCCCTCACCTTGGCCAAGTATTGTTGTAGGGTTGGACCTTATCCTCGAACTCCCCCAAACTTGTGAGGCTACTACCATCGAATCTATTAACACCTCTACATCATGCACCCCCAATTCCATGGTGAGCTGCATCCCTGGGATGACTCTTTTATACTCCGTCTAGTTGTAAGTGACAGAGAAGTGTATCACTATGGCTTGCACAATCTTTGTTCCATGGGGGACTCTCTAAAACCACCCCGCCCCCAAGGAATGCTTTATTGAAGCCTTATCTACCAGTAGCTTCCAAGACATTAGGTGGTCGGGTTCGACCTCTTCTGACCCAAGCACATAATCCGCCAAGAAGTCGGCCATTGCCTGAGCTTTAATGGACAGGCATGAGACTAAAGAGATGTCAAACTCACTCAATTCCACCAAACAATTTGCCAGCCTTCCCGAATGCTCCACCCCCTGGAAGACGTTACAGAGGGGATAGTCAGTAACTACACGGATCCAGTGGGACTAGAAGTTGGGTCAGAGTTTTTAGACTGAGAGGACCAAAGCAAAGGTCAGCTTCTATAGGATTGGATACTTGAGCTCCGCCTTCTTTAAGACCCGACTCATATAGTAGATCAGTAATTGCTTCTTCCCTTCCTCACAGACCAATACAAAGCTTATAGACTCTGCCCCCACCCTTAGGTACAATGGCAGGTCTTCACCTTCTTTGGGTCCTTAGAGTAGAGGGCCTTGGTGAGTTGATCCTTCAGAGACTGTAAGGCCTCCTCACACTCATTAGTCCATTCAAACTTTTGATTCCCCCGTAATATCATGAAGAAAGGCGAGCACTTCACCCTTGCACGGGAAAGGAACCTGCTCAGTCCAGCAAGCTTTTCAGTCAGGCGCTAGACTTCCTTAGTGTTCCTCAGCGATCCCAACTCCATGATTGCTTTTACATTGTCCGGGTTGGGTTCTACTCTAGCTGGAGTCAGGAGGCGTCTCAGAAACTTCCCCAGTCTTGCCCCAAAAACACACTTTGGGGATTCAGCCTCATCTTGAACATTCGCGGGGTGTAGAAGGTTTCCTCCAAGTGCTGAAGGTGAGAGCTCACATCCTTGCTCTTCACTAGGAGATCGTCAACATACACTTCCAGGTTCCTCCTCTTTTGCCCTCAAAAGATGCTATCCATCATCCTCTGGTAGGTTTCCCCTGCATTCCTTAGCCCGAAGGGCATCATATTATAGCTGTAGAATCTGCAGCTCATGATGAAGGATACATCCTTTGCATTCGGAGGGTGCATCCTGATTTGGTGATAACCTGAAAAAGCATCCAAAAAACTCATTACAGAAAAACTGGAGGTTGAGTCAACTAGCGCGTCAATTTGTGGAAAGGGATAACAATCCTTAGGGCACACTTTATTCAATAAGGAGAAGTCTACACACATCCTCCACATTTCATCCCCCTTCTTTACCATTACAATGTTAAAGACCCAGTCGGAAAACTGGATATCTAACACAAAGACGACCCTGAGGAGTTTCTCCACTTCCTCTTGGATAGGACCCTCCAGCTTGTCAGCCATGCTCCTATTCATCTGGAGGATGGGGAAAAACTTTGGGTCAAGGATAAGCCAGTGGCAAGCTATGTCTGCATCGATGTCATGCATATCCGCCATTCTCCAGGATAAGATGTCAACATTCTACCGAATGCATGCGAGCATCCTCTCTTGATCTTCCAGGCCCAAGACTCGACTGATCCTCACCCTTTCTTCCCTTCCTGCTTGGGTGAGAACCTCCATTTCCACCAGCACTTCTACCGGCTTCATCCATGGCTGCTCCAATTCTTCAACTGCCCTCTCTTCTTGGGCGAGTATCTCCTCTTCTGCCACTTCCTCCACCACCATCATTTCCACCCTTCTCCCCGGCTCTCCTTCTATGCTTCCCCCATAGGCGAGGGACCGATCCTCTCCTGACTCTACCATTGCCTCCTCCATCATCTTCTCCATCTCCTCATCTTTTTCCATACACAAAATAGTATTGATGGCGGTAACGTAGCATTGCCTGTCCACCTTAGGATCTCCTCGAATCCAGACCTACCTGAAAGGGCAACTAGATCTGATATACTCTAGAGGGGGGTGAATAGAGTATATGGGCTTTAAAAACTTTTTACAAGCTTTTACAACAATTGTTGTAATAGGTGTGAGCAGGGAAGCAGAAATAAATCTAATCACAGTACTGAGCTATGCAAAAACTAAGCACAGAAAAATCAAGGCCAGAAACAAAAAGAAAACAAGCCAAAACCAGATGACACAAGTAAATATAGTGGTTCCCCAAACTTAGGTACATCCACTCTTCTACCACCCTAGGTAGGAATCCACTGCAGGATGAGTTGATCAGGTGTCCTGGGCACCAATGAGCTTTTGATAAGGTGCTCAAAAACCAAAGCAGATTTTTTGATCAGGTGTCTTGCCACCAATGAGCTTTTGACAAGGTGCTCAAAAACCAGATTCAAACTTTTGAAGGGAGTTTGAAAAAACCCTTTACAGAGTGGGATGAGAGAGTGATGGCAGTCTTCTCTTTCTCAACAACTGAGAAGACTATGTGGATTGATGTCAAAGCTCCCCCTGAGTCCTTGAGATCTTCAGGAAGAAGAGCTTTGCTGAGGGTGATAGGCCTTCAAAGATAGAACTCCAGCAATAAATGATTTCAGCAAGCTGAAATGTTGAGTGTCTGGAGTCTTGAAATGATGTTGGCCTTGAACACTTTGAGAGCTGAAGAGATCTGAAGATTTGAGAAAGCTTGATCTTCTTTTGATGAGTGTTCTTCAGAATTCTTTTTGACAGAAGATTTTGAATGAGTCTCTGTAATCTGTATTGTGTGTTCTCTTCTTGTTTTTTTTTGATTCAAAAACATTCTATCTTTTATTCTCTGTTCCAGAATAGAATATCATTCTCTGTCAAAGATAGCCATTGGCCTGCATTGATTGCAGCCTTAATTGCATAATTTCTTCTGGAGGAAAGTCCACAGAATTATTCCTTGAAAAATCCCTTGAAACTTGGTCCAGAAATAAATGAAAACGGCTAGCAAATCTCTGAATTAATTGCATAATAACTCCTGTCTGATTTGAATTTGAATTCTGGAAGTTAACTGAAATCGTCGAACTGAGCTCTGTTATCGTCGAGCTGAGCTCAGCGAACTGGAAAACTCAAGCAGCAAAATAATCGTCGATCTGAGCTCAAAGATCGTCGAACTGAGCTCAGAGATAAAGATCCAGTGCAGAGTCAAAATCGTCGAACTGAGCTCACCGATCGTCGAATGGAGTTCGACGATATTATGAAGTTGAGCTCAGCGATCGTCGAATGGAGCTCGACGATCTGTCGAAGTTGAGCTAGACGATCGTCGACCGGAGTTCGACGAATCGTCGTGCTGAGCTCGACGATCAGACTTGGTCTCCAGACAGAAAAACTTGGTCTTCAGGGCAGCTTCCAATCCTAGACTTCTAACCCTTAGACTCAATTCTAATTGACCTATTAAGCTATACAGAAGGTCAAACAAAAGTTCCTAGAGACATAGTGATCCTGACCCAAATCAGTAATAGGGTGTTCCAACAATCTCCCCCTATTTGGGTTAGGATTACTATTTACAGACTTTGGAAAATTCAAATAACAACATACAATCAGAAAAGCATAAAAACAACAGCAGCTAGACATTGCAGAAACATCACAGAGGTATATATATATATATATATATATATATATATATGTATGTGACATCCAGATAGCAGTCAGAAAATCCAAAGATTGTCACCTTACAAAGTCATTTCTTCTCTTTGCCTTTAACCATTTTGATTTCTCTGTTAGGGTTCAGGGCTTCTTTGTTGGATCTGGTGTCATCTGCTGCACCCAAGTATGTTTGCTTTGAAGGCCTGGGAACCACAGCAGCAGGATGCAGCTCCATATATCTCTCAGCATCAAAGAATTTGCTGGAGGCATATTTCTCTAGTTCCTTTTGTCTTTGCTATGACATTGTAGTAATATTTGAAGAGTCTAAGCCTTGCTCTCTGGCCTTCTTGATCTAATCTAGTGCAGCCAGTTCCTTCATCCTAGCAGTCCAAGCAGATGGATTCTTTTCAGGGTCCTCAAATGGTACATGTGGCTCATACCTGTTGGAAGAATTGTCTTGAGGAGGCCTAGCAGACACTGTCTCTTTTAGCTTGTAGGGGAATGGACCAGAAGTAGTATCAGATGAAACATGTCCTCCCCTGGAGTATGGGTGCTGCCTGGAATACCCTTTAGAATAAACCTGAAAATCTCTTTGACTACCCCTGTATCCTCCTCTCCTAGAATAAGAACCCCTAGATTGGCTTTCCCTTTGGTAGGATCTGGCATGGGGTTGATAGGGAGCCTGGCTTCTAGCTGGGGCTTGACTTGCAGAGCTTCCACCTGCACCTGCATCAGGAGGAGGTGGTGGAGGAGGATGAGGGTGCTGGAACTGGGAGGAGCCCTTCTCATACTTTCTCTTCTTCTTCATGGCTTTCAGCTGGTTTTTGGAATACTGCATCCAATGTTCAGTAATTTGGCAGTTATGCAGAATATAATAAGGAATATCATTATTATCCTTGACTTTTGCAGGAGGAACCCTTTTCATAGCCTTGCTCCTAGCTTTCCTTTTCCTTGCAATAGTAGCAGCTGAATCATCAGAGTCTGTTTTGAATTCATCAGTCTCAGAACTCTGGTCATCATATATAGCATCTATTTTCTTCATCAATTCTTTCTTCAGCTGAACAGCAGCAGATACAGGAGGTGAAGCAGGAACAACAACAGCAGCAACTGTAACAATCTCACTCACAGCAGTAACAACATCAAACTCTGCAGCAGGCTCAACATCAATGGCCTCTGTCATCAGAAGATCCTTGGATGTTTGCTCATCAGAAGAAATTGGGATTTCAGCAGCAGTGTGATCAATCTCAGCAGTATCAACAATTTCAGAAGCAGAGATCACTGAATGTACAAATGCAGAGATAATGCTAGGGTCACAGCAGGAGACAGGCACCAGAGCCTTGGACAAATCTTCTAGGGGCTGGACAGCATTAACCTCTGGGAGATAGCTGAAGAAGGCAGGATCAAAGGCAGAAAGCAGAGACCTTAGGTCTATTGCAAGAACTGCAGTAGGAGCCTGACATTCTGGAGGCACAGCAACAGTGGCAGAAGAGGCAACAGACACAGAAACATCATCAGCAGCAGCAGTATCATCAGCAGCAGGAGCAGAAACAGCAGAAACAGCAGCAGCAACAGCATGAAGGCTTGCTTCATATGACATCTCCCCCTGACTGGATGCAGATACATCTGTATCAAGGCACACTGCTGGAGGTGCTGCCTGAGGAAGGAGGGAGGAAAGCCTGGCAGAGAGGGCTGCCACTGACAAGTGTAGAGGAGCCAAGGAGGTCTCCAAGAGTAGATAGAGCCTGGGGGCAATTAGCTCATACAACTTGTCAGCTAGGGCTGAGAGGTCTACTTGCTCAATAACAGAAGCAGAGGTAGATGGAATAGGGATAGCTGAGGATGCTGGAAGTGGAGGGCTGGAGAGTGGAATGGATGGCTCAGGTGTTGGGATGGTGGAAATGGAGGACAAGGGGATGGATATGGATGGGGTGAAAGTTGGTTGGTCAATGATATGGTGGAGGAGATCTTGGAATGAAGTTTAGGAGGAGGGTAACTCAGGAGAAGATGAGGGGGAATCATCCATGTAGGAGTCATCCAGAAGGGTGAAGGATGGTATGGATGGTGATGATGTGATATCTGGTGGAGGTAGAATGGGTGCTGGAGATGGAGTTGAGGTTGGAGATGGGCTGGATATGGTAATGAGGGATGGAGCTGGAATGGTGGATGGTAGAGGTAGGGTTGGACTTGGAGGAGGAGGAGAGGCAGCAACAGCAGCAGCCAGGTCTTCTGCAGGAGCAGAGACCTGTGGGAGAGTGACTCTTTGAGTCCTGGTGCCTGAAGGAGCACTAGAGGAGGGCCTGCTGGGCTTGCTTATTTGCCTGTCCCACTTGCCAAAGAGGGCACAGGTAAGTCTCTTGGAGGCATTAATGTGAACTCCAGAGGAGACCAGCAAGGCAGGGCACTTTGTCTGCAGAAAAACTCCAAGAATCTTGCCAAAGTTAACAAAGCTTTTGTTGATTTTCTTCTTGATTAGGTCAAAGAAGACCTCTCCCCAGTTCAAACATTTCTTATCCACCAGAGCTCCCATGAGGCAGAGCTGAAGTCTAGATATAGTGTCATGAGCAGAGTACTTTGTCAGCAGCACTTTTCCTACTACATCTGCCAGGAATCTGTATTGAACAGATAGATTCCTCTTGAATAGCTTGCTAGGGTTTCCCTCGGGATGACCCATCCTGGCAAGTATGTCAGAAAACTCCTCCCCAGATAACTCAGCAGATTCTTCTCCATTTCTCAGTCCAAAAACCTCTGTTAAAACTGTGGGGGTCAAGGGTACCTGGTTTCCAGCAATAGACCCAACTATTGTGTTGTTGTCTAGATTATGAGCAGTGTAAACCCATTCCTTGATTTCATCTGAGGCCAGCTTTATCCTGGTGGTCATGAGGGCAGATAGATTCTGATCCTTGAATAAACTCAGAATGTCTTGGAAAACTTGGTCAGTAGTGCTGAATGATTCCATATCAATGTCGAAGCCTGCATCAAACTTCATTGCGGCTAGGACAGCAACTGATACAACCATTATACCTGCAAAAATTCAACAAACAAAACGACCAAGCGTAGAACTGTTTGGAGGGAAAAAAATCCTTGCAGAGAAATCGAAAGCGCAAGAGAGAACGACGGCGAAAAATGAGTTTTATATTAGGGTTCGACGCAGAATTGGAAAGATCGTTGAACTCAGTTCGACGATCGAGGCTTCTAAAGGAATCTGAAGAGACTCCAACATCGTCGATCTCCGTTCGACGATCTTGAAAGGCGTCGAGCTACGTTCGACGATCGTTCAGTGAACAAAGTCGTCGAGCGCCGTTCGACGATCGTTGACCGGAAGAGATAGTCCATACTATCTGAGAGGCGCTGAACTCAGTTCGACGATTCTGGAAATCGTCGAACTCCGTTCGACGATCTTTGGGGAAATCGTCGAGCGCAGTTCAGAGATCAGAAAATCCCATACACTAAGAAAAAATCAGAATTTTTGCCTAGTCTTGGTCAATTTTTAGCTTTCAAAATCTTGGATATTATTGAAGGCTTCCTCCATCTAACATTCCTAACTGATTTAGGAAGAAGGTGTGTTTCTTTTCATCCAAAGGCTTGGTGAAAATATCTCCCCTTTGTAAATCAGTTGGGATATATTGTAATTCAATTTTGTGTTTTTCAACATCATCCCTTAAGAAATGATGCCTAATCTCTATGTGTTTTGTCCTACTATGGAGGACTGGATTTTGAGCTATGGAAATAGCACTTGTATTATCACAAAAGATTTTTGACTTCTCTAAGTTGTAACCATAGTCTAGTAGTTGGTTTTGAATCCACAGTATTTGTGAACAACAACTGCCTGCAGCCATATATTCAGCTTCAGCAGTTGAAGTTGACACAGATGTTTGTTTCTTACAAAACTAAGAGACAAGTCTGTCACCAAGGAACTGACAAGTCCCACTGGTGCTTTTCCTGTCAATTCTGCATCCAACATAATCAGCATCTGAGAATCCAGTTAACTCAAATGCTGAATCTTTTGGATACCAGAGACCTAGATTTGGACAACTTTTAACATACATGAGAATCCTCTTTACTAATATGAGGTGTGACTCTCTAGGGCTAACTTGGAACCTAGCACATATACATGTAGCAAACATTATATCTGGTCTACTAGCTGTAAGATACAGTAAAGAGCCAATCATTGCTCTATATGTTGGTCTGATCAACAGGTTTCCCATGTTCATCAGCATCCAATACAGCATTGGTAGGCATGGGTGTTTTCATACAAGATGCCTCAGACATACCAAAAATTTCTTAACCAGTTCATTAGCATATTTGGTTTGAGAAATAAAGATGCCTTCAGCATGTTGTTTGACTTGCAATCCTAGGAAGAAGGATAGCTCACCCATGCTACTCATCTCAAATTTAGAATGCATCAGGTTAGAAAACCTTATGCACAATTTTGAGTCAGTAGAACCAAAAATGATATCATCTACATAAATTTGTACTAGTAGGGTATGAGACTTATGGGTTCTAATAAAAAGAGTTTGGTCTACTCTACCCCTTATAAAACCATTTTCCAAGAGAAAGCATGCTAGGTCTCATACCATGCTCTAGGAGCTTGCTTGAGACCATATAATGCTTTATTTAATCTAAAAACATAATCAGGATGAGTTGGAGAGATAAAACCTTGAGGTTGTCTGACATAAACTTCCTCTTTGATGTCTCCATTCAAGAAAGCACTTTTGACATCCATCTGATAGACTTTGAAGCCTTTGCGAGCTGCATAAGATAGAAATATCCTGATGGCTTCCAATCTTGCAACAGGTGCAAAAGTCTGGTCGTAGTCAATTCCTTTTTCTTGAGAATATCCCTGAGCAACTAGCCTTGTCTTGTTACTTATGATTACTCCTTGATCATCCAGTTTGTTTCTGAATACCCATTTTGTTCCAACAATGGAATGATCCTTAGGCTTTGGCACTAGTTCCCATACTTTGTTCCTCTCAAATTGATGCAATTCCTCTTGCATTGCAATGATCCATGTGGATCTTGCTCTGCATCTTGAATGGACTGAGGTTCAATTTGAGATAGAAAGCAGGTGTGCAACAGGTTTTGGTTGACCTGATTTCTGGTTTGCACACCAGCTGAGATTTCTCCAATTATTTGGGAAATTGGATGGTCTCTTTGATGTTACTAAATCAACAGGGGTGTTGATTGTTCACCAACCTGTGTTGTTGTTTCCTCTTGTGGTACAACAACTGGCTCTTCAGGTGTGCTTCAATGTGTTGAGCATTCCCTTCATCTTCACTGCTTTCATCCTCTTGAGCACCTGTAACTTGTTCATATCTTCAACTAGAGAGTGTTCCTGCAAAGGTTCTATGGTAGAAGAAATCTTCTCCTTGAAAGACATGTTAGTTTCATCAAAAGAAACATGAACAGATTCCTCAATTTTCAAAGATGATTTATTATAGACCCTATAGGCCTTGCTGATCATGGAGTATCCCCAAAAACACTCCTTCATCAGCTTTGGCTTGAAATTTTGCTAAATATCTCTTGTCATTATTGTGAATATAGCAAATACAACCAAAATTCTAAAATAGTCAATTTTAGTTTCTTCCCTTTGAGTAATTCATAGGAGTCTTTCCCTTTAGTTTATGTATCAGACTTCTGTTCAGCACATAGTTGGAGGTGTTCACTGCCTCTGCCCAAAAGGATAGAGGTAGATGAGCATCTGACAAATGTAGTGGCAGATTCAATAAGGGTTCTATTTTCTTTCAGCTACCCATTTTGTTGAGGAGTTCTAGGAGCTGAGAAAGTATGCCTGATCCCTTCACTCTGACAGAACTCTTGCATAAGAAGAGAATCAAACTCTGTCCCATGATCACTTCTGATCAGGGCAATGTGAGTATTGAACTCAATCTGTATACATTTGAGAAACTCTGTCAGACACTTAAAGTTATCAGACTTCTTCCTTAGAAAGAACACCCAAGTGAATCTAGAGAAGTCATCTACAAACTACTAAAGTGTAGGATTTCCCTCCTAGGCTTTGTACTGTGATGTGTCCAAATAGATCCATGTGTAACAGATACAATATCCTAGGTGAATCACTCTTATTAAGTGACTTAAAACTGTTTTTAGTTTTGCTTGCCTAATTGACAAGCCTGCAGAGTCCTTCCTTCTTGTAGGGGCCAGAAGGTAGTCCTCTAACAAGGTTGTCCTTGGATAGCCTAGCAATAGTTCTAATGTTTAGGTGTCCTAGTCTCTTATGCCATAAAACATTTGGTTTACAGACTGAATTAAACAAGCAATATCTATATCAGTTGAAAGAAAATCTACTAGGTAGATGTTACCTTTTCCTTTTACCTGTCAACACAGTTGTGTTGTCCTCTGACTTGATTTTGCATAAGGTTTTGCTGAAGGTCACCTTGGTAGCCTTCATCACACAGCTGACTGATGCTGATTAGGTTGTGCTTCAGTCCTTCCACATATGCTACCTTCTTTGAAGGTTACTGAACCAATCTGGACTGCACCATATCCTTTAGTTTGTCCAAAGTTGGAATCACCAAAGATAACTTTGGGTCCAAGCTTGGCTCTGAAGGAAGTGAGGTTGTCCTTATTCCCTGTCATGTGCTTAGAGCACCCACTATCCAAATACCATTGCTGGTTAGATGTTGGATAGGTCTTCACCTGCACATAAAACAATTCACTTGTTTTTGACCCAGTTTACCTTGGGCCTAGGTTGATAACCTCTAAATTCTGAAATGAAAGACATCCCAGGTTGACTCTTATATCCTTCAGGATGATATCTCCTTGGAGGTATAATCCATTCAGTATAAGGGTTAAAGGTTTGGGATGAAGAACCCTTAGGATTCAATTTTGACTTTGCCTTTGGAAAAGTTTCCAGAGCTCTGACCTCTGTTCGACGATCTTGGAGCTGCTTCGACGATCTTGGGTCAGATCGTCGAGCTCCGTTCGACGGTCGACTATGGCTGAGGTCAGGTATATGAATCGTCGACCTGCGTTCGACGACTTTTCCTGAGATCGTCGATCGTCGAGCTGCGTTCGGCGATCGCTCGATCTTCATATCGGCGATC